>CM074194.1:40058294-40727294 GCA_037179385.1 Holothuria scabra
TGGGCAGTATTTTTATCCAGGGTAGGATCGTGATTTTGCTAATCAATTTAGCTCCTGATTATCACCAATACACAATATTTCAAAACACACAGGATCCTACTGAGAGTTTCCAACCACTGTAATGTTAACACTACATTATCTTGTCTTGTCATTATCTGCTTTCACTGGTAAACATGGACATACATTCTTTACTACCAATTCCAATCCAAAATGTTTCTCCAAAACATCATACCAATTTTCTCCATAGTCTACACTTTTCTTGGTCCATCTTCCCTCATGTTTTGATGATTGTCTTCTACCTTCCCTCATCCCCCCTGTCCTGCCTCCAAGTTTATGTCCAAAACCACAGCATAGTATACACCATTCTAACTAGAATGCTTAGTCCATTACTTGAACTTCAAAAAAGGTCACTATAGACAGGTATCCATATCACTCAACCATTCATTCCTGTACAAATGTTCCTAGTATCTGCTATATACTTTGTCCTGCTGTATAGTGTGAACTCAAAATGATTGCACAGTATACGTATTGTACATATTATAGAGTCCTGCTGGATATTACTGTAATTACAAGTATACAACACCATGCTCAACTAAGCTAAGTAGAGACAGAGCTAAGATTAGAAGTTTTTAGTACACAGTAGTTTATTCTCTTTTCATCTTCCGAAGAGATATAAGAGGCATTACAAATAACATTAACAAGATAAATCACATTTTACAAGAACAACAATAACAAAAAAAAAACAAACAAACAAAAAGAGAGAAAATAAGAAAAAATAAATAAAATAAAGTAAAAAATGTGTGAAGAGAAAAAAATGTCTATTAAGTTGTAGGTTTGCACAAAAAGTGTAGAAAAAATGTGGGTAAATATCAGTTTAATAGTAAAAGATGAGCTTTATGGCTTGGTTTCAAACCAACCAGTTCAAGTCAGGCTGGCCATGTCCAGTATTTTTTCCAGTTGTGGATTGTTTGCTTTCCCTACTCCACTGCTTATGCTGAGCAAAAAGCAATACGGTAGTACAGTAGGTTCTACTTAGAATGTCTTCCAAATGACTCGGCCAGGAGTTAAACTCCAGACCTACTGGCTGCAAATCGAACCACTTGACCGTGCAGTCAGTGAGTACAATAAAATTTTGAGAGGAAAGGACCAATGGGCTGAAGGGCTAGAGTGCAAAAAAAGGGCAGACAGGACACAAACTGAAGTGAGCTACTGTAAAATAACATGACGACAAAAACTACTAACCTTTGGGCTGACCATGAAACTCCCTCCAACAGCTAGCCCATGAGTAAAGTTGTCTATAAAATTGGCAAGAAGATTCAAATACCCTGTGACCTTGGAAAAAAAGACAAAGATGAAATTAAATTGCTAGAAATGTTTCTAGGATGCCAATTGTACTGATTTCAAACACACTCAGGTTTGCAGAAACAGTATGAGGATCTGCATGGGACTATAAAGACCTGTACTACAGTACAGTAGGTACTGCTGACCCATATTTAGGTTAAAAGTAAGTACCTGTGGCCCTCAAATATTACCATACATCATCTACAAGAAAACTTCACCAACAAATCTCTGAACCAGCATTCTCACTTTGCCTAAGCTTTAATTTCTCCGTGTTTAGACAGTATGGAAGAGATTTGCATCCCACTCTTGAATATTTCTACCTCTGATTAGAGTAGTTCTCTACGAAATTGTAGTTCAACACTTGTACAACTTGAAGGGAGCATTAGATGACAGACATGATGCCCTGCATACCAAAAGGGTGTACTGGTTAACATTTACAGTATATAATCCCATTCAATCCTATCTGCTGAAAATCACTTGTTCTTCTAGTAGATACAAAATCCAACAGTGGGAGATCATTTTAGGGGTTAATTAAACTATTCAGGGAAAAAATCCCCAAACAGAATGTCTATATCTGCTATAAATTAAACATATGTAGAACAAAATTCAAAACATTCAGGTAAAAACATTCTGATTAAAACTATGCATTTCTCTATGTTCTTTAGACTGTACAGGGTATAGCCTATTTTACTATGTATTCATGTTTTACTCACACTTGTATCAAAATTCTCCATGCCCTCGCTAAAGCAACTACAGTATGTAGTAATTATACAGCAGAATTATTTATGATGTACTCTACCACTGTAGGTTTATAAATAAAAAAATTTGGTATGATATCGATCATACTTTACAGAATAACATTACAAAATCACTGGGTAAGGTTGAGTCATACTCTTTACAGCTTATCTTAAGCGTTACTTAATAGTAATGTACCAGTACTATTTTAGCTGGCTTTACATACAGTATCACAATGGACTCATTAGGGCTGGTTTTTTTTTTTTCTCCAGGGAGGAAGTAGAATTATTTCCTTTGAAGGGAGCAACATTCCCCATCCCATACTTCTCCCTATATTCTTTTATGCAGCAAAGTGAAATTACCCCCCAATTTCCAAAATTCTCCTCCCTGCTTCCCAACCTTTCCGAGTCATGGGACTAATCAAGCCTGGACCCAGACATTTCAAAAAGAGGGGGGGGTTGACTTAAGAGAAAGCAGAGAAGTGAAGGAGTTGCAATGCTAATTTCCCATGGGATTTACTGTTGATCTGGCAAAAAGGGGGAGGGGGCTGAGGCTGTACAAGCTTCCCCCCTCCCTCCTTGGATTCACCCCTGCTAATGCACCCTCAAATTACATGAATTACAGTATTATAAATAACAGAGTTTGGAAACAAATCATAATTTGTGAACCACTGCAACCAGTTGGGTTCTTATGTGTCTATAAAGAAAATAAATAGTTACAATCCAATGAAACTGAAGTTACAGCTAGCTACTGTACAGTAGCTACACACAGGCATAATAGGGTTTTACACCTCCACTTACGCTGCACTTTCTGGTTAAATCTAGCAGTGCCTATGGCTTAAATAGAATGCAAGAACATTGTTACATCTGGACAACACTAACAAACATGAACCAGAAAGCCAAAAGGCTTAGTGATTCCTTGCCGCTGAAATGTAAGGCCTTTTTTCACATTGACATTGCTTGGCAATGTTTTTCAATTAACAGGGCTCCATAATGTGCCCACAAAGTACACATGCAAGGCATCCAATCTTCCTACATTGAGATCCCCTTGCCAGAACCCAAATGACATTTGACCTCCACCAAAAACTTCTGGGACCATGTATTCACTATGTGCCATCTACAGGACAAGTTACAGGACCCTACAAGTGACATTTCTTGAAAGACTGTGCAGGAAAGCTTGTCAGGCTTTGAACATGCTGACTCCAAATGAACTTTGACCTTTCAGAAAATCAATAGGGATCATCTACTCAATATGACCAATCCACACACTAAATATGAGCACAGTCACATGTACCGTTCTTGAGATATCGTGTTTAAGAAGTTTTGACCTTTTGACCTCTCATGACCCCAAATGACCTTGACCTCCACCAAAAAATAAAAGGGATCATCTACTCAATATGACCAACCCACACACCAAATATGAGCATAGTCACATGTACTGTTCTCTAGATATCGTGTTTACGAAGTTTTGACCTTGACCTCTCGTGACCCCAAATGACCTTTGATCTCCACCAAAAACAATATGGATCAACTAATCAATATGGCCAATGCACACACCAAATATGAGATTAGTCACACCTACTCTTCTTGAGATACCGTGGTACAACAATTTTTATGAATTTACCTATTGACCTCTCGTGACCCCAAATGGCCTTTGACCTCCACGAAAATCAATAGGGATTATCTACTCAATATGACCAACCCACACACCAAATATGAGCATAGTCACATGTACCGTTCTCGAGAAATCGTGTTTACAAGTTTTGACCTTTTGACCTCTCGTGACCCCAAAAGACCTTGACCTCCACCAAAAACAACAGGGATCATCTACTCAATATGACCAACCCACACACCAAATATGAGTATAGTCACATGTACCGTTCTCGAGATATCTTGTTTACGAAGTTTTGACCTTTTGACCTCTCGTGACCCCAAATGACCATTGACCTCCACGAAATCGACAGGGATCATCTACTTAATATGACCAACCCACACACCAAATATGAGCATAGTCACATGTACCATTCTCGAGATATCATGTTTATGAAGTTTTGACCTTTGACCTCTCGTGACCCCAAATGACCTTTGACCTCCACCAAACCAATATGGATCATCTACTTGATATGACCAACCTACACACCAAATATGAGTATAGTCACATGTACCGTTCTCCAGATATCGTGTTTACGAAGTTTTGACGTTTTAACCTCTCGTGACCCCAAATGAAGTTTGACCTCCACCAAAAACAATATGGATCATTTACTCGATATGACCAACCTACACACCAAATATGAGTATAGTCACATGTACCGTTCTCCAGATATCGTGTTTACGGTTTTGACCTTTGACCTCTCGTGACCCCAAATGACCTTGACCTCCACCAAAAACGATAGGGATCATCTACTCAATATGACCAACCCACACAACAAATATGAGCATAGTCACATGTACGGTTCTCAAGATATCGTGTTTACGAAGTTTTGACCTTTTGACCTCTCGTGACCCCAAATGACCATTGACCTCCACAAAAATCGACAGGGATCATCTACTTAATATGACCAACCCACACACCAAATATGAGCATAGTCACATGTACCATTCTCAAGATATCATGTTTATGAAGTTTTGACCTTTTTGACCTCTCGTGACCCCAAATGACCATTGACCTCCACGAAAATCGACAGGGATCATCTACTTAATATGACCAACCCACACACCAAATATGAGCATAGTCACATGTACCATTCTCAAGATATCATGTTTATGAAGTTTTGACCTTTTGACCTCTCGTGACCCCAAATGACCTTGACCTCCACCAAAACAATATGGATCATCTACTTGATATGACCAACCTACACACCAAATATGAGTATAGTCACATGTACCGTTTCTCCAGATATCGTGGTTTACTTAAGTTTTGACGTTTTGACCTCTCGTGACCCCAAATGACCTTTGACCTCCACCAAAAACAATATGGATCATCTACTCGATATGACCAACCTACACACCAAATATGAGTATAGTTACATGTACCGTTCTCCAGATATCGTGTTTACGAAGTTTTGACCTTTGACCTCTCGTGACCCCAAATTACCTTTGACCTCCACCAAAAACGATAGGGATCATCTACTCAATATGACCAACCCACACACCAAATATGAGCATAGTCACATGTACTGCTCTTGAGATATCGTGTTTACGGCTTTGACATTTTGACCTCTCGTGACCCCAAATGAACTTTGACCTCCACCAAAAACAACAGGGATTATCCACTCAATATGACCACCCCACACACCAAATATGAGCAAAGTCACATGTACCGTTCTCAAGATATCCTGTTTACGAAGTTTTGACCTCTCATGACCCCAAACGACCTTTGACCTCCATGAAAATCAAAAGGGATCATCTACTCAATATGATCAACCCACACACTAAATATGAGCATAGTCACATGTACCTTTCTCGAGATATGGTGTTTTCAAAGTTTTACCTCTCATGACCCCAAATGACCTTTGATCTCCCCCCCCCCAAACAATAAGGATCATCTACTCAATATGGCCAATGCACACACCAAATATGAGATTAGTCAAACTTATTCTTGTTGAGATACCGTGTTTACAACAATTTCTAAGGTATTTACCTATTGACCTCTCCTGACCCCAAATGCCCTTTGTCCTCCACAAAAATCAATGGGGATCATCTACTTAATATGACCAACCCACACACCAAATATGAGCATAGTCAAATGTACCGTTCTCGAGATATCGTGTTTACAAGATTTTGACCTTTTGACCTCTCGTGACCCCAAGTGACCTTTGACGTCCACCAAAAACAATAGGGATCATCTACTCAATATGGGCAATCCACATGCCAAGTATGAGATCCCTCGGACTTACCCTTCTTGAGATATCGTGTTTACAAGCCAAAGCGTCACATACGCACACACACACACACACACACACACACACACACACACACACACACACACACACACATACACACGACATCACCATCGCATAGATTCCTTGCCTGCCTACGGCAAGGAATCAAAAACAGAATACTAAAGCTGGCCAGGTCATAAAAAGCTTTAACAGCCTCATATAATTCAAATTCCACTAAATCCACTTTACTGTAGGTCTGCCTACGGTTAGATCGCAATAACAGCCCTCTTCCCCCCCCCCCCCGGATTGCATTTTGTCTTTGTCAACTCCCTGAAATCCTCACTACAGTACAGTAAATTACTATTCTTCTACAGTATTCTGCTGTTTTGGTACTGAATTTTTCCCATTTATGATGAAGCATACTGTATTTCAAAAGCCAACAACAGTATCAATTTCAATCCTAAATACAGAACTGTGGTCCACTATCACTTCATACACTTCTTAATTTAAAGGGGGCAACAGCAGTAATTGCCTCCATCAAACTTATACTGTATTATTAAGGCAACACCATTCTCACAATTTTCTTCTTACAGTATTACTATATCTTTCATTGTAAATTTGGGACTTCAAGTTGCATAATCAATTTACAGTAAACAATGCGGTTACTCAACAGTCAATTTTACATTTGAGGAGAAAAATATTGTCACATGACTCAAAAGCACCAATAATGAAAGAGGGCAGTCTACTAAAAATTCAAGTTAGGATGATTGCATTTCCCCTTTAAGTATCAATTACAACCACAAACTCTTGACTATTTTGTCCATGTGTCATACAGACATTCATACCATTGGGTAGACAATGCCATAAAATAATAAATGTCAAAACTGGCAAGTTGTTTATTACCGCAAGAAAATTGGAATTCATGCATGTACTTCCCTACACAGCTTTCAAATTGTAACCAGATCCTTTTCAGATATCCATGTGGCTTAGGTTTATATTGCTAAATAAGCACTTCACATGTTCATACCACAATATTCTGTTTTGGTAAGGCTCCCTTTGCCTGTGACCTTGTCTACTACACCAGTAGGGGTCAACAGGTGGACTGAAGTACACATAGTTAAAATATGTAGCTCTCTGTACACTCAGTAACAGCATACAAGTACAGTATTACAGTGTTTTTGGCAGTAATATTGTAGTTTTACCATGGTTACAAATTTTAACCATGGTTACCTTACCGCAGCATGTAGCATGCTGCAATACTCAGTGAGGATGCATAGCACAGCAGTACCCAATTACTCTATGCCCGCTCAGGGAAATACTGTGTTGGTATTGTAATACAGTGATGTTTCATATCTCTCTGCAACTCTCTCAGTAGTCCCAATAGAATTGCAGGTAAAACTTGATGTTTAGAATAGGGAAAAGATGACTACAGTATATATTTTCAACAAAGATGACTTTAAGAATGAATAACCCCACATAATGTTCACAAATTATTTGTTATCACAAGAGTTTCATATTTGTAAATCCATTCTATATGAATTAGTAGTCCCAAGTTTTATTCAGGTAGCAAAAACATTTTACAGTTTCCATGTTTAAACCTAATTGGTACACCAATGGTTGGAGATTTGGTCAATGCTATGTTGATAAAGTTTTACAATTTCTGTTAATGCCTTTTATGATTTAATTGCAATACTTCTCTAGAAGAGATGATATTCATTCAAAGATCTTGATTTGATTTGCCAGTGCAGATTTATAACTGATAACACCGAAAAATAAAGTGGAGGCTAATGTTTTTGACCATCTTACAGCATATTTAAAGATTCACAGAGATACAGTTTAAGCAAAGAGAAATTTGCAATTCCTTTGAGATTTGTCCAATTTCTATCAACAACCAAAGGGGGCCCTTTTAATGCAAAGTTTTTTGGGTCCATTTGAAACTCTCTGGTTCAAAAGGTCTAACTGTATTGGGTTCCAAAGAGGAATTGCAACTGCAGGAGGAGAGAGTACAGTACCTGCAACTAAATGTCCAAAGTTATGATGGGGATAAAGAACTTCCGCCCTCCCCTCTCCCCCCCCCCCCAAAAAGAAAAAAATCTCACAGAAAATACTATGGAGGATTCAAAGCCAACCTACAGCACTCACTAAACGAATGATCATAAAACCACTCTACCGTGCAACTATACTTTTCAATACTGTTCACTCTATGTAGGAAAGCCACAAAGTGCCAGTCACACCCAGGACTACTTTACTGTATTCAATTCTGGCAATTTTAAATGGTATCCAACATTGTCCCACTAATTTTGCAGAGATGGGTATCATTTAACAGTACAGTACCCCTTTTAAATGAAAACCTAGATACAGTATATTAAAATAATTCACACTATCATACTGTACACTATAGCCCCAAGAAAATAATAATCCAAATTTTAATAGCCAAAGAAATCACCATATGAAAACTGTTCATGGCAAGCAAAGAAAGGGGTGACACCCTTTGGGCTGTCTTCATGTTCATCCTGTCACAAAGTTGACTTACTAGAGTATTACCACAGGTAAGTCAGGTTTACTGCTGGAAAAAGCTGGGAATCTAGGAGGCTCCCTTCCAGGGAATTTAGCCACTGGGATGGAAATGTTGACAATTTGGGAGAATTTATTTTCTGAACATGAAAATATATAGGGAAAATTGTGGGTAATTTCACTCCATTCCTGGGAAATGATTCTACTCCCTTCCCAGGGAAGATGCATATTTTGGGCCTTGGTACAATATAATGCAAATATTAGGTATGAGGTGAGTACTGTACAAATTAATTGTTTCAATTACCAAGCACCAACCTGTTTCTTTTCAGGAACACTTTTTTCTGCTTTTGAGTCTTGGTGTGCTGGTGTAGGAGAATGTTTTACTTTATTAGCATTGGTGTCCCTTTTAAAGCCATTAGGAAGACCATTGTGAAGTCCATTCTTTTGTCCTTTTCTATGCTTGACGTGACCATTTCCAGTTGAGAGATGACCATTGGTTTCAACATTGGAATGTTTAGTTATCTATGGAAAAAAAAAGATAATTGGTACTTAAGTGGTGCAGAATACAATCTGAAGGTGACATTGAGTCGCAGAAATAACACAAACAAATTATGGCAACAACCACCCCACAGCCATGATGCACATTACTACAGTAGCTATTGAGTACAGTACAAACATAAATGACACAGCACTGTTCACAAACTAATGCAATCATGTCATTTAGAATTTACAGTACAATACACAGCATTAATGTGGACTTGCTGTTTGACAGTAATAAATCCTCTCCCCTCTCCCACCCACCCCCAACTTTTTGAGTTTCTGACAAAATCCCTGCATACAGTATATGCAGGGATTTCTACAGCATACTACAATATGCAGGGATTGCTACAGCAGGGGTTCTACAGCAGTAGTTGCTACAGCAGGGGTTAGTGATGCCTTAGGGCATCACTCACCCGTTGTACCTGTAGCAACCCAGTTATATTACTCACTCGTTTTTGTAAATTGTCTTATGGTATGGAAATATACGGCATGTCTTAGCCTTCTTTGCTCAAACCCCTGCAAGTTCTTCAGAATAGGATTCTAAAAACTCCTACTTTCAAAGACTGGCGCCACTCCATGAATACCATGCATAGAGACCTTAGCATCCTTAAGATCAGCGATATTCCAGTGAAAAATTTATCTGGTATCGCATAGCAATTTCCTACACAAAATGGACAAATTGCTACACAAATACAAAATTGTATAGCAGATTTTGTACACACAGCACTAGGGATTTTAATGACTTTGTGGAAGAGGAGCCTAAAAAGCTCAAAATTGCTATGCAAATTTGGAACACTAAATAATTACCTGTATTCATACTTTCAAAATGTGTTCTTTTATCTATAGGTATATTAATAATGGTCTTCCTTTTGTATTTAGTAAAATCCTTAACCCTAGCTTTTCTACCAATGCTTGGCCTACAGTAGCACTAGAACTAATGCCCTCTTTATGGTTAGGCATGGTAAATTATTGTTAAATAACTATTGTTATAAACTTTGGAATTCTCTCTCCAAGGAAATAAGAAATGTTAGAACACATACTACTTTTAAAAGTAAGGTAAAAAATTACCTAACCGTCCAGTACACTTGTTAAGTATCCCTTTCTTTTTTGCTTTCTTAGTTGACTTTGTTGTTTCTTTGTTCTCCCTTTTTCTCTTATTTCCTTTTTTTGTTACTATCTTTGTTGTATTTTCTCTTTTATGGGCACTAGCTCGTTAAACTATTGTTTTTCTAGTGTCCTGTCCGGTTCTGTATTTCAGTTTATATTTGTACGGACGAAATAAATGAAAATGAAAATGAAATGAAAGTACAGTATAGAGTGACATCATCATTTCCAGAATTACAGTAGGTGGTATACTGACAATTTAGAAATTTTAGGCCAAAACGATTCCCCCTCCTCTATGCCCACCAATCCTTGATACTATAGTTCTACAGCCTAAATAACATACAATGTTAAACACATACCAATAGATAATAGACATGACCAGGAGCTGTGGTCCAGACTTCTTAACTGCAAGTCTGATGCTCTAACCACTTTAAGACCTTGTAATCTGTCTATCATACCTGTAGATGTATACTGTACATATGTAAACTACTGTACCATGTACAGTATTCTTTAGGTCTGAGGGAGATTATGTTTTTGAAAAAGTTTATTTGAGGAATGATTTTTATTGACAAATAAAACTACCACTTCTGTAACTAATGTCTACTTTAGCTTTGAAGGACCAATTCTGTCATCCCAAACTACATTTTTATAGGGTTACTGAAATTCTCAACTGGCACAGTTCTTTGAATGACAGTTAATTCAAACAATGCAGAGTACCAAAGCTTGTATTAGAGTACAGCATGGACTGTAGAATTTGATTATTCACATACAGCATTCCTATACTCCTCCTGAAGCAATATTAATTGAAATTGTTTTTGGATGAGGATGAATTCCAGACAATTGTGGGATGGGCTTAAGTAAGAAGGTTAGGAGAATTGGCACTGTTTGGGGTGAGAGAATTGGACCTTTAAGCTTTGGGATTAGAGCTGTATTGTACCATACAATATACTGTACCTATATATATATATATGGGTCTCAATGCATTTCAATTAGTTAAAGATTTACAGGGTGTTTACAGTGTTCTGTACTGTACTGTGTAGTACAGCTCTAGTACAGTATCAAACTGTACCTTTCATGACTATACTAACTTCAAAACACTTCAACATGCCACGTATCTAGAGGTATAATTGCAAAAATAGTTCTGGAAGATGGGCATACAACTTCCGTCACGCCGACCTATGCATCTGTACCAGACACCTGGTACTTCCTGAGGCTGCCTTCCTTCCTACAATTCACAGTTACACTGTGATGACATTATGTCAATGAACACCACAGAAGATTGGTCTTTCCTAAAATAATGAGTAGAATCTAGCAGTTCTTGCTCTGATGCAATTAAGTACTGAACAAGATTACTGGGAACTTTCCTTACACAGTACTGTATCCTTTTGGGACATGCTTTACCTGCATGCACATGTAAAGGAGAGAATGTTCCATGTCAATACAATAATTTTGTTAGTGTACAGTGTATAGTGTATAACAGTAGGGTACTGTACATGCACACAGAGAGCATCTGCTTGAAGTAAATCCCAATTTAAAGGCTCAATTCTCTCACCCCAAACAGTACCAATTCTCCTAAACATCTTCCTTTAATAAGCCCCTTAAACAATTGTCTAAAACTCATCCTCATCCTGACACAACAGGCCCATAGCCAGCCCATGTGGAGGGGTGGGTCTTGTTTCCAAGATGTGGACCTTTTTCCAAATTATACGAAGGTGGCTGGCGCATGCCGTAATCAAGCAGTTGCTAGGGGTCTGGGGCATGCTTCCCCTGAAAAGTTTGAAATCTACAGATCTCCTGCAATCTGGAGCATTTTAGAGGACTTTTGAACACAACAGAAGTTATTTTCCCCAGGAATTCCACACAGTACACCACTTTTTGAGAAAAAAATCATACATGTAATCTGAGAGAACAGAAATTCATCCTCAATATGTCAAAATAAAAAATATTTCTTGGCTGACCCTTCGAACACAGGAAAAATGGACCTCCCTCAAGTTGGGGTGGGTCGTTCAAACGATCCGCCCCCTCCCCCCCCCCCGGCTATGGGCCTGCCCAATCTTAGTTTATTCCTTCAATGTCAGTAAGCTCAATGGGTGAACCGTAATCAAAACACTCTCAGTACAGTTCAGCTGTGTAATAAAAGCTTTGGTATTGTGGATTGTTTTAATTAGCTGTCAATCAAAAAGCTGAGACAATTCAGAATTTTGGTAGGCCTATTCAAGAATTGCAGTTTATCTGTAGGATAAGAAGATTGGTCTTTTAATGGGCCAATCTCTCACCCCAAACTACAGTTTTGGAACCTGGGTACCGAAATTCTTAATTGGCTCAGCTCTTTGATTGACAGCTAATTCAAACAATGCAGAGTGCCAAAGCTTATATTACACAGCATGAACGGTATAGAGAGTGTTTTGATTATATAAATTGCGTTTTTCTATACTCACCATGAAGCAGTAAAGTGAGATTGTGTCTGGATGAGGATGAATTTCAGACAATTGTGGGAGGGGCTTCAGTAAGACTTGGTTAGGAGAATTGGTACTGTTTGGGGTGAGAGAACTGGGCCCTAAATTCTTGTACAGTTGTTACAACTGGACAGATAAAGTGTGATTGCTTGTTTTTGTTCTGCTATACAGGGTACAGTACTTTCCACTGAATGGTCAATACACAGTTTTACTCCTTTTTGGGGGGACGTTTCAAAGTTATGTGTAGCCTATGTACAGTTGTTTACAGTATCATGTTAGTATTCAATGTGAAATTAAAATTCATTTGTTTCAGCTGTAGAAGTCTTTGGAGGGATGAGTTGTAAGCTTGCAGATATTGGTTCTTCCTTGATAGATAAGTTTTTTAATCAAATACTATTTGTACTCGATATTCTGTTTGTTGACATTTGTAATATTGTCTACTGAGCTGTACAATGTACTGTAAGTGTTCAACTGTAATTTCATTATTGTTGCACTGTGCCTGTATGGGAGTCTTTTTACAATATTCCTATGAAAGGATGCATGGATAATGAATTTTCAATAATGGCCAAATTTTATTTTTATGGTCTGTTAAATCTGATTTTATTTCTTGCATTGCTGTAGCAGCAGTAAAATCAATAGAGTGAAAAACTGAATGGCTTTCTTTCATTTTGTTACAGTACATTTCAGCTTACAGTATGATTTAAGTCTGAATTTACATACCTCCCATGTGACCCGCATTTTGTTGTAACTGCATGCTACATTACTAAAGTGACAAAAGTAAGAAACCAAACAGGAGGGAGAACACAATGGGTAAAACATCCTACCTCGATTCTAACCAAAATATAAGTGCCCTCAGCTTTCTAAAAAAGAGCACAAGGGCTAAAACTAAATTGATTACTTCAGAAGTTAGGAATTTCTGCTTCTGCAACATCCCTAGACCGCATGGTGTCACATACCCTGCACTTGAGGTAACATACTGTTTCCTTGCAATTAAGTAACATGCAAAGAGGGGTTAACACAGGACCAGTGTTTAAAGTTGCAACCAATTATTGTTAAATCGCGGGGTTATGCGGTTTTAAACACAGTGTTTGTTTTAATGAAGAAACGTCACAGGTGTTTATGGCGCCCAGGACAGGTATTTTCTAACATTTTACAGTAAATGGTATGTGAAATATTTGACCTCATCACTATGGTAGCACTACCCAATCAACAAAACATGGGGTATGTGAAAACACAGACTGCACTTCACAGGGTTACATGTATTCTGCAGTTTTGCCTTGTTACTGTATACAGTATCCTACAGTATTCCTCTGAGGCAACTTCATCTGTACAGTACTTTGAATCTGGCACAAATTTTGAATGAAAGTACACTGCAGAAACAGGAATCTTGGGTAAACTAACCTTTTGTGAGGGTGCTTTCACCTCCTTAGTAGTTTCTTCCTCTTCTTCTTCTTCTTTAAATATGACTTCCAATACTAAAAACAGTAGTAGACCAGATATTAGCAAGACACCATGTCTAACCCTAGCAGACCGGTCCTCTGAAAGATAGGATGAAGAGGGAAAAACTGTTAAATTACTGTACTTCAGGGAAGAAACTCTCTCTTGTTGGATCAATCATACAGTATGCTGTTTTCAATCATAATTTCACCTTTAACTCCATAAATTTGTGCTCAGTCAAAATAATATATAAGCACATTGGCATAAAGGACGGCAAATTGTACAGTAATTTCTAGATTATAGTAACAAATGAAACAGTGAGCTGCCATGCTATCAACAACTTGACTGGTTAAAGCTGGATTAATCCATGACTGTCAGACAATTACAATGTCTTGTCAGTTACAGAGCAAGTGGTGATGCCAGAAAGTGCCAAAACTGGGGGATTGGCGGGGTGGGGTGGGGAAGGGGACAAGTGAGGGGCAAAGGAAGATATGTTGGAGGGGGTTAAAAGTTTTTTCGTGCAAAGGGAAACCAAATGAGAAGTACTATACTGTACATGCTCCTACTCGTAGGGTCTGGGGACAAACCCCCTCCCATCCCAACCTCTAAGGTTTTGATGTTCTCTGAGTGAACCAGAATGCAAAAATGCATTGAGGTTTCGATGATACGTACATGCTCTTTTCGATAAAATGATACATTTCTTGTAACAACTGGTGACCCAAAGTGACCTTTGACTCCACCTGTACGTAACTGGTTTTCCTTTTAACCAAAACATTCCTTTATTCAAAAAGCCAAATTTCATACTGTGCCTTAAGATATTCTGCAAACAAGGTTTTCAGAGTTTGATGTCAGGTGATACCAGATGACCATTGACCTCCACCAAAAACAACAGGTGCAGTACTTTCAACTCACCATAACACATCCATATAATTACGAAATCCATCCCAGTTTCCTACCTTGAGATATCCCATTTTGACAAGTTTTTCAAAGTTTAACCGATCATGACCCCAGATGTCCTTTCTCCTCCACAAAAAAAACCTTATACAGACCATCTTCTCACCATAATTCATCCACATACTAATTATGAAAGCCATCCACGTTTTGTACCTTAAGCTATCCTAAACAGGTTTTTCTGAGTTTGACCCCCTATGACCCCAAATGACCTTTGACTTTTACCAAAATCAATAGGGTTCACATCATAACGCATCAACATATCAAGTTTGAAATCAATCCAAGCTTCCTACCTTGAGATATTGTGTTACAAAGGTTTTCAGGATTTGTCCCCTTCTGACCCCAAATAACCTTTAGTCTCCACCAAAATATATAGGATTCTTCTTTACATCATAATGCATGATCATATCAAGTTTGAAATGAATCCAAGTTTCATACCATGATGTATCATGTAAACAAGGATTTCTGGGTTTGACCCCATGTGAACCCAAATGGCCTTTGACCTCCACCAAAAATAATTGGGTTCTCCCTTACATAATAACGCATCAACATATAAAGTTTGAAATTAATCCAAGTTTCCTACTGTACCATGGGATATCATGTAAACAAGGATTTTGGGGTTTGACCTCATGTGACCCCAAACGACCCTTGACTTCCACCAAAATATAGAGGATTCTTCTTTACATTATAACCATCAACATATCAAGTTTGAAATGAATCCAAGTTTCCTACCTTGAAATATAGTGTAAACAAGGATTTCAGGGTTTGACCCCATGTGACCCCAAATGACCTTTGACCACTACAAAAATATATCGGGTTCTTTCTTACATTATAACGCATCAACATATCAAGTTTGAAATTAATCCAAGTTTCCTACCTTGAGATATAGTGTAAATAAGGATTTTGGGGTTTGACCCTATGTGACCCCAAATGACCTTTGACCTCCACCAAAATTAATTGGGTTGTTCCTCACATCATACCGCATCAACATATCAAGTTTTAAATGAATCCAACTTTCCTACCTTGAAATATAGTGAAAACGAGGATTTCAGGGTTTGACCCCACGTGACCCCAAAGGACCTTTGACCTCCACCAAAATCAATAGGGTTCTTTCTTACATTATAACGCATCAACATATCAAGTTTGAAATTAATCCAAGTTTCCTACCTTGAGATATAGTGTAAATAAGGATTTTGGGGTTTGACCCTATGTGACCCCAAATGACCTTTGACCTCCACCAAAATTAATTGGGTTGTTCCTTACTGTACATCATAACGCATCAGCACATCAAGTTTGAAATTAGTCCAACTTTCCTACCTTGAAATATAGTGAAAACGAGGATTTCAGGGTTTGACCCCACGTGACCCCAAAGGACCTTTGACCTCCACCGAAATTAATAGGGTTCTTCCTTACTGTACATCATAACGCATTAGCACATCAAGTTTGAAATTACAGTAATCCAAGTTTTCTACCATGAGATATCGTGTAAACAAGGATTTCAGGGTTTGACCCCATGTGACCCCAAATGACCTTTGACCTACACCAAAGTCAATAGGGTTCTTCCTTACATCATAACGCATCTACATATCAAGTTTGAAATTAATCCAAGTTTCCTAACTTGAGATATTGTGTAAACAAGGATTTTGGTTTTTGACCCCCTGTGACCCCAGATGACCTTTGACCTCACCCAAAATGATCTTCCCTTCTCAAGATATCATGTAAACAAGCAAAGTGTCACAAACACACACACACACACACACACACACACACACACGCACATACACACATACATACACACACCGTTCAAGGTTTTCCCTGGGCCTTTTGAACGTCGCGCCCCGCGACGTTCAAGCTTCAAAATCAAGGAGGCCGCGACGTTCAAAAAACGGCCGCGATGTTCAAAATTGCTGCCAGCTAGCCTCCATAATTTTTCTTCTTTCTGTCAACGATTGCTTTTGTTGTTAATACAATAAACGACAAAATCATTGACTTATTTGTAAAACTGCAACTAACTTTTTTAACTTCCATGCACATACCACTGCATGCGAGTCGGAGCTCTGTATGTATAGCCCATAGGGCCTACTACTGAACAAGTAACAACACAGTATTATTAACTAGCCTGCACTTGCCCTCGTAGGCTCGTATCAGGAAACTGTTGTGCTCACTCCGGAGCGCAGTAGCTACGTGGCACAACACGACTTGCACGACCAAAACACAAACGCCCGTTTTTGCAGGTTAGAGGCGGGGCTAATGTCTCAGATTTGGGAAATTATCAATCAAACGAACGAACCATGTCATTGTATCTTTACGATGAAATCCCACATATTTCCTGTTACTTCGTTCTTAAAACTTACGCCACAATTCAGAAAATCGGAAAATGAAGTTGTGGGAACATACACTGCAGTCTTAACCCCCCAGTAACTACTCCATCTCTGAACTGTTTTGCCCGACTACAACAAAAGTTTGGGAAATTTGATCGTAGCACAAACGCCATGGGAGTATTAGAATTCCATGCCAAGACGGTTGGTTTCTACACGTTATTCCTACACAGTAAAACTGCATTGACGATGTCGCGAGTATGATTGGCTGATTAAAAGCAATAATGAACCAATCACGATGTTTCTTACGTAGAGGTAACTTAAAATAAGTGCAATGGACCTTATGTGTATGATGTCATAGAACCCGTGTTTTGCCAACATGTTTTCATAAAAAGATCGGTACGCACACAATCTGTGATTGCTTGCAGCCACGTGCTCCATTGCTTTATAAATTCTGGCATTCACTCGATCATTACCACCGATTATTTGCAAACTGAAAAAGGGGCTAAAATATACTTGAAACTTGCCGTTAGTTTCGTAAAATTCATCCTTTAACTTATCGCCAAAACGGGATGCATTGATAATCACAAACGTAAAATTTTATCCCTGCCATGGAAGTGATCATTTGATATTTTCCGCTATAACCCTGTAGTTTTACATGGAATTAGATTTAGAATTGCATTCAATGTGTTTTCCTAGCGTTCTCGCAGAAAGCGCCGCGTAAGATGCTGTACAAACTGTTCTGCACAAAACACATTGTACAGACTATCGAGCTGCAGTGTTTCGCCTTTTTGTTTTCAAACCCCCAAGCTTAGCATACATCTCTGTGTACGTTTTGTACACGTAGCTCCTAGAATCTTTTGCAAGTTCGGTGGTTATTATCTTGCATAAATTAGGTCATTTCTAGCATTCCTTCCGTAATGTTATTTACAGTAGGACTTATGCAATGTTGTTATGCGACGTCATTGCAAACAAAAACAGTGATGCACGTGGTCTCATGCAGCAAAGTTCTTGGCCCACGCATGCAGTAGACTTTCGTGCGTGTCCGTTTTTTCCGCCAAAAAAGGCGTCATGTTTTGCTTGGTGACATCATATGCATACGATCCATTTCAAAATTTAAATTGGTCCCTGCATCGTGATTAGTTCAATTGCGTTGCTTCTAGCCAGCCAATCACAACTCGCGCCTTCGCCTATGTGATTTAGTGTGTGAAAATACTCGGTCTCGAGACAAGTTTTCCCGTTGAGTTTGTGTTACGACGATCGCACTTCCCATGCTTATATAGCCGGCTAGCGAAGCAGGGCGAGCCCCGTGCCAAATTCACCATGAAACGGCATCACAAATCTCTGCGTACGTGGATTTTTCGGGGATCTGACTTAAGTGCATTTCAGTTGCAGATTCTTTTCAAACAAGACGTAAGTTTTGGACAAGAACTGCTTAAAATATACGGGGATATTTATATCCGAAAGGAACCATAAGATACGCTAATCGGGTGCAATTGTTGGGTGCCCAGAACTGCTAAGATTATCATGAATGATTGCTCTACATGGGCTTCGTTGAAGCAGGAGAGTAGCTACAGAACATTAACGCAACTACAACCCAGTAAAAGAATGCAAATGTTTCGACATGATTGGGGGATGAAAAATAGAATGAGCATGATGTTGGCCTAAGAACTAAATTATTAAAGGACATGTGACATCGACTGCAAACAAATCTACTGTATTAACGGTTGCTTTGTATCCCCACTTTTGAAGTGAAAATATTACGCCTACAAAAATGATATCCCGTTCGTGAAACGAACGGAAATTTCCCCAGTATTTTGTATCCTGAACTTGTAATATTGCAAGCCGGCCCAATTATGTCAATTTTGGTGAGCAACGGGGCGAAATAACGGCCAACCGGGGGTAAAAATCATCCGGTGCCAGCGCTAAATAAAAGCCATGCCGATGAACCAAAACTTTTGAAGCAGAAATTAAGTGATATAAAGCCAACGTGACCGCTATCAGTAGATCAAAATTTGTACGAATGTGAGTTTCAGTGCTAATATTTTTGCGTCGACTTACAGGAATTGTGTTGACTAATTTGCCTTAAAAGTGTCACCATTTTGCGTCTAGCGACTTGCATAAGTCACAAAATTTCCAAAAGGGGAGGGGGACACCCCCTCCCCCAGGCCGTCGATCCACCTATGGACGCATCAGATGCGCGACGTTCAACTTTAAACCCAGGGCAAACGGCGTTTGCCATCATGAATGCATCTAGTTTCTCTTTTCATTGAAACCAAAAAGTAAGCCTTAGCAAAGGTACATTATGTATTTTTTGGGCAGACCCAACTCTTACTGTGACTGACCCAATGGGAGGGAGGGGGATGGTGAACTGGGGGAAGGAAATGAATATGAGGGAGAAAATGCTCCCGCATGCCCTCCATGACACCATCAATGGCTACAATCACACATTCTGATTTTTGAACACATGATGGCATTAAAGCATTGTTTCCCAATGAAAAATCTGTTTGCACTACTGTAGATACTGTATGTCAATATCCTTTACCATTCTTGAGATACTGTACATGGTACCTCTTGAGAGTTTGAATGTTTCTGGAGTAACTTGTTGAATGCAAAACATGCTGTTGAGTGTTGCACTTTGTAATGTATTGTACAGTATATCGCTCTCAACTTTCAGTACTCATCAGATAGTGTACATTTTGGTATAAAGTGATACTGAAGGATTTCAAGGACACAATTTTAATTTCCAAAATAACACCCTCAAGACATTCTAATATTACAACTGTCCTTGTTATGATGGCTGCAAAACAAAGGATACTGTACCAAATAGCAAAATGGCATTTTCCTTTTTGGAAATCACAGGACTGGAGTTCAAGGTTTTTTGGGTGTGCTACAAGTCACACTCCTCAGAAAATTAAGGCGTGTAGTATAGTAAGTGTGATGTTTTTATAACGTTCAATACATTTATAAGAGCTCCAAATCTTCATTTAGGTGTGGAAAATATCACACTTCTCACAGTGATTTGAGGAGTGTGATCGCACTCAAATGCTGCAAATTTCAAGGCCTGTAATCACTATGTAGATTTGCACATAAAGTGAAGTAATATTTATGAATGAGTACTAAAGTGCACATCAGAAATGGTGCTGCTACTGTATATTTGCATACTGGCAAAGGGCAAGATTTTCACCATGGGTTTTCCTGGTCTCAGAGACTCAGACATACCTGGATGCTTGGGCACATGCTTCAGCGGGACATACAATGAAAGCTCCAGCATTCATGCATTAATTCATTGCTCTACTGCAAACCTTGTGAAAACTCTTGCCAAAAAATTTTACAAATACAACTCCGACCATGGTTGAAATTAATAGGCTTAAAGTGTACCCGAAGTCGAAAAATTAAAAAATACAGTATATACAGCAGGAAAAAGCAAAATTTAATAACAGTGCAACTCCCCTCTTCATACTGTAGGACAATCTAATGCTAAGATATAAAATGTTGAAGTTTATTAACTCAAATTAAAATGGTACATTGTGCAATAATTTGTGATGTCACTGACTGTATTACTCATATTACAATCTTTATATTTCTTTGTTTTTCTGAAAGTTACTGCACCTTGCACCAAGGTGTGATAGCACTTGTACTCTTATGAGGTGATGTAATTAATTAAGCCCTTTCCGTGCAACAAATGCAAGCAAACAAGAAGTGTTCAAGGTGATATAAACATTTTTAATTTTAATGGGAAACAAAGCAGACCTGTACAGTAATGTGAGTTGCACAACATGAAAGTCTCAAAGTATTGTGCAATGGACTGATTTGTTTTGAGTGAATAAATTTCAACATTTTTTATCTTCATGTATAAATGTCCTATGAAGATGGTTGGACTGTTAAATTTGATTTTTTAAGCTGCTTGAAGTTTTCGACTCAAGGAACACTTAAATACTTTAATGGGACTGTCCTTTGCAGAAACTGCAAGACACAAATGACTTTTTTTCCCAGGCTCTTGAGGATACTCAAGTTTGTGGACTAAGGAAAACACTGAAATTCCCAATTGTTGATGAGCCTGTATAATTTTACTATACTGTACACAGTAAGTGAGGCTTTAGCATAAATTAATTAGTCTGCTAAAACTACACTACTGTATGGACCTGTTGTTGTTTTCAAAGAAACTGCAAGAATGAAGAGCTGAAAAATTAGGAAATCTTGCATGTCCTGATGATTCCACATTAATTAGCAGTATTTGATAACAGTAAAAGTGGTCAAAACAATTTTACAATAATTTGATAATTGATGGTGAAAGGAAATTGAAACCAGGGAATAGTGAAGTGCTGGTATCTCTGTGTAAGAGTCCCGTCAGTCAAGGCTATACAGAAAAAAGATATTGTACTGTACTTTACAGTAACTTTAAACTGTACTGGTACTAATATCGGTATTGTGATATGGATACATACTGTACTGTGGATACAATATAAAGAGTACAAACCTGGTTTAAAATGTGAAAATGCCTCTGGCAACAAATGAAGGAAGACATCACCAAGGAGACCACCAACTGCAAAACTTAGGAATAAATTTAATTTCCTCTTCTCCCCTGTGAAATGAAAAGAGAGAATTTGTCTGAAATCAACACACTAGTTGCACTGTATACTGTGAATTTACATTTACTATTCACAAGCTGTTTCACAAACCAAACATACAGTTAATTCAAGCTGGCTCGACTTAAACCAATTGGCTGTACAACTCCATACACCTAAATGAAAAATGCTGCACTGTAGCTGAACTGTAACATTTGTACAACATAAGAAGGGTCCACAATTCCACATACAATAAAAACTGTTTTCATATTCAAGTAACAAAGTTCACAGAAAACAAAGCAATGCACAGTAACATTGCATTGTACTGTACCTGTACACTGAACATTACATTCTGTGTTCAGACATCTTTGTGTTCCCAAAATCTCTATGTTCCCCCAAAATGCTGCCATACCTGTAGAACACTTTGTCAGTACCAAAGTAGTTTATTGTCAGAACATACTGTAGAGATGTTGGCACCTAGGAATGCCCCCCCCCCCGTAAACTTCGCAAGGGGAAGCAGGGCTGAAATTAAGCACTATCTTCCGGCTGAACCATCTGTGGCAGGTTGAAACTGCATCAGAAAAGCCTCACTTTCAGAGTTGTTTTTATTGCTTCCAAAATGACAATTGTAACTAAAAATCCCTAATTCCATGTCATACCCTACAGCTAGTACATGCAACATATAGCACAGTACTGTTAGAGCTCTGTTGGAAGATGCATGGAGTGAATGGAGGATGCATGTTAGCTATTGGGATGCTCCCCCTTTCCTTTCAGCATTCCTACACAATTTTGGGTACAGTATATTATTTCACATGACATCATGGGGAATTTATGGAGTAAAATGGGTAACACTGCTTACACTATTTGGCTGATATGAAGGTTCAAATTGTGAACATTCTCAAAAAAATGGTCCATGCAGCAGGAAAGGAGGATGCAGAGAGTTTAGGGGAATTTCCCTTCTTGCACATGTTCATTTTGTCATTTTCAAAATTGGCAAAACAACATTCACCTTTTAAACTACAAAGCTGTGTCAGTCAGAATTACAGGTACTGCACTGAGAAAGATAAAGGTGTTTTTCAGTACCGTAAGTTTACTGAAGTTTACTGAATACTGTAGGTAAAATATTGCCCCATACTGTATTAAACTGGAGAAAGGTCATGGGTGCCCCTAATCTAGAAGGTTATACAGGGTAACTTGTGGTGTAAAGCACTTTGTATGTACAGTAACTGCACTTAACTGACTCCCCAGGGAACTGTCAGGTCGAGATCACAATTTACAGTATTGACATGTTGACACAAGTATTCTGAGAAATTTATATTTCATTTTGTGTACTGTCCTCTAAATACCCTGTATGAAGCTGCATCCAAGTATTGACCTCAAATGTTACTAGGAAAGCACAGTACACCATTCCATGTTATTTTAAAACAGTAATTTATGTATACATACACACCAACAAGGTTTGCAGAGAGAATAAACCATGGTACTGTATGCAAGATAATGCAATGTGATTCCAATTCATAATACTGTTGAACTCCTTTATGTACTGCAGCCTGTTTATCATTGGCAACAATATGACATGCAAGGTACTGTCCAGTAATGCTGTACCATGCACGGACATGCTCTTCAGTGTGTCAAGCTTACTGTATGTACTGTACTCTACCATTTATTTTTACAAAATATTGTGGTTGTTTTGAAGAAAAAAATGTTAATTTTTACACCACTTTCAATAGGCATAGAATGATAAATTAATTTTGTATTAATATTGTGCAACATACGGCAGTAAAGCAGAATTCTTTTCAAAAACTTTGTCCCTCACAGTACAAGAAGCACCTCATTTGTACAATGTTTGGAGAAAACTACATTGGTTTTACAGTAACATAAAAGCTACTGTACGTTCTTTGTACAGTACAGTATGCCATGTGAGTGCATTAAAAAACACTAATGTACGGTCAAAAGTGTGTACATAGTTTGGGGATCCATGTACACATACAGTGCTCAGTAGGATCTACTACTGTAGATACTGTAGTTCCCCATCTCATTGATTCCCCATTAGTTACCCAATCAGCTTAATACAATTATTGGTCTGGCATGTCATTAGGCCCCATTTTAATTGTTTTACATCTCATTAGTCTCATGTCATTAGACCCCCCCCCACCCAACTCATCAGGATTACGGGCTCTCCCACCCAAAATTAGGGTTATTGGTAAGAGTCACAGCAGATTATGCAAGCAGAATGATTTCAAGGATCACAGGAACCCATTTGGTTATGGGTTAGGGGAAAAGATTAGGTTTAGAGTTGAGGGACTCAGTCTCCTGAAAACTCCTGGAACTTAACATGACCATACAAAATTGACCCATATCTACAACTCAATCATTTTTATTTTAACTTTAAATCCTTCAATTAATTTTGAACGTAATCAATGCCTACAGTACTTACTGTACTTACAGTAATCATAACTTAAACTAGACTTTGTTTTGAACCAGGTCTGTCTGCCCTCCAAAATTTTATCATTTACTTCATTTCAATTAGTAATGTGTACATGTATGGCAAACAAGCCTGTCCAGGCACTACTGTAGCAGAGAGAAAAGATTGACATTCCAGTTTTAAACCCATTTACAGTCCTCCAGAGGGGCTGTGATTTACTTGAAGACCTGATCCTCTCATCCCAAACAGTTACAAAATTTCTCTTAACTAATTAGCCCTCCCATAACTGTTTAAAATTAATCTTTATCCAGACACAACCTCAGTTTATTGCTTAAGGGTGACTACAGTATACTGTACAAGAAATCAAAAACACTCTCTGTACAACCTTCAAAAAAAGATGTTGCATCCTTTGAACAAATTCTACTGTAGTAGAACAAACTCTTGAATATTTTGGCAAAAACTGCACTCCTGAAGTTATTCCTTGAATTAAGTTCCCCTAGCTTGCAATATTTTGCACTGACTGTAGTTTTATGATTTGTACAATAGTACTGTGTAACATATGGAATTACCATTCCATAAGGAGAACAATTTTCTCTCAACCCTTAAGTGCATGACGTACCTGAGGGTCTTTAGCCTGTGTATTCTTCTTTACTACTTTGGCTGTGTACAGTACTTTGTAGTAGGAACTGACGAACAGTTTAGAAAAAAAAAAACGTCACCTTCAGTGTAATACAATGTCTTACCATGGAAGTACTACCTCGGACCTGAGGTAGTGCTTCCATGGTCCCACTGTGTTTCATGCTTGGCTCTTGAGAAACATGCTACAATATTTTCTCTCCTCAACTGCGAGATTTACACTGGTGTCACTGCTTGGTTTATAGATATTATTTTAATATACTTTGAAGAAAAATTTAGGCCTATAAGAAAACTGTGAGATATACAGTATTTGATGATTCAAAATAAGTTTGGAGTGACTGCTGTTGCCTTTTTAAAGGGCCAACCTTCTCACCCCAAACTACAATTATGGTTCAGGGGTACTGGTCAATATTCTCAATTGACTCAGCTCTTTGATTGACAGCTAACTCAAACTATGCAGAGTACAAAAGCTTACATTACACAGCATGAACGGTTCTGAGAGTGTTTTAATTATAAATTGAGTTTTTCTTTACTCACCTGGAAGCAATAAACTGAGATTGTGATCTGGATAAGCATGAATTTCAGACAATTGTGGGAGGGGCTTTAGGGCTTACTGTAAGTAAGAAGGTAAGGAGAATTGGTTCTGTTTGGGGTGAGAGAACTGGGCCTTCAAACAAACTCTGAAGAGAAATTTAGTCCTAGATAAGTAAACTGTCAGATATTGTTTACAGTAGCTGATGGTTTGAAATAAGTTTGGAGTGACTGCTGTTGCCTTTAAAAGGGCCAAGTAACTGGTAATACAGTACTAGCTTTTGAATAAACCAACAGTGAACAACCTTGTACAATCTTGGCCGATTTGTTCATCCCTCTGAAACAATGGATCCTAATCATCATTATTTAAACACTGAATCAAAATCTGTGTACTTAAAGATTCTAATAAAGACATAGTATAGAAGAGTTCAAGGTACAGCTACAGTACATTTTAATACTGACTTTTGTACCGTAGCCCTGGGAAACAATACTGTGTCCAGAATACTGTAGAATGACAGTCCTGATGACAATAAAATGCAGTAGTACATGTGCGTACTGTATTTTTATATGTTTTGTACTAAATTTTATATTGTTAGCATGGCAGAACTGATTTATAGGCATTTTTACTCAAGTTGTGTATGGGACAAATTGACAAAATGAAACCAAAAAGAACAGTAAAGTCCTCTCTAAATAATTGGTGGTCAAAATTAAAGTTGGTGGCTATTTTTGATGTGATAATGTTAGAAAATCACTAGCTTATTCTGTATTTTTCCATACTATCCATAACAATTAACATACCACCTGCTGTTCAGCTTTCTTGCTGCTGTAGTGAACTACAGTATTCCATTGCAATTCAGAACATACAGTACTGTACAGTACTTAGTAACATCCTAATGCACATTTCCATTAGACAACTTCAAGAAGAGAGAGTGGCTAGATTCATGTACAGTACATTGCAAGTTTACCTGTTCCTGATTTGGAGAGTTCTGAATTTCAGTCTGGAAAGAGATGGGGGTGTGGGGTGGGAGAGGCAACATAAAACAACACACTAATTTAAAACATCCATGCAAAATCAATAACCAGCAGTAGGACCTGCAGAATACAGGTACTGTATGTGCAGAAACCATTGCAAGCATACCCCAGATGAACACTGACACTTTGGCCAAACACAAAAATTTTCATCCTCCCAAGTTTTCCAAATACTGTAATGAGAGGAGGCCCTTCCTAGGGTTGGACGGTAACCTGAAATATCGGTACCGGACCACCGGTACCACAAAGCACACAGAACCAATATTGTGGTCAATACTGGTTCTCAACTCTCGGGTACAGTAGGAAAGTTAAGCAGGTTGGAGCCTAAACTGGGCACGGCACATGTGTAATTCTGTGCATTAGTGCACCTGGGTACATGAGTTGGATAATTTCATTTCAGTTTCTACCAGGGTAGTGATGTTTTTGTAAATATATTACTCATCCGCACATCCTAACACAGTAATTTTCTTTAAAAAATCGTAATATTTAAAAATGTGTATGAGTAATTTTTTTGTGAACCAGTAATTTTTTGAAGAGTCGGTAAATTTGTAACACACCAAATACTGTACTGTACCTTCTGTATTTTGAATAACCTGTACCACGAATACTGGTATTCACCTCAATACCAGTATTCACCTCAATACCCGTATCGCCCAACCTTAGCCTTTCCCTACAGTATACCCCCCCCTGCCCGTCCACATCTTGCCTATACTGCAACATTCTAATCATTTTAAATTCAGGATCAAATGTTGTGGAGAATTCTGATTCTCTGTGAGAGCTCCAGTCATCCTTTCATATGGTGCCAGTTTATTTCCAACAATTTTCCCATGAATAACCACCAGATTGCACATCATTCCCCTGCATCACAACTTGGCCTAATATAGCACATACAGTAGCTCGTCCATTTGTGTCTTACTTTTTCATGGGGGGGGGCACAAGGATGCATCTTACAATAGACCTAATGCATTGATAACACACTGACTTTATTCTTTGGGGAAACAATGGAACACGTGGCAGTCCCCAGAAGAATTTGCCCTGCATGTGTACAGTAGCAGACTATATATTTGACTGGTTGACCAAAGGAGGGCATAGGCCTACCTTTGCTCTGTGACATCTTATTGCATGAATGGTAGTGTTTTAAAAAAATTTGTCACTTTTGAGGAAGAATTGGGAGCTGTCATTTTAGGGAATTTGAAATCATTTACAGTAAGCAGTGTTCAGGCACCAAGCTGGCGTTGTAATTTCAGTAATTTCAGTTATTGATCTTAGTTTGTATTTGCAGTTGGTAAGACACCATCTGGCATCTGAACTATGCTGTTCAGGCTTGGAATCCTTTCTACTGTATGAGAAGGATAAGACTCTTTTAGAGCAATTTCAAAGGAGAACCACAAGGCTTATATCAGAAGTGCTATGTACCTCTTCATGCTAGACTTCATCAGAATATGATCTTGGCAACTTCTTGGGCTTAAAATAAAAGTACTACCAAGGAGTTGAGAAGGACTATGTTAAAGTTAGAAGTCAGATAAGGTTTAAAAAGATTTGAGGTGACATGCTTCAGGTTTTCAAATTTCTTCCTGACAAAAATCCTCATTTGTCTTGTAGTATTTTAAGTTTCAAACCAATTTGTGGGTTTGAGGCCACAGTTTACTGATTAAGAGCAGTCCTCCTAAATTTGTTTTGAACTGCATGAGCACTAAACTTCAGTTTTCTTCATATTTCTCTTAAAAGAATCCTCTATCATATTTAAGGACTACAGCACATTCAAGGTTACCAACCAGTTACTTCTAGTAATTTCACATTTGAGGGTAAAAATGTTGTCACATGACTCTCAACAGCCAATCAACAATCATGAAACAGGACAGTCTACTGTACTCTACTATTTCAAAATGGGACAACTGCTCTTGCCCCTTTAGCATTTCACTGGCTTGATAGTTCAGTTTCTCCCATAGGGGTGTCACTGAGTGCAAGAATAGTCTGCCAGAGTGCATAGTAACATAACATAACATAGCATAACATATAACATAACACAACATAACAGGTTGAAGGGCAAAGGAGGGCCAAGGCCCCATACTGTAAGATGCCCTGAAGTCCAAGCCCTAATCAAAAGTCAAACCACCAGTAACAGAGTTCACAGGAACTCGTCTTGTTTAACAATGGGGGAATTACATAACAATGATAAGAATGCGTCAATTATTTTAAATTGTGCATCGGGCCGGGGAATGCATGTTTTTTAATTCAAAGATTTGGAAGGGATGGATTTGAAATGTAATTTAGTTTGATTCATAGTATTGGTGCATGTTGGTTTCACAGTGTTTCAACTCTGGCGGAGACTTACAGTATATTGATTCAGAATAAAAGAGAAGAACAATTAACAACGACATCGCCTGTAGTCCTGTTTCAGATTTTTCGTGTGTGTCTCAGTTTTTCTCTGTCATAAAACGAACGTCGGGGCTGAATAGGAAAACTGTATGATAGCTCGATCGGTTTGTTACACCACCAAAGCTTGACAACAGCCCCAAATCAGATTCTACGACAGCCATGGAAAAACTTGTCAATGTTAACCTTAAAGCAGTGAACTGATGGGGAGTTAACTACCCAATCTGGGAGACAATTCCACTCATTGACAACTCTATGGGAGAAACTAAACTTCTTAATGTCAAGCCTTGCAAAAGGCTTTTCCAGCTTTTTACAATGCCCACACACCTGAGAATTACTTTGAACCCTTAAATAACTACAAGTCAGAAGGGGATTCCTTTCACAGAGAAATTTGTAAACCTGGAGCATGTCTCTCCTAATCCTTCTCAGCTCCAAAGTGGTAAGCCCACTATGTTTATGCCTGGCATGATGTAACTTACTCACCTCAGGTATAAAGTGAGCAGCTCTCCTCTGAACTTGCTCTAACAGAAAATTGTCCTTTTCATAGAAGGGGCTCCAAACCTGAGCTGCATAGTCAAGATGGGGTCTTACCAACTGATTATACAAATTAAGTACAATATCCTTACTAAAACTGCTGAAATTCCTCTTGATCAATCCAAGCACTCTATTAGCCTCTGCAGCAGTGGCTGCACACTGTCTTGATGACTTTAAATCTCCAGTAATTACTGTACAACACCCAGATCTTTCTCAAAGGTTACTTAAAACACTACCATTCATGTTATAATCATACTGTAGCTTAAACTTTTGGGACCAAATTGAAGGACCTTACACTTACCTGCATTAAAAGACATTTGCCAGGTCTGAGACCAAGAAAATAACCTATCCAGATCTTTCTGCGGCAGTAAGGCATTGGCAGTAAGGCATTGTCAAAACTCCCCTTCGTGCGTCTGTGCAAAAAAGGCTGATATTGACAGGTTCTTCCATGACTGTTGTAGATTACACTACCTCAGGGCCGCCCTAAGTAACATGTATGATGTCAATTAAGCTAGGCCTACAGTACTTACTGTAGGCCTAAATAATAAATTAGTGTCAGTAGGCCTAAGTGACTGGGTTAGGCCTAGTTTCTTTACTTTGGGTGTTAGGATCTTTACTTTGGGGGTTTGGACTGCAGGGAATCTTATAAGACCATAGCCCTCCTTTGCCCTAGTTTAACATGTAATGCTCTGTTATATGTATCAATAAGATCTATGACTTATTAACCCAGGTGGCCTTACCTAAGAATGGCAAAATACAGTCGCTTTAATAGTCAAATTAGTGTACTGTAGTCACATAAGCTTAGGCCTTGGCCTAGGCCTTGGCCCTAGGTAAGAAGGCCTAAGTTAGGCCTAGCCTAGCCTAGGCCTAACGTAAGGTCTATTAATATATTGTCCGCAGGCTATTTATCTTACCTGGCTCGTCATTGGCCCTTTTCGTATCTAAAGGTAAGGCAAGAGGTAAGATTCCAGTTAGTCCAACGAGGAGAGTAGCCAACAATGCGCATATACAGTCATTTCTACGACTTAAACTGTCCTCAGGTGGAACAACAGGTAAATCAGAGTTGTCAACTAACCCATCTTTCCTGATCCTCTGCTCTTGATACTGCGTAGAAGCGTGTTGGACCTTTGGGGGGAAATTCCCAACTTTTTGATGAGGATTGGACTTTCTGATGCGATGAATTTCTCCTTCGTTTGACGAGATTACCGAAAGTATCACGAAGATTAGAAGAATTAACTTTCCAGCCCTAAATACAGCCATATTACTCCCATCGTCGGAGGATTCAGACCAGTTTAACCTTCACTGCTTAGGATCGTGTTTGGCGGAATGACGACCGACACGTCCTCCTGATCCTGCCGGTACACATAGGCCCTAGGCCTAGGCTATGTGTGAAGGTATGTGTCAATTTAGATAAATCAGAGACAAAGTACCAGCGCTTCATGCACTGCACCATCAACAATGCTCTGTGTATGTTATTGTTAAGTTGGACATAAACATCACAGGGACAGTGACTACAGTAGCTTATAACAAACATTGAACTTTTATTTCAAGAAAATTTGATTCTTACCTTACCCGAGTTAAACATATTCATAAGTTACCGGGAAATGTTCATTAAGCCAAACTTTGCCGAAGCTGCAAATTTTTGTCTCAAATGACACATCGGTATGATGATTGCCATCAGGCCCATATTCAGGGGTGACAAGAGGGGTCCGGAGAGAAAAAAGCTGTGAGTATATATAAGCCTATGAAAACAAAAATAAAATATTGAGTAACTCAATTTAACGTTAAATCTTGATTCTCTGGAGTCTGCCTACAAGAATACCAAAAAGACTTAAACTGTTACGTCATCAATAATGACGACAACCACAAGCGCCATATATGCTACTTGTTATAGATGTTTTTGAGTACCCATACCGCCGAGTGACGATGTCCAACTTTCCTTTCGAATACCTCTGTAAAGGCTTCCGTAGGAAATGCTTCCGAAAAAAGTTGAGTCAGCAGAACCGCAAGAGCACCTATACAGCCTGAGAGTAAATTATCTGATGATGTGCCGAGAATCCTGAGCAAGTTGCATCAGAAAAAAAGAGAAAAAAAGGAAAAGGATTGGAAGAAATGCTAGCATAAGTGCAATGTCCACTAGATCAAATTCTTAGGTTTCGTGTGACTGTCCATGTTACCTCCGTGGCGGGAGTAATCGAGGGGCCGTTAAAAACAGTAGACGAGACACCAAGAAACCGAAAATGATGACTTCGTAGTAAGTGCCACCCATAGTAGAATATTTGCAGTTTTGCCAAAATAATCATCTTTAAAGCTGGGAGGAGCAGTCATCCCAAATTGAAGAAGTGTACTAGAATGTCCAGTTTCATGATTGGCTGTTGGGAGTCATGTGACAATGTTCTTTTTCTCTTCAAATGTGAAATTAACCAGCAATAACTGCTTGCTTTACCTTGAATATGTAATAGTTATGTCATAAGATTTAATTAAGGATACTTTGAAGAGAAATGGGATGTAAATTGAGTTATTTAGCTTTTTTCTTCAAAATAAGTTTGGGGGACTGCTCTTTACCTTTACTAAGAAACAACCCTCCATGGACCAGACACTAGGCTTGCTTGATTTCGCTGATATCAAGGGACTGATTGGTTTAAAACTTTTCAGATTAAGTTTCTTCAAGCAAAGTCTCCAGTGATTAACCAAACTTCTTCGTCAAAACTCTCAGGCTAATTTGCCCGTTTTTCATAATTCTAAGCCAATTTTTCCAAGCACTTTATTCCCTAGCGAAAACTTCCCTATTCCTTTAACTAAGGTGACTCGTTGTCTTTTCGAGGATAAGGAGTGGATCAAGCATGCCCCAGCAGCCTCACGCCAACTACCGTCTGGACTATACTGAGTACACTATAAAAAAAATTAAACCACAAATACCTTTTGCCCCAACTTTGTAGACACATTTAGATGTTAAAAGTATGTATGTAATACCTTAACATGTCGCTTTTTAACACGTCTAATTCCTTAACATTTAGTGCTTAAAAGCTAAACATGTTTAGGTGGGAAAAATGCGGTGCTTAATGCATAAAAAATGCATAACACGTTATCATGTGACTTAGTGGGTGATTAGAAGTTAACAAGGTCATCGATGGAACAATGCTCTGCAATAGGGTTTTAGCATGGAATTCGATATCTGAGTCTTTCATTTGCAATTAGAAATAGGCCTACAAAAGGTCAAAACTTCTACTTTTTAAGAGATGCCATACTTTATACTGCATATTAGGCCTTATTCCATCCATGTGCTGGAGCAATGTTACCTGATATGTATCTGACGGACCATCTTCCTAAAGATACATTGTTCTACTGTAACCATACAGCCTGCAGAGCAGACTCTAAAGTAGCCGTAAGATGGCGCTCTCTCAAACTCAAAATACAAATCTTTAAACAGTATAATATATAGAGTCTGCAAACCTTCGTCCAGTTCCCATTTACAGGAATCCCGCATTTTGAGGGACGAATTGGTAAACATGAGATGGTCACGTGGTGCACGAAACAAGTATGAATAGTGTATTTTGGTACATACAATTGATACAACGAACGCGAACAACCTAATTAGCTTTTGTAGGTGGAAAATGTGTACCAGGCCAAACGTTCGATGCATTAATATTACCAATTACGCGAGATCATAATTTAGTATTTTAATTTTTGTCGTGACGTCATATTTGGTGGTCGTAAATGATATTCGCTAGAAAGTTGGCAGGCTATTGTATACCGTAGTTATGCCATGTAACTGAGTAGTTGGAAACGTCAACTGTTCAACAGAGAAGCCGTTGAAAGACCCATAGTATTATTAAAAGTAGCGAAAGTAAGTTGATATTTGAATGTAGTAGTTGAAACGCAAACTACAGCAGGCTATGTACCATACGGCATTAGGATTGTTCACCTTTCTTTACTCTTGTTGGTGGCGTGCTTTTATAATTAATTTTGTGCGTAAAGCCCCCTTCGCCAAACTGCGTTATTTGGTCAGTCTTATGATAAACACCACCATTTGTGAAACGTCCTTCCCAGTATACTTCCAAAGTACACCAGGCGCGGATACAAGGGGGATTTTACGGCTTCAGTCCCCTCTTTTCGTCACATCAACAATAAAAATATACTTAAATAAGCATAATGTTTTATCTACGAGAGTATTCAAGGGGGATATTTCAAGCTCATCCTTTATTATCACACAACACGAATCCAAATATACGAACCACGTATCTGACGGGTGAGAAGGCTGTCTACTTACTTTCCTGTCCCTTGCCTTCACCACAACAGGGAGCTGCAATTCCCTGTCCAGAACAACAATAAGATTTGAATAATGTGAATAGTTGCCGGCCAATATGTCATCAGGTTGTGAGCGTTTACCGACTGAACTATAGGTGCGTTCGATTTAGCGACGGACTAGAGCCAGCTCAACTGGCTCAAACAGTTTCTTCTTGTATGGATGACATGTGACGTAAATACGTCACACGGCACAACTAGACCACCTCAGAGGGCTGGTCGTTTTGGCTGGTACAAGTTGTGACGTTTTGATGACGTTAAGATCACTCTTCCGAAAGATGGAAAGCTGGCTGTCGGTCGGTCTATGACGTTAGTCTTGTTTCAGTTTCCCAACGGTGGTTCCATGGTAAAGAGCAGGTGTGCAAACTTTTGGACCAATTCATGTTGCTGTAGCCATCTGGGTGGCCTCAGTGAAGCAAAAATACGATGGGTGTATATTAGGTTGCGTCTTACCGTCACCCCTTGCCCACATTCTTCCCCCGTTAGATTGACCAATGTGCCAAGACCCACATGCACACCCTTGGTATAGATGGATAGCGATCAGAAACATTCATGTCAGAGAAACACAAAACGCATCTTACAATTTTCAAGTAGGACCTATGTTCTATAAGTGTTAGTTATGATGCGAAACGTAACTTGAAGTCCTTGTAATTGTTGACGCTGACAACGGAGAATTGGGCTATACGTTGATTTTGATTAAGTTCTGTTTCGTCGCACATCGATATGTTTTATTTGATGCGTATGATTTTTTTTTCTAAAAGTCCCTCTCGACTCTCTGGCGAAGAACCAAGGGGCGAAAACCAAACATTTACTCCCGGAAGACTTCTGCTCCCTTAAGGAGCTAAACGTCCCAAATGGACAAGTACGCTCTCTAAAGGGCAAACATGTGTGGTCCTGCTCTAGACTGGCTGAATAGAACAGATGCGTATGGTTTGCAGGGATCAAGTGAGCAGAAACCGTGGATATGGACTGGTTGTTTGTTGGCTAGAAAATAACTTGCCCTCTTGTTTGTGGGGGATACACATAATTATGTATATAGAGGCCTTGCGCGGTAAATGCGCGAAAATTAGGTTGGTTTTGTGAGAACCAATTCTCATGCAATTTTTCCACTCAGGTAAACTTCGGGCATGTAAGCCTCTGAGTCTGAGCTAATCAGGCTGCTCAAACACATGGAATCCTTGTAAAGTTGGATGAAACTTGTAAAGGCTATAGGTAGCCTGTGTGCGATGCATTGCCACCCTCATTGAAGTTGAGAAGGGATTTTCTCCGATCAATGAAGTTGCTCGAATTTTAAATGTTAAACTTATCATAATCTTATGTCGCAAGGTAGTCAAATTTTTGTAGAATGTCCATACAAGCGCATTTCCAAAGATTATTTTCTTTACATGATCATTTCATCCAATGGTAGAGGTACATTTTTTGTGGGTATTTTCTGATCATTTTACAATTTAACCCTTTTTTGTTTGAGTATAAATTTTATTGCAAACGAAAGCTCAAAAAACGATTGCTTAGATTCTACTAATAAGTCGGTTGGAAACGCCATTTCCGGCTACTAACTGAGGGGTCGTGATTTTTCATAATTTTCTGTACGCTCCGGGACAACAGATGGTGACACTCCTATAGTCTTTTAGGCAGAATTAGATATTTAAGGCAGATAATCACGACTAACGTCCCCATTACGGTACCCGCTTTGACTAAGTTCAGCCACCCCCTTTTTGAAATGTCTGGATCCGCGCCCGTACACCGTCAACTTTAGGTCCTCTTTGAGCGTGAATTGCTCACCTTAGAACAATCATTTGCTGCTTATTATTCGTGGATATGAAAAAGGAGATGTTAATGTGTGAGTGATGCCAAATTTGAAAAGGGAAAGATGATTTAAACTATTTCAGTACTGGGTGCGAAAAGGAAGTGATTTTCCGTCGGCTTGCGGAATAGCAGTAGCACAGCTCACAAACTTCTTCTGTAGTTCAAAATCGTAACGGTCATGCTACGGTGAACTTGTGATGCCATGATTAGCTAATTTATTGGCTTTCATGTGAGGGCTTCCTTTAGTGGGGTGCGAACTTTGACATGGCTATTACGGGAGGCATTTAATGAAGGGGAAATAGTGTATAAGACAATGGAATAGCTTAAGGGGTGTACTGCTTCCTCATAGACGAATCCGATTAGCGCTTGTTTTTAGTGACTGTAGGCCGGCATTAGTGGTGTCCATCAGCATTTAATCGTCTTCATTTATTGTTTACATGAATTTCAAACCCTCATATTTAGTGAAAGTGGAGGATTCAAGATACAAAGTAGTGTACAACCCTCCATGATAAAGGTAAGCAAGGAAATCGAAAGATTTAAAGGTGACGGACCCCAGCTATGGCCGATTGAAATCAGTCCCTCACTTGCTATCCGGATTCGTGTATAGCATAGACGTACTTTATCCATGTGCTTATAGTGGTTTAAACGGTCTCGAATATTTTCAATCCACCGTAAACTTAAATGCTCCTTTTTGAAAGTAATTTATTTAATTCGTTGTCCCTTTTCATAGACATATCACGCAAAAATAGTTTCCAAAATAGTATACTCAACTTCAATATGGAAAATTCTACTTTTAGGCCGTTCTATAAGCGCATGAGCTCCCATCTTCTCGGAGGGATCGAATCTGCTCCCAAAATATTGACTTTTCTTCTTATTTCCCCAAATGACGATTCATCTATTGAAGCTCTGGTCGAATAAGAAAATGAGATGGACGGTTGTAAAACTGTCCGACACGGAAGACATATCAGCCGAGCACCATAAGTTAGCGAGAGCGTATAGAGAGAACTGTGAAAACCTTGAAATAGACGGAAGTGGCATTTCTCAAGCTTATAAGTAACATGTAAGCAGTCGTTTTTGTTTTTTTGTTTTTTTTTTGGGGGGGGGGGGGGGGTTGTTTGCAATAAACTTTTCGCTGTGCCAGAAAATTGCATCGCTGTCCAATAAATTTAAATCTGAGTCCCTTTCCATCTTCTTCCCGGCCCATACGCCAACAGGCATTTCAAATAGCATCTGGGCATTCTTTTGACACGGAAAGCATGTAAAGCCCAAAGAGTGCGGTTGAACTAGCAATGATGTTTATTCTTTGCAAATGTGAGAAACAAAAGTTGCCATGAACCCGGAAATATTACATGATAAAATACGGGTCTAAAGGGCAGTAGGCAGTCGCCTAATTTAAAGTAGTGTAGTACACCGTACTGCTTTATGATTGGCTGTTGAGGGTCATGTGACGACATTTTTTTCCTCAAAAGCGAGATTTACTAGAAGTTACTGCTTTGTGCATAATGCAATATTGAAGTCATAAAATAGTATGAAATATCCTTTGAAGAGAAATAAGACGAAAATTGTGATATTTAGATGTTGATTTAAAATAAGTTTTGGGAACTGCCCTTGACCTTTAAGGCACTGTCAAATCAAGTCTTGATATGTTAGAGGAGTGCTTAGGTTTATTCTAAACATTGCGGTGAAATTTGCATTGAAATCCGTCGTGTGGTTTTAAAGATATAGGTTAAGTTGTTGCATTTTCAACAAAAGGTGAAATTGAAGAAATCACTGATGACATCACATCCTCACACTAATGGTAATTCCTTTCTTTTCTCCTCAACAATCCCATTTTATCAGAATGTATTTCATAAATGGAATGGAAACTTTACAAACTTTGCATCCCCTTCAGGGAAGTCCTATCCCCAATTAACTTCAAGGTAGACTCAACAGTCTGAAAAAATGAAAGGAAACCTCAAAATATTACATGTCATTGTTAGGAAGTATAACCTCTGCTACCCTCAAGCTCACTTGTGAAACACAAATCTAGTGACTTCATATACCACTGTTATCTGATTTGAATGGAAGTTTCAGCACATAGTCAGAGATAAGTAGTTATATGTTAGTTCTTGCCCTTGGTGATAAAAGTATTCGACATTGTTCCACTCGCTAAGGGGAGTCAAGCAAGGCGTTATTCCAAGGGTGGTTCACCTACCAGACGTGATAGTACACACAACCTTCCCCTTCCCCATTCCCCAAAATGTTAATATGGCAGGGTAAAACTAAATATATTTTTTAAGGCAACACTAGGAATTAGAAGAAGTGTATTATGAACTTTTCATGATACTGAAAAAACAAATTTCAAAAAGTTGCTACGAAGTGGGGCAGCTCGTGGGAAAATATTTCATCAGTTTCACTTCATGCATGGTACTTTTGCACCACTTTTCGAAAAGTAAAAGTTGCAAAATTTGGGGGATTTCTCCAACTGCCAGGAGAATCCATCCTGGGGGAAAAAAATTGCCCCTCCCCAATGAAGGTTACGTTAGGTTGGATTTAGTTTTACGGCTAATGAAAATATTGGTGCATGGACAAACATACCGTTTTGTCGCCCCCAATAAGTCATACCGATTTAAAAGCGACAGGCAGAATGAACAAAATATAACATTGTGGTATACAGGTGCCTTTTTAGCCTAGAAAAACTTCAATTTGAGATTATTAAAGTAGTGATAGTGCATTTTTAATGCACCATAAATGGTTTGTATATGTGCGTGTCTATGTGAGTGAGCATTGGTGTTTGTTTGCTTGTTTGCGTGTGTATACGTGAGCCCTCGCGTTCTGGTGGATGGGTTGCTTAAAGACAAGTCCTGTCCGATCCAAGGTTCCGACTGTTGCAAAATTTTTGCCCCACCCCCAATCCACAAACCAGATCAACGCCCCTATCAATTACCTCCATCAGTGGCGTACGCAGGTTTTCTCTTCAAGGGGGATGCAGTATGTTGAGTGATCACCGGTCTGGAAAAGGGGGCTAAGCGGGGAGGGTCCCCCCCTCCCCTTTAAAATTTTTTGGTCATTTCAAGTAACCTAAATGCAAAATAGTGCAAGATTTTGACTTGGAACGAAATAGTCTTGGAAGCTGAATTGAGCTGGTTTATAGGGATAAAGCTGAAATTTGTGTGTCTTTACATGCAATCTAATGTAATGTACGCTACCACTGAAGTAAAATTCGTTTTTAATTTTTCCTCCTTTCAGGATCAAACTAATAGATCATCAGTGATCGGTTTAGGTGAAAGGAAGCATTTCAGTTTTCTACGCTGTGGCGTACGCAGGATTTCTCTGAAGGATGGGGGTCGTATGTTGAGTGATCGCCGGCCTGGAGGAGGGGTCTAAGGGGAGGTGGCGTTTTCAAGGAATCTAGATGTAAAATGGTGCAATATTTTGGACTTTGACAGGAACAGTGTTAAATTTTGGATTGTGGTGGTTCATGAGGATAAAACTGAAACTTTTAAGTTTTTACGTGCAATCGTTTGAGGTTTATCTCTGATATTTCTAGTACGAGCTGGCATGATGTCTATTGTGAGTCTGATGTCAATTCTGCATATAATGTATTCCTTAACCTTTTCAAAAATGTCTATGGCAAAAGCTTCCCTTTTATCCGACTGAAACGAAAAGGCCGGTCTTCCGATAATCAGTCCTGGATCACCCCTGGCATAATCACGCATTATAAAAAAGATGACAAACTCTACAAAAATATGCTCAAAAACCCTTCTCAGCAAAAGAAATCTGAGGAAAAAACCTGTAGAAATAAACTGACCCACATCATTCGTATCGGTAAGAAAGATTACTTTACGAATATCTTTAATAATTGTAAATATGAACCTAAACAAACTTAGTCCAAAATTAGTGATTTGCTGAAGAAAAAGAAGCAAAAATCTATCAAACTCGATTTTGTATCATAGATGGTGAGAAACATATGACCCTGTTGTTATTGTTAATAGTCTGAATAACTTTTTCGTTAATGTTGGTCCGTCGCTAGCTCCAAAGATCTCTTCAAATCATTCACCATCTGACTATCTATCGGGTAGTTATAATGTTTCTTCTGCTTTCCTTTACCCAACTAGTGAAGATGAATTCATAAGTATTTCAAAATCCTGCCTAAAGCCAGGCAAGTCAGCTGGTTTGATAAAATTAGGCCTTTCGTTGTTACTCGAGTTATCTGTTTTATTTGTAAACCATTTACTCATGTTTTTAACTTGTCCCTATCAACTGGTATTGCTCCGAATAATTTGAAAGTCGCAAAAGTTGTCTCAATTTTTAAAAAAAGGTGTTTTGTTAACTATAGACCTATTTCTGTTTTGCCCTGTTTTTCCAAGATTCTTGAACGCTTTGATTATTGTAGACCCTTTAACTTTTTGGAAAAGCATAAAATTCTTTTTAATGGTCAATATGGCTTTCGACGTGGTCTCTCCACTGATATGGCTAATGCCGTCGATAATCAACACAGGCCATAAACAATAACCAAACTGCTGTAGGTGTATGTCTTGATTTATCTAGAGCGTTCGACACCATTGATCATACCATACTCTGTCAAAAATTATCTCACTTCAGTATTAGGGGAACTTTTCTTTCTTGGTTTAGTAGCTATCTTTACAACAGAAAACATTTTGTCTCTTTTCAAAGAATAAACTCTGATGTAAATAATATTCACTGTGGTGTCCCTCAAGGGTCAATTGTAGGACCGCTTCTTTTTATTATTTTTATTATTTATATGAATGATGTATGTAAAATTTCTTCTAATTCATCCATTGTGTTATTTGCTGATGATACAAATATTTTCTTTTGTGATAGTATAGTTTTGAACGTCTGCAACAAACCATTAGAAATGATTTAGCTGCATACGGTGATTGGTTTGCCACAAACAAACTTTCCCTAAACTTACAGACTTAGATAAGACGAATTTTATTGTTTTCAATGAAAATGATGATATGGTAAACTTAAATATTAATATTAATGGTAAATTGCTACAAAAGGTAGATTGTGATAAATTTTTTGGGTGTTTTCATAGATTCTAAACTTACTTGGCATGATTACATTACATTACTTGGCATGATTACATTACATTACATTACTTGGCATGATTTCTACTCTTGTTGCAAAAAGTGTTGGCATCCATTCAAAAATGAAACAAACACTCTCTAGAATCATTTTCAGGTCCTTTATCAAACACTTGTACTCCCACATCTCACTTACTGTTGCATTATTTGGTCTGGAAGAAGCAAGTATTTATTAAATAAGTTAGGTGTTCTACAGAAAAGAGCAATAAGACATATCACCTGTTCCAATTCAAGAGATCATGCAAACCATTTATTCAAGTCCATGAATTTACTTAAACTTACTGACCTATTCAAACTACATGTTGCCAGTTTTGTCGATCGTTCTCTACATAAAATGCTTGAAAGCTCACTAAGCGTTCTCTTTACACACAACTCATCCATACATTCACATTACACCACACAAGCTGATCATCTACATACAAGGAAGCAACAACTTGTACAAGAACAGTCTGCATTACCGTGCCACCACTCTTTGTAAGCATCTACCATCAACTGTTAAGACAAAGCCTTCCTTAGCTTCTTTTAGGAAAAATCTTCAACGGTTCTATAAAAGCTTGTATTAAGCCCATGAATTTGTTTACTATAATGTATTCCTGCCTATTTTGCCTCTTTGCCAATAAGCCCGAGGGGAGGTGGTGGTTTGGTTCTAGGACGGATGAGGTGGGATGGACGGTGGGTTGTGTGTCTATGATTTTTCTTTTGTTTTATTTCTTCGTCTTATCATCCATCTTCGTGTTTTCTCTCTTTATTTTTTTCAAGGGAGTGTCACTTCTCGACAAGCCCTAAAGGGTTTCTTAGTGCACTTTCTTTCACTCTCTTTGTTACTTATTTACTTTGTGATACTTGTTTTAATCTTGTGTTGTGATAAACCAAAATAAATGAATGAAATGAAATGAAATAAATGAAAATGAAATCTTATGACATTCACTCTTCCTTTCTAAGTAAAACTTGTTATTAAATTTGCATGCTTTTATAGGATTCAATATTAAAAAGCATCGATCGGCATAGGCGAACGGAAGCATTTTAGTTTGCGGTTTTTTCTAGGCCATAAAACGTTATTTGCCATAAAGATTATCTAAACGGAGCGCCACCATTGGTTTGCGCGGAGCGTAGAGGAAATTTCGAAAAATCAGACCCCTCAGATAGCGGAAAACAGCACTTCCAGACTTATGCGAAGAATAATGAGTCGCTATCTTCTTTTGCCGTTTTTGCTACTTACACCCCCAAATGTAATTTTGCCCGAAAGACTATCTAAGCGGAGTGCCACCATTAGTTGACGCAGAGCGTAGAGAAAATTTTGAAAATCAGACCCTCAGATGACCGGAAATATTATTTTCAAGACTCATACGAAGAATCTAAGAAGTCATTATCTTCGTTTGTCGTTCGCAATAAAATGTTCACTTCAAAATAAGTTCGCCAACTGCAAAGTGATCAGAAACTTATTAAAAAATTATTTTGGCCCGAAAAAATGTGATTTTGCCCGAAAGACTATCTAAGCGGAGAGCCACCATTAGTTGGTACGAAGTGAAGAAAAAATGAAAATAATCGCGACCCTTCAGATGGCCGAAAATTGCGTTTTCATGCTTGCAAAGAGAATCTATACATGCATTCTTTAAGTTTTGCTTCTTTTTGCAATGAGAAAAAAAATCAGGAACATGCTAAGTGATCAGAAAATTATCACGTAAAATGTACTACCACTATTACATTAAATCAGGCTTGGGGCGATTACATCTTAATGTAATCGATTACGATTGCGATTACTTCATATTTTACGATTGCGATTATGATTACGATTACAGCTAAAATTGAAAGCAATTGATTACGATTGCGATTACATTGCGATGTAATAATGATTGCAATCGTGATTACATTTTGTTTCCACATAAACAATGAAGTAGGCAAAACAGTCCAGTGCCCCCCAGGTAACATTCTTATGTGGGACCCTTACGGACCCCATATCTTGGCCCTTAAGGGGCCCATATGGGTTTGCACCCTGGATTAATAAGGGGCCTATATGGCTCCCTTATTGACCCATATGACCCATATGGGATAGTTCTGGTGCCCATGTTAACAACTGAAATGTGGGGAAAATATGGGTCAACCCTATAATATCCCTCAGGCATGTTGGCTACCCATATGGGCCCCTTATTAATAGCGGGTGCAAAATTTAATGGGCCTCATGTGGGTTTACCCATATGGGGCCCGTATATGTTTGTTTCCTGGGCCACAACTGGAAAAAAGGCCTGGATGGACATTGCTCTAGATAAGCCGAGAAAGATACAGGTTGAGGCATAAAACCCAATCTAACTACAGTAAATACATTTTGTTTCTAACATTTTCTTTTGCAAAAAGTATACTTCTAGAGAATGATGTAACTAGACAAAGCAACAACTCTGGAGGTAGTGACAAATTAAATTACCACGGAATTGAAAACATGCCAATGGTTCTCTATGATGACCCTTATTTAATGTTAAGATCCGCTGAATTGATGAAATTGTTAATGTGACTGCGCGAACTCCCGATTATACATGATATAACTCTTAATATCGTTTGAATGATAAATGGCAAACTGTTTCTCACCGCACCTGAACATCATCCGCTAACCCTGCCCCCGTCTCGTACGTCTACGACGGCCGGGGAAGGAGTTAAGGGATGACTCCATCCCCCCCCCCCCCGCTTTGAAAATTTTTGAAAGAGGGGGTTCCTTTACATGCAATCTGGTACAGAAGATGCTACCTTTTGAAATAAAATTTTGAATTTGACAAAATTGTGTACTTTTAGGAATTAAAAACAATGGTCTCACTGCCGAGGCCTTTGGGGGACAATTCCTTTTCCTTGAAAGTTTTTGAGAAATTTGGTGTCCTTTCATGTAATCTGGTGTTACGTATGTTCCCTTTTGAAGTACAATTTGTGTTACTAAAGTACGTATTTTTAGGATCTAAAATTTGCATCCATGAGGGGGACACGACCCAATTCCCCCCCCCCCTTTCGTACGCCATTGACACCGTATTACACGGACAAACGTTTTTTACAGGTTTATGCTACTCTTACAAAATAGATCAATCGCGTCAGATATTTAAGTATCCCCACAAAATACGCATTCTCCCCCTCCCCCATCGAGACAATTCTGGTTACGTCACTGCTGGTCACGAAGTTTTAAAATCCGACCTGAATCCTTAAAGGTTGTGTTGCAAGAAAATGACAGAATTGGGTATTTGATGTTAAAAGCATAAAAAACCACGAAAAGAGCCGCAATTCCCATCAAAATCAGTCAACACTTGACAATTTCATAAGGCAATTTCTGTTTTGCACTTAATCATTAACAAATATGAGCTCAATATGCAAATCTTGTGATGTTATGAGAGGGAAATGCCATAAGTGGCAAATGTTATCCCTTGTTTTTAAAATGTTCATCTCAAGGACAGTTGTAGCAAAAGTTTACATTGATAGTTTTATTTTGGAAGTTTAAACTCTGTCCTTGAAAATCATCAGTATCAATTACAAAATCTTAAACTATCTGCTAAATAATTAAGAGATTATTAATGTAGGGTAAACAAAAGAAATGTCAACACTGTGATATACTCCACATTATTATTTTTGCATAGGCAACAAGTTGGTTTAGAAACATTCGAACTTTGAAGAAGTATATATGTCTTGAGAACCGTAAAAGATATTGAAATAATTCTAACGGATTTTTCCTTAGAAGTGTTCACTCCGCAACTGCCAAGTGAAGTCAGGTCATTTTGTTGAGACATTAAACTTTACCTTTGATAGCCCAATCATAGTAAAATTATTTTTATAACTAAGGATATGGGTAGTTTTAAAAATTGACCATTTGTCATAAGTATGTGAGGAAAACTTTACACGTTTGAAAAAATGGTGAATTTCAAGCACTCAATGTGTCCTTTTCAGTCAGGCGTTACTATTTACGTGACAAACAGAGCTGAGATTTCATGTGATGTCTTGTATTATTTTGATCAGTTAGCAAGTTGTGAAACAAATAGTGCTTCCGAGTCACGTAACTTGTCCAAGGCCAATTAAAAACGTACCGAATGAGCTGTCATTGTTCTCAACGTGTTGATTTGTTCGTAATCCAGCTTAATATTACTCCCACATATTTATATTATAGGTTATAGTTATTGACATAATGCAGACATTATGAACTAAACCATACAGTTAACATTTTACACCCATTTCCTATAAAACCATACTTTTGTCATTTAAATGCCGGCGAAAAAACAAACAAGATAACCATAATTCGCGCCTTAGAGAGAGTACACGCAACACGTTGTTTATATTGGAATGCATAAGGTAAAGCTGTGCTGGCATACTTTTTTCTAAGTTAGCAAATGAATTTTCGTCTTAATTTAACACCATTTTTTACTGAGGCATATGCAAAACTTAAAATCTCCCAAACTCTCTCCCGGTAGTTGGTAAGCCGGTTAAACGAGATTTCAACGCTCATTTCCAACCAAATTGGTTTAAGTAGGGCAAGCCACGTTTTCTTTTTCATTTTTCATGTCTCACGTTAGACCGCTTCTCTAGGATACAGATCAGCAAACCGTGAACAAACACCCTCTTTGCAATATCCTACTCACGGGCCTGTTTCTCCATGCAGGGAGCTGGATTACCAGCTCCCTTTTCCATGCGAATCATACTCCATTTAAAGAAGACAAATTACAACATAATACACACATTTGTTTTGCCATCTTTTGTATACGTTTTGGGTATATTTATGATAAACATATAATAATCCCCTTACAACACACGTGTTCAGAACCACACCATGCATGCAACAATCTAAACACTATTAATGAAAGGAAGGGTTAACGCAAAAGTGTAACTTTATAAAGAGGTACTACGTCTGAGTTGAGTAACTTGGTGGAACTTCCATTCAAATACACTCTAAAATCAAAAGAGTGAACTAAGTCATTCTTTGATCGAGTGAAAAGTGTTAATTCACTCCATTAGAGTGATAATTCACTCCAAGAGGAGCGAAGTTCCCTCCAAAACGAGTGAAGTTCACTCCAAAAAGAGTGAAATTCCCTTAAAACAAGCGAAGTTTCACTCTTGATGGAGTGCCCACAGTGATCGCTCTTAAAAAAGAGCGATCATTGCAGGCACTCGTGGAAGAGTGAATTTTCCCTCTTCCTCTGGTGAATTTCACTCCTTTTGGGGGGAACTTCACTCTTTTTGGAGGGAACTTCACTCCTCTTGGAGTGAATTATCACTCTAATGGAGCGAATTTACACTTTTCACTCGATCAAAGAGTGACTAAGTTCACTCTTTTGATTTTAGAGTGTAGTATACGTGTTTCTCCAAACATCAGTGGAAAGTGAGCTCGAGGCAAGCAGGTCATATCACTTCCTTATATATATATATATATATATATATATATATATATATATATATATATATATATATATATATATATATATATATATATATATATATATATATATATATATATATATATATATATATATATATATATATATATATATATATATATATATATATATATATATATATATATATATATATATATATATATATATATATATATATATATATATATATATATATATATATATATATATATATATATATATATATATATATATATATATATATATATATATATATATATATATATATATATGTTTAGGTGAGCTTATTGGCCACGCCTTTTTCCACTTGTGGCTCACTGGTTTTTCATGGTGAATGTGAAGTTTGTAGAGTTCCAATGCTTAGTATAATGCGATCACATTCCTAAACCATGAGATTGTTGAGGAGAACACTGTGTAAACATCAAAGAAAAAGACTGTGCATTATTAATACGGGGCACGACGTCATACACGTTTGCTTCCTTTATGTTCACTTTGTGTTGCAAAATGTGTGGGGATTCAACTGATGTACTGGGACTCACGCATTGGATTTTAATGTAAATTTTATCAAATTGCTTAGAATATGGTAAACCTTTCACACCTGAAAACCCTATTTGAGCGTAAGCTCTTTCTCAACAGACTGTTTATGACGAATCAGATTTTTAATTTTATATACTGAACAGCTGAATGAAAGAGGAAGGCATGCGACACGATAAATAATTGTGCGTACAAATAAAAATGTCCGCTCTGTAGGAAGTACAGTATGGTGTTAAATAAAATTAATCGAACAGTAAATTACATTTCAGGGATATAAGCAACAAAAATTAAGCAATTTAAACTTTCCTCATTTAAACTTTACTTTGGTTAAAATGAATGTAACATTTCTGAAAGGATGATATATTAAAAACAAAAAATCATCAGTCCCATTTCACTTTATACACAAATTAGTCAAGTGATGTCTGAATTGACTAACCACGTTGGTCACTCATGTCAGACTTGTTTGTTATGACATCTGAATGTCAAAACTTAGTCAAGGGGGCTTAATATTTGTAAGGAACTATTTCAACTGGGTCAAATGTTAGTCAGATATTAGCCAATGTTGCTGACTAACGTGATCAGTCAATTCAGGAAACGTTTGACTACTTTGTGTTTACAGTGAACCGACAATATATAATGTTCTTGTAGTAGAATTCTTATGATAAAATGTTTTAGTTTCCTTTTATAAAGTTGTAGTGTGACTAGTCAGCAGCATAACCAAGACCCTTTTTGGGTTGATGCGCACTGTTTAACAAGGTGTTTCTTGATTGGCTGTTGGCATTGTTTTGTATCGATTGTATTCTTTGCTTGGGTTAGGAATTAGGTTAGGATTAGGGCTATTGTTAGCCAGTAAGGAATTTTTGTGAACAGTGCGCATCGCCCCCTCTTTCATTCCTCCCATGAAGCAATCCTAATTATATTTTTCTTACACTATATTTTTACTAAATAAATTTGAAGTCTGTGACTAAAACCGAGAAGAGGGCTAAAACTTAATAACTTTTCTCAGTCACCAGTTTCTTTTTATTTCTCCTCCAATTGGATTTCATGAAATGGGATAGACTCCAACATTTATTTAACTTGGAGTGACTTCATTTTCCGAATACTTCGAAGGGATTGTGTGGTAGGATTTTGGAATGTGTTGTTTTTACCTTTAGTAAAATTCCATTGAAAAAACCAACACATACCAAAACCCGATCCCACAATCCTTTGTAATTGCTGTTTGGAAAATGGTGCATTGACAAGCCTTTTAATAGAAAAGGAGCTCTTATAAATCTAACTCCACGTATGTTTATAAGCGAAGTTTAGTTGTGTGCAACAGCGTAAAGATCTGCTCTTAAACAGTTGTGAATATCCATTGTTCTTCAAATACAACCGCTGAATTTACATACTTTGTATAGAGGTGACAATCCATCAAGCTCTCGTAGTGGTTGTAGACTAAGAATTTATGTTTTTATGATATATCGAAAAATGAAATAAGTTCTTGTACCTGTATAGTGAAAATTAAAATAAAAAACATTAAAAAGCCACACATTTCTGTACCAAACCGGTTTGCGGATTTCAAAAGTTAATTTTGAACCTATCTCTTCGTGGCGCAGATGTCAAATTTTCCAACAACGACGACCGTTTCTGTGATGCCCCGCATCGATGGAGGTTTCGTATGGGGTGAAAATTTCAGATGAAATTTTTGCAGTAGAGTTGTTCCAAATAAGAACATTTGCATCATAGCTAGTTTCTTCCCCATGCAATCTCGGTGACCTGGAGAAGGTGCAAAAAATATGATGTCTAACAGAGAGTGCAAACCATCATTTATTAGCGTGCCAGGCTCAGACCCCGATCAAAAAGCCCGACTGCCAGACATTCTGGCTGCCGAATTATTCGAAGTCTGTCTGTCTCTATCTGCCCCCTCTCTCTATCTAAAGCGATGTTCACACTAAGAGTTCGGATCGGGTTCCGATACGATTTTGGGGGGGTGTGTGGGTGGGGGTAGATGATAAAGTCCATTTCTAGTCGTAAAGAGACAAAATTAACCAACCTATATGTAATTATATGAGTTGTTCGAAAGGACTATAAAAATTAAATTTATCCTAATCACTTGGTGACGTCAAATCGATAGACAGATTGTATAGCACTACACTGTCCGAAAAAAATGCAAGTCCATTTAAAGTCACGAAAAAATCAGTTGCCATTTGATTTTCGTCGACAACAGATGAAAATTACAAATTTACACTGATTGATTTTTAATTAAATTGTTGTCTCTTTCCTACTAAAGATGGAGAGGATTTCAACATTAGGGGCTCGCCACAGGGGCACGGGGGGGGGGGGGAATTTTCCCCCAAACGTTTCCAAAGCATGGTCGTCAATTTTCCAAAAATAACGTAGCCTTTTTCTTAATCTGGGCAAACTATCCTAGCCTTCCATCTCATACAAATGTCAAAACTAATCCGACATTGTCAATGACATAGTTCATAATTGTATAAAAAATTTAGCCCACCGGCCGCACAGAAGTGTTGATAGCGCTACCAGCACCAATAGCAGTACTGAATCAGTACTGTTATTGGTGCTGGTAGCCTGGTAGCGCTATCAACGCTTCTGTGCGACCGGTTCAGGTTTACAGGCTCATTCGACCACTAGTCATATAAATTAATGTGTTCGAAAAGTCATGATTTCAATTTATTTTCAGGCGGGTGTACAGCTCCTTGACACAAAAAAGTCCAGAACCAAATTTATGTTTGATATTTTGAAGAGGAACATATTCTAGGCATTGCTTACTGGGACATTTTTACTCAATTCCCATGTTTGGTTCTCGAGATATTAGAATTGAACTTGACAAATTGTCTACAAAGAGATATTTTGCATCAAGTAGGCGTGATGTCATGTGTTCACAATGATAGACGATGTTTAGTTGTGTTTCTCTAAAATTTGACACCATATTTATATAGCTTAACTGTGATAAGTTGTTACCATAAGTGCATCCCGAGCAAAGGAAGTTTAAAACCTTAATTCTATCTTGCCTTAGGGGCAAGATAACTTCCCTAATTAATTCAAGGTCAAACAGCAGGATAAAATAAAGAACAAAACAAAACACTGACCATCAATATGAATACATAACATTGCACATGCTTGGTTCAAGTTTACTTGTTGTAGAAAATGTGTCAATTTCAATTGCAAACATCTCAAGAACCGAACATGAGAAATGAATGAAAACTTCACCAGACTGCCGGAGTGCTTAGAATATATTTGTCTTTAACATATTAAAAAAAACTTTGGTTCTGGTTTATTCTTTTTAATGGAGATTCTACTTTGCGACTAAGAAAATGATAAAATGTCACATCGTCCTGTAAAGGAGCCAGTACATTTTATCTGGTAATTTTCTGTTCATTTTGCAATTTGATCATTTTCTTTTTATTAAAATGAAGATTTTATTACACTGAAAGGAAAGCTCAAAATAACGACTGCCCACATTCTACTTACGAGCATGGCAAATGCAATTTCCGACTATCTGAGAGGTCGCACTTTTTCAAAATTTTCTGTACGCTCCGCGCCAACTGATGGTGGCGCTCCGCTCCTTCGGGCAGTAAGTCACCACTTTTCATACCCCTCCCCCCAAAAATATTTTTGCACGACATCCCCTGTTACTATGGTTACTAAGTTGAGTTGCCCGCCCCCCAACAATTTTCCTTATATCCGCCCTTGGATTTCAACAAAAACCCGAAAGATTGTATCAGAATCCGATCCGAATTCGTTGTAGTGTGACAGCGGTTGGCCCTAACATTTGCAAAATATGAAGTCGACATAAATGTTTCAGACTTGCCCCATTGTAAGAAAACGTCGTTGAAAAGGAGAGGGAGAAGGGGAGGGGACTCAGAGGGAATCTGGTTCAAATTTGCAGATGGAAGTTTTCATATTAAAACACATTTCATCCCCTTTTTTACATTTTTTAAATCATAAAAGAGAGGACCACTTTGTTTTACAATTTCTTTGAGGGACCATCGGTTACCTTTTTAATATAAATTTTACATAATAATCATAATGTACAAGTCGGCTATTTAGTGAAAAATAAAACAGCCATGAGCATTGGCATGATGTGATTAATTTGAATGGTAAAAGATGGAATAAAACGAGAGAGCTTACAAACGAGAGAGCTTACAAATGGCACGTATTTGTACCATTTTTACAAATGGTACATATTTGGAGTATATTTAATTTACTGTACAATCTCTATGAATTCTGGACAGCTTATTGATTAGAGTGAAAACACGCAGGATATCTTTCGACGAGAATACCCCGATTAACAGAACAATCATCTCGCAAATTTGATTGTGTGGGATTTGGAAAAAGACTAAATAAAATTTTTCATCCCAGTCTCCTGACGGTAAACTAGCTTATACACCCCAGATCGTGTCGAATTGGAGTGGACATCATTGCAATCCCTTCATCTATCTTTAAAAATAGACGGGGACAACAAGCTGTACTCTGGGTGTCTATGGCAAGCTGTTTAAACATTTACCTCGCATTTCCACTTAAGTAAAAGGAATTTTACTTAAAAGGAATTCAATTTAACTTAAGTAAGTGGAATTCAGTTTCACTTGAGTAGTGTATCAATTTCACTTAACGGTCCAGTTCTCTAACCCCAAACAGTACCAATTCTCTTGAACTTCTTACTGAAGGCACTCCTACAATTGTCTGAAATTCATCCTCCTCCAGATAAAATCTCAGTTTATTGCTCCAAGGTGAGTATAGAAAAACTCAATTTATATAATCAAAACACTCTAAGTATCGTTCATGCTGTGTAATATAAGCTTTGGTACTCTGCATGGTTTGAATCAACTGTCAATCAAAGAGCTGAGCCAATTGAGAATTTTGGTACTCCCTTACCAAAATTGCAGTTTGGGGTGAGAGGTTTGGCCCTTAAACTAAAGCGGAACTACGAGATCTTTAACAACTCCCAACGGCAAAGAAAAAACTTTGCTTCGTGTTCTTTGCACAAAAATATTACGAGGAGTGAGCTTTCTCGTGGAAAAGAACTATTAATAGGGTATAAAACAAAAACAATTAAAACAGGTGCAGTTACTCAAACGACTGTAGAATATGCAATTTGTTTTCCGTGTAGGCAGTCATTGGCACTTTGTGAATATTCATGTATCAACTTACTGCTTTCGAGATCGCATAGACCACACCGTCAAGATGCAGCCAGTGTATACTGATACTGAAGGTACGCAATTGCGTACCATATTTTCATTACACTAATCAATGACGAATGTAAGGCTAGGATTTGCTCGCTCTACGAAAAATGTATAGCTATAGGGCCTTACTGTACATGTTCATACCTGTAATCTAAGCCTATGCTGACTTGCTGTGTCAGGCAACGTTCTCCCTTGTTCCAGTTAGGATTTTAGATCAGATTGTCCTCCTTTGTCATGTTATTGTCCAACAATTTCGATGGCGTGGGTAACGTTTCTTACGTCAATTACAGGCCTATTCCTAACGTTGTACTAACCTGAGTATAGTCCTATATAGGTTGTTTGTGTAGGCCATCCGCCGAAGATAGAAACGAATGCTATGCACTGTTTACGTACGTGGACTAATTTTACGTTCAGTTGGGCATGTACGCATACGCATGGCACCGAGAGTTGTTTATTTATAAATAATCATAAACTAAAATACTTTTATTAGTTCATGTTACTGACTGATGGGCCAATTACAGCGGAAAGAACTCGAATTTCATTTGGCAAACCGAATTCAACAACTGCATTTCGGACAAAGATTGCTCCCAAAAGAAGCTAAGACTGTCCTTCTATGTATGTTAGAATCTGTTTAACAGTTTCTAGCTTCAGCTATCTGGCTCTCGTACTGTTACTGATTTGGAGGTTTAAGTATTCTTTATAACAATCTCGTAGCTCCGCTTTAAGTAGAATATGTTATGGACCGGAACAAGTTTCACTAAAGCTAAATTTATTTCACTTAAGTTGAATTGAAGATCACTTCAATGGAATTCTATTTCAATCAAGTTAAATTCCATTTCTCTTAAGTGGGATGCAATTCCACTTAAGTGAAATGACAAATGACTTAAGTGAAATGTGATTAACCAGTAAAGTGAAATGTGATTGGCTAGTCTCCCGACTGGGCTATGATTTGCCAAACAAGAACAAGCTATTAATACGTGCAATATATTTACATAGCTTACGCGATTACTGAACGTTTTTCATGGCCCAGAGTCTTACATAATACCCTAAGCGAACGCAATTGCATTACACTTAAGTTGGACGCATTTAATGCTAAAATGGCTTGCCATAGGTGTCCAATCGGTTCCCCTGTCTTTTACAGAGACCTGACACATTTACGAGAGGTTTTGGTGCAAAAACGGTACAAACAGATAACAGGAAAATCCTCCTTCTAATTTAATAAAAACTCTGTGGTTTAAAGCAACATCGACACTAATCTGGAAAACTTTGCGGAACATGAAACCTCATTTTAGACGTTTCATAAAACCACCTAAATTTACACTTTTACATAGTCTCGCACCCGACGCTGTACACCAAGTATTTTTCATACCTTACTAAGTAGATTTTATGGTTTTGACGATGTATCAGTTCCTCATTTCTGAGATACTATGGGTTTGAAAATCAAAACATTCCGAAGCTTATTAGCATTCGAAGTCCTAGACGTCATGAAACGTCATGCATAAAATGTAACTGAGAGAAAGAAGCTCTTTTCGAGCTGTTGCGATTTGACTGTTTGGGGTTTTTTGTCGACGCAAACGTTAAAGAAAATCACGTAATGCATGCAACCATCTAGTCTTGGTCAAGACCCTTTTACTAGTTAATAATACTATACAACATTTACTACTATTTTTGAGTACGCCCTCTATTACCTTTAGAAATTATCAGTATTACTGCAAACTTCTCTGCAAAAAGTTAAAGCCCACCCTCTGTTTTAAGTTCTGGTTAGGAAAGGTGAAATAACGTCTTGACCAAGACTAGCAACCATCACGTAATAAGTCCACCATTAAAAACGATATATCATATTCTCTTACCGATCCCGAGCGCATGCGTCATGTCTTTCTTGATCAGTGTCTTTCCATCGGGAGACAGGAACCTCTCAGGTACAAATTCGTCGGGATTCTCCCAAACTGTTGGATCCCTTTCCGCAGCCCAATAATTGATTAGAACTTGAGACCCTTTAGGAATAGTAAAGCCGTCTACTTTGACGTCACGGACCACCTCACGTGACACGACAGGTAGCACAGTCCTGTAGCGCAGGATCTCGGTCAAGAACGCTTGTGTAAATGGCATTTTCTGTAAATCATCGAACTCGGGCAATCTTTTACTGCCCACAGCCGTTTGCAATTCTTTATAAATCTGAAAAATGAAGATAGACACTACTGTTACTAAAGTCCACCGGACTCTCCGGCAAGGAGCCGCTCAGCGAAACCAAAACATATACTCTAGAAGGAGTTCTGTTTCCCAAGGACGTTACTTACACTAAATGACCAACCGTTGCTAGGATATACTGATTATTGCACCATACAGGTCTCCTCCTGTCCATATAAATGACAGACATCTCCAAAAATGTTAAATATGTACGGTGATACCCTTGCCTTCTACAACTCCGCTTGTTTTAAATGTGAACAGTTTCTACTTAAAAAAACAGAAGAAAAAAAAAACCATTCAGTACTTTTTGCTGTGAATCGGTCGAAACGCACTTCATCCTACAGTATCCTACAGTGATATATAAACTCCTTTGGGGAAAATCGGAAATCCACTAGGAGGTTTATCACATTCCTTAAGGTCATGTTACACTGAAGCGTGTGCTGAAAATAATGGAAATTGCAAGCAAAACTTGTCAAATTTGAGTTTGCATTGTTCTAAAACTTCGTACCTTGAACAACACAAGAGTGGTCTGAGACGGTATGAATAACAAAACAATGTAGAAGTGAAGATTAAAACTACACGGAAAGCGAGTAAATTTTCAGTGGTATTTGGGAAAACATTTATAACAAAAACCCAATAAAATATATTCATTATTCGCTAAAAAAGTGGGAGACCAATATGTCAATGTCTCCTTGACTTACAAGTGGTAGGAAATGTTCCCGAGTTCCACTCTCCGCTCCCCAATCGACGGCAATAAACATGGTGAAGAACATGATGACTATGTTGGTGTAACGGTATTAGTAGGAAATGGGGTTACCAATGCATTAAGTAGACCTTATGCATATGATGTCAGAGGGCGAAAACACGCCCTGCTTGGGGGGGGGGGGGAGCAAAACAAACCAACACCGACTCATGCAGACAGCTGGTTTTTCAACCAGTCGAACAATACGCACAGTCGAACAAGTCGCAATACGCACGTGCAGTGTTCATTTTTATGCGAGCGCCCATGTGTTCTATTGTTTTGCCCCTAAAGATGACGTCAGTGTGTCGTCATTACATAAGGTATATGTGGAAAGAGAACCCCGCCACTTAACCTATTCACTGTCGTCACCATATACGACTGTCAATTCCTGAATTTGATGACAAACCAGGCTCGTAACGAGGCATGGCAACCAAAGGGGTCAGAAGGGATGGGGCTGAGATGAAAAAATATTTTTTCGGAGACGTACAACATGTGTTGAGACATAGTCCGAGGGGAATTATTTGGTGTGTTTGTGTGTGTTTGTGGGGGGCCGGGGTTGATGCCATGGAGACTAGCCTTTCCAACTTGTACGTCATTTCATAGACCCCATCAGAACTAAATACTGTGTAAAAAACAGGAAAAGAAAAGCAAAATGAAACCTTTTCTTGAATTTCTTGATTGTTGCACAACAAGGCGATCACCCACTGCAGTGAAGCGGCGCTGGGTAGAGACGATGAACTGATTACATCTTTTATCGTAAACCAGCCTCTTTCGTCAACAAAGAGGGCGTCGTCACCAGAATTTTCCTCATCGACCCTCATGAGGTACATGTCAATGAGATCCCTCGGGTTTTCAGGATCAAGAGTAGCGCGGTGCTCTTTAATGTGGTCACAGATGAAATTCACGACAAATTCTTGCGATGTCTTCAATTTTCGATACAAAAATGTGTCATATAAACCGGGATGCTTGTGAACCAGAGCAGAAGGCGTCAAATTTACATGAAGATAATCTACTGCCTCCATGAATTTATTTAGGTCTTCGTCACTGTATTCGTACCTGCAAAAGAACACTGTAGTGTATTCATGCTTGATATCTCAGCTTCTATAGATCCATAGACCTTATGCATATGATGTCACAGAGCAAAAAGTGCCCCCTCCTTTGGGGGTAAAAAAAACCAACGCCGACAAATGCAGACGACTGATTTGTCAACCTGTCGAATACGGGAATAATCTGATAGACGTTCAGGGCGAACTTAGTTGAAATGGTTAATAAATGCTTTTAAACCAAAGTCGAGAATGATAATGTTATACTTAGTGGTAAATATAATTTTTGCAATACTATATTACAGAGGTTCTAGATTTCACGAAAACCCGAACCAGTCGATTGAAAACTGGGCCGTCACGTTAAACTCCATCTAAACTAACGTAACCTTCGCGAAAAACTTGAAACTTTCTTAACGTGAAGATGCTTGAGGGGATCGCTACAGCCAGTAGGGTGAAATATCGCAATACACCAGTGGGTAGCGACGGGGTGAAATATCGCAATACACCAGTGGGTAGCGACGGGGTGGTTTAGGAGGTTGACCCCCCCCCCCACCCCCATGACCCAACCTTGCAATGCAAAAAACAGCTAAAATAACGGTTTTTTCTTTCCTTTTAGACTCTTCCCTCATATCGAACCCAAAAATACCCCAAAGGACACAATCCTAGCAACGTACTATTGAGAAAATAAAGAGCTGGAAATAAACACGAAAACCATCATCGATATAGTTCTTTAAAACAGATATTTGACTTTAGGCTACATAGGACTACCAACAGCAAGACATCGTAAAAATACAATAAAAAATCCATCGTGTTTTTTTTTCAATTGTTTTTCTAAACTTACACAAATCCACAGTGGTGGAGCCGGAATGGTCAAATGGGGGTAAGGATGAGGGAGGGGTAAAGGAGGGGGGGGGGGTAAACAACAAGGATACTATTGGGGGTCAAAAATTTCGGGCGCAAACTCTAAAACCTAACCAAAAGCGTCCTTTCCTGGGGCTGGGGGTCCAGGGGGCAAAGCCCCGAAAGCTTTAAGTTTTTAGCATATCTCTGGATAAAGAATTAAGTCACCGGAAAAATTAAGTCACTGGAAAGGTATATATTATTTATTTTTTCGGTTAACCCAACTTCTAACTGTCCTTTCTTTGAGGCAAATGGGGGAAACCCTTGGGGACAATACCCCGTCTTGCCCCCCCCCTGTAGCGCCACCACTATAAATCCGGGAACCACCACTACAACCGGCAAAAATCTAAATTAAAAAAAATTTAAAATATCGTCTTTCCATACCCTCTCCATTAAATATGATTGGAAAGAAGATAAATAAGATTAGGATCGCTTTGTCTGAATTCAGCGTCCCTATATTGCACTGCTGGCGTTATCAACTAATTCAACCGAGACTATTTGCCGACATCCTGTGGCGTGCATAATGGGGGCGTTAGATGAGGTCAAACGGCTCGGTTTCTAGCCAATTGCCTTGAAGCGTCTCATTGAGTTGGTTCATAAAATTAAAAAAAAAAATCCAGACCTGTTTTATTTCCCTCACATATCAATGACAAATGGTCAAACTTAGACAAACCCCATGTAACAAACCCCAAATATATGTTTTACGAGTGAGTAATTAACGGTTCAATTCGGTTTTCAAAAGTTCGTGATTAGGCACTTTTTCAAATTATTCACAAAACCGTTACAAGTCAGGACACCACAAAATTCAAGTTTTACTTTTCCGTAACTAATGGGTGTGAATCTTGACTAATGCTAAATGTAAGCATTTTCATATGGTAGTGAACCTTGAACACTCACATTAATTTATCGATATCAACTCAATAAGCCCCTACAAGTCGGGCCGACTCCCGCTTTTCTCTAGTTTTTGCTCACTGGTTTGTTTTCCCTGCTTCATTGCTTATTCTGAGCGCCAAACACAGCGGCCGCGCAGGTTTTATTTTTAAGCCTTTGTTATGACCCGGCCAGGAGTCGAACTCAGACCTACCGGCTGCGGCTGCGGCTGCAAGTCGAATGCTCTAACCACTTGACCATACAATCGCGGTGGATGGGGGATTAGACTGAGAATCAGATGAAGGGATAATGATGGAAATAAAGTACCCTAAAATCAAATTTTATTGTGAGAACAACAAAAGGGAATTCTGCATCTTCAAAACTGGTAGACCAACATGGTGAACTCTATCCTGCTATTTCCTTGCATACGTTGTCGTTCAGTTCCCTGTAATTGGCTCCTTTCACACCTACCTCCTGCCGAAGTTGAGCATTGCATTAATATTTCCGGTGGCCAATGTTAGCAGAAATCCTGGATCAAAGGCTGCGCCATTTTTCTGTTCGACTGCCGTACAGAAATGTCGGGCTTCCTCTGCGACTTTTTCATGGAGTTTCCCTCCGTAATATTTTTTCATTCCATCAAGAACAAATTTCCTTATTATCTTGTGTTCTTCTGCGTAGCTGTAAACAATTCGTCCTTTAAAGAGGATAAAACGGGAAACGTTTGATTTTTTTCGAATTATAGCGGATATGGGAGAAGAATTGTCACAGTTATGCCACATCATTTAAGTTATAAGCATACATGCGCTTTGGAAACTCATTCTGTATTAAATCAATACATATCTGGCGTGGCACCCAAATTGTTTTTTTAAGGAAGTCAACCACAGGGTCTGATTGTCGGTGCATGAGATGGATGGGTTTAAGGAGAGTGGTTAAGTTGGTCCCCCCCCCCCCCTTTGAGAAATGTTTGTATCTTCAAGTACATTCAGATGCAATCTGATGCAACATGTAACATCACACTCACCTTTAATTCCCCATTTATGACGTAGGAGAGACGTCACGCGGTTAGGAAAAGCGTCCTTATTATCCACCAGAGCTTCTTGTATGGCAGAATGGCTGTTTAAGACAACTGTAAGGTTCCCGACAATTGGCAAACGAAACGAGTACACGTGACCAAAACGACGAGATAAACTAGTCAATCGTATGGGTGGGGACTTCGGGATGCGGATAATGGTGAAGGGGTTAGATGTCCCTGGAGGAATTCCTTTGTCTTCATCCTTCTGATGAGATGATTGTTCTGTTGCCATGGCTACCGTCACCTGAAGAGGAGGGGATACTTTACCTAGAGAAAAGATTGATAGGCCAACACTGTTATAAAAAGAAAACCACTCAACACGTTTGTTAATGGTCCTTTGTATAGTGAAGGTATAGGACTTGGATTTGTTGATTTGTAAAATCAATGGCGCGTTATCTGTGAGACAATTAACATGTTGAGTTGTTATTCATGTGGACACATGAATGTGTTAATCCCATGTTTTAACACCACTTGACGTTAAAAACATTTGCATTTCAACGTGTTAATCGTCTTTCCTTTAATGCGACAGAACCTTTTGAATTTAGAGCAGATTGACTCTGTGTTACTGCAGCAGTGTCAAAATGTGAAGGACAAGGATTTCATTTATAGGGCATATGGGCCTAGCGTAATGTCATGTTGAACCAAACAATATTTGTCTGTGGGCCTTCTACGCAGCTCTGTGATTGATGTGAGCAGAAATGCTGTCGATAAGCTGGATGAGGCTGTAATGAAAGCAAAATAAGACACTTCACGGTGGACATTTTGTAGGCCTTTATTATAACTTACGTAACACAGCTCTAAAGGGCTAATAAACTGATGTGTTAGGTAAGGTTAGGGGGAGTTTTACTGCCCGGCTTCAAACCAAAATAAACTGATGGAGAAAGAAGAAAAAGGAGAAAGAAATGCAAAATACATCTTCCCGTAATAGTAGGTTGTCGCTTTGTATATGAATGATTACAAGCTTATGTATGTATGTGCCCTCTCTGGGTGGGCAAAGGCAGAATCTGCCAAGAAATTAAAGCATGCGCATAGGTACTTCCAATCGAACACAGCAACTAGTCTATTGACGTTCGTCTTTTTCTTTAATCCCCCACCCCTTCATTTATCGCACCCTGGGCCTAAGGATCAGTTTCTTTCTAATCAACAGACATGTTCTTGGAGTTTACGTCATACATAATGATAAGCTTAACTTTGTAATTTTTATGTTGTACGTTCCTACGCACAAATACAACAAAGGGATATTTGAGTGGGTAAAACTCAACTTGACCATCCCGTCCTCTTCAAGCCACAGTTTAGCCAGATATATTAACGAAGGGAGATATACAGCTTCGGGGGAAACGTAAAAACGGCGACATATTTAAAAGTGTAGTAAAAGGGCTGAGGAACTTATATGCAACATTGTCCAACGTGATTGTCTGCTTGGACAATTTTTCTTTGAGAGGTCTCCCCTGTGGGTTATCGACCCTGTTCAAAATCCTTGACAGGGTGGCTCCAGGATTTGTCGGCAAGGGACAGCATTATAAAGCCTCGACAAAGACGATGAGTTCCCGGTGGGACGTGACTGGCAGAACTTGGGGCACACGTTTCAACAACGGTTCAAAAATTAGGAGCTAGTTTGAAAAAATGTGAGAATTTGGAAGACATTTGCCTTTTTGTATAAGGACTACTAAAAATTGGGGTGTTTATTGAAGAACATGCCTTGCATTGGAGAGAAATCAAAAAGATTATACGTGGCTACAACTGAAATCCTTTTTTGGTTGCACAATCTAATGTAGACCTAAATTTTAAAATTCTCAGACAAAACTGGAAAATTGCCCGAATAAATTTTACCTTTTTAAAGAAAGGTTTGTAAATTAAAACTTCATATTGGAGAAATTTTAGGTTGATATGAATGGAAGAAGAGTTTTCTTTTTGGTAAGCTGAAATTGAAACATTTTTATTTTTTATGAAGTGATATGTCTATCAAAAGCAAAGTTAAATGGAATGTCGGGGTGACTGAAGTTGGCATGAGTTTCTTGTACACGGAGTATCCACTGAGAATTGGAAAATTTCCGATAGTTTTTTGCTATTTTTAACACCTATTTGAAGATCTGAACCTTATGTTGCAGAAAATTTAAGACATTTAGGGATTCTCATTTAAGTATTGGAGCCTCTATGAGAAAAATGAAGTAGCTAGCGCGTTGACTTGAATTTTATAACTGAAAATCACCATGCAGATTTAAGGCCTTCCGACGATATTGGAAAATTTCCCGAAAAAGTTCGGTTTCCTCCTAATATATATCTAAGAATCTGAAGCCTACATATTGAAGGAATTTTTAGGCAGAAAATTTGAAAAAATGGTTTTATTTGTAGAGAAGAATTGAAAAATTGGAGTCTTCATTTGAAGATTAATCGGCTCGAGTTGATATAGGCAGAATCAAGATTGAAGTTAGAGGTTCCACACCTTGCCGTACCGTGAAAATACAAACATTTCTTCCTTTACAGTGTTTGAAAATCTGAAGTTTATATATTAAAAAAATGTTGGATTTTCGTAAGCAAAATCAAGAATATCGTAGATGGGGAGGGGGAGACTGAAGTTTATCGGGCTTACATCTTTTATCGTATCGATGACATCTTCTCCCTACCTTCCCCAGCGAGGGATGGTAGTCGGTCCAGTTTGTCACGTGATCCGGTTTCAAACAGAAAAAATCGCAAGACTGGACAGAGTGTCAGTCCAGTCAACCTTTTGTTTCCCATTGTTCTCTATTAGAAATAGAAAAAAACATGCGAATGACTCACATAATGTCATATCGTTGTGATAACATTTTTTGAAGCCCTTAGTTTAAACCATAACTGTATAGCAGACCAGGAACTAATGGGTAGGGGTAACCCTCCCCCTCCTTTACACAAAGTTGAAAATCTAATAATGGCAAAAAATTGCAAAAAGATCGCTGCAAATTTTATTGAGTTAACAAATTTTAAGGCACAAATTTGGCACCATTTTGTGCCTGGAAATCGGCGAAAATAATGAATTTTCCGGACAGAATTGTAAAGGATGCGACTTTTAAACTAACGGCCAGTCACCGTCGTAAACTCCGTGGACCAAGTTGCAGCTCCCAGGTTGCAATGTATCTTTTACTGCTGTACTTACCTTTTTCGGAGTGATTCCGAAATTTAAACAGCTCAACAGTTACGATTCAGACCTTGTGCACAGGATGACTAAGATTGCCGTTCGTTTGGAATCAAGATTGTCTTGTTTTGGAATGACCACTGCGTATAGATTGCTGCTATATCAGTATATCAGGATTGGTGAACAATCTACGCGATGAACACCCCATTTGTGATTTAGCAAATTATGTTCTGAATTATTCCTAAATTTAGGTGTAAAAATTTTCCTTCTAACTAAAATATTTTCCGCTCCGCGAGTTATCAATGTAGAAAGTACGGTCACGTATAGTTCCGATAGTCTATCAATCATCAACGCACCAGGGTCAAGGTGAATGCACAGTTGCGTTTGAGGTTTTGATAAAGAAACGGTAGTAGTGTCATTTGCCTTTTATCAAACCAGGGTTACCAGGTTAAGCCAGAGTGCTGTTATTTTCAGTGAAGCCCAGATCATCCGAAAGGTCTGGTGACATGAAAATAACAAAATTTGGTGTTCTATGTTAAAGCATTAAAAGCAAGAAAAATAGCCGCACTTCCCATCAGAACTGATCAAACATAAGACCATTTTCAAGGCAATTTCTAATTTGCCCTTAATCATTACTAAACATAAGCTCAATATTTAAATTCTGTGATGTCTAGAGAGGTACTTAAAACATATGGCTAATACTATCTTTGTTTAACAATCTTTATTTTAAGGACAGCTGGTCACAGTAACATTAGAGGGTTTATATTGGAACTTTAAACTGTGTCCTTAAAAATCACCAGTTTCAATTACCAAACCATACACTCTCTGATAGGCTAAATAATTAAGAGCCTTTTTAAGGTTAACGAGCGGAATGTCACTCTGTGCAACACTCCACATCAAATTGCTTCAGAAATCTTCAAACTTGAATATGTATACATTTAGAACCGTTAAAGATATTGACATAATTTCAATTAAATTTTTCTTTCCTTTCCCTAGGAAAGTTTCAATCCCTAACTCCCAATTGAAGTCAGAGCTTTTTGCTGACATGTCACACTACCTTGAAGCAACGACCAGACGACGGGTCGTAGCATTGTTTAGAAACGACACACGGGGGCACAACCCGGGTGCATTCATCAAAAGCATTACGAGAGTGACTAGTTCAATTGTGATGCAAAGGACGGTCCCGCGTTGTTCATTCACACACAACAATACTTTGATTTAAAAGACGGAAAAACAATATTCGTTAGTAAATAACCAACCAACATATTAAAGGCACAACCTCGAGATGTATGGAGTAGCTCAACTCGGATGAGTGTGCTTCCAATAGAACTTGACGGTATTACGCCTGGTATTACATAGTACAAATGCACTGAAGGATAACGTACTCAATAAGATACCGGTAACAATTTTACCCTAAAATTAGTTCACGTTTCAAATTTCACGCTAAAATTGCACGGTGGGCTAACTATTTTTTAGATAAAATGGTGGTGTACCTAGGTCTTAATCAATTCACGGTGTGACCGGGCTAGGCATGTAAGTGTTCAGATTTCTCTGAACTCGGTGTTTAATTAGGTGTGCTCTGTTGGGTATGGCCAATTTGTGCTGGTTTCGCCGAAAGGCTCTTCGTCAAAGAGTCGGGAGGACTTTGGAAAAAGCTGGTTGCTCCTGTAACACAAAAAGATTTTATACTCTTCTCCATACACCAAGGATTTATATAATATAAGGTATCACAGCTAGAAGAATCAAACTTATAGGCTACTTTTTTTTTTTTTAATTTCGCGAGAGCGATATTTTGCATACTAATGCAGTCCACGCCCACTCCAAAATAGAATTTGTGCAGAAGTCCACAGAAATTCTCAATTGGCTCAGTTCTTTCGGTGACTGACCTTAAGTTCAAAACTGCAGAGTACTGCTTTTTAAAGCGTCCTCCCGACTCTATGACAAAGAGCCGTTCGGCGAAAACAAACTCTCACTGTTTCCCGAAGCGGAGCTCGAAACCGCGAGTAGCTACCCGAAAATTCGGCCACAACAACGAGAGGGACAATAGGTTAAGGTCACGGGGTCAATAACCTACGGAAGCTGATGCGGGGCGTGCTACGTCCGCTTTTCCGCCCACTCCCGAGACGGGCAAATATGCCCCGATTGAAGCACAACGGTAAAGGGTTAATCTAAAGTATCTGCAACACGGGTATGTGCACACACGCAGAGAGAGTGGCATCAGCTTTGCAGTAAACACACTCCACAGGCTTATTTTAAGTTTGGTTTCGCCGTAATGTCCTTTGCCAGAGGTTCGAGAGGACTGAGTACTGTAGCTACACACTATACGTTGCCATCCACTGTACTGAGAGTCAGGGGGACGACTTGACTTTCAACGTGGGGGAAGGGGGTAGGGGAGCATCTGGCCTTAATTTCTTCTCCTCTCCTGGTAAGGTGCCAACAGCGGCGTAGCTACTCATTTTGCGGGGGGAGGGGGTGGGTAAGCACCCAGATTTTACGATTATTTAAGTGTGAACACCACTGCACTATCGACGTAATTTGAGGCGCGCAACGCGCGCTGAAACTGTTGTTCGTTTCCGAATCTTTGAAAATATGGGGCTTGTATTGCAGAAAAGTTTGGGTTCTGAGCTTCCTGTAAGAAAATTTGAAAAGTTGGGGGATTGCTGAAGAATTTGTATGTGCTGTTGGCAAATCTGAGATTGAGCGGCCACCAAAGATCGTTGCCGCAACATAATGTTACCCAACGCCTACGAAAAGAGGTTCTACGACGAATTTTTGGGTCAATAGCTTATCTTGGAAAATTTGGAACTTTCAAAGAAATTTTATGAAAATAGCACGGTAGTTACCGTTGTCACTCGATGATCTGGTGTCACATGTAGCAATTTCCCGATTTTGCCACATCCAGAGCTCGGAAAAGAAGTTACCAAATTGAAGGAATGCTCGAGCACCTCTGCTTAGGAATTGCAATTTGGGAGTTGTTAAAACCACATTTTAGACTGGTTTCACTAATGTCAAATTTCCTAGTTCTTCATTTCTTAAGAGCCGCCTGTCCCCTGTAGCTACGCCACTGGGTGTCTAAAAAAAGGGGGCCCAGATGCAAAATGGTGCGGAATGTTTCAATATTTTGAGTTACTGGGAAACTCCAAAGTTTTCAAAACATGGCCTTGGAATTTTGGGTAATTACTTCAACGGACTATACGGCCAATGTGAATTTAAATACCGGGTAAAAAGAATCACAACGAAAATTGAGATAGTTTGCTACGGATTTTTACAAAAGGTCTAATAGTAAGGAATCATTTCGATGAAACAAGGTAAAATCCATAAACCGATCAAAGCACACTTAAGTCTACTGCAGGAAAATCACAGATCAAGGGGGGGGGGTGGTACCCACTGGTGTTACAGAGACACTGTTGCATAGGCCTACCGGTGTAAGATTGTTGATACAAAAACATTAAAATATGTCCTTTCGAAGTTTAGAACGACACCTCATGATCCTCATCATACATTATCTGCAAACAGAAGATGGAGGTTTACCTCTAATTCAAGATTGAAGTCTCTAATCTAGCAAAATTCGATGTCATTTTACGTCTCTCATAATGGTCTAAATACGAAATGGTCGAATCGCTTTACGAATGTGTGATGTGCTCGTGTCGAAATTTTGCATTTGAAATCATTCATTTTTCTGAAAAAGTTGCATGCAGACTGTGGATCGAGACATTTACCTTAAAATGTGTTAAGTCTGCCAGACTGGTCATTCACTAAAGATTAAAAATTTCATTGAAAGATAGAAGGGGGGATTCCTCTTCTTCAAATTCCAAAATGCTGTGCTCCTTCAAAACCACACCTACTGCCCTATGCACTCGAACAATCGAAATAATCATAGACACAGATAAATAATATATGTTTGGTATTTGCGAAGATGTTAGGGTTTACAAAGTATAAACGTGCAATTATTGGTACAAAAATCAATCGTAATGATCGCTAGAGCACATCTTTCATAAACTAGATGTATAGCATTTGTGGTAAGTACCTAACTTTTAAGTTTCAGGTCACAAAAAGTGGAAGACTTTTACGTTAGTGTCCCCTCCACTCAAAAACGAGTGGGGAACAAGTCTCCCTCCTCCCCTTTCTCATAATCGAGGCCCATGCTGAGAGTGACTTGATGACACATTGGGGTCTTGCATACTCACCCAAAAGAGGTCTGGATGAGGATGAGTTTTAGACAGTTGTGGGAGTTGCTAAGGAAAATTGGACTAATATTAGGTTGAGAGGATTAGGCCTTTTTGTTCCGTTCAGAATCTAAATCTTACTAAGGCATAAAGGAAGCAAAGTGTATTAGATTTATGTGCTCTACATCAGTTACGATTTCGTGTGATGTATACGGTTTCCTTAACATCAAACCAGTTCTCAGGCGCTAACATTTTTTATAGGGTGCTAATAGTTTCATTCATTCTTTAGAAGTTTTCAATTTGTTTCAAAATCATGGTTCTTTGAAAGGGTTTAGTAGAATGGCTTATATGTTGAAAAATCCATTTCTTGGTCATCCATAAACAGTTGATTTAATTGTTGTTACGAGTTGTGAATAACAAATTTAGCTGTAAGTGACTGTCATTTAAAGTTGAAATAATGTTTTCATAAAGTGCTTTCACGTCACGTCACAAGTGGTAAGTCACGCCCACTGCCAGACAGGTATCGACAGTGTTTAAGTGCAGCAGCCAGAGGTGGGCCGTGAGCTGCTCCTTTGCTACATTAGCTAGCCTACTTTAAACAAATGTTTACCCGTCAAAAGGGGCGGGGTTTGTGACATCAGTGAAAGAACTCCTGCATAGGTCCTTTATAGTGTCCTTGGGAACTTCTTGCGTTGTCTGCTACAAGCAATGTTCAAGTCTACATGATTTTTTTCCAATTTGCAGAAGTTTTGTTTAACTTGGGAATACACTTGAACACATATACTTTAATTAAATCTCATTTTTTTACTTTACGGGTAAAACCTCATCTAACTATCTATTCCGATACGTTTTAAGGCCCAACTTTCAATTTTTTTTAGTAAGTTGGGGTTTTACGGCCCAGTTTCCAACCAATGGGTTCAAAACATATGTTTGTAAAGTTGGCCACGAAAACTTACGGTATCGAGTAAACGGGGACGGACGTACCTTCCCGTTATTATTATTTTTTTGACAATGCTTACATTGATCTTTTCTGAACTGGACATGCAGCAAAGAATTTTGAGGAGACTTGAAAGGCAAGCAAAAATTTCTAATTACAGAGCGTTGAGTCAGTCTCAAATAAAAAAAAAAGTTTGATATGGTTAGGCGTAGCTTTGAATAAGTTGCACAGTTGACCTAAACCCCTCGTGGGCCGGGGTATATGCTCACGCGGTAGGCTACTTCCCCCTGTCAGAAGTGGTCACTTTACCGTCTTTTAACTGTATTTGAAACCAACTCGGAACTTGAACTTGAATCGTATATCTGTTAGTTAGTTAGATATATAGAGTTTCACGGCACAGGTTCCAGCCTATTGGTTCAAGTCGAACCGTATCTGAACTTACCGTATTTAAACTTTATTTTTTTCGTGCTTGTGTGTCGTTACATCTCATCTAATGGAAAAAAAACGAACGTAGTAAATAAAGCTGCGAAAACAGTAGACTGCATACGGATGCTTGCAACTACAAGCGTCATCAGGTCATAAAAGTATGCTATGTGTCAAAATGAATTATTCCATGTTACTTTAGTACCGTCGACGATGTACTTGGGTCAGGAAATAGACAATGGTGGCTGAGACCATTCTAAATATATAGAGATATGAGAGACGCTTCTCAAAGGCCCAATTCTCTCACCACCCCAACAGTATCAATTCTCCTAACCTTCTCACTTAAAGGCACATTTCTCTCACCCCAAACAGTACCAATTCTCCTAACCTTAAATTCATCCTCATCCAGACACTATCTTAGTTTATTGCTTCAGGGTGAGTATAGAAAAACTCAGTTTATATATCAAAACACTCACAGTACCGATCATGCTGTGTAGTATAAGCTTTGGCATTCTGCATTGTTTGAATTAGTTGCCAATCAAGGAGCTGTGCCAATTGAGAATTTCGGTACCCGGGTTCCAAAATTGTAGTTTGGGATGAGAGGTTTGGCCCTTTAAGCACCTCCCACAAATGTCTGGAATTTATCCTCATGCAGACACAATCTCAGTTTATTGCTTCAGGGTGAGTATAAAAAACTCAATGTGTATGATTAAAACACTCTCAGTACAGTTCATGCTGTGTAATGTAAACTCTGGTACTCTGCATTGTTTGGATTAGCTGTCAATCAAAGAGCTGAGGCAGTAGAGAGTTTCGGTAAACCCCTACAAGAATCGTAGTTTGGGATGAGAGATTGGTCTTTTAACCTTACAGATAACTAAAAAACAAAGGAAGTATTTCTAATTGGGTCATCATGAGTTCGGCAGCTGCAAGCTCTGAATGTTACTCAAGAAGTTTTAACTCGTAATTTGGTCCAACACAGAAGAAGCGAAAAAGATTCGGATCATAGAAAATTTTAATGGCCAACCGTACAAAGCTGGGCGAAAAAGCCCATTGAAATGCTCACCGCTACAGTTTAACATCAACCTAGGACATAATTTCAAATAATTGGCAAATTTCTGATTTAAAGACACCGCCAGAAAAAAATTCTTTCCAAAGCCCAGTGGTCCTTGAAGGCAAACACTTCAAAGTTAGGAATATAATTACATAGTGAAAACACAAAAATATTTTATAAGACGGTTTTTAAATACTGAAATCCCTGCTCCCTATAATAAACTGAACTTGTTCAACGATCAACTGCGTAAAGTCATTACTACTACATCATCAGACTTTCCCATAATCGTAAGATTTCCTAAAGGAAATTGGGAAGATTAAACCTAAATGATTATGGCGAACAATTGGTAAATAAATCATGGGGAATCGATAAATGCCAATTTAATTAGACATGTACCAATTTAAATCGAAACATACTAATTTAAATTGACACATACCAATTTAAACCGACTCATATCCATTTAAACTGATATATACCAATTTAAATCGTCATGTACCAATTTAAGTTGCCTTAATACCAGTTTAAGTTGCCTTAATACCAGTTTAAATTGACATATACCAATTTAAATCGACATCCACTAATCTGATTCAATACACACCAGTTTAGCAAGACTGCCATACTTCAAGAGAAGCCCCAGCACCGTTTGACGTGGAGCGTAAAAGAATTTTTTGGCCTTGCAAACCCACCCCCCCCCCCCCCAAAAAAAAAATGACCGGAAAACACATTCTCTAAGTGTTGTAAGTTGCATGCATTGGATCGATCTGTAATATGCTTAGCACTCTCTTTGAAAATTTTCCATTGGTCCCGTCGTCGGATATGGGGCATGGTCCTTAAACTTTTCCTTGGGTCTGGTTCCCCCGTCACTTGGTGAAAGTTTGCAGAAACGTGAATTGTTTACATTATTTCGAGTGTACAAAGAGAACATCTGCGTTTGTCCGGTATCGTGGTCTAGTCCTTAATACATGTCAACAATAGCGTAGCCAAGATTGTGTCACCGGGGGGGGGGGGGGGGCACGACATGACGATTTTTTGCATTGCAAGGTTGGGTCATGGGGGCCGGGTTCTAACCCCAAAACCGCCTCCGTGGCTACGCCACTGCATGTTAATGGTGTATACCTTTGAAGTGCAATTCAATACTCACAAGGGCTCAAGCTAAATATTTGAGGTTTGAGCCCGTAAGAGTGTCATAGATGGTTCCCAGAGAAACGACGGGACTGAAAATCGGGAGTTTATATACTTACTAGATTCTACTTTGTGGGCATCCTTCAGTTATAACTGGTTAGCTGTTCAACTTCTCCACTTCTTCATCCTCCACGCAACTTCTTAGTTCATATACGGTCCTGCATGGAGCCATACATGACAGACCAATGATGAAAATGGTCTGAAGGCCGTGAGGCTGGTCGTTAAGTGTTGTCCTTCAGTGGACGTAATAGCTTCTTCGGAAAGCAGTATCAAGTTTGGTTTCGCCGAACGGCCCTCTGCCAGAGGGTCGGGAGGACTTTAGAAAAAGCATACGGCCCTGCTTCAATGAGTTTGTCGTTCAAAAACCATTAATCGCATATAAGTCTGTTTCCGGAGTACATCATATATGGTGCACTTAGTCATGCATGTCAAGGTTTCTACTAATTTGAATCAGGGAGTTCCACTTTTTTGTCGCCTCACCCCATTAGCAACAAAAAACCAAATTCTGTCACTGCAAGGGATTTAGTTAGGTATAGTCGGTACGGTTAAATCCTGCGTAAGAATAAGTGAACCGGGCCGTTAAGTCCAGTTGTACATGGAATGTGGGATCCCAATCAGAAAGTGTTCTCTCGCTTAACGCTTAAGCAAAGCCTACCATTGTGATAACTTTTGTGAAATATATGAGCAGTGGGAAAGAATGGAAATATTTTCACCTACCTTTCCGGTTACATATATAAATGTCATTCTATTACCATGGCAGTATATTTGTAAGTATAATTGACAAAAAATAAAAACAAAGATTTAAAGGGCGGGAGCAGTCATCCCAAACTGAAGAGGTGTAGTAGACTGTACAGTTTCATGATTGGCTGTTGGGAGTCATGTGACTATGTTTATTCTCTTCAAATGTGAAATTTACCAGAAATAACTGCTTGGTTTACCTTGAATATGCAATAGTAATTCATAAAATGTAATGAAAGATACTTTGAAGAGAAATAAGATGAAAATTGCATTATTTAGCTTTTTCTTCAAAATAAGTTTGGGGGACTTCTCCTTACCTTTAAGCACTTATCAAAAGGTCGTACACTATGTACAATTTGTCATGTTCATGTAAAGGTAGGCTCATTAATTTCCTCGACTAACAAAACGGTGTCTTTTCTTTGTTCCCTTGCGTTACACAATAGTGAGTTCGGTAATTTGTTGCCGCAAGGAATTGTGGGGCACAGCCTGGGATATAGACGAATCCGATTAGCGCTTGTTTTAGGGACTGTGGGCCGCCATTAGTGGGGTCCATCATCATTAAATCGTCTTTATTTATTGTTTACATGAATTTCAAATCCTCAGATTTAGTGGAATTGGAGAATTTAAGGTAAAAATTCGTGTACAACCATCCATGATAGAGGTAAGCAAGGAAATCGAAAGATTTAAAGGTGACGGACCCCACTTATGGCCGACTGAAATCAGACCATCACTTCTGTCCGGATTCGTGTATACAAACCGAGGTCGGCACGTAGCGTACAGCGTTCCTTTGCTTTTCTTTATTTTCGTTAGTAGCCTACGTGCATACAACACGGTGTATAGCCAAGTCGAACGAGGATATGGTCCGAGGTCTCAGTGCTACTTTGCGGTAGATTAATATGCCAATTTGTACACCGATAACACAATTTAGAAACAATCCACGGCATAAAACCTTACTTGAGATCCTTCCCTACGCTATGGATGGATTAAATAAAAATGATTCGCCAAATTTCATGTTGAAATTTCGTGTTGTAGGTGCACGTGGGATTTGTTTGTTTATCCCGACGATTTTGACGATGTGCGCTTGTGCATAGCAACCAAAACGAATTACCGAACTGGGGGCCGTTCCACAAAGAGTTAGGCACAATCGTAAGTTTGATTCACCATACTTAAGCCAACAGCAAACCATACTTAAGATTGTGCGTAACTCTTTGTGGAACAGGCCCCTGGACTATTTGAGGATTGGCAGAGAGGAATCCATTGTTCAGACATTTAAGTGACCAGACTAGCGATCCAAGAAACCGTACGGACGATTCCGAAGAGAAAGTAATGGTTTGGGATCGTCCGGGGTGTGTTAGAGAGGTGGTATTCCCTCTCTTTGTAAAATTTTGGCTTACCGTAGGGGAGACGGGAATCACTGCCCTATTCTTTCTCCCCATTTCGAATTTTCTTCTTAATTTCCCCACATTTTTATGACTTCATCGCCGTGCTAGTAAAAGCATGGAGTTTATACTCTTAGGTAGTAGCTTCATGGGTTAAAGTCTGCACCGGCATGAAATTGTCACCTAATGTGAAAAGTCAAAATTTTTGGTGTTCTATCCTTGTAACATAAAGTGCGGTATACAAAATCGACATATATATTGAAAGAAGTTTACATTTTTGCAAAAATGAAGATATAGAAAGAGAAGTACATTGGCTGCTAAACAACTTCCAAAATGGGAACGTATCGCTAAGTCACTGAGATAATATGTATGAAGTTTTCAGGCAATAATTTCAATTGAACTCTCGAACTAGTATGGTGTACCAGTATAACCAGTCACAGCCCGTCTTTTTGCTCCAGCAGTCAATAAACGGTAAGCCAAATTCGGAATACGGCACGAAAACAGACAATTTGCTGAAAGGGGGAGGGTTTTTTCGGATGTCGATTGTGCAAATAGATATAAGTCAATGAAAAGTCCCCACCATGACTACGGGCATTTTCAGACCATACCCACTTAATTCGAAAACCTGACCGCAACGCCAGTATGACCGCACAATTAGGAAATGGCGAGGACCTAAACTTCTGACCTTCCTAAATGTCCTAGGAGGCTGGCTTATTAAAATATCCCTCTTGCAATTAGTCCCCGATATATATATATATATATTGATATGACGACAAATATATATGAGAGCATGCTATAGTTTTCAACGGGCAGAGTAATTTATTCTGTTCTTAGACGTACAAGTTTACTAAATTATGAACGTATGATATTTTCAGTCACTTTTAGACATCAGATTTGAAATACAGGTATCTAATTTCATATTTTAAATCTTGATTGTTCGAGATATATTAAACCAATTTAACATATGGACCATTTCTAAAAGAAAGCCTACATGTCATTTTATTCAACAAATCTTAAATAAAGATCGAGTACTCGTTATTCCTTATTAATTTTAAAAGTCTTTGGACAGTTGGATGACCCCTTACCCCAGATTCATGCAATGGCTTTTTTACAATTTTTAATTTTTCTCCTTTTTAATTTTGGCGCATATTTACATGCGTCCTCTCGGGGGCGGAGGAAACCGACGGGTAGGGTTCGGTAGATCACACCTCCGTGAAAAACAAAGCCTTAGTTTGTCAATATTTGCCAAGTGCTTTAACAGTTTAAGAAGAGGGAAACTGCGGGGAAAATTTCGGAGCCTTGGGTAGCAAAAGTATTTTATCGGTCCAATGAACGTGCTGTCTAGAACTTAGAGAAGTGCAGTTTCCGACTATCTGAAGGTTTGTAAGCCAGGAGTATTCTTGTCCATGTAAGGAAATCGAATAACACAACCTCCTTTTTAAAATTCAGGTAAATTTTCCCAGTCTCATGTAATTTCACTTCAGTTTTCTCCTGTTGGGGTTTATATCGTTTATACCAACCTTATCAAGCTACTTTAAGGTGATATAGCGTAGTATAAAATCTTTGAAAACGTGCCCGTTTCCGGTGACAGTCTTGCCTTTCTTCTGGAAAATTTTCAAAGCCTTGATAAACTAAGGTTAGTGATACATTCTCAAAAAAATCAATAAGAAGACACACCTTTCTCAACAATTTTTTAATGCCAACCGTTATTAAAACATAAAAATTTTAACCTTTCGTGGTTATGAGTGACACTTGCAGGGCCGTCACCAGCTTTTTTCAAAGTGGGGTGCGTTTTGAAACTCGAGCATGTGGGTGAGGAAATTGTTGTGCACGAGGACACGAATTAGCAGAAGGGGGTGGGCATGGGAGAGGACCCCTCCCATATGGCTGGGAGCTTTGCAATTTTTCAACTTAAAATGGCACAATCTGGTGCATACCAAGAGGGGAAATTCAGACGTAGGATCAACTGTTTCTGGGAGGGTGATTGATAATTGTAATCATTATACTCTCCTTGAAAACACATATGAATGATTAACTCACAAATAAATTTGACCCCTAACACAATTGAAACTGTATTAAGTATGAAACACTCACAGTTCAAAATTTAGTCGTTCCTAATTTGGTTCACTACTCCAGTAATGAGTCTGTCCACGATTATGAACGGGGACTATAAACTATAAACTGTTTTACACTAACACACAACTTGGATGAAATGACTGATTCCTGTAAAAAGAAATACTGGTACCTGGGCTAGACTATAACTAGGCCACAGTGTTGTACTGCTAAATTTGCGAAGGATTCGGTAGCTTGTTAGATAGTTAGATAGAGTTTAACGGCCCAGTTCCAACCTATTGGTTCAAGTCGAGCCGGCCACGGCCTTTTTCCAGTTGTGGCCCCCTGGATTGTTTCCCCTACTCCATTGCTTATGCTGAGCATCACGTACAACGGCAGTTGGTTCCTTTTTAGAGTCTTTGGTATGACTCACAGTGGAGAAGCCCAGGATGGAATTTCCGGGGGGCTAGGTAATAAGTGGGGGGCTGGTACCTCCAAGGGTCAGGCGTGCCAAGACTATCTACGCGGAGCGCCACCAGCAGTTGGCGCGGAGCGTGCAAGAAAATTTTGGGTTTTACAAACCATACAGATGGCTGGAAACGGCACTTCTTACGTGTTTTAAGCCGGTTGAACCCAGCCTTGAAATTCGAATCTGCCACTTCTCAAATAGTGTGAATGAAATATCAGTCTATGAAAAATGATAATACATACACTTTTTGGGGACCCAAAATCTGGGCATTTCTGATCTGTGTCACGGCCTGGAGGGTGAGACTGGAGGGAACCGGTATCTCCCTTTCTCTTTGGAAAAAAATTGAAATTCAGAAGAATGTAGATCTCAAATGCGGCAATATTCGAACAGATTTCAGCTTCAAACGGGAAACCAACATTAGTTGTGTCCCCCTCTGAGAAACTTTTTTTGCGTTATATTTGCTCCATGCAGAATGGTGCTTTGTTTCGCAAAACTTTGAACTGATTATGGCCTACGTTTTTGAATTTCCTATTTGGGAAACATGAAAATTTTCAAAATCCTCATGTTTATTCTTTGTAGATATTTTACACGTGACATACATACTACCAAAGAAACAATGTTTTCCGGTTTTCAGTGGTGTTGAAATGGAAAATGGTGCAGTATTTGTTCAGTCATCGGTACGTTACCTAGTCATAATTAAAATATCTCAAAATTAAATCTCTCAAAAATTTAGGCCGCAAATCCGAAGTATGGATCATGCGGGCAACACATGAAATGCGGACCTTGTGGACATTTTACAAATCCGCCCGGACGCCAGTGCCAACTAGCAAAAAGAGGACTTCTTGAAGAAATCGTTCTACAGTGGCACTTGTCATGGGAAGGAGTGAGGCACGACATAGGCCTACTTGTTAGGGATGGATGGGAAGAATTATGCGAAGGCACCCTTACCCTTAAAGGGCCAATCCTCTCACCTCAAACCACAATTTTGGTAGGGTGTACTGAAATTCTCCATTGGCCCAGCTCCTTGATTGACAGCTAATTCAAACAATGCAGAGTACCAAAGCTTCTATTACACAGCATGGGAGTGTGCTGGGAGTGTGTTACTTATAAACATTGAGCCTTTCTATACTCGACTCGAAGCAATCAACTGTTATTGTCTCTGGATGAGGATGAATTTCAGACAATTGTGGGGGAGCTTAAGTAAGAAGGTTAGGAGAATTGGTACTGTTTGGGGTGAGAGAACAGGGCCTTGAAGACATATTTTGTGTAGGATAAAGTATAGGAATGGTAATGTAAGAATAGTCTCCAGTGTATGATTGCCTTGTTTTCAGTAAATCAACCAGCCATAGAAAGGCAGAAAGGGTCGTAACTTAACAAAGTCAAATTAGTGTTTGCCACCGAAACGTTCGTTTTATCTTCTAAGTGTAATGCAATAAACGACAGTGCAGATTATATACGGAATCTAATTTAGTGCAAGTAATCATTTTGAAGTTATTACTTGATTTCATACGCGCACACATAATGTGTTTTACACACATTCATGCATGTTTTATTAATTGTTACACATTTTATTTATTTACTTTTTTTTGAAGGAAATACTTCAAAGTGTTTTCCGTTCAAACACTTTATTTTTTCTCAATTACTTTATCGGGAGGCAAAAAATCTTGGGGCCTGAAGAAAATCGGGGGGGGGGGGGGCTAGCCCGCGCCACTGATGATCGACTCGACCTGGGAAGCAAACCCGCGCTTCCCGCGTGAGAAGCGGATGCTCTTACCGTTAGACCAAGCACGCCGTCAGAAGGATTCAGTAGCGTAAAACGCCAACCCGTACTGCTACGAACTTACTATAACTGAGGCGAACTAAAACTGTGCTATGGCCTGCGATACTTCGAACTCGGAGCCTAGGCTGGGATGGTCTTGGTCAAGACGTTAGTATAATACTTATTTTCCACGCTATTTGGACTCTGGATCCAAAATGAGGGCTTTGTCAACTGGACTGTACGTGCTCGAGTATCTCTTTCAAATTTTGAGGCCATAATGAGGGCGTGTTCACATTTGTTCTTGTGCAGACGTACATATCGAACTAACGTAATGTAGTACTAATATAATACCGTCTTGAGCAAGACTGGGAGGCTGGGAGGAAGGTTGAGCGGAAATGACTGATGGAAATGCAGCCCTGGATTTACAGACGCGAATAAAGATAGATCTCTCGAAGACACTTGTGAAATCGACGACGAGCTGAAACTTCGCCATGTGATAGTCTAGAAGTATTGAAAACGTAGGAAATATTGCCGTTTGGTCGTTCCATGCGCAATTCCGACCGCATTTTAAAAAAAATCTCCACACCCGTCGGCGACGCCCCTCCCCCAATTTTTCTTTTCGGCCCCAATTTTGAAGGGAGCAACATTCCCCATCCCATACTTCTCCCTATATTCTGTTATGCAGCAAAGTGAAATTACCCCCCAATTTCCAAAATCTTCTGCCTCCAAAATGAAATACCCCCTTACGCCTATGACAGAAATTATGACCTGGTTGGGGATCTGGATTAGGGCAAAAGTCAACCCCCACCCTCCCCTCCGAAAGAAAGAACCCCAGGCAGCCATGCTACATTCTTTACAATGCTGAATCAATCTTGGAATCCAGCAATTCACCTCTCAGGTACACATCTAACCCTCGACTGGGGAGAGGGTGGAGAGGCAAAGAGTAAAAGAACCTTGTCCAAGGAAACAGAGTAATGAAACTGACGGGATCGAACCACTAACAAATCCTTCAACCACAAGACAAGTGATTAAGCTATCAGTGTACAGTCTCCTATCATGATCTCTCCAAGATTCCCCAAAGGGCATTGCCCTTCCCATCAAAATAACACAAGGAGAGAATCAAAACATGCATTGGATTATGTTTATATGTAAATCTTTATAACAACTTCTGTGTTTTTTTTTTACAACATATATCACAAGAAGCTGAAACAATTTTTTAGCACAACATAAGAGTCTTGTTTTCAAACATATACTGGGGGATTAAGGCATACCACCTCAAAAACAAGTACTGAACATGACAAAACAATAAACTGATGTCACAAAGACACTCTCTTTGATCACAAAACAATAAACTGACGTCACAAAGACACTCTCTTTGATCACAAAACAATAAACTGACGTCACAAAGACACTCTCTTTGATCACAATAAACATTTGTTTCCCCCTTTTTAATTCTTAGTGTTTTTTTTTTTTAGAAATATAGACATTTTGGCGTTTTTGGCACATCATATTAGATTCCTAAAAGAAATCTCTTTGAATTGTGATAAAAAGTCAGTGGCGTAGCCACAGGGAGGAGGGGGGTTAGAACCCCCCACATGACCCAAACTTGCAATGCAAAAACACCTAAAAGAGTGTCTTTTTCTCTTTATCCTTAGAATTTTTCCTCATTTCCTGCCCCCCAAATTCCCCATGACACCACCCCTCCCGCCCCCCACCCCCATGACACAATCCTGGCTCTGCACCTGTATATAGTAGTGGTGGCACCTAAACTTCAGATGTAGGAGGAGAGTACAAACCTGGCAAGTTGGAAAGTATCCATTGCTTTGTGAAAATCTTTACCTTTGAACAATATTGGAAGAAAGTGGGGCAGAGCAATGGAAGGGTATGGAATGTCCCTGTCCCCAATCTTGGCATCCCCTGTGGTTTGCCCATTAGGGAGAGGGGAAATTTTTCCAACACTCAGAATGTCAGGTGGGTGTCCATGATCGAACTGGTCTAAAAACAATCCACCCACATGAACACAAGACCCGTATGCACACATAAACATGCATGTACTTATACACAAATCTGGACAGCAAGTGATGGTCTGATTTTAGTTGGCCATAACTGGGGTCCGTCACCTTAAATCTTTTGATTTCCTTGTTTACCTCTTTCATGGATGGTTGTACACTAATTTGTATCTTGAATTCTCCAATTTCACAAAATATGAGGATTTGAAATTCATGTAAACAATAAATAAAGACGATTTTAGGCTGATGGACCCCACTAATGGCAGCCTACAGTCACTTAAAATAAGCGCTAATCGGATTCGTCTATATGGACACACATATACATCGTAAATACAGCATTATTACTTTAAAATAGGCTCTTGACATTTTCTCTAAGTCTCAAAGTCATCTGTACTACACACAATTATATTTTGTTTATTTTGCCAGTAGTTTTTTATTTCAAATCTGCCACCACATTTTCCTTGGTGGGGCAATAATCCCCCCCCCCCTCCTTCCTAGGACAGATGCCTGTATCCTTTACTCAAGGTTTCTACCTAATTTCACTAAAATACCAAACCATACTTTTGCTCCTGTTTTCTATGAAGTACCTAGGATAGCAGAGAGTTTGACCAAGACAACTGAACAACAAGCACCAAAATTTCCCTATCAATTCTAGATTGTCATGACCATGGAAATATAAAAAACTGAAAGTATGACAAACATTTATATCATACATTACTCTCAAAGTGAATCTGAACCAAAGTAATGGGGGCGAGGGGGGGGGGGAGAGGGACCCAGGACTACTTCACGTTTTGTTTCTCATCTATTCATTCCTGAAAGCCCAGATATATATTTAAAAAATCATTTGTATATATTATGTACATTTTAAAATTACACATTTCATGATCTAAAGCAATATTTCATGGATCAATGTTACAAACAAATATTACATCAAAAGTTGGCTTTCAAATTGCACTTACTTTATCTAAAGGGCAAGCATCGATTTCAGTTAATTTATCCATGATAAAATTTATACAATCCACAAACTCACAATAAAGGCTTCCCTAGTTATAAAGTTTTAAAAGAGGAAACTATCCCATGAGAGGAAACATTTCCAGAAATTTCAATAAAGGGGGCACTTTGGTTAATCCCTGAAGGGCTGCTATTGTACTATATTTGACTCATTTTGAAGCAGATTAAATTGTCCTTTACTGTCTGAATCTGCCACTGGGAATATAATATAGGTCTAACTTTTTGTTATTTGGTGATAATATACCCTTAAACAGATTGAGAGACAATCATGTATAACATGAACAGATTTACTTCAAATCTTCTTTGGTGTATAAGTATTATTCTATATACTGTCATTCCCAACAATGGAATAAATGTCCCCTTGGCACTGCACAAAAAGAGTTCTGCAGTAATTTCTCTGTTTCACAGAAATAAATTTCACTGTTTGCTAATAAATAACTGAGAAGTAGAACAATGGATATGCTATGTACACTATATCAAATTGGATAACTTAAGAAGCTGGAGTCACACCGTCACTACTACCAACAGAACGAAGACTAGACAATATGTTGACTGTAGTTCTGGTAGTATGGTCCATTTCAAGACAATAGTTGTGTTTACAATAAGCCCTTGGCCTGATTAAACATATTCCACTCTGCTTGAATATGTTCAATCAAGACGGATACAGTTAGTGAACTTTAAGCTGAAGTCAAATGGACATGACTACCAAAGAAGGATCTACCATTTACGCAAAATATCTTTGAAAGAAGTGGGGGTGTGACAGAGTTTTTACACAAACCTATACATTGCATTTCATTTCATTTGTTTTATTACGACAGTAAATTAACAAAATGACAAATATGTGTAAAAATTGAGGGTTTTAAAACCAGTGTTGTGAATGGAAGAACTCTTTAACACCCTTCTGGGCATCAAATTGACACACCATTGTGTCAAAATAGCAGCTACTGTAGTGAAAACACTGACTACAAGGAGGTGGATACAATAGTCAACAAAAATGAGCCTCCTGTTAAAACTTCACTGCTTCATTGTGAAAGTATAGGAACTGAGTAACAGATTTATTTTTAGGATGGGTGGTAACCAGGCTTGGTTACATGTTTGAGTGGTCACCAGACTTGAGACATAGTGCCAGTTCTGCAGTTCAGAAGGAAAAAGTATTTCTTACTGAACTGCTTTCAAGTCTTAGTCCTTAAGTTATCCTGGATGAAGTCTGCTACAAATGGTGAATTTTAAAGCAACCTGTTCTATTGTTTAGGAATGGTTTATAATATTGCTACCATTTACCAGCTTCAGCTTCTCACAACAATGTCTGAATTTTTTTTGACAATCCTCAGACAATGTTTGAAGTAACAAACACAAACCCAACTCAGCATTTTCATCAGAGGGAATAAGTCCTTCAGTATAGATTATTACTTTTCTCCAACTAGTGCAGTTCCCTTGTGTAATGTTGCAGTGCCACAGCAGAATGGATACGTAAGGTTTCCCAGAGAGTTGCATGGTTCGGGTTGGTTCAAACATTCTCTCCTAGGCGGTAGCTCTTCATATCTCATCTTCAAGCAGTGATGTGAGTGTCCACATTTAGCTGGTCACTGATGAAATAAACAAGTTATTATGGCTGGAAAACATTTCATAGCAGCCATTTCACAATATCAATGAGGTCATCTGAAATCTTTGAAGGCAAACAATGCCTCTGCTCCATTCGACATGACCGGTCACTCATCATGGGCCAAAGGTCACGGAAGACCAGCATGATCAACCAGCTACAAAGCTATGAAGTTAGAAGAAAGTAATTTAATAAACAAAGGTTGCATTTTACTTCATGTTTATTGTCCCCTGTGTGCTGGGGTTGTAAAATATGCCCATTATACTTTCCACCAATTACAAGCAGGGACTAAAGGAAAGGACTTGCACTTTACTAGAACTGTATTCACAACCAAACTTGAAGTGCATTTGAAAAAGTATTTAAACTTTACCCTTTTATTAAGTGACACTACATGACAAATTTGTGTTGATGCGTTAAGGGCAGTCAATTCTCACATTATGGGATATTAGCCTTTAAGGAGATCCATTATGGCTACCACAGTTTTTAGGGGAAAACTGCAGTTCCCAATTATAGTACTTGACCACTGGTTCATTACTCCTATTACAGTAGCTGCTTCAGTGAGCAGCAGATTTGATTACCATTCTGGTACAATAGAAGCCCAACAACTTTGGGGTTCAAATAACAACTTACAACAAATCCTGAGTGCTGGCAAAAAGGGAATCAAATTACTTGAGGGCTACATCCCCTTTTAGTTTATTCTGAGATAAAGTGCTATCAAATGTCAACCTTCCTGGTCATTATCAAATGCTTAAAGAGCCCATGAAATGACTTTGTAACAATGATATGGGGTCATTCTCTGACACTACCTATCAACAAAAATAGCATTTATTTTAAAAAATCCCACCCCACGAAAGAGAAATGTTCAGGTGAAATGGTCAGGGCTGTAGGACTCGAACTTAAGTCCACTTTTTTGGGACTCGGACTTGGACTTGGACTCGGGGTCTCTGGACTTGGACTTGGACTCGGGCTCTCTGGACTTGGACTTTGGCTTGGACTCGAAGTCGAGTCCTTCAAGTCCGGCAGCCATTTTCTCTGATTCTTTATTTCTTTATAATTTCATGATCGATCCACCAAAAACCCCAGCACTCAACATATACTTGGGCTTTATTATCCTTAATGTAGTATACAGGACTATATTGGCCTGCATATCTTTATGTAACTTGATAATTTTCAAGTGTCACATGCCAGTTGTTAACATGATTCGCATGAAGTTTGTTTCTTGCATAATATTATGTAAACAGTGTTTAACATAAAACAGCTACAACATGGTACTCTTTTTCAGTGCCATGCTCTGGGGAACAACCCTAAAATTTTCCTTGTCCCACAAAAATTAGACAAATGCCATAAAAATGCTATGGAAGGCATATGAGACTCCTAAAAATAGTTAAATTAGCAACAATGAACATGGTCTGGCTGTGCCTTGCGCCTTGCAGCATTGTCAGTAAATCTTCTGAAATCCTTAAATTCTTTGTTGTTATGGATTCCAAAGATGGTCCTGTATACTTTTTTTTTTCATACAAATTTTACAAAAAGTTTGCATGGGTTTCACAGCTGCTCATTTTGCTACTTCTACAAAGGAAATTATTGCCTTTGTTAATTATTTTGGGATACTGTAAGATAGGTCTATAAATAACCTGTCAATTGGCTTCTGCTGAATCTTCATATGAAGTTTGCAATACTAACAATATGTAAGTCAGGTAAATACACAACAATAGAGCTTAAATTTTACAACATATAAGGCAAGAGCAGTCACCCCGACTTGAAGTAGTGTATACTGTCCTGTTTCATGAGGTGACTCTTTGGAGTTATATGTTATTATTTGTTACAGTATTTTTTGTACTCAAATGTGAAATTTAGTAAGAGTAACTGCTTAGTTTACCTTGAGTATGCAATATGGAGCGGGTCCTAAAATGTTATAAAAGATGCTTTGAAAAGAAATAAGGGGATTATTGTGACATTTAAGCTGTTGCTTCAAAATAATATTTGCGGCAACTGCGCTTGCCCTTTATTTCTGGAACATTGTTTACCATAACAGTTTGATGAGGGTTTATAATCATGGGGTGATGCATTATGTGGGGTCATGGAGTGGCAGAGTGGTCAGGTGGTCTAGCTGTTCCAGAGCTGCTGTGTACCATACTGTGTTGTACATGCATGTGCATATTTACATGGAGACCTCCTGATCAATGTATGTGGGTTTTTCTACGGTAGTCCGGCTTTCCGCCTCCTAGTACTTGGAAATTAACAGGCTTGCTACTAAAATCAGTTGCCCAGCTGCACAAAGTTAGTTGCGCACTGGACTGAAGCACCTTTGGGTGGACCAGTTAACTAGGCAACTTTGGGCTTTTGTATCATGTGGGGATCAACAAGGAGAGTTTGTAGCTAAAGGCCTAGGCCTACCGGAAGGTAATTGTCAATGTCACAAAATTAACCATCAAACTTCAAAGACATTCTTCACATACATCTAAGCCATTTCAAACAAATGTTAGACCTGCATGATCTGAATTAGTAATGGTAACCTTCCTAGGCCTTTTGCATCACACAGTTACAGTGCTACTTAGATGCAGGTCACAGTATAGAGGGCACAACCAAAAAAAAATTAATTACTGTGGTAGGTATAGCAATTACAGTTATGCCCCAGAGAGTTTGTACAGGTGGCACTAGTTCTGCGAGAAAATTGTGTGAGAGATCTATTGACAAGGCTTCCAAACAATTTACACTATATTTTTAACATACCTTATAATTGACCTGGAAGTTATGCATATTCGACTATAGCCAAGTTGCCTTTGTGGCTTTGTTCATTGTCTGTTTATTTGGTTAAGTTCTAATGAGACCATCATACCTTCTAGAGCCACTAACACTATTGAACCGGCTGCCAAACCAACGCAATTGTACATAGGCCTAGGCCTACTATTTTATTCCAGTATCTAAATTACTACGTCATTACGTACATAGGCCTATTCGAATTCCTGCCTAGCCTGTTAACAAGTTGTATGGTTTTCATCATCATACCTCCTCCACCTTGCTGGAACAATTGCTCCACCTCATGCTTCCCATGGACTAGACACAGCCAGGTAAAAAACTTGCAAGTAACAGTTAATATGGTGGCCGGTAAAGTTACCTAAATAACTTGTCAGGCCATCTGCGAGTCGGATCGTTTACAGGTTGTATGTCAATACTGTATACATACAATGCTTTGAACAGTATAATGTACAGTACAGTATGACAATGTTGTTTTGTTGTTGGTCCTAACAAGTAACATATGTGCAACTTTCATTAGCCTCTGTAGATATGTGTGCTGTACTACATGATATTCATGAAGACAAATGGGCAATATGGCAGCTGGTTTTGCATGCATATATGGAATTGTCCAGAGATAGCTTTGTGGGCTTTATGCTAGTAGAGCAGCTACTAAGGGATTGTCCATACAACCAGATGTCTGCAGTATAGCTTTAGACAGGCTCGACTTGAACCAATAGGTTGGAAACTGGGCCGTAAAACTCTGTCTGACTAACAAACTAACTATAGACAGGCCGTATAATAAAAGCCCTGCTGATGCCTCTGTTATTTAAAAATATTTGATGTGCCCTCCCAAAATTGGTTTCAGGTTGCTTTAAGCACTGAGTGCATTCCCACTATTGGGAACCCTTTCATGTAATTCCTGCATAATCACCAATAGCTTTTACATTGTACCATATTCTCAAACAGCTTGTCCTTTGGGTTACAAATTTAAAACCAGACTGTATTTTCACAGTGTTTCTCTAGCTAGCCTGTAGTTCCAGGACAACTTAAAAAATCCATTACACCAACAAAAAGACTTTGTCCACTTACAAAATTCCTGAGTATATATGAGCAAATGTTCCCATCAGGACCCCATGCACTGCTGTAAACATCCCCAGGTTGGGGCATTTCTCCCAGACAATTGGCTGATTCTAAGTGAAAAATATGAGCTACTGTTTACTTAGTATGTAAGAGAGGCACAATTTTCATTTAGCCAGATAAGTGGACTCAGCTGCAGTGCATGGGCTCCGCTTTGATTTCAGGTCCAGTTGAAACCCATTCCGGGCCAGTTCCAATTTCAGGACCATTCCAGGCCAATCCCAAGTACAGGAAAACCTAGATTGAATCAGGAATTGAGTCTAAGTTTGTCCCTGTTCATACAGCTATAGCAACCATAGGCCTAGATCTTTACCAGAAAATACTATTGCTGTTTTACTACTTTTGGACTTGGACTTGGACTCGAGCCCCTTGGACTTGGACTCGGACTTGAGCTTTTGGACTTGGACTCGGACTTGGACTCGAGCTTGTTGGACTCGACTACAGCCCTGGAAATGGTATCCCTTGCAGCACAACCGCTGAAAAATGTAAAAGTGCATTGAACCAAGAATGACATCATCACAGGAACCCAACTTCACATTGTGTGTACTATTGTGTACTTGGAGTATACCCTGCTCTGTAGATGTTACAGAATCTTACCATGTATAGATGGCCTAAAATGATTGATATAATCAACAAATTATCATTATGAAACCTAAACCTTTGTTTGCTTCACAAAACTAGTGAAAAGGGGGGTTTCAATACCTAGGAATACCCCTGTTCAGCAGATGGAGTTTTGTGACTTCTCAATATTCCTTGAGCCAACTTGCAGGGAAAATTGTTTGGTATACATCATACCAGTGTTTGGAAGTTCCCTGGTAAGAGGTTTTACACACAGAAAAATACCTCAGGCTCCTGGGGGATGTAACTGCATCCATTTGTCCTCCAGTGTTATGTAACAATTATTTTTATTGGGGAGGAAGCAGTGATTCTCTAATTACACAGGCCCATATGATACTGTATACCATTCTGCACAGTGGCTTTATAAATACTACCAACAAGTTCTGTGTTGTTTTGGATGCATGTGCTAATGCTGCAATTTGACTTGGTTCAAAGAAAAGGAACAGTGATTATAGTGGGAAATGAGACTAGCTGATATTTTGGTTATTTAAGGAAGTATTCTGTATTTTTATCAAAAGTTGGCATGAAGTTACTATTTCAACTCCATGCATTTTGAAGTCTATGCTAGTACAAGATCCATTGTATGATTTCCACATTATAATGTTTGTGACAAATTATTTGGAAGGGATGTCTTTCAAAGGAATCCAGGTGAGATATCTGTCTTCTTATTCAACAATCTGACTGAATGTGAGTTGAAATATTTTCTCTTTTCTGGTTGAAAGAATTGTTGTCCAGTCATAGATCGACTAGATTGCTGGAACCAAAAATTTAAACTGATAGGCCTAAAATGATGGCATGGGGCAGCTTAAGTGAATAATGACAAAATTCCTCTTTTGAGGAGTTGGAAGTGAGAATTTCAAATTTTGATTGATATATTTTTGGCTTTATACTGGGACATTCTTCAGATATAATTCAGAAATTATTTGGCCAGAGTCATGCTACGAAATCTGTGAGCAAAATCTTACTTAAACATAGCATTATAATACACACACTGTGAAGTTTGGTTCCTGTGATGATGTCATTCTTGGTCCAATGCACTTTTACGTTTTTTTAACATTTTTCAGCTGTTGTGCTGAGAGGGGTACCATTTCACTTGAGCATTTCTCTTTGGTGGGGCCGAATTTTATAAAATAAATGCCTTTTTTGTAAATAGATAGTGTCAGAGAATGACTCCAAATGTTGTCATTGAGTCATTTCATGGGCTCTTTAAATGGGCATATAATTAGTACTGAGAACAGTTCCTGACGAGGATTGTTCGGGGTATTTTTTCCAACATGCACCCCAAACTACAATTTTTGAAGTATAGTAGTCTACAAAAATTCTCAATTGGCACAGCGCTTTTTATTGAGAGCAAATCCAAAAAAAGCATAGCAGTAGCTCACATTACACAGCAAGCACTGTACTGAGAGTGTTCTGATTACACATGAGGGCCTTCTGCAATCACCCTAAAGCAATATAAACTGAGGTTGTGTCTGGATGAGGATAAGTCACAGACAGTTGTGGGAGGGGCTGAAGTAAGTAGGTTAGGGGAACTGGAAGGGGTGAAAAGATTTAGACTTAAAATCTCACCTAAATAAATGACATGTTGTTGATGTGCATGACCAGGCTAGGGTGTCAGATCATAAAGAGAACAATTTTGACCAAAGCATTAAACAATGGAATCACATGGCCAATGATATCTTTAGAGATAAAAATACATTTCTTGTTGATATTGAAATACTGGAGATATCAGGGGCATATCCAAGAAGTTTTGATAGATGGTCAGTTGGTTAGATAAGGTTTTATGGCTCGGTTTCCAACCTTTTAATATAAAGTCTGGCTAGCCACTGCCTTTCTTCCAGCAATGGCTGGCTGGCTTGTCCCTATACTCCTATACTACTGCTTATGCATAGCACCTAGCGCAAGTGCAGTGCGTTCCATTTTAAAGTCTTCAGTATGACCTGCCAGGGAGTTAAACTTCAACCCCCCACACCTGTAAAACAGATTCTTTAAACACTCGACCATGCAGTGGGTCAATAAAGGATGGGAAGCTTTTTTCGTTGTCCAGAGGGTGCCTAGGGACTATATTGAAACATTTTGAAACATATGGCAGTCATTAGAGGAGCATTGAGGCTTGATGTGCCGCTGCCTGGATACACCACTGGTTACTGATAAACTGCCTGCATCAAATTTTTGTATATGACCAGAGCTGATGAGCAGTTTACTGTAACCTAGACCTGCTAAATCCATCAAAGTGATAACTGCTCTAACTCTCAACTGTCTGACAATGAAATATATTGAAGACTCAGGGAGAGATATACAAGCCTAATTATGTGCCTCCACTGCCTCTCTCCCTCCATCCAGCTCTTCACCTCTTCCCCCACTCTCTATCCTGGTCTTCAAATCTCACAATATTTACTAATTACTACTGAAATGTTATTTTAGCACCTTTGTACCATAACAACTAAACTGTGGGGTTGCTTGCAAACTTAATTTACAGTGGCATGGGTTCCAATATCCTGTCTCAAATAGGTGAATAATTTATGAGAAAGCTATCATAAAAAAATGCCAGTACCTTTCTCATTCTTCAGTCAGATTCAGAAAGTAGTTATTGGTGGACCGCTGGGTCGCTTATAATCTTTTGTTTCACAGGATCCGAAATCTCTGAATCTGCTGCAGTCGCCACAGTATTTCATATTATATTGAAGGAAATTCCCTCTAAATTTTCTTTCACATAGCTGGCATTCATCTGTTGGTGGTAGACTGACTGGAATGGGTGAATATTTCATTAATTTATCCTGTAAATAATAATATAAATAATAATATTTCAGTTGAAAAAAATTTTATAAAGTAAAGAGAAAATGCCTTTAATATTGCAAAACCATTTCTTGCCAATCCATTTATCAGGGGTCCAAGCACATTATGTCTGCTTCACATTCCAGAGGATTGGATTCAATTGCCAGGTCCAGTAAGGGAAGCAGTGCAAAAAAAAACTTTCTGGGGGACCTGTGGGAAGTGGAGCTTGCCCAAAAGACTAACTGCTATGACCCTATACTGGTTCACAGAGCATCCTTCCTACTTAGACAGAACTACAAAGAAAATAGATAAAATTATGCTAGATCCGACTCACCCTGCTAACAGCTTTTTTAATTTCTTACCTTCGAATCGCCGTCTTCGTACTTTTAAGGGTAATAAACTTTTTACGAATAGTTTTTATCCCGAGGATGTTAAAGTGTATAATCTTAGTTGAGTGTTTTTTTTCTCTGTTGCTTTTTACCCGCAGCTTGAGGAACTTTCTGATTTCCGAGGTCTTTTTATAGCATTGACTGATTAATAAATAGAACTGAATTGAATTGAATTGAATTTAGTTGAATTGAATTGAATTGCATTGATGGATTTTTGTGTTAAAAATGCTTTTGATAAATAGAAGTGGTACTGTTCTTCAAGTGCTTTTATATTTCGTGTCTAGAATTGTCATTTTCAGATGTTTGAGGCCTATCGGCATGTAGTGTTGCTGACCTCCTATATTCTGATATTAAAGGAGATGGAATGAAACCCAACAGAAATGTAAATGAGGGAATAATTCATTCCCGGGGCTACAGTTATGATGCTACTGTATTCCTGAGCAGTTACCATCCAACACTGCATCAATGAACATAGCTAATGACTGAGAACATGTTGTTTTAAAAGACTCATAAAAAGGAAACTCTAGACCATGACTGAACATAAGAAAGCTGTGGCTGCTCTAGCAGATTGTGTTGTTGAATTATTGAATGAATGAATTTGGATTTTATCTGACTGGTTTGGAATTCATCCAACAAAGGAATGGATGGTGTAACATATTAAATATGGATGGTGGTAGTGGCCAGATCAAATTGTCACTTGCTCATAAGCAAGAAGCTCATACCTGCATCAAAAAACTTCCTACCTGAGTTTCTCTTAAACTGGACCAATTGAGGTTTGGGGGCATCAGACTGAGCTCTCTATTGTAATGGTAAAATTTAATTGAGTACTGATCCTAATTTGCCTCATAATAAGTTGTTCTATAAATATTTAGCTTGTTGGAAAATCCATCCAGTTTTAATGTATGTGTCTGACAACAGATGTCTATTGAAGTGTGACGCCACAAAATAATTAGTTCACACTTCACTGGTTGGCAAATTTTTAGCTCTCTTTGACCAGACATGGAGAATCTGTTAACTAAAACTCACAGAAATAAAAACAGCAATGACATCAGAAACTGCTGGAGTGGGGTTTACACTTTAGTGAGGCCTTTCAGTTAGGCTTGAGAGCAAGGAAATTAATTAATGATAGCAAAATACCACTGTTAACAATTCTAGTAACAAAATGACATCAAAATGAATTCCAAAATGAACATTTACCTCTTCAAAAGGTGATGCTGAGTCATCTGTGCTTGTGGTTCTTGTCTCCTGCACTGGTATAGAGAGATGTTCTGATTCTACACTCTGTAGCAAGGAAATAAAAAAAGTTTTTGATACTTATCCCATAAGCCTGTAGAGTTTGTAAAAGTAATGGAAAACATTTCAAGTATTCCTACAGCATCATGGTTCCCAGAAAATAACCAATGCTCAGGCTCCTAGGACAATCCGGAGATTACAGCTTGACTAGACAACTCTCTCCTGAAACAACTTGTGCAAGAAGATTTCCATCCCTTCAATATCCCCCAACAATTTTCATGTTTCCTGACCTCTCAGGAGAATTTATTTTTATGACTTTTCCATGATCAAATCAAGTATTTCTAGGGATTTCTTCTTCACATCTGTTAGTGCTTGTTACTCTACGACAAATTCATTGAGTTCCAGTCTGAGTTTTTGTGTGTATTTTTATTGAAATCTTCTCCATCCATGCTCAAGAAGAACTCAAACTTCACTTATCTGTGTGAATGAACCATTTGTACTTCAGGACTACGAAAGTTAAATTTACATTATTTCGTGACATCACATAGACTGACAACTTCTATCGGACTATGAGTTTCCAATAAGAGATGTCTGTTGGTGTGATGTCACACAAAAGTTTCCTGAACATTTAACTGTTCGAGACCTATAAAGAAAATCACACATTTACACCATTTACACTCTATATTCATCTACAATTCAGTTGTCGGAACATAGGGGTGTCAGAGCAGAGCCTGTGTTGGAATGTAATGGATTTGTTGGAATATAGGGGTGTCAGAGTATAGGGCTGTAACCAAGCATAGCATATATTTTTGGAATGCAGTCTTGCTGCACCTGTTTTCATCACCCAATATGTAAAGGTCAATGCCCTCTTGTATCAAAATCTGTTTTCAAAGTTTAAGATACAGAGAGCTACAGTAGTATGTATAGTACAGTCCATATACTGTAGATAAAGGTCTGTTCATAAGCCTTGGTCAATCTACCCACTGACCTACCATGCCATTTGAAGAGTGCTCCCCCATTACTAGGGTTGGGTGGTACTGTGAAAATACTGGTACTGGTATTGTAAGACATACAGAACCGCTATTGAGGCAGTACCAGTTATCAACTCTTGAGTAAGGAAGTCAGGTGGGAAGGAACCTAAGCCACGTATGGCCCCCATGTTACCCTGCACATTAATGCATCTGGGTGTTTGATTGGGTTTAGCAACCAGTAACCATGCAGGAACCCCTGCTCTATATGTTTGTGTAAGTATTTTAATCCTCCACACATCCTTACAGTTATTTTTGTCAGCAAATATAATGCATACAGGTAACTTAATTCAAGTACCGGTATTTTCTCAAGAACCGGTATTAGTAACATGCCAAACATCTTTGGTATTTTAGTTTCCTGTACCTCTAGTACCAGTATTGATGTCCAGTACCGTATACCGCCCAACCCTACCCAATACAGTCACTACAAATTGTACTGTTATCCCTGCCCCCTAACAAAAGCAATCTGGGTCAAAAATTGTGTCATTTGCTTTCAAGGTACCATTTAACTGAAAATATTTTCTGAAGTAAATGGAAATTCCTCTTCCTATCAAAAAGATATCAACCTACAGTAAGCTATCTGTTGAAATACATTTCACAACTGAGTTTGCTAGATCACTGCTCACGAGTAGTATAGGAAGGTAGACTTTCAGTTGTTCTCGAAACAAGCTTACAAGTTTTCCATGCACTGTTACAAATTTGTCTATAATTACGCTTCACCACACAAAAAAGGCAACTTCAGTTAACTGGTCCACCAAAAGTTTCTTCAGTCTGGTGCGCAACAGACTTTGTCAGCTAGGCAAACCATTTTTAGCAGAAAGCGAGATGCTCCGCATAAGCAATGGAGTAGGGAAAACAAGCCAGTGAGCCACAACTGGAAAAAAGGACATGGCTGGCTCGACTTGAACCAATAGGTTGGAAACTGGGCTGTTAAACTCCATCTAACGAACTAATAACTCATACATCAAGAGGGATTTGGACCCATGCACACGTGAAACAGATTGGTACACAGCAGCTGGGATAGACCACTGCGACCCAATGACCCTTCACATGACACAGAGACAATTTTTCCTTAAATAGTCCTTCATTGCATCTCTTACAATAGCCCCACACCCTCTCTTAAGAATTTTTTGTTAAAACTGTACTTATATACCTGGAGGTGGGTTGAGTCAGATTCTCTGTCCACAAAGGGCTGTGAGGACAGTTCTGTTTCAGAAACCTGCACTGAAAAGCTAGGTTCATTTCTCACAGCAGCTGAGGCCTGTTAGAGAAAAGTATCAAATGAAAATGAAAATATACATTCAAGTATATTTACATTGAAAAGAGGCACTATTAGGTAGGGAAGGACACTGGGGTACATAAAGAAGGGTCCAGGGTCAAACTAATATTAAAGCCAGTTTGGTAATTTGTTTTGGTGGCCATGCACATGTGCAAACCCTCCAAATTGTCAGGACAAATAAAACAATCCTGCACCTACAAAACATATTCCAAAATTTCAGTTTACATGAAAACTACATGAAATAATTCTTTCTTTAACCATACATAGCATAAGGAGGGACCTAAAGAGTAGTTTTGAGTATTGGATTGTGTCTTATTGTTTGTTTGGAGTAAAAAGTTGCATTTTAACTGCCGTTAAGTAGGACTGAGACCGCTATTTTTGTGCAAGAGAAAGACTGTGTTGTAAGCATGTACAGTACTGCCAAAAACAAGGGCATGCAGTATAAACACGCTGAGCTTGGTTTATGTATCTCACCCTGTACTACACAATTCCATGCAGCAGTGAATTACCAAACTCTTATTCTTGATACTATATGATTCTGTTTCTTCCTGAACTTTTTTTTTGTATGTCATGAAACAGTGGATAAGTATCCACATGACAAAGTGCAGTGTTCACTGTTCACACTAAGAGATTGAGGGGACTTTGTCATCTGGGCAAACTATCTTAGTGGAGAAAGCGTACACCAAGCAGGAGGAAAACCAGAGTATCTGGAGAGAAACACCCATACATTTTAGGATTTTATCCCATGCACATGTGAAACACATTGGTAGTTTGGTACACAGCAGCTGAAATAGACCAATCTGCCACTTAATGACCATCAACATTGCACACAGACAATGTTCACTTATATACTCCTTATTAAAGTACTCTTAAATAACTCCACATTCTCTCAAGAGTTGTTTGTTTATGCTATACTTATATACCTGGTGGTGGTTCAAGTCAGCTCCTCTAATCTCAAAGGGTTGTGAGGACATTTCTGTTTCAGCCACCTGAACTGGAATGCTATATCTCCTTCTCACTGCAGCAGAGGCCTGTTTGAGTAAAGTATTAAATGATATAAGTATACATTCAAGTAAAAGAGGCACTATTATAGAAGGTCACTTCCATTAAAAGAAGGGTCCAAGTTCAAATCAATTTTTTATACTATTTGTATTGAGGGCCACTTACTTTAGGCATTCTAGTAAAATTTGCATTAAAATTTGACTTATGGTCTCACTGCAAGATGTAAACAGGCAAAGCTGAACTGATAATCTAAGTAATTGCAAGGATGAGGGGGGTAGGAGCTATGGGGGATAATGGCAATATGGGGGAGGGAGATATAGGGCTCTAATTGTCCTTAACTTGCTGCTGTAGGCATTTTGACTCACCTCAAACTTGGAACTAGGGTTTTTTTTTTATATAACATGAGTTGCTTGGATGATTAGGAATAAGGCCCCGCACTCCAGAATTGGCTCTGCAGTCCCTAATCTAATGCAAGAGATAACATACAAAGAACTACAATGGGAAACATTTCATCAGGTATCCAATCAACTTTAATTCCAACCTTTTCAGCTTCTTCTTCAAAACTACTTTTCTTTTCTGCTATTTTTGTATCATCCATCGTGTTTGTTTATCCAGAAGATCCCTTTATCATGCTTCAGTTTGGTACACATTGGCACTGTAGCTTCAGGATTCTAAAGTGTACAAAAATATATCTGGTTAATAGTTGTATACACCCAGCATTTTTACTTTCAATACATTACAGTACTTAAACACTTCTGTATAGAGGGGCACCGGCTCCACCTCTTTACTAAAGCTCAAAATAGTTATTAAAGGTACAGTGGGTTTAATTAATTAAGAGTCTGCAGTGTACCATATCATGAATGATTTTTCATCTCTTCTTCTTCTTCTTTCTGGTACTCCAATACGCCCAGACAAGGCATTTGATGGAGGATAATTGATGTACAGGGTGCGTTTATTTATGTTGAAACTTGTTTATTGCCCTCTTGAAGGTGGTCTCATTTTCCAGTTGGGCTATGTCCGGGGCGGGGGAGGGAGCTTGTTCCAACTAGATATGGTTCTAGGAAAGTATGAATTTCTAAATCCACCAACACTACAGGTAATATTTTTAAAAGAATGTGAATTTGTCCTAGCGTGACTGGAATGGGGGACAAAAATATTCTGAGGAGGGGCAGCCAATTCATTATGTATTAGATCATGACAAGGGGCAAGGTCAGTATTATCATGTCTACATTAAAGAGTGGGCCAATTTAGAGAAGACATGATATGAGTGATACTTTCAGCTCTCTTGAAGCATCCAGTGACAAACCTACCTGCCCTAGTTTGGATATTTTTGAGTTTCTTTTTCCTTGTGGTAGTTTGAAGAGACCAAACTTGGGAGGCATACTCAAGTTGAGGATGCACATAAATGAAGTAGGCCTTTTCTTTAACACGGAAAGGGCAGCCATACAAGTTACAGGATAGAGAGTACAAAGACATAGTTGCTTAACTACATTTATTAATAAGACAGATCCAAAAAAGCTTGGAGTCCAAGGTACTGTAACTCCAAGGTAACAGGCTGATCTAACAGACTAAGATTATGTTCTGCCAGTTGATAGGTAAATTTAAGGGGTTTTGTTTTCAAGGTGGTGGAAAGAACATGACATTTATTTCAATTAAATTCCATACACCAGTCATTTGACCACTTATATAGGGAATCAAGGTCAGATTGTAGAATATATCTGCCAATAAAGAAGAGCGTCATCGGCAAAGTGCCTGATTTGGGAGGGAACAACATCCAGGAGGTCATTTATGAAGCATAAAAAGAACAGGGGTCCAGGGACAGTACCCTCTGGAACTCAGAGCTGACCAGGCTTTCACTGGAGGTCTACCCATCAATTATGGTACACTGGGTACAATTCTAGAGAAAAGACTTAACCCAAAGTAGACAATTGCCCCTCAGTCCATAAAAACTCAATCTGTAAAAAAAAAAGGTGCTTGTGAGATATATACCTTATCAAAGGCTTTTAAGAAATCCAACAGGATGCCATCAACCTGGGAATGATCGTTAAGGGAGGTCGCAAAGTCATTACACGTAAGCAAAAGTTGCGTAACAGTTGATCTGTGCTTACAAAACCCATTTAGGTATGGGGTAAGAATGTTATTTGATCCTAGATGATTCATAAAACTGCTGACAACGATATGTTCTAGGCATTTGCTTCTTAAGGATACTAGTTAGGGAGACTGGCAGCTAGAACTTAACATCAAATTTAGAACCTTTCTTAGGAATTCGGGACTTGGGGTTACACTAGCCTTTTTTAATTCATTGGGGAATACGCCAGTATAGGGACTGCTGGAAAAAAGACACAATAACAGACAGGTCTGTGTAATGTCAGTGGCAACAGTTTTTTAGTAGCATAACTGCTGATATTTTGTCAGGGCCAGTAGCTTTTCTTGAATTAAGTTCAGAAAGCAGTTAAGACCCCTTGGACAGTAACAACAATGTTTGGCATAGAGGGAAGGGGGAACCAGTCCTTCATCTAGAATAATTTTATGATTGCTTGAAGAGAAGACTGAAGTAATTTAGTCATTCAATAGGTTAGCTTTGGTTTTAACATCCACAATAGTTGCCTTCATGCTTAGTGAAGGGATGATACCATATTGGTCCTTTCTATGACTTTTAACAAATTTGAATAGGTTTTTCTTATTTTCAGTATCAGTAGCTTGACCATATCAAATAAATTATTTTTGTACTTCCATCCAGTAGGATCCATGAATAAGTTTGTCAACTAACTTTGAGTAGGGCCTAGTGAATATAGTTTGGATTTTCACAAGGTCTGTTACCTTTTATAAGAATGGATTGATAAAGCTTAGATGCTGTCTTCTGGCAATTTTCTTTTTGAGAAGGGGTAATCCATGGATAAATGTACTTGCCTGAAATAATCTTAGTGGGAATAAATTTACATCGCCCAAATGCATCTTCATGTTCAGCTGCAAAATACAATCCGGCTTTTGAGCACCCTGTTCTCCATTCTGGCTCACACGGCGCCGGACGAACAAATTTCCCCATTTTGAAAAGTCTAATGTTAAACTTCTCAGCAATATGCAGCGCGGACCAGGCCAGAGTCTAGATTACACGCAATGCGTTATGTGGATCAGTCAAACCTTTCACATCTGCCGAACAAGTAGGTTGTGTATGGTAGTACATCAGAACGCTACGTGTAAGCAATAGAAATATGGATTGCAATACGAGCTGAATAATGTTGGAGACTCCTACATTTGTAACACGTTCAAGCCATGCACAAATTTTCAGAGTTCAACATCCCATTTTTGACGATTCGATTTCTAGTAATTGGTCACAAGGTCAAACTGGTTAGCTATAACTTGGAATTGTACATGCAGTACGTATAGGAAGAGGTGGGAAGGGGTGGGGTATGCATTGGTTTAAACACTTTTGGTTTATGCCCTGGGTGCCACGTGTCATTTTTCTCCAAGATTTGACTCTGCTTGATTCCCCCCCCCCTCAAGATTCTCAAATCCTCCTCAAAATTTTAGACCAAGGGGGGAATTACCCCCTGCAATCTTTGAGCTGGTGCTAACCCTGGAATCATGCACAGATATTGGATAATCACTAGCAAAATTTGATGTGGCTAGTTTTAAGCCAACAATATCGCCTTTCTTCCATTGGTAGATTTTTCGAGGAAGGTTTTTATTTACTGGGATGGTACACAACATTTCAGTTACAATAATCTAATGGTCGTTTGCAAATGCATTGTTAGAATCCCTGGCCTAGACTGTACTTGACCTAAGTTAGGCTTCTTCTTCTTCTTTTGGAACAAGGTGACACATCCAAGGGACATTCCTACACTGCACATGCGTCAGGGGGCCCTAATCTCTAAAAAAAACTAGTAATGTACAGTATTGGACAGGGTCCTTGTGACTATCTATACCATCTATCAGAGTAGCAGGAAGATTATTCCAATCTTTTAGAGTATTGGGGAAAAAACTACCTGTATATTTATAACAATTGGACCAAGAATAGAGTTGGAAAAAGTGAAGATTGTGCATTCCCCAAGTTTTCCAGATTGGGTGTCTAAGTCTATCCATTGGAATATTAGTCTTTGCTAAAAAACCTTTCAAGGAAAAAATGAGTCTATTCTGCTTGCGACCCTAGCGTGGGGAGATCTAGGTCCTTCAGGATAGCTGTCATCGACCCTGGCTCGCGAGAAAAATTGGAACTTATGAAGCCGGCCGATCTCCTCTGGATATTTTCGAGCTTATCATGTAAGTAGGACTGATGTGGATCCCACACACAACAAGCATGCTCCAAAACAGGCCAAAGGAGATCCTTATAAGCAGCTAGCTTCACGTCCCGGGAGCAGAAAGATAGGTTTCTACAGAGAATTTCCAAATCTTTGTTGCAGATAGACTGAATGTGCCTATCCCAGTTTAGGTCGTGATAAATCGTGACCCCAAGGTACTTTATAGAGTCAAACTTAATAAGCTTGACATCATTCAAGTCATTGTTGAATTTGACCGGGTTTTTTTCTAGCGAAAGTAATGATATTACACTTAGATGGCTGGAATCTCATGCCCCAAGTCTTGGCCCAAATACCTAGGTTATGTATATCCTTTTGGAGCAGGTGACAATCTTTAACATTCTCAATAACCTGATAACACACACTGTCATCAGCAAAAAGTCTGATATTAGAGGAATCAGTGTTTACAATGTCATAAATATGCACAAGAAAAAGAATGAGTCCTAGAACAGATCCTTGGGAACACCAGAAACAACATCATCAAAAGGGGAACCAGTATAGGAGCAAAATCCGAGGCAATTTCCCTGAGGACCCAAGGGTTGATGTTATCAGGTCCAACAGCTTTATTTTTATTTAGGCCTAGGCCTAAATAAAAATAAACAACACCACCATGGGTAGATATGGTAATATCAGCCATTCTATCCCAAGTTGGTCTGCAGAATGGGATGACACTAAACAAAGTTGTGGTGAATACACTTGTAAACTGAGCATTGAAAGCACAGACCTTATCCAGATTAGTAGTTGCTAATTTGTCATTTGTCTTAGGCCAAGTGAAAAAAAAAATCAGTTGGTCCCCACCCTCATCCTTTTTTGCCGCTTCATCAATTTTTTTTATTTTTTATTTCTGAAAATTTATCCTGCAGTGTTTTATTTTTACCAGAAATTTGGAAATAAAATCTCCCTGTATGAAATATATCAGATTCTGTGAAATTGCGTGAGCAAAGTATCAAACTGGATCGTTACGATCGTTTCAAGTTTGTCATGCCCACCGCACCTTGGTGCTTATGTAGACTGCAGTTCACCCATGCTAGTACATACGGAGCCAGTCATACACACACGTACTGTACATCTACATATAACTAAAGGCATGTATACGTGCACCGTGAGGCAACCGAAGGTATACTGTAGTCATCATAACCTTTTACATAATCTTTCAAGCGCGCATACCTGTTGGACATGTAAATGCCGTGTTCCATTGAGACCGTGAAGTGGTCTTATTAAAGGGCCAATCCTCTCACCCCAAACTACACTTCTTGTAGGGGGGTACAGAAACTCTCCATTGGTCCAGCTTTTTGATTGACTGTTCATTCAAACAATGCAGATTACAAAAGCTTCTATTACACAGCATAACCTGTATTGCGAGCGTTTTGGTTAGAGCTTTTCTATACTCACCCTAATAAACTAAGATTGTGAATGGAAAAGGATGAATTTCAGAAAACTGTGGGAGGGGTTTAAATAAGACGGTTAGGAGAATTAGTACTGTTTGGGGTGAAAGAACTGGGCCTTTTATCCACTCCGTTTATATTTCTGCAGTACAGGGAGGCATATTAAAATATTGCACTGTGTTGCAGAAAAAATACGCGGTTACTAACTTACACTTCCCAATGTCAACGGAACGCAGCAATACCTGATACTGTAGGCTCAATGTATTATGGCGCTACATTTCACAGAAACAAAAGGCCATTTTGGCCTCTAATTTAGAATCAGTGCCCACAAGTCAAGGTTATTGATGAAGGTTAGGGTTAAGTTTGTGGAATTAACCATGCAAATTTGGGTTTGAAAAGTCATTTAGGCTATATAGGCCTAGGCCTAACCTACAATAAGTTTCTCAAAACCATTGCTTATTTTGAGGGTTAGGGTTAAATTAGGGTGAAATTCAGCCAAAATCACGATTTTACTTCCGGGCACTGATTCTAAATTAGTACCCCATTTTGAATGTTGGCCACTTGGAATTAAAAATAAAAAATAAAAACACCCTGCATGCTCGATTTTTCTGGAAAGTCCAGGCGATCAACTGATTTTTTTTTACTTGCCCTTAAGAGGGGGAATACCATGATTGTCCTTCTTTTGGCCATTTATGTACCTCCAAAAGGGTTAAGTGTCATGTTTTATATCACCAATCATCCCATTGACATACTTTGTATTAGAGGTATGAACCTCTCTGTTGATTCTAGAGCGTGGTTCAGCCCATTTCTCATGCTTCTTATTGTTGTTGTTAGGCTATGCCTAACTTACACAAGACCTTACCTGGGCCTAACAGTTAGGCCTAACTCACTCACTGGTTCGTCATAGCAAGGCCGAGCTGGGTCTAACTTAAGGCTAGTTTGTTCAACTCAATCTCAGCTGGACGGACGATCGACGAACCTGAGCTTGCCGAGGAAAGTCAGCACTAGCAGCCTAAAACATATCCTTTTGTCAAATAAGGATCTACAGTATAGCTAACAGATCCAATAATCCCCTTTCTTGCTGAAATGAAAAAACAACAAGTTGATCTTTCGGTTCTTTCCCGATTCACACCGTTAGGCCTGGGCTAGGCTAGGCTAATCATAGTTTGAACTTCATATCATGTAATTATTGATATGATAATAGGCATATCACATCTGGCGTACAGTATTATGTTGTTGTGATTGACACGGTCTATCATACCACTCAGTGGTACGGTATGTATAACATCAGTGGATCGTATACGTACCGCCGGACCGTAAAACCGTGCGCATGTTGTGTGCATGGGTAGTGATTAGTAATTGCGCAACACACTGTGTACCTGAGGCTCACCTGTTACGTGACGGTACTTCGATCCTAACGTCAGGATTTATCATGACGTCATTATTTTAAGACACACCGCGGGAAATGAGAAAAGTTTGTCAGACTCTGTTCGAACATAGCAACACAACTTGGCCGCCACAGACTTGTTTACGTTCGTTCAGAGTAGCTGCACTACTGTGAATACAGCAGTACAGTCGCATCACAAGGACAACCTGACTGGAACAGAACTGAGAGCACTTGAATGGAGCTATTGCGCAATGCGTGAATAGTCATTGCACCTCTTGGATGTTCAATAGACGGTTTAAATTATTGGACAGCGCTAGAGGCTCATTCATAGGACATTGGGGTGACCGAAGGGGCCAAGGAAATGAGGGTGTCGGCGAGACCAAACAAAAGGTATCCTTCTATGGCGTATGCGGAAAGGGGAGGGGGCATCGGGACTTCCCCTCCTTGCATGATGGTTGCCGATTTTTCTTTCTTTTTTTTTTTTAAATCTTATAAATACCGTAAGTTAATTAGCATATGTGGCACCAGATTGCTTGCAGGGACTCCAGCCTTTCTTGCAAACTTTCAAAGAGGAAGGAATTATCTCCCCAAGGCCCACTCACTATACCACATTATTTTTAAGTTCCAAAAAGGACGCACATTTTGTAACACTTCAAATTTTACTTCAAAAAGTAGCATACATAGCACCAGATTGCATGTTAGCTGATATCAAATTTTTCAAAAAATTCCAAAGTGGAAGGGATCCCCACCCTTAGACCCTTTCACCCTGCTGACCATCACTACTGCCCTTTCATTTTAGTTCCTAAAAATATGCAAAGTATGTAACGAATTTTGCTTCTAAAGGTCGAAGCCTTAAATAGCACAAGATTGCAAAATTTTCCAAAGGCGATGGCCACATATCTCCTCCAGGCCTGTGATTCTTCAGTATACTGCATTTCCCTGGCTGCTTTCATAGAAATCCTGGGTACGCCACTGGTATCTTTAATTTTCCAGTCTGGCGATCACTGCGGTTTTAATTTCGGTCATGGGGTCCCGAACCTCAGTGCGCTCATTTTTGGTCACAGGAGTCCCTACATTTTTCGCAAAGTGACCATGCATGTTTATTTTCTGGAAAGGAGGACACAGAACACCGCCTGGGGAGGAATCTATAAGGGGGTCTTCAATCGGGGAGGGGGTAACAGTGTCTAGATGCAAAATGGTAAAATATTGGTGCTTTATCAGTTTCTCTTACCTGAATGAAGTAATATATGTGCCCAGTCAGCAATATCCGGCGGTCCGTCATTGTAGGCTTTCGATCAGCCGTGAATTGGTGGTTGGGCAATAACGAACCGCTAGAGGGCCCGGCCATCGGAGGTCTGCTGGCTACACTCCGGGTAAAAAAATTGTATACCGGGAAAAATTTTCAGTCAATCCAGTTTCATCGCCGTCGGAGGACCGCTGGCGAGCCACCTAACATTTATCCGACGGACCGCCGAAGTGGCCTACGACGTTTCGTTGCCGAGCCCATTAAATTTGCTGACCGGGTGCTTTTGGTTTTCGAAGAAAAGAAAAAAATATGACCTGAAAATGTCAGGTCACTGACGTTGAAGACGGTTGATCTGATGTTTCTGCGTTGAGTGTGCTGCAAGACAAAGCACTTTAGCCTCCATTGGGCTCCTTAGGTTCAACACACTCAGGTGGACCTGACTGTGAGGGCAGTAGACCCAATACAAGGACCGTAGCCAAAAAATTCCATTTTTTTTCTAGTGTGGACTGTGGATGATGGGAAAATGTCAGCGTGAGAGTTTTTGGTGAGGGAAAGGGAGAGGGAGGGTGAGGGAGAGGCAAGGTACACGTGGGTGGTGAAACCTTTGCCTTGATTTTCAAGCACCAGAAATACCAAATGTTGCCAGATTAAGGGTAGGTCATCGTTTCTTGGGGCAATTTTATTTTTCATCACTAAGTTCAAGACCTTATATTGCAAAATTCTGGAGAAGATCTAGACATGTTTGGGGGGGGGGGGGGGGGGGTCAAGGGGAGCTTAACTTAGCGACAAAGACTGATAGACAGATGCAGTTCTCTTCTGGAAACATCTAACGTTAATACTGCCCAAAAGCAATCCATTGCTGTGGGGTGTACAGAAAATTAAGAAAAATCACAACCCATCAGAGAATTGGATATGGCATTTTCTGCATGTTTGGGGGAGGGGGTGGAATTTTTCACTTGGAGAAAATGGAAATTGATGCCTTAATTCGCTTTTCAAAGGCAGAATCAACTCACGTAAAATCTGGTAGTCACACTGTGACTGCATAAGATGTAGGCTATTATTTTTTAAATTCCAAATCTCAGTTGGGAGGGGAGGTTTCCCTTGGGGACTCCCCCTGCCCCCTGGTGACACCACTGCCACTGACACTACCTACTGGTTCTGACCGTAGCCTAGGAAAGCTACTAATGAAGCGAACTGAAATAACTGGGGGACCAATGAGATGGAGGACTAAAGGTATTCCTTCGTGATTCTGATGATACCTTAATGTTCCCCATTTTTGCATCATTGTACTTGAATGGTTGATTTCAAGGTTTGTTACTCCACATTTTCAATGTTCCCAGCAGTAGCTGAACCAGGATTTCAAGCATGGGAAGGAGAAGGGAAATGAAGGATGAAGGAAAATGTTGAGGGCAAAAATTTTTCACACGTATCATGATACTGAGCACAAACTTCGGGTTTTGCATGTAGGATGAAAGGCCCATCTTAGGACTGCTGGTGAAATCCAAGCACAAAGTCCACAGAACCTCTAGCATTTAAGCATATCTCTGGGATAAGCTATGTCTTAGGATAGTTACATATGGTTTAGATAGAGTTGGGGGGGGGGGTTCTGCAAGGGGAAAATACCCCCATGACCTCCTGGTGCCACCATTGATTCCCACACTGGGAATATGAAACCCTGGGAACAACGGACTCTGGGAAATTTGCCGTAGACTTTGTGCAGCAGTGTTTCACGCAGTTCAGTGCATTTTGAGGTTTCCTCTTTTTTGTTCTAGAGGACTCCCATTTCATCTTCCATCTCACAAACTTTCCATCTTTTGAACCCTATTTCTGGTCTCACAGACGGTAATCTCTGCTTTCCAAGACTGAAATGGGTTTGCAGTTACCCCAAATTGCTCAACATTTGTTCAAATTATCAGCCAACCATATGAAATCATTCAACCAATAACATGAACACATGAAAAAAGTGACAATAGTGATCATTTCTACTGTTTGGCATGGGCACAAGTTTTTATATTTTTACAAATTTTAGTCCAATTCTACATTTAACAGAAGGCACAATTCAAGAAACTACAAGAGCTAGTACAACTATGCCTTAATGCACTCTTTTTGGATACTGACACTGCACCACGTTGTATGATCTGAACTGCTTATAACCAGAAAGCAAAAAGGCTCGTGATTTCCTTGCAGAAAAGAAAAATTTGGAAATTTTGCCTTTTCACCTCTGGTGACCTCAGATGGTAATCTTGGCAATTCTTGGAAAATTCACCTTTTGATGGCTGGCAACCCAGATGACTTAATTCTGACCTCCCCAAAACAATTATGGTTCTGTGGGTAACCATACTGCATCCACATACCAATTACGAAATTCTTCCAACTTTCCTACTTAAAGGTATCTTCATACCAAAGTTTTCAATCCCTTGTAAACTTATGTGACATAATCATTTGACCTCTGTTGCGTTGGCACATGACCTCTGGTGACCTGACATTGAACCTCTGTCAACTTGGCATATGACATCTGGCCACCTGGCATGTCACCTCTGGTGATGTTGCATTTGAAGTCTGGTGACCTTACAATCCATTCAGGGGATTTTCACACAATTAGTGCCTGTGAGGTCAAATGACCTTTGACATCTACCCAAGAACAATAGCACATCTATGAACCAAATATAACAGTTGTCCTTCACTGTTGTCTTGAGAAATTGTAATAACAAGCCCTCCACGTCTGTGGCCAGGCAAGGCACTGGAGAGAGCAAATGTTTTGGGAGGGGAGGAGAATCTTGTCCAGGGGGCAAAATGAGTGTGAGCTGCCAACTTCAAACACTTTAGGGGGACAAAAATTTGAAAATTGAAGCCAATTACTTGGTTTGGTAGTGTAACCTCTGGTGATCTAACATGACCTTTGACTCCAACCACAAACAATAAGTTTGTTCTTCCCAACATGACAAATCTGTATACCAAATATGAAAAGTGTCTGCTGTTCATATCTTGAGATATCATGTTTACAAGCAAAAGTGTCACAAACACACACACACCCACATGGCATCACCATCTCATATATTCCTTGCCTGACTGTGGCAAGGAATCAAAATTTAATGTGTTGTTAAATATTATAAATTTGCTATGATAAATTATCGACTTATATATTGGGACTTGTTAATAATATATTACTACAAATAATTATTGCACTACTACAAGTTTTTAGTTTGTTACAAATAACTACTTTGTTAATGCAAATAAATCATTTGTCATAGCAAAATAATAATTTTTATATAAAAAAAAAACAGAATGCAAAAATGCATTGATACATAAAGGTTCCATTTAAATAATGGCTACATGTACCATATCTCACTCAAATGATATACTATCATGTTCTAAAAATAATTTTGTTATCCCAGATGACCTTTGACCTCCACCGACAAAATCTGGGAACACCTGTTTCACCATAATGTGCATCCATTCAGTTTCCTACCTTGAGACGTGTTACCATCTAAAAAGATTTTCATTCACATTTTGACCTCGAGTCGAGTGACCCCACATGACCTTTGAGATCCATAAAAGCTATAGAAAAATAGATAGACAGACAGAGAGCTATCTTGATATATTGAATTAACAAGATATACAGACTTTGACCCCTGCTGACCCCAGATGACCTTTGATCTCTGCCAACAAACACTGGGAACACCTTTTCCCCAAAACGATAGGGACCATCTTCTGATCACAATGCATCCACATACAAAATATGACATCCACCCAAGTTTCCTACATGTCCGTCCAAAATGTTATTCTACCAAGGGCCAGTGCCATCCCACATTAAACAAAATCTGTTTTGAGTCAGTGCAATGTGATGCTAAAATGTGCCCCTCAAACAATTCTATGCACAATCATTGAAAACATTCTTCAATATGGTATATCAAAATAAATTGAATGGCATATCTTATTAACAACCTTTATGTAGGAGTGGAGAGTGGTGTTAAAGGCATATTCCGTTGGCTTTTCACCTGGGTCTTGCAAGAAAAACAAAAATATTCCACACCCATCATGTCCTTGAAACCCTGCGTCAATAACCTTTTGCTAACTCAAAACATCTTACTTTAAAGATTGGTTATTTTTTAAAAAATTCCTCTGCTTTTCAAGAAAGCCACAGAAAGTTATGTAATGTAAGCAAATTACCTCAGATTTCTTTTGTTTTTCTTCATTATTGAATGCCCTGTTTGTCCTTGAAATTTGATACTGTTGGAATGATAGAATATCTTTCCCTGTAGATCTAGCATTACTCTTCACCATATGTTGAGAAAGTCAGACAATATTGATAAATGCTGCCTGCAGTGGCATCAAAATAATAAATAAATTGAATGCAATGTCAAATTAATGTGCCCCGATGACATCACAGATTTCCCATGATGCACCAAATTTCATGAAAAAATGCATTACTTTAAAAATCTGTAACTTCTGATTGCTATATGCTATTGAAATGCAGTTTTCACTGACTGAAAGAGAAAATCCTTCTACATACAGTATTCTGAAAACAACAAATTTTGTCTACAGAATATGCCTTTTATTCAAGTGCCATTTCTGGTGATCAGGGAGAACTTTTCTTGTGTGCTACGAGCCAACTGATGGTGGCGTTCTGGATTCATAGACAGTATATTTCTTATCTCAGATACCGTACATCCTCCATTACTGTAGATCCTGGTAGTGCTCCTGTGCACACAATGCAGCTGTATATGTGGCATGTGCCCACAGTATTTCCCCTAAAATGGTAGTGGTACAATTTATCTGGTAATTTCCTGATCAATTTACAATTTGCTCATGTTCAATTTAGGTGATCATTTTTATTTTGTGAAAGAAGGCTCAAAATATTATTTTTATGGGTTCTAACCCCGGGAAGTGCCATTTTTGGCCAAAGTATTCTACACACTCCAACCCAATAAATTGTGCGGCTGTGCTAAGATAATCTTTTGAGCAGGATAACACTGGTTGCTACCCCCTTGCCTCTGCTGCCAAGAATGCCTGTGCTTAGCCTTAAATATAATTATGAATGGAGTAAGATATCAAGCCTCAGGCTCGAAATTTCTTTTAAAAGGAAATATTATATTAAAAATACTGAGGAACTAAGCCTCATGCTTGGTACAGTATTTCATTCCATAAAATGTATTACATTAAATGGACTGAGTTACCAAGCCTCGTGCTTGGTACAGTATTTCATTCCAAAACATGTATTGTATTAAATGGACTGAGATACAAGCCTCATGCTTGGTATTTCATTCCATAACATGTTTAACATTAAATGGACTGAGATACCAAGCCTCATGCTTGGTATTTCATTCCATAACATGTATTACGTTGAATGGATTGAGATACCAAACCTCATGCTTGGTATTTCATTCCATAACATGTTTAACATTAAATGGACAGAGATACCAAGCCTCATGCGTGGTACTTCATTCCATAACATGTTTTACATTAAATGGACTGAGATACCAAGCCTCAAGATTGGTTCTTCATTCCAGGGTTCGGTTTTGGACCGTCCAAAACCTGTTTTTGCCAGGACAGTGGCAAAAACCTGATTTAAACCCATCTTAAAGTGTCCAAAACTGTCTTAAACTGTCCAAAACTGGCAAAAAGTGGCAAAAACCCCAAGATGGTAAAATAGGGAAGTGTTAAAATTGGTGGTTTGCATAGTAATTAGGCCTGTAGGCATGCCGTATTTCTCTCAAGGGTACTGAACAGCAACTAATTAGCCTACAGTATTTGAAAAGATAAATAAGTGTAATACAATTTGATATGTATGGTCTCCTAATGAAAACGCAACAAAATTACATGTAGTATACCTTCATGTTTAACTTTACTTAAACAACTTTAGGGTTCCCCGAAGCCATGACAAAACACTTCAAAACTTCTAACCACATTACTCACAGACATAGTTTATTAAAAAAAAACAATTTCAGGGAAATCATAGTCACTCTCATGAGTGGCAATGAACACAAAATATCACAAAACTAGCAACTTCAACTGGATATCCTTGCTCATAAACACATCCCTGCCCCTTTCTCTTAATCCTCATCTAAGCGATCATGGCAGTGAAACCCATTTAATATGGCAATCAACACAAAATATGGAAAAAATGGTTAATACAACTTGATATTGAATGTTCATTGAGTAACAAACACCTGCCCCCCATGCCCTTCCACCTGTCCCTTCCCCTGTTAAACAGGACTTAAAAGAGTAACAACATTTAAAGGGACAATCCTCTCACCCCAAACTACACTTCTAGCTATGGTAACAGAAACTCTCAATTGGCTCAGCTTTTTGATTGACTGCTAATTCAAACAGTGCAGAGTATCAAAGCTTACATTTCACAGCATGAACTGTTCTGAGAGTGTTTTGATAATACACCTTGAGCTTTCTATACTCACCCTGAAGCAATAAAAAGAGATTTCGTCTGAATGAGGGTGAATTTCAGACAATTGTGGGAGGGGCTTAATTAAGAAGGTTGGAAGAATTGGTACTGTTTGGGATGAGAAAATTGGGTCTTTAAGGAGTTAAGTGAGTTGTTGTAACTTAAGGATGGGCTTTGTGGATAGTAAAATTCCCCACAACATGAGTGGCTTTCACTGATGTTTTCTCACTTAATCACAGAATCAGATATTGAAAGCTAACCTACTGTAGCTATAATAATGATAATTTCCAGTGATGGTGAGAACATGTGCATGGTAGGGGGTAGTTACTGGGGCAACTATGCAATGGTAGAACCTTGATGTATGCATGTGATACTAAACAACTAATTTACATGATTGAGCACAATTTTGTTGAAGTGACTTAGACTTAAATTTTGGCAGATAGTCCACAGTAGTCATAATTGATGCATAGTTCATTATTCACTTGATATTACCTGCACTACATAGGTGTCATTAAATCACACCACCTCTCCATCACCATCTTTCAACATCTGGACCTAGCCAACCACTCGTCTTTCTTATAGACCAACATACTGTAGTTGCTTTAAACAGGTTGATTTTGAAAATGTTATGTGTGACTACATGTGAGAATGCTGGGAGGGGTGAAGGTGGTGGAAAATGTTATAGTTCACTGGTTTACCTGTCCTGGTATTTATAAGCAAATAACAATAAAGAAACTACATTTATCCAGAGAAAATTATCTAATCTTTTTAAAGAGTTTTTGCCACTTACAGGTTTTGGACGCGTCCAAAACCTGTTTTTGACAGCCGGTTTAAACCGCGGTTAAAACCATGGTTTAAACCACCAGTGTCCAAAACCTGCGAACCCTGCTTCATTCCATAACATGTATTACATTGAATGGACTGAGATACCAAGCCTCAAGCTTGGTATTTCATTCCATAACATTAATTACATTAAATGGACTGAGTTACCAATCCTCATGCTTGGTATTTCATTCCATAACATGTATTAAATTAAATGGACTGAGATACCAAGCCTCAAGATTGGTTCTTCATTCTAAAACATGTACTAGCCTATTTCATTAGCTGAACTGAGATACGAAGCCTCAAGATTGGTACTTCATTCCATAACATGTATTACATTAAATGGACTGAGATACCAAGCCTCAAGCTTGGTATTTCATTCCATAACATGAATTACATTAAATGGACTGAGTTACCAATCCTCATGCTTGGTATTTCATTGCATAAAATGTATTACATTCAAGGCAGTCATTCGTCACCCTAAACTACAGTTTCAGTATACATATATCAAAACTCTCAATTGGTACAGCTCTTTGATTAGCATCACATTCAAACAATGCACCATAGCTAAATTGCACAGCATGGGCACTGAGAGTGTCTTAATTACACATTATGGACTTGTATGGCCACTGGGACAAGCCATGAAGCAATAAACTAGGATTGTGTCTGGATAAAGATGAGTTTTAGATAAATGTGGGAGGGGCTAGAAGTAAGTAGGTTGGGAGAATTGGAACTGTTTGGGATGATGAAAATATGCCTTTAAATGGACTGAGATACCAAGCCTTGTGCTTGGCACTTCATTCTAAAACATGTACTATCCTATTTCATTAGCTGGACTGAGATACAGTACCATACCTCAAGCTTGGTACTTCATTCTATTACAAGTATTATATTAAGTTGATTGAGACACCAAGCCCCATGCAGACAGAAAACTCTGAAAGCACAGTGAAAGAGGGCGGATGCTGAACGCACACAGAGCCATATTTAGACCTATTGTACGGCCCTGGCTTGCTGGAACAATGTTCTTCCGCTCTTTGGGCGGCCCCTCGATTCTTCGAAGCAGTTAGTTAGATAAAGTTTTACGGCCCAGTCTGCAACCTATTGGATCAGTCGAGCCGCGCCACGTCGGGAGCGCCACCATCAGTTGGCGGTTGGCCCGGAGCGTACAGAAAATTTTGAAAAATCGTAACCCCTCAGACAGCCGGAAATGACATTTCCCGGGCTTGTTAATAGTATCTAAGCAGTCGTTATTTTGACCTTTCGTTATTATAAAATGTTCACTTCAAAAAAAAAAAATGAGCAAATGGCAAAATGATCAAAAAAGTATCAAATAAAATGTACCACTGTAACAGTTTATGAAATTGTAAGGTAATGTATTAAAGCTAATCATTGGGAAATGAGCCTGTATACGTATTCTCAAAATTATTTTACTATATAACTTTCAACATGAAATCATGATAAATATAAATTATTAAAACTGGAGCAACTTCAGTTACAGGCAAAAATCCCGAGACTTCTCAACTTTGATGGAGCAGTGCCGTCGGAAGGAATTTTGGATTGGGGGCTGACTTGTGCATGTTAAAAAGATGGGTATAGTACAGATACGCTACACGCCACCATGAGTTGGCACGTAGCGTATGGAGGAAATTTTTGAACACATTGCCTCCGAGATTGCTCGAAATGGTCCTAAAATGCGATTTTTACAGCTTACCGAAGTTACTGGATGGGTGATCTTGAACATATTTTTTTGTTTTGAAATGATATTTTAATACATATTGGAATCGATTTTCAATTACTTCTTCTTAGCTCCTTTATACCTATTTCCATGTACCTTCTCCTATCCCCCCCCCCCCCCTTCGGGAAGGACGGCAATTTCCTTCGGGAGGCCTAAAAATGAACGTAAGGAATTAAGTTACTGTGTGGATGATCACAAACTGTTTTTTTTTTTTCTTTTTTATGAACCATTTTTGTAACGCTACTTCTGTGCATATCTGAATCTGTTTTAATCACTTCTGACTAGCTTTGCTATCCCTCATCCCGTCTTCAATCCGCAAGGGAGGGGCTGCATGCCCTCCCCCTGTTGTTGAGAAGATCCAACTTCGTGGGGAGTCTTCATCTACATACCCACGATAAACTGATAAAATATGCGGGTCTGATAAACTTCAGTCAGTTGGACGATCTTCTTGATTTTGCTTACTAGAAGACCACATTTTTCATGGGAACTCACAAGTCCGAATGTTTCTTTACAAAACGGACGACAGGTTGTTCATGTGCATGCCATGCCCAATGGTCTGCCATCTGGCCTGCCCCGACAGCCGAATTCTAGCAACGGTTATGAAAATCGGTCAAGCCGTTTCAGCCACACATAATGAAAAACAGTAGTGCTAGAATGTATCCCAATAAGTCTTACTGAAAAATATTTGAAGCCACCTTAATTGTAACGTGACATATTTTCAAAGACGTTGGAAGAAAAATCATTTAGTCTGGAGTAGGGGTGTACCGGATTTCAAATCCGGCCGGAATTCCGGCCGGATTTTGGGATTTTTCCAAATCCGGCATCCGGCCGGATTTGCCGGATTTGTAGGTAAGCTGTACAACACAACTTAATTTACTACAGGACTAATAAAACGTCATAAAATGCTAAAGACTAGGATAGGAATGTGCTACTAACAATATTATTTAAAGATCTACCAACTGTATAGGGTGTTATCAGTAGTTGCAAACTTGCCAATGTGATGAAGAACTTAGTCACCCCCCATTCAGTACTTAATGCATTTATAGTTACTCAAAAAAGGTCCCAGTGATTTAAAATATTTTGTGAAGCAGTCTCAATGAATCAACCCACAGCTTATCAAATCCAGATAAATCTTCTCTGGTACTCTTTTCAAGTTGATACATGTAGAGAAGTCAGTTGCTGGATTAATATTAATAATGATTCTGGGCAATATATATCTATGTCGAATTTTCTTAGCCAAAATGCAATTGGAGATGATGGAAACAATAAAAAACTGAATTGGTTTCAGAGTCTATGAACCCAGTGCTCACCTCCTGTTACATATTTAATTCTCTAGCTTGCCTGCAAGCACTTTCTGGCATTTATAAGTCATTTGGCAAAGGGATAGCACTCTCTAGAGGTAGAGGGCGACATGGTAGCTCTTCCTCTCTCCTCTTGCCCGTCTTCAAGCTCGGACTTGTCCTGACACCGTGGAGCGATAGCCTCTGGGTGTACGAGGTGTGTAAGTACCGAGGAACATGTGAAATACAAAAACTCAACTGGCAAGTTGCATTGAGAGAGGAAGAGCTATCACATTGCCCTCTAATTAAGAGGGTGTATCCCGATGCCATATGACTGATGCCAGATGGTGCTTGCAGGGGAATTACATAGACAGAAGGGGATGAGGGGCAGCATTGACTTACAGGTCGACCAAGAAGGCTTTTATTCAGTAATACCAAATTTAAAAAAAATATATCCACTAGTGTCCAAATTCAGTCTTGCCACGGTGATGAAAATCAAGTATTTTTTTCCATTGGGGCCTTTTAGCTGTTTTACTAACAAATCTTCCAACCATAATAATATCCTTACTTGGCAACTAAAATAGTACAAATGATGGTGGCAGTATAGTGTCAGTGATTCCTTGACTATTAAATCAGCTTTACAATTAACAGATAAAAAAGCTATGAAATAAATGCCCATTACTGATAGGCCTAGTACATCAAGAAAATTTCAAATTAGTTACAGCTAATAGCATAGTCCTACATCCTATGGTCCTTTGACAGTTGGACAACTTCCTGAGATGATTCCGACCTGACCCCTACACTGTTAATAGCATGATTACCGCCACTTTGCATGTACAGTATAGCATAGGTAGTTTTACACTGAAATCTTCCAAACCAAAATTAAAAATATGCATTGAATCACCTTTAAGAATTGTTACTGGTTCCTTTTCAAATTGTAATTGATTCCTTCTCAATTTGGATATTGACTGCCAATGTTTTCATACTTTAGTCCCTTAATTTGCATGGACAGACATTAATGAAATCATTTTGAATATGTTGCACGTCGGGCTTTAAAAGTGTCATCTAAGTGTTCAAAATATATTTTGATTTTAGCCCTCACTGAACTGAACCATTGGGCATCTCATTCAGGGTTGGTGTGAAGCAACATTTTGTCAATTAGCCCAACCATCCTGTTGGGCTAAAATTAGACAAATTCTGTAAGGGAATACCAAAACTCTGCTCACAAATAAAACAGACATAACACAGCAGCTGCTCCTGACCACTGCTTCATTTGCTGATGGTGGCTAAAATGATACAGATATACAGTAGAGGTCAAAAGACCTGCATCACTCAGGCTCCTAAGGTATAAACCCATTAGTAGGTTCTTGTTCATTCATTTGACTATATCCGGCAAATCCGGCCGGAATTTTGGTTTAAATCCGGCAAATCCGGTTCCGGCCGGATTTTAAAATTCCAAATCCGGTGCACCCCTAGTCTGGAGTTTGGGCAGTCACGTATAGAAAATCTCATCTATTTAGCTGGCCTTGCAATTGAATACCGCAACGAAGATTTTTAATAGAGTCAAAAACACTTGGTATGTTTTCAGTTCCGTTGCATGAATTTTACACCGAAAAGAGACAAGAAAATTACATCTAGTACCTTTAATCTAGTAATTTTCTGATCACTAAACAAGTTGTTTTTAGTTGCGGTGCCTGCCTTGCAGTTACTATCGCGATGTCAATTTCTGACTTTTCCGGCACTTTATTTCTATCTCCTTCTAGATGCTTTGTGGTATCGAAATACGGTTTAGTGCAATTTGTAGGGATGGTACTTCTCTTTCGTGTTTTTAAGTTTTGGTGGAAATATGATTTTCGTGAGAGTGTAAAATTGGGGTTTTTATCACGTAAAATTTGCAAACGTGTTCTATTTTTAGTAACAATCTTGCGGAAAAACCAGGTCCGTGTGTACTCTGGGGAATAATTTGTTGTTTAATTTAACACAGAGCCATCATTTTGGTTGTTTTTTAACTCTTCGAGGTGTTAAGTGAATTTTGAGTATTTATATGAGGATTTCTTTGTAGAGATTTATTCTTTTCAATTGACATGGTCAGGGTTGCTGTGGAGTAAAAAGTTTGATAGTCTAAAGGAGTTTTGTTCACTGTTTTTTCATAAAGTAAGTTTCTTTTGGAGGGAAACATTGTTATTGGTAGGTAAATATTATTTGTATGAGATGGCTCGTATTCATATTTGTGTTATATCAAGGTGTCTGGTTATGGTAAATTTGTTATTTTAAAGTTTAAAATTATGTGGAGAATATAACAATGCCCAAGAAGGGCCGTTCAAAGATTTTTTTTTTTGTAGAAAGGAAAGGTTGGCAACAAAGAAAAAGAAAGTATGGGGGTGAATTTCAAGATAAAAGTTATGAAGGGGAGAAAAATGATGATGTCAGAGTTGGGATCAAACAAAAAAAAGGCTCTAGTGGATATGAAAAAAGTTAGAGGTGTGATGATGGGGAAAGTAGGGAACATGACGATCGTGATGTATTATTTATACTTTCCGAAAGATCTACATGTACATTTTATTTTTTCGTTGTTGTGGGTGGTAATTGTTTTTTTTTTTTTTGGGGGGGGGGTTGGTGTTTGGCATTTTTGGTTACAGGGAAGATGATCATCTTTATCTAAGACAAGTCATTGTAAGTTCATTATGTACCCCTCCACACATTTACACCACGAGTTGCCATTGCTCAGAAGCTCCACTAAAGAAGAATGCTTAAAAAACCAAATTCAGAGGGAATGTTCTTGGGGATATTTATACATTTAGGGAGAAGAGCACATCATAAGATGAAGAAGTGTTAACATGAACACATAGTTTAATGTAAAGAGTAGTCACGGTAGGGTTTTAACATGTTCATTCATATCTCGTTTTATATTTGTATGTGATGAGAGCAACCATTTTTTATTACGCTGGGCGGTGATCTGTTTGAGATATTGGGAAGAGGTCTGCATGAATGAAGGTTTTGCACAATCATTCAGGGACTGTTATGGGTCTTTTGTTGGGGGGAGAAGCCCTTTAAAACCAACTGATTTGGTCTTTTTAAAGGCCATGGATAGTTCATCTCTTGTCAAAAATATGTTGATTTTGAAATGGTTATTTAAAATTTTGAGGGGGCCATATGACAGTTTGGCTTTCCTTTTTTTACTTGAGGAAGCAAAGACATCCCTTGCCTTCTCCGGGATTTACGTCACTGTAAAACAATTAAAAATGATTGCCTTATCATTTTTTTTATATTTATGTTAAACGAACGTAAACATTAAATTTGGATCGTTTGTAGAGGGTTTAGATTGTTAGCTTACACAACGAAGTTTTGAACAGGTACAAGAAAATTCGCAATTGTAAATTTTAGCTAGGTGGTTAGTTATGCTCTTTTTTGTTATGTCACTGGCTGTGGTGTTGTCAGCGAAACGTTTATTTTTCATGAAGTCCGTTTTTTCTTTGAAAGTGATTTGTTGAGCTATTGCATATGGGGAGTTGGAATGATGAAATTTGTCTTTTACGGAGTTTTTTACTGGACAGAGCAGTCTTATTCATAGACCTGGCTTTCTTATTGCTTTTACATATTTTAGGTTATCGTTTGATCAGTTGCGAGTCGTGGCCATACATAAACTTGCTATATTATTTTTATTAGAAAAAGAAATGCATGGAAATTATTAAAACAATTTTTATATAGTGCAATGGCAACAGTTTTGTTCCGTAGTAAGAAGTCACTGTCAGAAAGGCGACAACAAGTTCTTGATATAGAGTGTAGGAAGAAGCGAGACTGTTTAATGATGTGATGACAGACGAATCGCCGCTAATAGAAATAAACTAGGGACATCGATATTTTTGGTATTCGGGTTTCATGAAGGGACGTATAGATGTTGCAATTTATCTTTTATGATTTGTAAGTGATTGATTCGGTTCTCTGATTTGTGGAGGTCAACGTCGTTCAAGTGTCTATACATTACTGAACTAAGAAGTTACTGGCGAAGGGTTAGTAGTGACGTATGTGTGCGGGACTAATATAAATTGGAGAAACAGTGACAATAGGCCTAAGGCCGGCTAGAGTGAAATATCATCATATTAACATTTATGCTGAGAGAATGTAGGTGTAAGTAACGCTGACAAAGGAATTTTTACTTTGCTGTTTTATATTTTTTTTTAATTTTATTTCATCATTTGTAAAGATTATGGTAAATCTAAGATATCGACATTTCTTTTGATTCTCGTTAACTTGTTATTACATGTTACTTACAACAATTTTTTATTAGGAAAGCTGAGAGTAAACTTGGTGCGGAGCGTACAGAACTTTTAAAAACCATTAATCTTTAAAAATTCTTTATGTTCAACATTGAAAATTTTTTCCTTTTGTTCATTAACATAAATCCATCTTCAACCAAGTGACTACAACGTTACTGTCATGTATATACAGACTCATTATCGTTTCCAACATTACGTCTTAACAGTGTACTCCACCTGTATTCACTAAACAGCTAAACAAATAGCATGTTTTTCCTTATTAACTGCACTACATAAAATACAATTTTGACTAACGTCTGTTTGGTCGAATGGTCTGTCTTGAGCCTTTGGCGCTTTACCATCTTTTATCAGAAACCCTCATGCTGTACAAGGAGTTACTAAGGAGCCGGGGCATTAGGGATACCTTATGAATGCACAAGCAACAGCTTGTAAAGGACGTTTGAAATGTTATCTGATGTGACGTTTTGCTCTTTCTACAGTTCTAAATCAACTGTTGTATCATCTTTTCCTGATTAACTCTCAACTATGAGTTCAAAATGAGCAAACCTCATTATACCGGCAATCGAGTATTTCTTTGGTGTGTTACATGTTCCACCTCAACCACATTTCTAAAGAGAATGAACAATGTTCCCGGATTACAAGTGTGGAACTTAACTTAGCTGCTATTGGGCAAAACACAATACAAGTATTTTGGAATGGTATTTTTGTCCCCCTAAAATATAAAATCACCTTTAAAGTAAAAGACGACTTGGTTTGTCGGCACCGCAACTCGTCTAGACGTTCGTCTTGTTTCTATTGAAGTGAAACTTTTATTTCAAAGGAAAGCTCAAAAACGTTGCTTCACTATTTCTAATTACAAGTCTGGGAAATGCCATTTCCGGCTGTCTGAGGGGTTAGATTTTTAACAATTTTCTGTACGCTCCGCGCCAACGACGATGGCGCTCCGTTTAGATACGATAGTGTTTGGTCGAACAGATTATTTAGCAGAACAATGCATGGTTGCAAATTATTCTTCGTTTTGGGCAAAATTATGAAGGGAAAATTTTTATTGCGAAAGAAAGCTCAAAATAATGACTGTTTTGTTTTTATACGAACCCCGGAAATGCTTTTACCTGCTATCTGGGGGTTCTCAGTTTTTTTTTCAAAAATTTCTGTGCTCTGCACTTTGATTTGTCTTCCGGGGAGAATTACATTGTTCGGACACAAAGACAATTCTACCCCATCCCAAACTGAAACGCTCCCTTACGCCTATGTCAATATATAAAATATAAAACTTCACATAAATGGGAAGCCAAACTTTTTCCGCGGGAAAATTTTCCAATAGGTCCGAGGGCCTTAATCTGCATGATAATATTCAGTAACCCCCACAAAACTACAGATCGCCCCCTACCTGACTTTTCTTAAAAGAAGATTAGACTCTTCCATAAAACCCCCAAATATGTCATCTAAATTACAGTTTTTCTCCAATATAAGCTTCAGATTGTCTAGAGTGTCAAAATTTTCCAATTTTAATACAGTAGATACTCGGTACAATAAATAACCAAAGCCAATTCTGTTTATCACCCCGACATACTCCCTAATTTTGCTCTTGAGAGGCATATCACTAATTCAAATCTTCGTTCGAAGAAAGGAGAAAACTTTTCGGGCAAACTTCTGGCTAGTCTCGTGCATGTTGAAGCATTAATACGTAAGCCTAAACACGTAACCCCAAAAGATTTCCAGTTGTCGCCTATAATTATATAACGTGTTTTATTTTGCCTGTGTGAAGGACGGATTCTTCAATGTACACCCCAACTTTTTAATGGTCCTTACCAAAGCCAAATTTCTTTTGAAAGTTTTAAATTTTGTCTTCAGAATGAACTCCAGATTTTTAAGTATTTGTTGAAAAGGAAGCGAAAAATTTCGCCCGCTACTAAGTCACGTCCCACCGGGACTAACTTGAAAGTCTTTGTCGGGGCCTTGAAATGCTGGCGTCTCTGTCGGGGAGCTTGGCCCCCCTGTCGGGGAAATCCTGTGATGCATCATACTGACGCGTACAAGGCATTGGTACAGACTGCTCCTCAAACTTTCGCAAGACCCAAATTACGGGCAGGACATAGAAAACTTTGGACATCTATGTCTATCTTAGCAAATCTGGTAATTACACAGAACTCCCAAGCGTGTCCAAATTGTTTCAAAAATTCGGTATGCATTCTGACAACTTTCATGGGAGGATTTAAAGAATTGTACCCAGCATTCCACCCCGCCCCTTAAATTTTCCAAAGCTTATTTTACTTCGTGCATTGGTCATTTTACCTTTTTGTTTGAAATACGTCATTCTATTTGTCTTAACATTGTTAAAAAATGGTTTAAAAATGGTAGCAATTTCAAAGTGGACATTTTTATATTTTCAGACAAAATGGCTAGGCCTGTATACAGGGCGATATCAAAAGTGCAACGGCTATATCTTTGGGACCGTAAAAAGATATTGACATAATTCCAACTAACCATCATTCCTTAAGGCATTTCACTCCCTTTCTGCCAGATGAAGTCAGGACATTTTGCTAACATGTCCCACTATTTTTCGGGAAACCGACTTCAAATCTTTCCGTCCATTGCGTTCTGAAGATTTTCGGCCACCAACCCGAGGAAATCGGAGGTAATTATGCACAATTAATTTGCCCATCGCTAATGGCATGGTTATGCTGAGACTTTCGGGGAAGAATGTATAATTTTTGCAACTTCTAATGAAAAATACCAGTCCTCGAAAATTTGTCTTATAACTTAACAAATCACGCTTTCCGTTGTAGGCCTATCTGAAAATTGACAGGCTCAATCGTCGTCACGCTCGGTTCTCAGTGCGAAAACACATTTGGGGCGGGATGACGAAGATTGTTTTCAATTCATTGTTTTATGCTTTTTCTAAAGTCTCCTTACTCACTGGCAAAGAGCCGTCCGACGAAACCAACCTGTGAACTGCTTCCAGAAGAAGCTATACGTCCACTGAAGACAACACTTGACCAACCTAACGGCCCTCAGACAATTTACATCATTGGTCTGTCCCTGGTCTGTCACGAAGGCCTATGGCTCCATTCTATAGACTGTGTGAAAAGAACATATATACTTTCTTAGCCAAAAGGCTACACGGATACAGTGGCGTAGCCAGGATGGGATTTTTTGGGGGGCCTAGGTAACAAGTGGGGGGGCCTGGTACCTCCGAGGGTCAGCACGGCAAGACTATCTAAGTAGAGCGCCACCATGAGTTGGCGCGGAGCGTACAAGAAAATTTTGGGCTTTAAACCCCTCCAGATGGCCGTAAACGGCACTTCCCATGTGTTTTAAGCTGGATGTACCCAACCTTGAAATACGAATCTCATGTCTGCGATGTCTCAATAATGAGAATAAAACATCAATCTATGAAAAATGGCAATACATACACTTTTTAGGGACCCCAAAACTGGGCACTTCTGATCTGTGGCCTGGGGGATGAGACTAAATGGAGCCGGTATCTCCATTTCCCTTGGGAAAAATTGTAAACTTCAGAAGCACGTAGATCGCAAATGCGGCAATATTTGAATCTAAGCGGAGCGCCACTATCAGTTGGCGCGGAGCGTACAAGAAAATTTTGGGCTTTAAAACCCCTCCAGATGGCCGGAAACGGCACTTCCCACGTGTTTTAAACTGGATGTACCCAGCCGCAAATGCGGCAATATTTGAATGGATTTCAGCTTACCTAAGGCAGTACCTCACCCTTTAACAGGAAAACCAAAAGTAGTTGTGTCCCCTTCTGAGAAACTTTCTTTGCGTTAGATTTCCTAGATGCAAAATGGTGCTATGTTTGGCAAAACTTTGAACTGATTATAGGCCTGAGTTTTCGGATTTTCCCTTTTTGGGGAGCATGAAAATATAAAAATATATTTAGTTTTTGTAGAAATTTTACAAGAGACATACATACTACCAAAGAAACAATGTGCAAAATGGTGCAGTATTTGTTCATCGGTACATTACGTAGTCAAAATTAAAATACTACGAATAAATCCCTCAAAATAATTGAACCTCAAAGCAGAAGTATGGATCATGTGGGAAACACATGAAATCCGGACCTTGTGGACATTTTACAAATCCCCCGGACGCCAGTGCCAACTAGTAAAAAGAGGACTTGTCGAAAAAATCGTCCTACAGTGGCACTTGTCCTGGGCAAGAGTGAGGCACGACATAGGCCTATACTTGTTAAGGATGGAAGGGAAGAATTATCCGAAGGCAGTACCTTACCCTTATCTGCTTACGGCATATTTTGTGTATAATAAAGTATGGTCGTGTAAGAGTGGTCTCAAGTGTACGATTGCCTTATTTTCAGTAAATCAATCAGCCATCCGAAAGGCAGAAAGGGTCTTAACCTAACAAAGTCACATTAAAGTTTGTCGTCGAGACTTCCGTTTCATCTTCGAAGTGAAATGCAATAAACGACAGTGCAGATCACAAACGGTAGGCCTATCTAATTTAGTGAAAGTAGGCATTTTAAAGTTATTGCTTGATTTCATACGTGCGGACAAAATGTGTTTTACACACATTCATCCATGATTTTTTTTTTTTTAATTTTTGCACATTTTTTTAATTTTTATTTTTTTCAATTACTCTATCAGGACGCAAAAATCTGAGGGGGCTGGAGAAAATCGGGGGGCTAGGCCCCAGCCCCCCCCCCCCCCCCCCCCCGTCGCTACGCCACTGCACGGATACACCAACATATTAACTTTTCCGAAAGTACTAAGCCTACCTCGGAGTACTTCCATGATTTTACAAGCGGCGTTTTACTTCCCTTCTTGTTAGAATGCCATGATACCCCAAGTTCTCAATTAAATGTTCTTTGATTTCGGGTTCCGCCCACACACTCTGAGTCAAAACATTTGTTGTGAGCTGGCAATTACGGGGAAAATACATTAAATCATGTACACGAATCCGGACAGCAAGCGATGGTCTGATTTCAGTCGGCCGTAACTGGGGTCCATCACCTTTTAATCTTTCGATTTCCTTGCTTACCTCTATCATGGATTGTTTTACACTACATTATATCTTAATTTCTTCAATTTTACTGGATATGAGGGTTTGAAACTCATGTAGACGATATTTAAAGGCGAGTCAAGGCTGATGGACCCCACCTAATGGCTGCCCACAGTCACTAAAAACAAGCTCTTATCGGATTCATCCATAGGCCTACATGAGCCTTACACCTACAATTAAGTTAACAAACCCGATAACCCACTCCCCTTCTTAGAATATCGTCACGTAGCCTGATCTTTGGTGGTTTAGTCTACATGCATGCATGTCGAGGCATCAGCGGCGAGCTCTGTAAAACAACAAAATGAATAGCGGCAGGAACGAGGAATAAATGTGATAACTTATAAATTATTGTTGCCGCAGAGTAGTACCACAGAAAAGAAAACGAGAAGGCTGAGGTCTTGGTTTCGTACGGGAACCGTACAAAGACTTGTTCCGTGAAAACTGTACAAACACAAAACACGAATTCTTTAACTTCATAGAAGAAGCAAATACACAAACATTGAAATGATACAATTAAACACTTAAATTCACATATTCCCACAAAAATAAGGATCTCTATACACAAAGATACAAACTACATAAATACAAATAGAATATCAAAATACAGAACACAAAGTAAATTAAAGTTAAAATACTCTTACCTTAATGACCTACTCAGTAACGCAATACGCCTTCTTCACACTGTACTATACTCAAACGACAATGATAATAAGGGCTTGGCTCGGATGATAGCCAGGTGAAATGCCCATTGTCCAGAGATTAATCAACGCATGATAGGAATGCAAAAGCTACGGTAGCCTTTACTAAAGAAACCTTCATTACAATTATGTTCAAAAAAAAATGATGCATGCAAATATAGTTGCAAGCTTTTCTTAACCCTTGAACATGACCCAGGCAAACCAGGTTACGTACCTTTCACTCATTTCTGGTGAAGGAGTGTGAACGAGTTATTTGTTCAGCTCATTGCTCAGGGCCGTCGGAAGCGGGGGGGGGGGGGGGGCTGCCCCCAATAATTTTGCCATATACAGTTTTTTAATACAATGAAAACGTCAAAAAAGTGAAAGACAAACATTAAAAGTAATGAATATCACTCTAAAATTACATCTCCTATCAGTCATCCGTGAACCGGCGATAAACAAAACAGAAAATTTCAATTCGATGGATAAGACAGCCATAGAACTTGGCAGTAGAAATGATCCAAACATTACTTCATCACTTCATCTACGCTGCCTCAGATCGAACAATTCGTAGGCGAACAACGCAGGCAACATGTCTGGAAAGTCGTCTAATGTAGCAAAGCAAACCATAAACAAGTGAAATAGTATTCACATATGAACAAAGCATTCACTTTTATCAGATAATCCACTAATTTTATGACACGAGAACTGGCTGACAGAAGTTGCTGGATTTTGCGGTGCTTTATCTTAAGTTCTGATTATTAGCATCATTAAGAGTTCCACATATAACTAATTCATCTGCCATCTAAAGCTCATACCGTATGCGATTAGGCTACGCTGGGAAAACCTTATGTTCGAAATAAATATATTAGTAATAAATAATAATAATCAATTGCGGATCTCTTTATCAATTTTATCAAAAGTTCTCAGTCTTAAAATGTGGGAGATATATTGTTTCCTAAATTTAGTAAATATTCTAAGCTGTAAAAATCGCATTGTAGGGCCATTTCGAGCAATCTCGGAGGCAATGTGTTCAAAAATTTCCTCCATACGCTACGTGCCAACTCATGGTGGCGTGTAGCGTATCTGTACTATACCCATCTTTTCAACATGCACAAGTCAGCCCCCAATCCAAAATTCCTTCCGACGGCACTGCTCCATCAAAGTCTCGGGATTTTTGCCTGTAACTGAAGTTGCTCCAGTTTTAATAATTTATATTCATCATGATCTCATGTTGAAAGTTATATAGTAAAATAATTTTGAGAATACGTATACAGGCTCATTTTCCAATGATTAGCTTTAATACATTACCTTACAATTTCATAAACTGTTACAGTGGTACATTTTATTTGATACTTTTTTGATCATTTTGCCATTTGCTCATTTTTTTTTTTTTTTTTTGAAGTGAACATTTTATAATAACGAAAGGTCAAAATACCGACGGCTTAGATACTATTAACAAGCCCGGGAAATGTCATTTCCGGCTGTCTGAGGGGTTGCAATTTTTCAAAATTTTCTGTACGCTCCGCGCCAACCGCCAACTGATGGTGGCGCCCCGCTTAGATAGTCAGCCCGAGTCAGCCCCCCAATCGAAAATATCTTCCGACGGCACTGTTGCGGGTTTCTACTTTCCGTTGTTAAAAAAGTCGGCCGAGTGATGACATTGGCCAAGTCATGACGTCCAGTTTCCAAGGGGCAGAGTTCTCTAATGTGGGCCGTTTAATTTACCACAATGTCTTCCCACATATGTCTTAACGTGGACAACCTTCAGTGGTAGAGCCCACACACCTGAGTTAGTTAATAAGGTAGTTAGTTATTAGTTAGATATTTAGATGAGATTTAACGATGCAATTACACGAATGTGCTACATATTTGGTAAATATATTAAGTGCAAATACGGTTTCAAAGATCGTAAAATCCAACTTTGGCCTCAAAAAGTTCAAATGCGGAGCAAATCCTCCCCTTAAGTCGCCTCTTACTACAGGCGGGAATAACCGTGGGCATATTCTACAACCCCCAGCCCACAGGGCGTGCCCTCAACTTGAGAACCCGATAATCACCGTCCTGTGGGAGGGGAATAAGGAGGGGTCTTCTCCCATTTGGATTTTAAATTTTTTTAAGGTGCTTAGGTGCAAAATGGTGCAGTATTTTGTGATTTTTGATATATATCAAGGTTTGTTCAAGAATTTTCTTTTTACGTTGTTGTAAGTCTGTTTGCCTACCATATTTCAGCTAGTCTGGACTAACTTTATGCATGACGAACATTTTACCAAAGTCATAACTTACTGACAAAACTGACAGATAAAAATGCTAAATATCTGCAACCTAGCACGCCTAAGGTGAATGCCAACTCTTCCAATGCATAATGCGATAACGCTGTCGTGTGTGTATGTGCTTTGGTGGAAGGTTTTAGAAGAGGATTGTCTAATCAATCCACATAAAAAGAATGAACAATCGACAATATCCACTTCGGCACCCTCTGTCTGTCTGTCTAAAACCTAGCGCACACAGTAACAAGACGAACGTCTGGACGAGTTGCGGCGCAGACAAGCCAAGTCGTCTCGTACTATTAAGGTGATTTGACGATTGTTAGCTACTAATAGCTTTTGGACTTTGGGCATGGACTCTACTACTGTAACAAAGAAGTATATTTGCCTTTTTAAACATATTTGTTGTGTTCAACGTGTTTTCTCTTTATGGACTAGGCCGACTTCATTTTCTGTACAATTCGCACCAACCTATGGTGGCGCTTTGCTTAGAATAATCCAAAGATATTATAAACATAGATACCAAACTTAAAATTGCGCGGTGACTCCTCATGAAGGCTGATTCGGAGGGGCGGAAGTGCTGATCAATGTTCAGTCGTTTTGAAAGCCAACAGTTAATTGATATCTTCCGGTATTACAAATGCGTGTGATTTCAAAACAATGCAGTTCTTGCAAACACCGTTCTTCAATAAATTTCACTTACATGAAACAGTTTTAGGTTTCCTCGCCGGGTTTCTCACTATGAAAGTTTGAACATTAACGTACAACGACTGGTTTGAAGTTCATTGGCTAACTAATTGGTCAGTGTTTATGGTGTCTACACAAGCGCACATCTATGCAGGCGTTTACATTCTTACGCGCTTAAAACACAAAATTAACTACTCCGTTCTTTTTCCAAGCATGCGGAGGTATGCGTCAATTATTCCTGACTTTTTCACATGGAGAAATGCATTGTACGCACACAGAACTCGCTTTGAAAATGCACGCACGCTGACATCTCGTCACAATAGAATTTTCTGTTATGCATGCATCGTTGTGGGCGCGCATCACCGAACAGAACTGTGCGCATGTCAAATGAACACTTCCCCCCTTCGTTTGAGTTTTCGTGAGGAGTCAGCGCGTCTAATAGTGTAGGGATAGGAGTTTGGTATTTATTTTTCTAATATCTCTGGAATAATCATTTTCTCTCAGAGAGGATGAATACCACTAAATATCACAGGATGCATGTTAAAAGTATTATGGTCAAGTATGCACCGATTCAAACGTATCGTCAAAAAGTGATTGGTTAGATTTGACCATAAATTATTAAATTTTGACCAAAGTTGGAGGTCAATGGCATGGGTGGCGCCAGGATTTGCCCGACAGGGGGCCAAGCTCCCCGACAGGGGGCCAGTGTATCAAGGCCCCGACAAAGGCGATGTCATATCCCGGTGGAACGTGACTGGGCAAAATTTGAGGCGCACGGAGCTCGCCGAAATTTTGGACCTTTTTTAACAAATACTTAAAAATCTAGAGTTTATTTGAAGTAAAGATTAAATTTTTTGAAAAATTTTTTGGTATTATTGGTATTAGAAAAAATTTTTTGGTGTTTATTGAAGAATCTGTTCTTCATAAGGGAAAATTAAAAGATGTTATATGGGCGACAGCTGCAATTCTTTTGGGGTTACTCATTGAATCGTACAAGACCTACGAACTAAGGCTTCGAGACGAAAGTTTGCCGTGAAGGTTTTTCCCTTTTTTGAACGAATCTTTGAAAATTAAGAGTTTATTATAATGGAAAAATTTTGGAATTTAATGGAAGAATTTTTTCTTTTGGTAAGGTTATAATGAAAAATGTGGTTTCCTCTATTAGGTGATATGACTTTCAGGAGCAAAATCAGGCCACGCCGGGTGATTAACAGAGTTGCATTTGGCTATTTAGTTTACTAGTATTTATTGAAATTGGAAAATTTTGCCACTTTAAACAATCTGAAGTTAATATTGGAGAAAAAATTGTAATTTTTTGACAATTTTGAAGTTTTATGGAGTAATCTGACGTTCTTATGAGGAAAATAAAGTGGGGTGATCTGTAATTTTGTTAAGGTTACTGAATATCATCATGCAGATTAAGGTTTTCGGGGCATATTGGAACGTTCTCCCGATAAAGAAGAAATTCGCATTTCCTGGACTCGTAACTAGAATTAAAGAAGCCCTTACTTTCAGATTTCTTTCGCAATAAAACTATTTTCACTTTATAATACTGCCCACAAACGAAGAGTGATTTAAAAACACGCATTATTCTGATCAGTTATCTGTTCGACTAAAACACTTTCCATGCAGATCGTACAGAAAATTGTTAAAAATTCTAACCCATAAGATTGCCGGAATGATTTGTAGCTAAAAAGGAAGCAGGCTTTATTTCGAGCCGGGGGGGCTATATGCAACGGAATTAAAACATACTTTTATGTTTTTGACTGCATTAAGAATTTTCATTGAATTCAATTACAAGGTCGATTAAATAGATGAATTTTCAACGTGACTGCCCGAACTCTAGACTATAAATGGTTTAACTCCCAGCGTATTTGAAAATATGGCACGTTACATGCTGACTTGAAATAAATTCTCAGTCAGATTAATGGGGATATTTCGCACACCACCGTTTATCATTATGTGTAGCTGAAAACGACATGGTTGATATTAACTCCCTTTGTAAGAATTCGGCTTTCCGTCCTCGCAGGCCGGATGGCAGACAATTGGGTACTGTACACACATGAACAACTTCCCGTCCGTTTTGGCGCAAGAAAAATTCGGAATTGTGAGTTTCCTTGAAGGATATGGTCTTCTAAAATGCGAAATCAAGAAGGTCGTCCCAGTGACTACAAACCCACATCTTTTATCGTGAATCTGTAGATGAAGACTCCCCACGAAAGTGGATTTTCTCAACAACGGGGGTTGGGTAGCGCCCGTCCCCGACGGATGTATGACCTTGCGCGCTGATTGAAGATGGAATGTGGGATAAAAGAACTAGCAAGAAGTGATTAAAACCGATTCAGATATGCATTTGAATAGCGTTACAAAAGAAAAAATAGTTCAAAAAGAAAAAAAATCATGGTCATCCGTCCAGTAACTTCAGTTTTTTTTGTTTTTAATGTTTTAGGCATGCCAGAAATATTCCCGTCTTTCCTCGACGGGGAAGAGATAGGATAAGGTACATAGAATGAGGTTGAGCAGAGTTAAAAAGTGATTTAAAATCGATTCCGTATGTATTAAAGCAGAGGCGTGGCCAGGATTCTCGGGTGGGGGGCAAAGTCGACTCATCGTCTCCAATCTTGACCGACAGTACCATCTAAGCGGAGCGCCACCATCAGTTGGCGCGGAGCGTACAAGAAAATTTTTGGTTTTAGAAACCCCTCAGATGGCAGGAAACGGCACTATCCGAGTGTTTTATGCTGCATGTTCCCAGCCTAGAAATATGGATCTCATTTTTGATATTTCTCAATTAATGCCAAAAAAAAAAAATCAATCTATGAAAAATGTAAATACATGTTTCTAAGCGGAGCTCTACCATCGATTGGCGCGGAGCGTACCATGAAATTTTTGGTTTTACAAACCCCTCAGATGGCCGGAAATGGCACTTTCCGAGTGTTTTAAGCAAGAATGTGTTCAGCCCAACTTCGAAATTCTCCCCGCTTCTTAATTGGAGCGAATATTGAGGGGCTGAATATACCTTTAGCCCATACTTTTTCATTTTCATCGCCGCCACTGGGGTGTGGCATTTTCTTTGGGGAGCGAAACGCCCAAGTGAGGAGCCGAGCGACTGAACGGGGAGAGGGTGTGGTTCTCCCCAATGCAATCCTTGCCCCAAGGGGATTTTGCAATTTTGCATCAAAACTGAGCGATCTGGTGAACACCTGCGTTGGAATTATTGGACGTTTTCAGTCTTGTATCAATGTTGTCCTTATTCCCTCGAGAGTTAGCAGGGTTAGTGTGTGACTGTAAGAGGGTTATTCGGTACGAGTCAATGGGGCCCTAGGGAATTGTCTCGCACTGGAACATAACAGCTACTCATAAGGTTTACATTTATTTGGTTAAACCAGTGGAATTGACATTTTGCCTTGAAAAACGCCAAAACTCCATTTAAATAAAAATGAATAAAAATGTGAAAAAATAGGTATGGGCGGGACTAAGTGCGAACCTTCTGAACCCCCTAACTACGGGCCTGTCTCCTTGGGTGTCACCTTCCCCTTTTGGAATGAATCCTTGCCCCAAGGAGATTTTGCAATTTTATATCAAAACTGAGCGATCTGGTGAACACTTGCGTTGGAATAATTGGACATTTTCAGTCTTGTATCAATGTTTTCCTTATTCCCTAAAAGAAGGTAAGATGAATTGGTACCGTGTGAGTGAGAGAACTGAGCTTTTAAGAGCAGATGGTTAGGTTTGGGTTTGGTCTCTCGTACGGTCGGTTTTTTGTTTTTTAGGAGCTGTATTTGTACATATTTAGTAATTAAAAGAAGTTTTAATACCTACCAAGTTGTTTTTTAATTTTCAGTAACTCAACGCTGATCTGGTGTAAGTTGTGAGGGGGGGGGGGTTGACAAGATTAAAATCTGACGGGGTCATTTTTCACCTCCTTTTCCTCTCCTGATCGCGTAGTTCCGTTACAGTAAAAGATGATCATGTCTGGTAAAATATGATGTTGTGCATATAGTATTTGTCGTCATTTAAATACTTAAAGTAAATCACAACTACTGGATTTGAAGTAAAAATTAAGAGGCAAACATGGGTCGTAAAATTTTGGCCTTGTAATTGCCATGCCTCACATTTTCAACGCGTATTCTATGAAGCAGTGATTCCACACTATAATTTAGTTTTGCGTTCTTTGAATTTTTCACTTCTACATCATCTTCCTGCCTTCAATGGTGTGACAAATCTGGACTTGACTATTATATGTATGGTCTGTTGATTTGTTAAGCCAGCGAGTTGATTAATCATAACGTTCAAGGTTTCGTGAAGCCCGGTAGGTTCATTGGTTAGGTGATGAATTTGATTTTTGACAGGTCAAAGTAAAATGTGATTGGTCACACGAAAATGCTATGACTGTGTTTTGTTTTTTACAATGTACGTTGACTGGCGTGATTGTTGACATGTCAAAGTTCACAGGATCATAAAGGTCTGTATACACGAGCAACATTTGTAAAACATTCTCAAAACACTTCATCTGCAACAAACCTAAAACATGCTTGTTTCCGTTTGTTACACAGTGTAGACAGAGTAAAAATTATTTGAAAACATGTTGAAAATGTTTTGAGAATGTTTTGAAAAGAATTGACAGGACATTTCTTTTGCAACATTTCCAAAATATTTTTAAAACATGCAGTATACACTGTTTACACTGTGCAACAATCCGAAAACAGCTTGTTTTGGGTTTATGGTTTTGGAATGTTTTGCAAGTGGTTGTATGTATAGGCTTTTAGAATTCGTGAACTGTTAATCATAGTTACGTGGTTCCAAAAGTGATAATTTTTCTATAAGCAATTATGTGTATGAAAGTAATCCCGACAATTATGAACTAGTTTTCCAAATTAGAGTGTCGACATTGGAAAGACCATTTCCAAGAGAGATTTATGTTTTGTCCAGTGAAAGAAAAAGAAAATATCAGAAAGATGAATGGATTATTTCGAGTTGTGCACCCATGTAGGTCATTAAATCGAAGAAAATGTCGTAATCTGTTGAAATATTGTCAATTTATTACGAATTTTTCCATCAGGGAAGCTCATTTTTTGGTTTTGTATGGAAGGTGTCTGTCATCACGGTACTTACTGGTGTTTAACTTTGTGTTTTTCTAAACAAGTGGAGAGATAATAACGTCACTTTTGAAAATGAAATTTATTCGTAAAGTTTAGGAAGTTGACCTATTTTGTGTCGCTTGAGGGGGCAAGGAAGGCGCCGTTCCGCTTAAAGTTTTGTATGAATCGTTACCTTAGCTAATCGTTTATTTTTGGAAACGCATCATCGTTTTCGATATCGTGATGAATTGGGTGATGAAGTGGGTAATTTGATGATCTTTGATAAGTTTTTTTTGTCAAAAAAAAGAGTTTGAGAAATTTACAAAATTGAAAGGTTTTAACAGGCAGATGAAGGGTGGTGCATTTGGCATAGTTATTTGAGGTACTGGTTATAACGAATCATGTGACATGTGCAGTGAAAAGATTTTGACAAAATGTTTTTTTTTGGGGGGGGGGGGGTCAGATAAGACCATGTTAGTGAAAAGATGTGTACAGTGGTGTCAGACAAGGTGATTTAGGGGTTGGAAAATCTAATGACACCCATAAGTCCTTTTGAGTAAAGTAAACATTTGAAGGGTTTTTGCTGTTGATTTAGATAAAAAAAAAATCATCATCCTGGGATCTAGAAACGGAAAAATTGCGTTCAGTATGAGCTTTCAGTTTTCACATTAAAGAGAAGTTAAGAGCAGTCCCCAAATTTAAAATAAGTTTGGGCGATTGTGTTTTGTCTTTTAAAGACATTGAAATTGTATTGGGCGTGTGAAGCTGTTCCGGACTGCAGAAGTGGAACTAGATATCGGTCATGAGAGAGGTTAATTGTCACAATTTTGCGTGTCGTGGCGCATGGGCGCGCTCCCTTTTGGGGTGAGGCAAAACATTAGATATGGATTAGACCTAAATACTTGAAGTCGATCTGAAAAACGTGTAAATGCCAGAATACCTTGCTAATTAATGTACCATGTTGGTGTTGTCCGTGAGGAATTTGGAATTCACATGCAGGTCGGTCCCTGGAGCCTTGAAAGAAAGCCACACAAACTGGTCTTTCAAGTAAAATTTTCGATGTCTACGGCTCATTAGTTTTGATGCTGTAATACAATGTTAACTTTGGGATTTAATTTGTTAATATCATGAGCTTTTTTCTTTAAGAAAAAAATATATTTAAGTAACATGATCTTGTGCATATTTACGTAAGATTTTTAAAAACCTACAAGAATTTTAACTGTTTGAACAATTTCTAGTATTTCAGTGCCTTATTTTTTCATCGAAATCACACGCAATTTCTCTGATTTTTGACCTTACATTTTCCATCTCCTCATAAAGTAAGAAATAGGCGTTAATTTATAGTTTGTTATTCACTAACATTGGTTATGCTTGGCAACTGTCCGTGTGGACAGTCTGTCCCCTACTCCCGTTCTCTTCTGTTATTAGTCTACAACATTGGAGTTTATCCAGTGACGTCATTAGACTTTTCATTTTGGGGGACGAAGAATTGGGTGGCATAACAGTTTTACAGAGAGAGGCACTGTTAAACTTCATACAATGCGCCGTAGGCGACACTTAGTACGAAATGCGGGGCTTAGAGGATGGGGTTTAGGGGCTTTCTTAAGGCCGCTGATGGGGTTTAGTATTTGTTCTCTAAGCATCATTTTAACACTATCACTTGCAATACCCACACTACGTTTCATCACAAAATCTTTATTTTCCCAACATTTATACCTTTCTTCAGTCACTCCCATAGACCCTTGCACTAATATATGATTGCTCCCCTCATTTAAACAAACATCTGCTCTCTTCACATTACTTGGCACTGACATTTGATTACGCTCCTCTTCAAATAAAATGTCTCCTCTTTTCAATATGTTACATTTAACACCGGAAAATTCTTCACTATGTTCATTAACACAACCCCTCTTCAACCAATTCTTTATAACGCTGCTCTCATATACAGATTCATTATCTTCTATTTCCAACACTACGTCATAATGTACTCCACCTGTATTGACTAAATAAATTGCACGTTCTTCCCGATTAACTACGCTACCTAAAATACCACTTTGAGGATAACATGCCCATTTCCATGTACCATTATATTCTATAAAAGTATATATATCAGTTCCCAAAAGTCTTGCAGCTGCAAATATTTCAACCTCTGTAGACCATACACCATCCCTATCCATTCCAGTGGAAGTAACATATTCTTCCTTAGTCATTAGTGGTACCGGCAACTCACTCCTACATAATGAATTTACAATCACTTGTCTTAAATAAAAATGATTATCTTCTACCCCTGTAACCAGTAATGACAAACACCGAAAAAAACAATTCCCATCCCCACATACTTTTCTCACACGAATCGGCCTACTCTCAACTGAAACACATCTTCCTATTTCAATAGACGGCAAATCAAACTCCCCAGTTTTCACAAAAACCATGTTTGAATCTATCAGCACAAGCTTCCTCAACATTTTTTCTCTCCAACAACTATCAACAACGAAAAATAAAATGTACATGTAGATCTTTCGGAACGTATAAATAATACATCACGATCGTCATGTTCCCTACTTTCCCCATCATTACACCTCTGACTTGTTTCACATTCACCAGAACTTTTTTTTGTTTTTTCCCAACTCTGACATCATCATTTTCCTCCCCTTCATAACTTTTTTCTTAAAAATTACCCCCATACTTTCTTTTTCTTTGTTGCCAACCTTTCCTTTCTGAATTAAAATTCTTTGAACGGCCCTTCTTAGGCATTGCAATATTCTCCACATAATTTTATACTTTAAAATAACAAATTTACCATAACCAGACACCTTGACATAACACAAATATTAATACTCGTCAACTCATACAAATAATATTTACCTACCAATAACAATGTTTCCCTCCAACAGAAACTTACTTTGTGAATATTGTCGTAAGTGTGAGTAAATCCCACAGCCCTTTAAAATCACTATCAAACGTTTAACTTCACCGCAACCCCGACCATGAAACTTGAAAAGAATAAATCCCTACAAAGAAATCTTCGTATAAATACTCAAAATTCACTAAACACCAATCTGTAATGAATTTCAAAAAACAACCAAAATGATGGCGCTGTGTTCCATTAACAAACAACCTTTTCCCCAGAGACCTGGACCTGGTTTTTCCGCAAGATTGTTACTAAAAATAGAACACGTTTGCAAATTTTACGTGAAAAAAACCCCAATTTTACACTCTCACAAAAGTCGTATTTCCACCAAAACTTAAAAACACGAAAGAGAAGTACCAACCCTACAAATTGCACTAAACCGTATTTCGATACCACAAAGCGTCTAGAAGGAGATAGAAATAAAGTGCCGAAAAAGTCAGAAATTGAGATCGTGATAGTAACTGCATTAGTTGCGGTGCTGCCTGCAAGGCAGGCACCGCAACTAAAAATCGACACATAACAATTAAGACATAAACGTGTTACTTAGCTAATTTTGTAGGGTGAGTGCAGGATAGGGCTTGCGGTTAATTTATCAACACACTAACACATCAAAGGAAAGACGATTAACACTTTGAAATGTAAATGCTTTTAACTTCAGGTAGAGTTAAAACATGCAATTAACCAGTAGCGTAGGAAACAATACAAAAGTTGGGAGAGGCGAACAATTTTGGACTATGCACTTCACCCTACTCCATTGACCAAGTGGTACGTTTTTTATGCTTTTTTCCCCTTTTTCTGCGAGCCAAAACAATATTTTTTTAAATAAAAAATCTGACATTTCTTGAGTGTGAACACAACTGTAGGCGATTAGTAGAGTGCCGAAAATTTACAGTATAAATATGGAGCTTTTATTGTAAAGAAACCTGAATTTTGGGAGAACTATCAAAGAGTCTTGGTTTTCTATAAGCATATATCTGAGATAGCATGTCGACCACTGATCTATATTACATCAGTGATGTCGACTGAATATCGTTGTTGTTACATAATGTTATTAAAGGAGTGCGGATTAAGGCTTCTCGGCGACATTCAAAAAGCTGCCGAAACTTTGTTGCCTTTTCTTAGACAAAATATTTAAAATTAAGTCTATCTTTTAAATCGGAAAATTTAAGGGAAACGGCACTATAGCCGCTCGGAAAAATTTACCATTGACTGCTTTATGAGCGATCACTAACTGCATTAGGGCCTAAAGATTGGAAATAGGGCGCGCGAAGCGCGCGGAAAATTTTGCCTTTTTAAAACTAATAATTACAAATAGGCTATGGAACTTTTGTTAGGCCTGGAAGAATTCGGAATTTTAGGAAGGAGAATTTAAGAAAACCGCACTGTATTTGACTGGTGTCTAAAATGGCAAATTTCCGATTTTCTCACTTCTTCGAGCCGGGGGGGGGGGGGGGGGAGACTGCTTCCTGTAGCTACGCCAATGCTCTGCAACATTGAACATTGATAACATTTTGACACTTCAACTAACTAAAGAATCCATCTGCATTGACTACTCAACTGACAGGGTTGGGAGGTATATGATGATAAGTGTGTATGAGAGCATTTAGGTATGGTAAGCCAATGGCCTACTGCCTGGAAAATGAAGTCTTAATCGAAAGCCTATCTTCAATTGGCGCGTAGCTTGCAGAAAACTTTGAAAAATAGCAACCCTCAGACATCCAGAAATAGTATGTTTCAGGCTTGTAAGTAGTTGCTAGGTTTACCAATTTTTCTTTCCAGTATCGGAACACCACTGTTTCAGGTACGTATTGCGGCACGCGAAGAGCACCAAAAGTTTTGCCCCTTTTAAACATATGGATCTTGTGTCGCAGAAAGCTTTGGATTATGGGTTTCCTGTAAGAAAATTTAAAGAGATGGGAATTACTGAAGAATTTGTACTGCCTTCATATATTGGTGGCAAATCTGAGAATGATCGCACGACGACTGGGTCATTGTTGCTAGTACATAATGTTATTTAAGGCCTAAGGCCATGCAGACACTCTCGGATGACATTTCCAAAGTTTCCCAAACTTTGTTGTCCTTTTTAGAAAAGAATATTTCAAAACCAAGAGCTTTCATTGGAGAAAATTTGGAATTCTATGAAAGCCAGTTTATAAAATAGCAATATAGCTTCCGCTGTCTCTTAATGATGTGGTGTCACATATTGTAAATACTCGATTTTGTCATTTCCAGAGCTCGAAAAAGTTTACCAAACAGATTTTTGAGCGACAACTTATGCATTTTTCATTGCATTTTGTGGCGTGCAAAGCGCGCCGGAAATTTTGCTTGTTTTTGAGATTTGAAAAATGAAAAAAGGGGTTTGCTGTCCCAATTTTCACGGGGTGGGGGGGGGGGGGCAGTCGCCCCACATCCTACGCCTATGCAATTAACATATTCATGTGCTCAGATCAATAACACCTCATCATGTTAGTTTTCTTACTGGTAACGCGCTACCGTTACTGTAAAATGATTACAACGAAAAATTAAGTATTACGTGTCGTTTTCTCAGAGGTACAGTGCGAAAGGTGATGAAAGGCGCAGTGTCAGTTTGTGTACTCAGTGAAACGTTTCGAGACCAACTACTAACCAAGTTCGCAAGAAAATAGACGTTGATTTAGATGTTATATGCCAATCATTTTTGTCTTCCGACGTCTGCTTTTCAATGGTAGGAAAACAACCACCAAGTGCGCAGCAATTTGCCGTCCCAGCTGTAGTCGTCTTTGCCCATAAAATGGTAAACTTTTCGGCCGAACTCTTGAAATGACAAAATCAGCAGATCATCAAGTGAAATCGGCCAACTACAGTGGTATTTTCATGAACTTTCTTCTGTTAAATACCAAATTTCCTCCAACGTACAGCATAAGCCTCAATTTTGAGTAGCTTCAACATCAGCAAGGAGGAAAATTTTTTGCTTCAACAAGCAGAAGAATTGATTTCCTCATATTTGCGTATGATTTGGTGACTTTCCAACTGCATTTGGTAATTGATATTGTTAGATAATAAGTTAATTGTACGGGATCTTGAAGTGTAGCTCCACACAAAAAAAGAACAGAGTTCCAGTTGATTTGAAATGATTTTATTCGATGATTTGAGTTCCAAAAAAAAAATGTTAAATGTTTGACTAATTCGGCCGGCCTAATATGATTACTAACGCTATATACACAAAATGACTACATGTTTCTTCTTCGAGGTCTATTGCACGAGTGTCCAGCTTGCAGGCTCGGTCTCGGGAACCTCGTGCGAGCTCCGAACACCTGCAGTCCCCTGATTGGTCAAAAGTTATGACGCACCAATGTAAATAAGTGTAATGATATAGGTGACCAATGAGGAGGCTGCAAAGGGGGAAACTGGCCACACCTTGAAAATATGGGTTACAGTGTGCACGTAGAACTACGACAAGTATGCCACGTCCACCGGTAACACGTGACGGGAAACAGGAAGGGCCCTGGAAATCTAGATCAAAAGATGGCGTCTGGTAAAGGTCATGAAGAGTGCACCATACTACATGACAATATCAATCCAGGATCCATCCAAATGCCTGATCTGCCAGGTATGTGATCAATAGAGCTTTAAAGCAACTTTCTTGGTAACGGTTAATAGCTGGCTTTCTTGGTGCTTGCTGTCCAGCTGGAGTAATTTGAACCATGGGTGATCATGAGCACATACTAGGCATTGTCAAAATGACTCATGCTAATTCGGACAGTGCAATGGGCTCTGTCATATGCTATGCAAGAGCCCGCCCTCGCCAGCGGGATTCACGTGCTGCATGATTTAAACAGCTAAAGGGGGAATTTCGACCATTTCCTTGATAGGGGGAACAGTTCCGTGTACCCCGTAAGGCATTAAAGGTCCAAACCCCTCACCCCAAACTACAATGTTGGTACGTACCGAAACTCTCAAGCTCTTTGATTAACAGCAATACAAACAATGCAGAGTACAAAAACTTTTGCTACGCAGAATGAACGGTACTGAGTAAGTTGGTTAGATAAAGTTTTACGGCACATTTTCCAACCTATTGGTTCAAGTTGAGCCGACCACCGTAGGGCCCTTTTTCCAGTCGTGGCTCACTGGCTTGTTTTCCCTACTCCATTGCTTATGCAGAGCATCACGCACAATGGCAGTAGGTTCCTTTTTCAGGTTGTGGCTTCTGTTGTATTCAGCCAGTCTAGAGCAGGAACACTCAGTGTTTGCCCTTTGAAGGGCGTACTTGTCCATTTGGGACGTTAAGCTCCATAAGGGAGCAGAACTCCTCCGGGAGTAATCGTTTGGTTTTCGCCCCTTGGCTCTTCGCCGGAGAGTCGAGAGCACTTTTAGAAAAAAGACCTTTTTTTAGAGAGTGATTTGATTCTATAAATTGAGTTTTTCAATACTCACCTGCAAGCAACAAACCGAAATTGAACCTGGATGAGGATGAATTTCAGACAATTGTGGGAGGGGCTTAAGGAAGAAGGTTATGAGAATTGGTACTGTTTGAGGTGAGAAAACTCGGCCTTTAAAGTACGGGTATGTGCTGTATGCGTGTGTGTTTGTGTGTGTGTGATACCTTTGATTTGTTTACACGATATCTCAAGAAGGGTAAGTGTGGCTAATCTCATATTGGTGTGTTGGTTGGCCATGTTGAGTAGATGATCCTTATTGTTTTTGGTGGAGATCAATGGTCATTTGGGGTCATTAGAGGTCAAAAACTAAAAATGTTGTAAACATGATATCTCAAGAACGATACATGTTACTATGTTCATTTTTAGTTTTTAGGTTGGTCCTATTGAGCAAATGATTCGCATTGATTTTTGTGGCGGTCAAAGGCCATCAGAGGTCAAATCGTAAATTCCTTTGAAAAACCTTGTTTAAACGATATCTCAAAAAGGGTAAGTGTGACTAATCTTATATTTGCTGTGTGTGTTGGCCATATTGAGTGGATGATCCCTATTGTTTTTGGTGCAGGTCAAAGGTCATTTGGGGTCACATGAGGTCAAAAATATGTAAACAAGGTACCCCAAGAACAGTACACGTGACTATGCTCATACTAAATGTGTGGCTTAGTTAAGTTTAGTAGATGATCCCTATCGAATTTTGTTGAGTTCAAAGGTCATTTGGGTCACGAGAGCTGGTTAAATGGTAAATTCTGTACAGATATCTTGTTTACACGATATTTCAAGAAGGGTAAGTGTGACTTTTCTTATAGTTGGTGTGTGTATTGGTTATCTTAAAAAGATGATCCCTATTGCTCTTGTGGAGATCAAAGGTCATTTGGGGTCAGAGAGGTTGAAGTCTCAATATCATGTTTATACGATTTCTCATGGTTGGAGTCTTGGATACTGCAAAATTTCACACATAGTATGTGGATATGATAGAGGGATATAGGTCAAAGCTCACCCAGGGTCTCGAGCAGTGTGGGAAATTTGGATGCCTTCCATGTATATTTTATGGGTTCATTATGGAGCAGCTGTCAATTTGAAAAACATAGCAGAGCACTGTCAATTTGCCAGAAAAACAAGTTTAGCCTACATTTCAGTGGCAATCACTACTCAACCTTTTGGCTTTCTGGTTCAAAGAGTTAAGAAGGAAAGTTTTATCATGCATGTACAAGGTAGCATTCATTATCAATTAAGTCATAAGCCCTTCTATTCTCTGGCATAAATATTAAATGCCCCTCCCCCTCAACAACAACAACAACAACAACAAACAATTTAACAAAAAAAAAAAAAAAAACCACACACACACACATACACAAGCTGCTACTTTATTTTTTCTGTATGTATATAGAAAGGTTAATCTTTGCCTTCCATGTGGGAATTGCTGGTATACAAGTTTCAGTGAGGCAATTAAGGTTTGCAAATAGCTTCAGGCAAGTGTTCCAATTATGTTACTCATTGCCTTCCTCTACAATTTGTGGGTGGAGATGGCTCGGTGGTTTGAGCGTGCTGAAGGTCCCCGGATCAAATCCCGGTCCGGGAAACACTTGGAAATTTTCCGGGGTCTAAAAATTAGCTTGTTCAGCATAGCTGCTCACAGTGATGCTGAGGGGGTTTAAAAATTGGTGAATTACAAAATTGGGTATTTGGTTGTCCGTTTCAGGAAGTTGTCCGACTCGGGATCGAAGTTGTCTGCTTGCTCAGTTCAGCTGTTGAGCAGTAGTGCAGAGCAAGTATAACCTCCACCCCCTCCAGCCTTTCAGGCTAAAGACTGGGGATACGCTCACGTTCGTCGGATGGGGACGTTAAATGGCGGTCCCGGGGTCAGGATTGGGAGCGATTAGTACACGCCTGCCTCGTTACCTCTGAGCACAAGTCGAAAAGAGAAGGCGAAGTTCGCCGGTGTTCATCCACGCTCACTCTGGCATTGGATCTTCGATGAGCCTGGACTTCAGGGCATCTTATGGCCCTCCTTTGCCCTTCAACCTGTTATGTTATGTTGCTGTCTCTGTCCCAGGTAGGGATCCCCTTCTCCAGCAAACCAAATCTATCTAATCTAACCTAACCCTCATGTGCAGCGTTCTGGTTCACAGTGTTCTGGTTCTTTTGACCCTCACTGATGACTAACTCCACTTTCAGGTATAAACACCAGGCGATGTTACTTTATAGACTGGAGGTTCACTATTGTAGAGTAATTCACTCTAAACCTCCTAACTCCAGCTTCAAGTGGGCCATTACTCTCATATTACGCCTCAGATTTATGTTGTTTTGATTTAGTTCGATCATGGCCTTACTACTATTTATTTTGATACCACTACAGATTTGTAGTTTGATCTGCAAGGGGAATTTCCCCACTTGGTATACATATGCAAAACATCACCTGTAGTAAACCATGTAATACAGCTGCACCAATCAGATCAAAGGTGTTGCAAGTTAACTAGAAGCAGATTCCCATGTCACTGCTGAGTGAATTATTAAAGACAGCATTGTTTACAAGAGAGTATAGTGTAACATCACGGTACATGCACATTAGTACTGGTGGTGGCCATGTGCAGTATACACTGTATTCTCTACTAATAGTAATAGCTGGAGATCTTTAAGTTAGAGAATATTGCATCAGACTGGTACAGACACTTCATATGCATGTGATCCTTTTAATACATTTTCATTGTTGGTTTGGATACACTGCAGCAAGCACCACCGCCGAAGCTTATTTAAGAGCAATTTACCTTACTCTGCTTTTGCAAAATACTACTACCGTTGACCAGCTACTGCACTGAATTTTCAGATATGACGCCTAACAGTACCGTTGAAGATGATCATGACGAGGGCAACAAGGCCGGGAATGGACAAATATTGTTCCAGTGTGATGACAGTGCTGCTGTGATGTACAATCTCAAGGAAAATAAGGTAAGTGTACTGTAGACTGCCATGAAAACCTTGGCATTGTTCATTCATTTTCATAAATGATATCCTGAGCAATTATAATACCTTTCAGTGGTCAGGAAACATAGAGATTTTTCTTTTGCAATGCATCCATCAAGTACTATATATAGTCCTCCATGTGGTGTGCAGTACTATGATTGTATAGGCTGTGAGGGCGCAGAAGGTGATCCGGTCACATGATACTGTATGCATTGCATATATTTCTATAGATGCATAGTGATGTGAGAAGTAAAATTATGAAATAAAATCTGTTAAATTTTAATTTTATTGTAAATTTGATAGGGGTCTTAGTTTTCCAGGCCGTAAAGACCCAGTTCTCTCATCCCAAACAGTACCAATTCTGGCAATTCGCCTAACCTTCTTTATTAAGCCCCTCCCACAATTGTTTGAAATTCACCCTCATCCAGATACAATCTCAGTTTATTGCCTCAGGGTGAGTAGGCTATAGATAAGCTCAACATGTATAATCAAAACACTCAGAACAGATCATGCTGTGTAATATTTAGCTAATTGGTACTCTGCATTGTTTGAATTATAGCAGTCAATCAAATAGCTGAGCCAATTGAGAGTTTCTGTTACTATACTAGAAGTGTATTTCGGGGTGAGAAGATTTGCACTTTAAAGACCCAGTTCTCTCACCCCAAGCAGTACCAATTCTCCTAACCTTCTTGCTGAAGCCCCTCCCACAATTGTCTGAAATTCATCCTAATCCAGACACAATCTCAGTTTATTGCTTCAAGGTGAATATAGAAAAACTCAATTTATATAATCAAAACACTCTAAGTACCATTCATGCTGTGTAATATAAGCTTTGGCACTCTGCATTGTTTGAATTAACTGTCAATCAAAAGAGCTGAGCCAATTGAGAATTTTGGTACCCGGGTGCCAAAATTGTAGTTTGGGTGAGAGGTTTGGCCCTTTAAGTCTGGGTCTTACTTTTCCAGGTCTTATATGTTTCCAGACACCCTATTTATGCCTCCAAGATCTCTGGAAATAGCACTTCCCACGCATATTTATGTAAAAAGGAGAAAGGGGTTGTGAGAGCACTCCCATCCATGGGCGTCCGCAGGTATGGGTAAGGGGGGGCACTTCCCCCCCTGGAAAATCAAAAATTTGAAAAAACATAAAAATTCAAGCAAAAACCCGTACAAAACATGTTTTCCAAGTTTTTATGTGAAAAATAGGCTTTAGAAATGCCATTTCCGGCGATCTGGGAGGCATTTTGGGCTGAAATTTTCGCATGCTTTGTGTCAATTCATGGCGACTTGGAGGTTTTGACCCTCCCTAGAAATTTTGCCCCCCTGACTTTTTTTCTGCGGGTGCCCATGCTCCCATCCCTACCCTGGACAATCCCAAGGACAATAAATTCCCACTCGCAAAACTTTTTATGGGCATCGTTTCCAATCATGGAAGTACTGCCTCGGAGAAGTACTTGCATGTTCCAACCCAGGTCAACTTCCATGGTGTAATTGTGGCAGTTGGAAATCATGCGTTATAGCATGGAAGTACTCTGAGGTAGTACTTCCATGGTTATAGAATATTAGCCTTTAAGGAGATCCGTCTTGACTACCTGACCCCTGGTTCATTACTCCAATTATGTTAGCTGCTTCAAAAATGAGCAGTAGTTTTACCATTCTGCGGGCAGTGGCGTAGCTACTGGGGGGGCAGGGGGGGCAAATTGCCCCCCCCTGGAAAAATTTTTGGGGAAATTTAATGAAAATGGGGAAATTTGATGAATTTTCTTATTCTTACAAAAATTTCTCAAAATCTTTGGTAGAATAAGAAATTGTGAGACATTTTTCATACATAATTCGTACTTTCATGCAACAAATTAACTCAGATTTCGTCAGGGTCGCATGAACCGGCCCTACTCGTGTTCCACAGAAATGTCCTCGCCGCGTAGCAGATTGAATGTTCTCTTGTATACGCACTGGGGTTATGATCAGTGCACACATTCAGGTATTTAACAACAGCTGATACAGTGCAACTAACACTGAAAGGCTGTAATCCCGAACTCATCCCTTTGTACACAGTCTCTGTGTTGTGCACTTTGGGAATTCAGTAAAAGGATGTGAAAACTGACAAGTCACTACCATAGACCCCCGGGGTTATTATGTTGTTCTACAAGCTATTAGTAGCTACGCCGATTTTACTCTGTGTTCGTAACGATGGATGGGGCTGAAACAATCCATGGCCAACGACAAACTTAACGATAAACTTAAAGTTAGTCTAGAAATTAGAATGAAAGGGATCCATTGGCATACTTAGATTTTGTTACTTAGCCTAATCTTTGGAGGCTTACAGTCTAGTTCGGGAAAATAGCTTTCTGCTCACTTGGGCTGTAACAATAAACGGGTCAATGAGTACCTTGTAGCCTTCTACACTTAACAGACTGCTGTTCTAACAGGATATCCTGTGTGATCGAGCCACTATTAGGCCTCCTTAGTGGCGTGTGAAGGGCAGACCGTTGGGCCATGCCCCCTCACAGATGCCACTTTTTCTTTGTTCTTAAAAATACGTAGTCTTACTTTAGTAATACAGAATTTATTCAAAAGATAGCATAAGTGGCACCAGATTGCTTATAAGGACACCCAATTTTTCAAGAATTTTCAAAGGGGAAGGATTGTCTGTGCAAGGTCCTTCAGTGATGCCATTTTTTTAATTCCTATAAATAGACCTAGGCAAATTCTGTCAAATTCCAATTTTTACCTAAAATGGTAGACTCTGTTTCCCACTGGTGGCATCGATAAAAAAAAGACAACATGTTTAGATTCTCTTTAAAAACATGAATACGCTATTTTTGGCCATCTGAGGGGTCTAATTTTTCGCAATTTTCTTTACGCTCCACGCCAACCAACGGTGGCGTTTCGTTCAGTCTTTTGGGCAAAATTACATGTCAAATTAGCTCTTAACTCTCTGATCACTTTGCAGTGTGGAAACAGTGGGAACATATTTTGAAGTGAGTGTTTTATTGCAAAAGACAAAAGAAGAAAGCGACTCGTTAGATTCTTCGTATAAGTCAGGAAAATGCTATTTCCGGCCATCTGAGGGGTCTGATTTTCGAAATTTTCTCTACGCTCCGTGCCAACCAATGGTGGCGCTCCGCTTAGATAATCTTTATGATAAAATAACGTTTTGTGGCCAAGAAAACCCACAATCCTGTACCGATCAATGCTCTTTTATTTTGACTTCTAGAAGTGTGCAAATTTAATGACAAGTTTTACTTCGTAAGGTAGCATAAATGGCATAAGAATGCATGTAAAGACACAAAAGTTTCAGTTTTATTCTCATGAACCACCACGATTAACTTTTAACACTGTTCCTGTCAAAGTCGAAAATCTTGCACCATTTTGCATCTAGGCTCCTTAAAAACGTCAAAAAATTTCCGGACATCCCCTCCCCTTAGACCATACTGCATGCCCCCCCCCCCTTCAGAGAAATTCTGCGTACGCCACTGCGTTACTACATACAAATAAACCAGATATTGTTTACCAAAATAATATACTTTGTTATTTCCGGTTGCTCTATGTTATACTTTAAGATTAAAATGCAGGTAATATTACAAAATGACATGGTAATGTTGTTATACTTGTAAATTTGCATATTTTATATGAAATACATACACATTGACCGGGAAAAGTTTTGGGGAAATTTCATACCTTTGCCCCCCCTGGAAAAAATCCTAGCTACGCCACTGTCTGTGGGTACAATAGAAGCCCAACAACTGTGGGATTCAAATAACAACTACAATAAATCTAGCTGAAACAAGCACTGGTAAATAGCTAAGGATCAAATTACTTGCAGTATGTCAGTGTATTTGAAGGGCTACATCCCCTTCCAGTTTATTCTGGGATTAACTTCAAGGCCATTTTAAAATGCTCAAATGGGCATATAATTGATACTGAGAACCGTTCTTGATGAGATTAAGCATAGGTTACTTTTTTTTTCGAAATGAGTGCAGGTACTGTAAGAATTTGGTTCTAGTTTAGCAGTAACTGTTGGGAGGAAGGGGAAGGAGTGATTAGGTCATAATAGAGTTCAGGAGATCAATCATTCTGTATGCCATGTGGTGATGAAACCATGTAACCTCAAAATTGGTTAAATACATGGCTTTGCCAACCGTGCAGATACAGGTCATCCAGGATTTTTTTTTTTTTTAACAGAACCCAATAAAGGGTTCCCTTCAAATGGTGATCATGATGCAGAGTGAATTTTGGAAATTAAGGGCCGGGGGGGAGGGGGGGAAGGGAAAAGGCAATTATGGGTATGCTACAGTACATTAGAGTGGGATACTGTATGCAGTGGGTCACAGTAATTTGCAGAATACTGGACCATGGTTTTGTTTGGTCTTTGAGACTTTGTAAACAGGGGACCCAATGTTTCCCTTTAGAAGTTACTGTATTCATGAAACTAACTGCATAGTAGGGTTCATTGTGAGAGGAAACCACTGAATTTTAAACAATTAGACTCATAGAGAAAGCAATCCAGTTCATAGTCAGTGGCATCACAAGGGGGGTCAGGGGGGCAGCTGCATCCCCCTATGTTTCCAGGGGCGCGCAAAATATGGGTTTGCTTGGAAAGAAATTTTGTGGCCAAAATAGGAGATGTCAGATATTTGAGAGAAAGCGGAAGAAAAAAAAATAACGAGTAGCATTAGCCCCTTCGACAAATTGGGCATACGTTAGAATGACATCAAACACGGGCAATTGTTCAGCATGGGGGCGCAAGTGGAGTCTTCTGCACCCCCCTACACCCACCTGTTGTGACACCACTGTTCGTAGTTGCTCAAGATCGATTTCCCAAACTTTGCAAAATACAAAGGCTGCAACTTATTCTAACACTTGAAAGGCATGACTCAAAGTGTGATTAGTCAATTAGGTTGGCATTTTAATGCAATCTTTTTGGGTACCAAAATCTGCAATTGTGCAGCCTTCTGATTGTCATTAAATTAAGAAAATACAGACATAGATCATATGACATGCATGTATTTATAGATCATATTCTGATTACTCTTTAGGGCCTTGAATGCCCAGCAGGATATGCTTCCTCTTAGAATAAACTACATACTGCAGACTAAGGATTGTTCCTGTTATGTCTGGACAAGAATGAGGTTACATAGATGTGGGAGGGGCTAACAATGATGCCAGAGTATGTTAGTGGAAAGCATGACGTAACAAATCCCCTTGCCTTTGTTATTGTGTACTGCAGGAAATGTTGGAGAGGCTGAACTCGATGAAGAATGATCTGGAAGTGAAGAAATTGGAATTACGATGTCAAGAACAGAAATATTTGGATAAGGAATATGAGTGTGAAAAAATCAAAGAAATTCGAGACCAAATGGTAAGTTTCTTGGATGTTATTAAACATGTAGCTTTACAGTAGAACATTAGGGAGACAACGCAGTTGCTTTGGCACTCTGTTATCCACATACCTGCTGAATCAGGCAGCTGGATGTCACCCAACATATAGTGCTGAAACAAAAGAACAAACCATTTTCCATGCTTGCTGATGGGAGAAAGCAGAGGATTATTTTAGGTTAAACATGTATTGTTTGTAAACTTCAAAGAACAAATTGTCCATCCCGTGGATGTGGCAGCTAACAGTCTGTTAATTTTGTTTCCTGATCTAAGTGTAGTTGCAATGACCATGTGTTTGGTCCTAATAGTAGAGCGATGGCCTCTTAAGCTTAAGGCCCAGGTTCATAAGGGTCAGGTGGGGGGTCATGATCTGTGATCTCCCTTCCTTCCCCTCTTCCAACATTTGGAAACTTTTGCATAAACAGTGTGAAATGAGAGAACTTTGAAACCAAATGGTTAATTTCCTAGATGTGACTTAAAACATTATTGCTTTAAACTGGAATGTGCTAGTGAGATGCATGGGTCTGGTGATGCACACTGTCTGGTTTCTCTCTATAACAACAACTTGAAGTTAGTAACATGAACTTTCCTAAAACTTTGCTGGAAAAGTGGGAGCAGGTTTGCAAGGAATACTTTTACTGGCAGGCAAAATGACTAAATACAGGCGTTTAACTAGATTTGTCATGCTTTTAGGGAAAAAGTGTGGTTAACTTTCTAAGTACCTGACCATCATGCCTTTCTTGAAATGGGATTAGGCTACCTCTAACAGTGGGCACTTTATGACGTCACAATCCATGTTGGATGGGGTGCTTGCAGGAATTGAAATCTGTTATACCCAGGAGTGTTTTGGGGGGAATGGTTTGGGAATGAAAAATAAAGCATTTCTGTGAGATCGTTTCTGAACTTCACAGGAGGCAGCATGGCTTGCTGGAACAACTTCAGAGGCAATAAAGATCATTTGGAGAACAAGAAAACGCTGCTTGTTTTGCCCATTATTTCTGAAGGTTATTCTGAGGTTTCACCAAAGAACCTACTGTATGTCTTGAATCACAAATCTCATTAAAGAGAACTTACTTTTCTTTCGTTACACTACCATACTAATCTAATTTGGGTTGACTCTATTTTCCTTTAAGTTATTGTCTCATCCCTCCTCTTCCCCTTCCCAGGCCACATAAAAATTAAAGGCCCAATTTTCTCATCCCAAACAGTACCAATTCTCCTTACCTTCTTCATTAAGCCCCTCCCACAGTTGTCTGAAATTCACCCTCATCCAGACACAATCTCATTTTATTGCTTCAGGGTGAATATAGAAAGCTCAATGTGTATAATCAAAACACTATCAGAACAATTCGTGCCATGTAATATAAGTTTTGGTACTCTGCATTGTTTGAATTAGCAGTCAATCAAAAAGCTGAGCCAATTGAGAGTTTCTGTTACCCTATACTAGTAGTGTACTTTGGGGTGAGAAGATTGTCCCTCTAATGCACCTTGTACAGACTCAAGTATGATTTTCTGCTTCCTTTTCAGATAAAGATCAAAGAAAGAGAACTGCAAGAGGCAAAAAGTTTGGCCGAGGACTTACAGCATCAGTTCAATCTTTTGCAAAAATATGTGGAAGATTTACACAGTGTAAGCTTGAGAAGTTTTTGATCTAATTCATCTTCTGTTACGATAAACTACGAAGTACAGTATTTTGCTGGAACTTATGTTCAGTACCACTGTACCCCACATGATCAAAGAATACAAGGAGTGATGACCTACTGGAAGAGGATTTTAGTCAATCTATGAATTTGGTTGGCAATAGTAAGCCAGTTTAGGGTTCCCAGATTTTCTTCATTTCTTTCTACTATTCCCTTTTCAGGGTATTGGGAGCAGGAAGGGAGAAAGGGATAGAAGATGAGAAAGTAGGAAGAATGAGTGAAACAGGGAAAATAGTGGTGCCTTGGAGAAAAAGGGTTAGGGGGAGGGGATTACATAACTTGCCATTTACAGTAGGCCCTGCTTGGTTTGGGTTATGATGAAGAAAATTGAGGGGGAAAATTATGGGATGTTATAATTAAACCTTACTGTACAACATACTATGCAAGCAAACATTAAGCATTCAAGGTCATAAAAGCATTTTTTTTAATCTCAAAAAACCACAAAGCAGGTAATGTGAGTTGCACAGTACAATGAGAAAGTCACAAATTATTGTGCAATGGACAATTTTGTTTTAAGTGAATGAATTTCAACATTAAACACGTCAACATTATAATGAGCTGTGACAATGGGAGTTTGATGAATAAAATTCATTTTCCACCCTTAAAAAAAATATTTTTAAATGCTGGACTAGAGGGACACTTCAAAACACTTTGCTATTTTTTTTTTCGCTTACAGGAAATGGAAAAGAAAGCTTGTGCTGATGTTAAGCTTGACCCCTGTGAGAGTGATGTACCTGTATTTAATCTGGAAGAGAGAATTGATGCCTCACTGGAATATGAAGCAGGGGATGGTAATGTCTGTCCATTCTGTCACAGACCAACGATTAATAACCAGAGTTTGCCCTTCCATCTCAGCAACTGTCCAGACAGCCAAAAGTGGCATGGTGAAGACACCAATCATAGTGAGCATTACCAGAGGATAAAATGCAGATAGATTTTCTTGTTTGACATCCAACTATCTTGCCAGCCGCCATTTTGGGGAAATTTACTGCCTTGAGCCTCGGAGTCAAAGGCAAAGAAATGCATCTCAATGTACCTTACAGATCTCTACAGAAAACATGCAGTCATGTATGTAAAGTCCATCTCCTGAGTCCTCTGGCTGATTATCGTCATCCCCTGGTCTGAATATCTTATCCCTTTCTTGAAACTGACTATTTGTCGCCATAATAAAGTATGGATCCAGAGCTGCTAGAGTAGCTAAAGGGGCTTGGCATATGACTGTAAAAAGTGACTTTGCATTGAAATGCAGCTTGTGTACACAAGCCAGTAACTTATGTCTCCCTGCCATCATGAAGGGGAAGTGCAAACTCTAGTGTGAACATTGTGCAGAAAACCTAACCAATGGCCCATCAATGACCCATCTATCAGGGATAAGTAGAGTGAGATTGTCTAAGTGGCCATTTCTTGATGTGGTGCTCGACTATATAACCACTGACATTGACAGGAAGTATTAAGGTACAGTATTGTGTTGGAGCTGAGAGAGAATGGTGCTCCGAACTACCTTCCGTAGCTCTGAACAACTACATTGTAATTTGACTGTTCACCTCAGTATCAGTGTGCACGGATTGTTTGTCACAGCTATCGTGTAAATTAGGATGACATGATGTGAGATGTGTGAATAGTAAATAGCAAAATAAGTTCAAGGTTTTTTAGTACTGCACGAAAGTAGTGACATAAACAAGGCCATAGGTTCATGTACAGGGAAAAATTAGACCATGCATGTAATCATGTTTTTGGTCATCTTGAAAAATTTTGCAAATTGGAACAGGAAAGAAGTCCAATCTCTCCCCCCTCCCCAGTATGCAACCAACACACATGCTCACACACAAACTTTTCAGTTTTCTCTCATTCTGCTCTACCTCAGTCATGTCTTAAAATTCACACTAAATATTTAAAACTACATTCAGATATATTGAGAAAGGTGTTAATTATAGCAACCTCCAACCCATCCCCAGCTAATTTTTTTTCAGAAGCCTGAAACTAGATCTCAGATGTATACAACTGTATAGCAATATAATTTGTAACTTGGTAGTTTCTCATTCTAACCATGTAGTTTTATTGTGTAAATATACCAGTTGAAGCTTTCTGAGAATACCCAGGCTTTAACAGGCCTAATTGCTCTAAAAATATGTCTGTTGAACCGAAAGAAGTTAATCTGGAGGAAAGAACTTTGGAAAAGCAAACATGAGATATTAGATAATTGATGGACACTGAGTAAACATCGCTGTCAGTTGAGTTTCAGACAGGGAACCCACAAATTCAAAGAGATGGTTTTACAGGTTTCCTGTCAAATGACCTCATTGTGCACACACAACATTGGCTTTTACCATCACTGTTGCTATAGTACACAGGAATTCTGCCAGAAACACATGCCGCTAGAATTCAATAGGGTCGTTTAGCCAAACTTCCCCGGGAAAAGGCCATTTTCTCGGGTGAAATATGTAGATGTCTTATGTCTCCTGATGGCAAAAACCTCCTATTGAATTCTAGCCTCATGACAAACAAGGGGGATTTTATCTCTGCTAAACCCAAAGTCTAACTTGATGGTGTCCTAGGCTAAAGTTAACAAGTGGGTTCAGGGGGACAAAAGCTTGCTCTCAGGCCACTGTAAGGTACAATTTGACGGGTTTTCAAGGATTTTTATTTAATATGCAAGTTCAAATATCGCTGCAAACGTAAGAAACCAAAATATTGAAAATTTTCTAATTTTTATGGAAATGAAAAGGGAGGGGGTTTTCCCACCTTCTTCTGGAAAGGGGGGCCAAATCTCCCCTTCTCCCCTCTAGTGGAAACCTTGGTACATGACAGAGTAGAAATTAAGTTTAATCAGGTGACCTCACCAAAAACTTACAGTGTAATAATAACTTCTGGAGTTTGGGAGACCTGGCTTGGTCATAGCGAAGACTTTAAAAACAGAAGTACTGCAATTGTGCTTTGTGCTCAGCATAAGCATGGGAGTAGGGAAAACAAGCCCATGAGCCACAACTGGAAAAAAAGAGTGACTAGCTCAACTTATTTAAACCAATTGGTTAGAAACTGGGCAGTAAAACTCCATCTAACCTAACCTAATTAGCCACAGGATTGACTGTTCATCAAGGTTTACTTTCATTGATTAGTTTCATTAAAGGCTCAGTTCTCTCACCCCAAACAGTACCAATTCTCCTAACCTTCTTGCTTGAAGCCCCTCCCACAATTTTCTAAAATTCATCCTCATCCAGATACAGTCTCTGTTTATTGCTTCAAGGTGAGTATAGAAAAACTCAATTTATATAATCAAAACACACTTAGTACTGTTCATGCTGTGTAATATAAGCTTTGGTACTCTGCATTGTTTGAATTAGCTACCAATCAAAGAGCTGAGCTAACTGAGAATTTCGGTACCCCCTACCAGAATTATAGTTCGGGGTGAGAGGTTTGGCCCTTTAAAGGTAATAATTTGAAAGGCATTTTGTCACTTACTGCAGGAGTAACAGTACTGAATAGAAAGTACAATGCAACACTGTTTTGTAAACATTTTTGGCAATTCATCAAAGAAGCATTTTAGTACCAGGAAGCTGTAATTTGTCTGCTTTATCTTGAAATGCCTTATAGTGGGATAATGCCAAAGAAATGATCCATTGAGTTTAGACTTCATTGTGAAGATTTCATGCTTTTTTCCCCTTAACTTTTGCACTTCATGAATTTTAGTGATGGCAGGTTTATGCAATGAGAAATCAGGTGTTACATAAGTCACTGGTGCTGAAAAACATGGTGTTGAGAATTCTGAAAGTCTTCTGATGGGTTTAAATGAAATAAGCCAGGTTTTTGCTGACAAATTGATGATCTCCACCATTTGCATTTCATTATAAGCTTGGTAACATTCCTGAACGAGGTTAAATGGTTACACTTTTTCAAATCTTCGGGAAGAGGATGTATATTTTCTTTAATTACTTCATTGTGTATTACATTTACCTTTAGCACAATTAACACATTTCAGCCACCAAAAATGGTGGATTGACCTTAAAGGGCAGGAGCAGTCATCCCAAATTGAAGAAGTGTGGTAGACTGTCCAGTTTCATGATTGGCCATTGGGAGTCATGTGGCAATGTTTTTTTCCTCAGATGTGAAATTTAGCAGAAATAACTGCTTGGTTTACCTTGAATATGCAGTAGTAAAGTCATAAAATGTAATTAAAGATACTTTGAAGAGAAATAAGATGGAAAATGAGTTCGTCAGCTTTTTCTTCAAAACAAGTTTGGGGGGACTGCTCTTTACCTTTAAAAGGTAGATGCTTCCTTCCTTGTAACATATTGTACATAAGAGTTATATACTAGTAGCTAGAACAATGCAATATTTGTTTTGGCATGCACAAATTACATTTGCGTATATGGAGTCTAATTTGATTTTTAACTTCTAATTAGTTTAGTTTAGAATGTCTTTCCAATGTGAAAAATATATTTTTACACAATATACTGCACTTGTTGTATAATTTGAGTGTGTTGTGTGTGAAGTAGTGCTGCTTTTAAGTAAGTTACAAGGGCAGACATCCTTGGATTAAAAATCAAGATTAATTCTCCCATGTGTTGAAGATGCCCCCTTGATTTTTAGGCAAGTTTCAAACAGACCACCCCTCTTGCCATCATCATCAACCATGAGCCAGGTTTAATAGTCTGACTGCCTTGTCCTGATAGTATTGAGAGAAAAATTGTAAGCCTGGGTCTTTTGAGGACATCATTTATGAGTGAGCTTCAACTAAGGCCAGCAAAATGCACATGTATCATAACCAATGAGGAATATAGTAGTTTCAGTCTCTACCAGGGAATTGTGTACCCAGTATCACATCCCATTTTGCTATACAAAATGGACAAATTGCTTTACAAATGCAAACTTGTGTACTGTAGCAGATTTTCTACATTAAACATATGGGTTTTTAGTGATTTTGTGATTGAAGAGTCTTGAAACAGCCAAATTGCTATGCAAAATTTGAACACTAAATTATTCTGATTACCCACTAGTCTGCTGTCATGATATAGACAACTTCAGTGGAGTGATATGGTCTGATTAAGTCGGCCACAACTGGGGTCCGTCAGATTTAATTCTTCCAATTCTTTGTTTAAATGTATCACGGATGATTATACACTAAAATACGACTTGATTGCCTCAATTTCACCGAGTCTAAGGGTTTAGCATTACATGCACACAATAAAAGTAAGAAGATTTATGGCTGACTCCACTGATGGCCAGCTTCACTAGCTTAGTTAGCTACTCAGATTTTTCTATATTCACTCACTATATTTTACAGGATTCACCACCTATTTGCTGGATAATGTAGACCCTTTCCTCTTGTTAGAATCAAAACCCTCAAAATTACAGAATATTTATAGCCTTTCAAGAGATCCATTACGGCTATACCTCAGTTTTTAGGGAAAAACTGTGGTTGCCAATCATAGTACCTCATCTGTGGTGCAATATTCCAATTAGCTGCTTTAGTTACCATTCTGATACAAGCCTATCCACTTTGGGGTTCAAATTACAACAAATTCTGAGATAGGTGATGGCAAAAAGGGGATCAAATTACAGTAAGTTGAAGGTCTACATCCCCTTTCAGTAAAACTTCCACCAAATGTCAACCTTCATGACCATTTCAAATGCTTAAATGGTCATATAATTGGTAAAGAGAGCAGTTCTTGATGATATTGCACATGGTTTTTTTTTTAAATAATACATTTTATACAGGCCTATTAAGTACACTCAGAGATAAAGGCCAGCTAAGTAGTGGTCCAATTCCTAGTTGCAAAATGGTGCTATCTGTGTCTGTTTTTGATTCCTTGCCGTAGGCAGGCAAGGAATCTATGCGATGGTGATGTCGTGTGTATGTGTGTGTGTGTGTGTGTGTGTGTGTGTGTGTGCGTGCGTATGTGACGCTTTGGCTTGTAAACACAATATCTCAAGAAGGGTAAGTCCGAGGGATCTTATACTTGGCATGTGGATTGCCCATATTGAGTAGATGATCCCTATTGTTTTTGGTGGACGTCAAAGGTCACTTGGGGTCATGAGAGGTCAAAAGGTCAAAATCTTGTAAACACGATATCTCGAGAACGGTACATGTGACTATGCTCATATTTGGTGTGTGGGTTGGTCATATTGAGTAGATGATCCCTATCGATTTTCTTGGAGGTCAAAGGTCATTTGGGGTCACGAGAGGTCAATGGGTAAATTCCTTAGAAATTGCTGGTAAACACGGTATCTCAAGAAGGGTAAGTGTGACTATGCTCATATTTGGTGTGTGCATTGGCCATATTGAGTAGATGATCCCTATTGTTTTTGGTGTAGATCAAAGGTCATTTGGGGTCACTAGAGGTCAAAAGGTCAAAACTTCGTAAACACGATATCTGGAGAACGGTACATGTGACTATGCTCATATTTGGTGTGTGGATTGGTCACATTGAGTAGATGATCCCTATTGATTTTTGTGGAGGTAAAAGGTCATTTGGGGTCACGAGAGGTCAATAGGTAAATTCCTTAGAAATTGCTTGTAAACACGGTATCTCAAGAAGGGTAAGTGTGACTATGCTCTTATGTGGTGTGTGCATTGGCCATATTGAGTAGATGATCCCTATTGTTTTTGGTGGAGATCAAAGGTCATTTGGGGTCACGAGAGGTCGAAAGGTCAAAACTTCGTAAACACGATATCTCGAGAACGGTACATGTGACTATGCTCATATTTGGTGTGTGGGTTGGTCATATTGAGTAGATGATCCCTATTGTTTTTGGTGGATGTCAAAGGTCATTTGGGGTCACGAGAGGTCAAAACGTCAAAACTTCGTAAACACGATATCTCGAGAACGGTACATGTGAATTTACTCATATTTGGGGAGTGTGTTGGCCATATTGAGTAGATGATCCCTATCGTTTTTGGTGGAGGTCAAAGGTCATTTGGGGTCACGAGAGGTCAAAAGGTCAAAACTTCATAAACACGATATCTCGAGAATGGTACATGTGACTATGCTCATATTTGGCGTGTGGGTTGGTCATATTGAGTAGATGATGATCCCTGTCGATTTTCGTGGAGGTCAAAGGTCATTTGGGGTCACGAGAGGTCAAAAGGTCAAAACTTCGTAAACACGATATCTCGAGAACGGTACATGTGATTATACTCATATTTGGTGTGTGGGTTGGTCATATTGAGTAGATGATCCCTTTTATTTTTGGTGGAGGTCAAAGGTCATTTGGGGTCACGAGAGGTCAAAAGGTCAAAACTTCATAAACACGGTATCTCGAGAATGGTACATGTGACTATGCTCATATTTGGTGTGTGGGTTGGTCATATTGAGTAGATAATCCCTACTGTTTTTGGTGGAGATCAAAGGTCATTTGGGGTCACGAGAGGTCAAAAGGTCAAAACTTCGTAAACACGATATCTCGAGAACGGTACATGTGACTATACTCATATTTGGGGAGTGTGTTGGCCATATTGAGTAGATGATCCCTATCGTTTTTGGTGGAGGTCAAAGGTCATTTGGGGTCATGAGAGGTCAAAAGGTCAAAACTTCGTAAACACGATATCTCAAGAACGGTACATGTGACTGTGCTCATATTTAGTGTGTGGATTGGTCATATTGAGTAGATGATCCCTATTGATTTTCTGAAAGGTCAAAGTTCATTTGGAGTCAGCATGTTCAAAGCCTGACAAGCTTTCCTGCACAGTCTTTCAAGAAATGTCACTTGTAGGGTCCTGTAACTTGTCCTGTAGATGGCACATAGTGAATACATGGTCCCAGAAGTTTTTGGTGGAGGTCAAATGTCATTTGGGTTCACAACGGGCAAGGGGGATCTCAATGTAGCAAGATTGGATGCCTTGCATGTGTACTTTGTGGGCACATTATGGAGCCCTGTTAATTGAAAAACATTGCCAAGCAATGTCAGTGTGAAAAAAGGCCTTACATTTCAGCGGCAAGGAATCACTAAGCCTTTTGGCTTTCTGGTTTAAGTATTTTCATACTGTAAATTTTAGACTTCTGTGAAAATAGACTGCAAAAAACCCTTACATATCCTCCCAACCATGGCAATTTCAACCTCAATGACCACAACAAAATCTTTTGTCTGGCATACTTGATTTTCTGGGAATTTTGCTCAAAATTGAACATTTCCTGAGATAAGGAAATTTCCTCAACTCATTGAATAGATCTTTGAACACTACCGCAGGTGTACGTATCTTAAAGGGGATATGCAGTCACCCCAACTTAGAGCAGTGCAGCATACTGTCCTGTTTCATGATTGGCTCTTGAGAATCATGTCATGATCATGTGAAAATAATTTTTCTCCTAAATGTAAAATTTGCCAGGAGTACCTGATTGTTAAACCTTGAACATGCAATACTGAAGTCCCAAAATATTATGAATGATACTTTAATGGCCAAACCTCTCACTCCAAACTACAATTTTGGTATGGGGGTACCGAAATTCTTTATTGGCTCAGCTCTTTGATTGACAACTAATTCAAAAAATGCAGAGTACCAAAGCTTATACAACACAGTATGAACTATACTGAGAGTGTTTTGATTATATAACTTGAGTTTTTCTTTACTCACCTTGAAGCAATAAACTGAGATTGTATCTGGACGAGCATGAATTTCAGACAATTGTGGGAGGGGCTTAAGTAAGAAGATTAGGAGAGTTGTTACTGTTTGGGATGAGAGAACTGGTCCTTTATAAGATAATAAGAAAATTGTGCGGTTTAGCTGTTGCTTCAAAATAAGTTTGGGATGACTGCATGTTGTTGCCATTTAAAACTTATACTAGTATTGCTCAACTACAGGAATTTCCCTGTCTTAAACCCTGACATAAAGGTTCACTAGACCAAATCTCTCCTCTGTGATCCTACTAAATTCATCTCCTAAACCTTGATCCCAGTGTTACTAAACTTAGAGTCCTGAGTTTCCATGAGAAGGGAAATGACCTGACATTAATAATCACTACACCAATCACCTCAGTTAAGGGCAGAGTCATTTATTTAACTGGCGGTAAATAAGGGCCAAGTCATTTATTTTCTTTGCCCACATGCCTATAATGGCTGGTTAGATGAATGACACTCCCCTAATTTGACTGGGATTAGGAGTAGAGTTGCATATATATCAGAAGATTAGCTTTAATTCAAACTATGAATGAGCCTTCAATATAGTGGGTGGCCATGCTCCATGGTGGAAGCCAGAAATTTCGATAAGGTTTTACATATACGGCTCAGTTTCTAACCAATTGGTTTAAGTCTGGCCAGCCACAGCCTTTTTCCCAGTTGTCCCTCACTGGCTTGTTTTCCCTACTCCATTGCTTGTGCTGAGCACCAAGCACAACAGCAGAAGGTTCCATTTCAGTCTTCTGTATAACCAGCCAAGAGAATAAATAATGTCATGACCATACTTCCAAGAATGTTTTCCACTTGGTTTACATAGCAGCACTAGTACATGTGACAGGATGTGTGGTTACATGAACCAGCAAATTGCTTTTGAAAGAGGGATTTAGCATGAAAGATTGATGACCTTTTTAAAATGCCTTTGACCAGAGTGATAGAGTAAAAAGCATGTTAATTTTTCAAAAGTCTTTTGACCAGATTGTAATCAATATCAACCTTTTTTAACAGCAGACTATTGCTAACAGGCACAGATACAACCCAAAATTTGAAAAGTGACACTGTCTTAAGTGTAATATGAGATCCTGCTTGATTGTTTTTCAGTCTGCTAATATTGAAAACAGTGAACTAATCTGACTTCCTGACATCACATCCGATGAAAAAGACAAGGTTGTATTCGTGCAAAGAACTTTTTGAAGGTGTCCTTGTTCCTTGGCACATACCAACTTGCAGTCACTGCATGCCAAGACTTTTGAAGAAACATATTCTGGTGGGTAGGCCCAATTACTAAGGGGAGATGTAACTGAAATATACAACAAGTTAACTGGATTGAGCATGCTAAGAACCTTCTCTCTCCACTGACTGTGGAAAAAATCTCAAAAAGAGGTTCAAGTGGCCCAAATACCAACAAATCTGAAAACAATTGTCCAATGTTACCCACATTGTGAAAATCTCAACATGACTGAGACAGCTTCTTAAGCCACCTCCTTCTGGAGACCTGTTCCCCCATCCAGACAACCTGTTGCTCCATGCTAAAAGACAGTTTAATGAATTTGGGAGTTCATTTCTCAACCACCTTGTTGAGTTATAAACAGGTTGATGTACATTCTGTTGGGAAACAACAGTCTGCACTCTGTATGTAATCTTTGCAAATTACTTCCATCATCAAAAGGATTCATTAGAACTTAATTGCTGTGTGTGTATCTCAATGAAAATTTCCTTCAAATATTTTGAACATGTTATTATTTGTATTTGTGAAATTTATCTCAGTGCAATGCACTGCTAAATCCTATTACTAAAGTTACTGTTAAGTTCTCATCAGGGTATTAGCTACAAGGGATAAAAACACTCTACGCTGGTTTTTGCTGAGCCATAATATGCTAACATTACGTCAAAAAGCCATTACTCAAATCAACTACCACTAACAGTCTAAAACCCAACTTTTCGACGACAAGTCGGGTTTCTACTTGATGATCGCACCTACAGTTCATAGCCATTCCAACCCTGACAATAGAATAATAAAATCCAGTAAGTCAGTGGGGTGGTTATAAACTGTGGGTGCTAAGATCAAGTAAAACCTGACTTACTGCCCAAAGGTCGGGTTTAAGAATCTATAGTTGTAGGAGGTTTAAGTAAGTGCTATTACACATGATGAACATGAAGCCCTTCTGACCCTTTCAAATTCCCATTATTACCATAAGTCACTGAGGAAAAAAGTTCCCTAAACAAAGTACTACTCCTTTAATGATCCAATGAGAAAAAAAAAATCAAATTACTTGAAATAGCCCTTACTAAAACTCTGTACCACTAAATGGTTTAAAACCTGACTTTTGAGTGATAAAGTCAGGTTTTCACTTGATGTTAACATCCTCAGTTTATAGCCACTTCAATGCTTAAAGGGTTTTATCATATTTTATTGATTTTAGGGTTGGAGTGGCTATAAAATGTAGGTGTGAACATCAATTAAAAACCTGACTTAGATGCTCAAAAGTCAGGTTTAAGACTGTTTAGTAATGGGCAGTTTTGGTAAGAGCTTTTTATTGTAATGCACAGGAAGTGTCATTTCCTTCAATTTGCCAGCCCAAACTATGGACCTGGCAAACACACACCTTGCTCCCCCTCTTTATTCGCTCTAAGTGAAAACCTTTCACAGCATCAGAAAACTGAGTGTTTGGTCTAATATGTAAGAATATGATTCTTACATAGGAGGTCCAGCTTGGATTCCAAGGCTGAGTTGACTCACACCACAGACTGTACAAAACGGAGCTGGTTTACTGCTACTGTGTGCTTCGCTCTGCATTTAAGCAATGGGTTGGTAAGAAAAACAATCCTGTGCCCCCTCCTACAATCCTCCAGAAAAAATACATGGGTCAACCCTGCTCACCACATCAATGTTTAAGTTTCAGGATGCCTTGGGCTGCTGCAAAGTTGAACGGGGCAGTAGGGGTATGGTTATCTGTTCACTTCCTGTTTTGTTTGCTTTGTCCCATCATTTTTGTGGAGGATTGTAGGTTAATCACAAGGTTGAAGTGTTAAACTTTGTCAAACTAACTTCACAGCATCACAAGAAAACAGCACCCTGATTGCTATGAAAACATGCAAACTGACCAAGTCTCTTTTTGGAGGAAAGTTTTGTAAATGTTCCACATTAATCATAAAACATGTAAACTTGAAATATTCTGGCAGAGCCTCTGTATTTTCATTTCAGTGTTACACATTTTAAATTTGAGATAATATGTTTAACTCCCATTGACCTGTACCACTTTTGTACCACTGTCATACTGTATATCAAATAGCATTAGAAAGTAAGCAACTTGCTAGTACCTTGATTCTTTGTACCATGCAGAGAGGTCATCAGGGTTCACACGCTGATTGATGCACTCCCATTTTTCTCGAGCATAATCAGATTTGTAAAAGCAAAAGTAATTTGATGTTGGTAGAATATATAAACTTGTAACAAAATAATCACTAAAATGCATAAATTTGAAACCAATTTGAAAAGAGTTTTCAAATGAAGACATTTCTCAGGACAAGCTGAGAGTGTTTGCCCTGAAAATGTATTGAAGTGTCAGTGCCCTGGAATAAGCATTTTCCATGCTCTGGGAGGGATGTAGCCCCTGACCCCCTGCCTCATGCACCCATGTTTGTAATAAACACCCAAAAAATTACCTCTGGCATACCTATAGTCCGGGCATGAAGGGGTGGGTGTGAAATTGTGAAATACCCCCCCCCCCAAAAAAAATAAAAAAACATTTGTAATCAATAGCTTTAATTGCACTGAAGAAAAAATATTGCCCAACAAAACCACTACAGATAAACCTTCAAAGACTACTTCCACTACATTTAAAAACCCTAAACTGAAATCTATATGGGAAGGGGTAGAATATTCTCATATTATTTTTTGCCTGTCTCAGGAGGTAACTAAAGGCAGGGACTTGCACCGCATTTGAACTGTATTTGTAACCAGACTTGAAACCATAACCTTATTTAAACTAAACCTTTTTATCTATGTTAACCGTGACAGATTTACATGTTGCAGTGTGTTACACGATGTTGCGAACTGTTGCAATGTGTTTCAACCTCAAAAATGAGGGCGTCCCACTTCTAAATTAATTTTTCCCTCCCACCGATAAACTGTTGCCAACGTTGCGACATGTCTTAAGCACTCCTGTTGGTATGTCATTAAATCTCATCTAGCTATTGACCTATCACTGAACTGTATCATACTTAGTAAAATTCTAAGTAAAATTCTGTCAATCATCTTCCCCCACAGCCACTGGGTAACTGAGACTATTCAAGTGGTACTTGTAGAACTTTGAGTTTATAAGGTTTCATATGATGTCTGTCAAAGAGGAAAATCTTTCACAATTTCAAGTGTAGGATCCTTAAAAGGAACCAAAAAAAAAATAAAGAGAAAAAAAAGAAAGAAAAAAAAAGACAGCCCCACTCTGAGATCCCCTACAATCGCTGGAAAACCCATCCATTGATGTGAACCCAGAAGGAATCTCCAAAACTTGCTGGTACTGGCCTTGTGCCTCGTATGTGGTGACAGTAGCACTCCATGTACTATAAATGTCATCGGGATAATGTCTATAATCCCCTGTCTCATTGGCCCCCTAAACCCTAACCCTAACCAGGGGGACTAATGAGATGGTAGCCTAATGAGATGGGGGACCAATGAGACCAAATAATAAGAGGGGGACTAAAGAGATGGGGGACTGATGAGACGGGGGACCATAGAGCGGACCCTATGTCATCTATATGCTAATGACACAGACACTCATTAACTGAAGTCCCCAAGTTAAGGCTGATCAGCTCACCTATAAAAAGATGACCTACCACTGGCAAGTATGGGGCATGGTTGAATGTGAGCCCCACTGAGACCATGGAAGTACTACCTCGGAAGGAAATCCAACTATCAAAGGTAGTACTTACAAGGTGAGACTAATTGTTACTCAAGTACTAATGGGTGTGCAAACCAATGACAATAAACATTCACAGTTAAACACCCAACTTGTCTGTTGTCTGCCTTGATGTCTTCTACTTCCCTTTAGGCTACTGAAGACTGACGAAGACTAACAGATTTTTTCATAGGATATATCTCATGCCGAGGGTAGGATTGCAACCTTTGTCCCCATGAAAAAAAGCAAAAGTAACTTTCGTAAATTCTTTTAAGCAAACAAGGCTCTTACACTTTCTGAGGAATCAATTTTCATGATGTGCTTTCCTCTCAATATCTCAAACAAAATAGCATGAAATTTGAGAAAAAATGAATAATACATTTTGATATAATGATTGAGAATGGAACAATGGCAATAAGTAAAACTTTGCATGACCTTTCCCAGGACTTCACATAATTTCCATGATTTTTGAGACTTTTCCAGGCCTTGAAATAATTTTCCAAATTTTCATGACTTTTCCCAGTGTTCAATGACTGCAGAAACCCTGAAAAATTTTAGACAAATTTTCCCAAAGAAAAGAATATTTTTGTGTGTCTCTAAATAATTGTGACAGTAATGTGCAACCATCAACACTAATTAAGTTTTAACAATGTAAATGCTACATAACACATGCAAATTAATCAATTCTGCATAAAATGTGAAGTCTTAATCATATTGATGACAACAGGTTATCCATACAAAATTTTCAATGAAATGTGATACAGTATACTGAGTTGATCAAGATTTAACAATAATAATGAAAAAGATACAAAAATAATGTTTGTAATGAGAAAAAAATTGATTTACATTCTAGGATATAAAAATAGAAAATGGCGATTAGTTTCCAGAATGATCAAAGCTATTACCCTACCCCATTTTTGGAATTAATAAGACCAACAAAGAATCAAATATTTCGCCTTCTGTTTTGTTCATGTGCAACCTGTAAAAAATTGCAACGAACAAACATTGCCAAAAACATTGTGCAGAATATGGTATGAGCTTCGTATCACTTCCAAACAGTTAATGGGCAAGAGCAGTTTAGTAGACAGTCTCGTTTCATGATTGGCTGTTGAGAGTCATGTGACAACAATTTTTTTTCTTGAAATGTAAAATTTATAAGAAGTAACTGCTTGTTTCACAGTGAACATGAAATTTTGAAGTTATAAAATATGATATGAAAGACACTCTGATGAGAAATCTGAGAAAAATTGTAATATTTAGCTGTTGTTTCAAAATAAGTTTGGGACGACTCCTCTTGACCTTTACGGTAGGGAATGAAAGTACTAACTACATGAGAAGCGGGATGAGGAAGGGAAGGGCTGGGGGAGGGCAAACCCTGTTAATACCTGAAAAAAAATGGTCATACCTGGGTGAGAATGATTTTGTCTACATATTTTTTTTTTGCTTCAATTCCCTTTAACAATGTGACAAGTCTTTAATTGCCAAAAGTTCAAGCAAACTGGTTGGAAGTACTCTTTGTCTTTTTTCATTACCTGAGCCATAAACTACAACAAGTATGTCAATACACCAACAACTAAAAAATTTGTGCTCTTTAGCTCATTGCCAAAAGTACATTTCCATTAAGAGGTGCCAACATTCACAACTGATTCTTCTTTTGATTGTAAAAATGTAATACTTCATTTTCTTTACCCCAAAAAACATTGCATCAAATTGGAAAGCTTCTGCACCCAAATTATAGTATGTATACCATAAACTTGATCCTAATTTTTTAGGCAAACCAAGCACTACTGTAGAACTGAAAGCCACAAAGGAATATCACTTGGCACCCTCATAAGGTTTTTCTCCTTTCCATCACCACTGGGTCCCCTGCTTATATCGAACTTCTGGACCACATTAAACATGCAAATTGTACTGATAAATTAGGTCAAAGTACTTTACTTAACATCTGTTATTCATTTTAATGGATAAAGGATGAAAGAAACCGAGAAATACCCTAAGTTAACCACAAAAACATTGAGAAATAAAATGCATGAATATGCATGAATGAGGTGTTCAGACTACCCAATACCTACAAAAGGGTATGGATGACTTTAAGCTTTAAAGCACAGTTAAAAACAATACATACCTAAAGGTACTACTAAACTTAAACGGTACATATCATAAATTTCATGTGTTTTCAAGCTTGAAAGCCTCATCATCTTCATGTGTTTGAGGTGAGAGTTGACCGCCTTTAAGAATCAGACAATCATACCGATAGCGCTCAGAATAACTACAGCAATACTAACAAATGATTGTGCTTGCAAACAGTACGTAAATACAAAGAAAAATTTAGTAATTGTACATGATGAAAGCCCAGTAAAAACATCTCCACGGAAATAAACAGTAACTGAAGAAGCTTTGGACAATTTCAGGAAACATAAAGAAAATTAAAAATGTACATGTACAAGAAGTTTTTCCTCTTCTAAAGCTGTTTTGAAATTACAAATGAATGCATATCATATCATATACAATTTATTTGGAACTGTTTATTTTCACTGCAAGTGATTTTTTTGAGTGATGAGTATTACTATGTAACTGTGAGTCATAGGTTTTAGTACATGGTGTACATGTCATATGTTTTGTACGCAGTGACCGACTCAAGGTACTGACTGAATCAAGATGTAGTCACTAAATATACAACATGAAGAACCATCTACTGTTGTATTAACTTTAGTGCATCCATTTCATAAGTAAACCAGAGGAGGTGGAAGCCCCCAGTCAAATGCCTTTCCCCTCACTTGCCCTCCAAATGAATGAAATATGAAGGTAACAAAAATTATTCTACTGTACAATACATGTTAAAGTCAAAAATGTCACAAACACCCCTTGAAATTAAGTTTGGAATTTGGTTGTGTACAGTATAAAAGAGGCCATAAGTGCCATTTTCGGCAATCTGCGAGGCATCCAGGGAGTGCTCCAATTACAAGCTTGTCATTTCTATCTGCTTCACCACTCCATGATTTGCCAATCTTCAGCTCCCCTCCTCTCAATGACAAAGACTGGCTGGAGACACTTCTCTGCCTTAAAAGTGCCATGAGTTAGTTTGTGAATTAAACAAAATTTTCCAAAACTTGATTTAATTTTCTTCCCATACTGATGGAAAAGGTCAAAGTTAGACAAACTTCATATCCAACATGAAATAAATGTTCCATGAGTCACTCAGAGTGAGAAAATAAACACTTCAATCCCATTTTAAGAATTTATGAGTTGATCAACACTTTTTCAAATTCTCTACAAAACTGTTACAAACCAGGAAACGAAAAATTTCAAAATATTAAATTTTTGCAAAACAATTGATAGTTAAACTTGACCTAATTATGTTAACAATGCCCTTAGTCATATAGTACTGCTAAACTGTGGTCTCACGTACTCCAAGCTCCAGGTAACACTGTGTTACCTCACGCCAGGGTAATGTGGGAACGCAGGCTATTTCTAGGTTGGCGTTTAAATTTATATCCACTCAAATTGCAGGGTCCTGAGGTTTTGAACACCATGGGTTTGTTTGAATTAAGCAAGGTCATGGGTGTACCATATATGACAGCAGTATTTTCTAACATATTACAGTACTTTTATTAGTATGTAAAATATTTGATACCATTACCATGGTAACACTATCAAATAAACCAAGTTTCACTTTCCAATCAACCATACTCAGAGAACACTGGAGCCCATGGCATAAACCTGCCTTATTGTTAACATACTGTAGGGTAACACAAAGTGTCCAGGGGTACTATATATGAGATCAAGCCTGTAGTGTGGTAATGTTGGCCTACTCTCTTTTTTTTATTTAAAAAGAAATTTCAAAGTTTTTCTGTCTCAATACAAATTTTTACCTTGTGGTGAAAACTACCTCATCCACATAACAAAAATTTGAAAACAAAATTGACATTATGAAAGCTTGAATTTTTCTTTACTTTCCCTTTCGAAAAAGGCACTTGTTATAGGCTATAATAATAATAAACTTGTGACTTTCCCCCAAAATACTGGCATCTGCTAAATGTTTATCTCTGCCACATACATATTCTGTTAAATATAATATCTTTCTGTCAGCATGGTAATCATTCTAAGAAGTCACCGCATGTGTTCAGTCCATCTTTGCCAAGTACAGCTTGCAGGCTGTATCGGATGCAAAGTCAAAACTACTGTTGAATATCCTCACCTTCTTATTTCTTGGATGTTCTCTGTACAGTGAGGAAGAAAAAAAAGTCTGTTATGGAAAACTACAATAAGGTATTTATTAAAATTTAACTTAAAATAACTTTTCAGTTTGGATACACGCATTATGAATAATAAGTTTGCTTAAAGTCTGGCATTCACAACCCCTCCACATTATGGTATTATGATAGACTGATACAGTTGTTTCCTGAATACTGTAGTGCTGTACTGGCACAGCTACCACGTTCATATTTACCATTTTTTCCAGAAAAAACATACAAACTACAGGCATTATAAAACAGCTTTGTTCATAACCGAATGGAAACTTGAACAGGTACACACTATATATTGTCTATGAGGAGAAATGGTACGAAATGAAAGTGAAGCCAACTACGCTGTACTGTACACCCTACATGCTGTAGGAGACACTTTTTTTTCTGACACAACATCATTCAAATGATTTAAATCAGATATAAAAGAGTGGTTGTATGTATACTGCAATTCTTTGGGTGAACAAATTCACCAGTTTTAACAGAAAGGTTTGTTCCTTGTTAACGATTGCTCTTTCAAATAGAATTTCTTCTCAGTTACTGTACATTTCAATCATCTAAATACACCTGATCCTATGTAAAAACAAATATAAATCCAATAAAGTCTTAATATCAAACTCACTACATCTTCTTAAGATCTTGCATGTGCACCGGCCATAATTGACTGGTTATTTTCTTCTATTGGGGAAATGGGGAAACAAATTAAGAATGAGGCAATAATATTGGTAGCACAATCATTGTAATGTTTTGATAATAACTGTCTTGAGGTACTGCAAGTGTCCATAGAAGACAGACAAAAAAAATATCACATCAGCAAAAACAAATCTCTATTATCCCTTTAAAGGCAACATAAAGCAGTCACAACAAATTATTTTCTATTTTCAATGCTTCATTTTTATTTTCTCTATTATTCTGTCACATTTTTCACATTTTTTCACATGATTAAAACAGCTATTCCTGATTCCTGACTTAGGGTTTTGAAAATGAAACTAAGCAAAGCCACTTGGTGGGTTTTCCATTGAATTTGAACAGTAAATTCAAACCAGGCTTATAGGTGGGGATGGGAGGGGGGGGGGGAGGGAGGGGGATCTTAAACCAGGCTTATAGGTGGGGGGAGGGTAGGTTCTAGAGGGAAAGAGTAGGGTGTGGGAGTAGTAGTAGCAGGGAGTATAACTTTCCTGTAAGACTGAGAATAATACCCCCCTCCCCCGGGAAAAAAAAAGAAGTTACCAATGACTTCATACATCTCATACATAGGGCACACTTATCTTGTCCAACCCTCTTCCCCGCTTCCCTACCTTGAATAAATCTTTGCCTCCTGAGAGCCATTTTGCCCCCCCCCCCTTCAGAACCATGTCTATCTACTAGCCTTAATGTAATAGGGCTCCTTGTATTAACTGCTAAATGTAGATACAATACAATCATATTCAAAGATCAATATGGGTGAATCCATTTATTTCTTGGAAAATAAGCTGTGAGCTGGTGTATGCAAGCAGCTATATCTGTAAACAAATCATTAACAGACATACAGTATTATTAGACCCTAAACTTTGTAAAAAGCAAATGAAAAATTGCACAAGACCATGCAACAGTTGCAAACACATCCACATTAGTCATACATACTGAACACAGTAAGTTGATATCACAGTCATATTTGACCTGACCAAGGGCTCATATGATTCGGCCTAACGTCCTAATGAAGTTTCAAAGCATCCTGCCATAACAAGATAGGGGAATTCCCATAGAATAAAACCCAACCCTTGATGACTAACTGTAGAGTCACAAGCCTTGATGGGGAAATTTGCGGTAACCAACTCAGACATGACTGTAGTTTAATAGAATGCAGTTTTTCACTATTGGTGCTTGCATGAGAATCATGTGACAATATTTTTCTGTTTTAATTCTGGCATTTGCAATTGGTCACTGCTTGAAATCCCCTCAATATGTAATATCTATGTCTTGAAATATGAAAGATACATTACCTGGAAACAAGTGGTAGGAAAAAATGTATGAGATTAAGCTTTCGTTTTGAAATAAGTTGGGCCCTGTTTTTGTACTTTAAAGTGATCTTGTGAGTTAACAAAAAGGAAAAACATTAAATTATTCTTCTTCTTACGTTTCTCTTTATCCATGAAATTGCAGCGAGTGCAACAATGCACTGAAGAATACAAATCGAAACCACAAACTGATAGTTATAGTGTCTGGAACTAACCTAAACAGCTTAAATCGGTAAATTTTTGGAGGCACTTTTTCAAAAATAGCCCTCATTATAGACCATTAAATAACTAACCTGTCACTGAATATGCAATAGTATTTAGGTGTCACCTGGTTAAAAACATTCCATACCACTCAGACTTGGCTATCTTTTACTGTACAGCTGTATAGCTTAAAACCAAGAATGGGGTTCCTGTGTACAGAAAGTGCTTCATAACACTAACTTATTTGTGTACTCTCAAAATTGCTGTCATTTTCTACTGAAAATGTCACTGTCTTCCACTCTTTGGTACTTACAGCTAACACTCTCCTAGCCCTTCGTATAGTCATTGGCCCGTTTCCCTTACTATGATGTATACGTGAACTCTTTGCACAGTCATTGTGAGAAAGTATGATGGCAGGAACGGTATAGTGTGTACATGCAATACATAAATGACCACACACTAACACTATTCTTGATAACTTGTGTTTGTAGTAACAATTCGATCAACTGTTTACACCTTCGTTCTGATTGGTCTGTGCAACAAATGGCCCATGAGAGTATGAATAACATTTGTGTGGAGCACATTTTCTAATTCCTCGAGTTTAGACATTACTTTCATGAGAATTTAAAGGCTGATGCTGGAATTTGCAGCATAGACCTTCCTTTTTCTCATTTATTGTTCAAATGGTAGTCTCAGAGGAGTGACTTAAATTTTTGATGTTTTGTCCTTTCCGCAATCTCATGGCATCCCTTTAAGTCTTAATATGTACGCATAAAAATTCTTTGGTCCAACCTAGTACTTAAAATATTTTTGAAAAATTTTATTTGAAATATTCAAATTTAATTTTATTTGAATAATTTTATTTGAAATACTCAAATTTAATTAAAGAAAAAATTGAAAGTGATTCCTTGCCACTGCAATGTAAGTCTATCCTTTTTTTCAAATTGACAGTGCTTCTTAAATGACCAAAACAACTGTGATGGTCTTCTAAATCTGGGAAATGTAAAGGCTGCAACACGTATGAGATCAATCACAGACAGTCACAGTATACCCTCATTGACATTTTGTGTTTGCAGTTAGTCTTCTGTCCTAAGATACAGCATACCTAATCAAAATGACAGGGTTCATCTATGAAATATGGGCAATGCACATGCTAAGTATCCATCAAGACTGATAAGGTCTATATATACACAATGGAACATGCCAAGTCTGAGTTAGAGGGAGTTTTAACGCCCAGCTTCCAACCAATAGGTTCAAGTATGAGATGCCTCACTATTACCCAACTAGAAATGTCATGTTTTTAAGGTTTTCACCTTCTAACCTCTAGTTACCCCAAATGACCTTAATACCAAAATTGATTGGATTGATCTAGCTTGGTATGATCAATGTACAGTACATCCCTCACAGTTATCCATCTAAATTTACAAGCAATTCTAAAAGTATTTACCATTTGACCTCTGGTGACCCCAAATGACCTTTAACCTCCATCAACAATGCATGGGTCCATAAACATAGTATGGGCAATGCACATGCTACTGGCCAGTGTTGTAACAAGTCACAACTTGAGTCACTTCCTCTCAAAATAATAGCAACTCCATAGAATGCAGGAGTAATTGCCCCATTGATATACAGTAGTACAGTGACTCAAGTCAATGACTCAACTTGAGTCACTTAAAAGTTTGAAAACTGGTGACTCAAGTCACTAATCTAGTGACTCAATTACAACACTGCTACTGACATGAGTTGGTAAACTATTTAGTTGATGTTTTACTGCCCAATTTCCAACCAATTGGTTCAAGTCAAGCCAGCCACAGCCTTTTTTCCAGTTGCGGCTCACTGGATTGTTTTCTCTGCACCACTGCATATGCTGAGGACCAAGCAAACTTTAAACAAAATCTTCCCACCATAAAATGTCCACATACCAAATATGAAATCGATTTAAGTGTCCATTATCTTGAGATAATGTTAACAAGTTTTTCAGACTTTGACCCTTGGTGACCCCAAAGGAGCTTTGAAAACAACAGAGACCATCTTTTCACCATAAAATATCCACAAACCAAATATGAAATCTATACAGATTTTTTCTATTCTGAGATATTGGGTTAACAAGGTATTTGGACTTTGATCCCAGATGACCCTAAATGACCTTTGACATCCACCAATAACAAACAGGAACATCTTCTGACCATAACAAATCAAAAATCAATCAAAGTTTCATCTTCAGACATATTTTTATAACAGCTTTCAGAATATGACACAAGGTAACCCTAGAGGACCTTTGACCTCCACCAAAAAAAAATAGGGATATCCTCTCACTATTACACATCAACATACCACATATGAAATATATCCAAGTTTTCTGTCTTGAGATGTAGTGTAAACACCTTTTTTAGACTTTGGCTCCTGAGGACCACAGATGACCTGACTGCTAACCAAATCAATAGGGACCCATCCTCTCATTATAATATATCCACATACTGTACAGTATCAACAATGAAATCTGCCCACATTTCCTATCTTAACCCTTTACTGTTGTGCTCCAATTGGAGCATATTTGCGCGCCTCGGGAGTGGGCAGAAAAGCGGATGTAGCAGGCCCCACATTAGCTTCCGTAGGTTATTGACCCCGTGACCTTAAACTATTGTCCCTCTCGTCATTGTGGCCAAATTTTCAGGTAGCTACTCGCAGTTTCGAGCTCCGCGTGAAACAGTAAAGATGGGTAACAGCTGCGCTCTCTGTATGGGTCCAAAAGGACTCAAACAACGGTAAAGGGTTAAGATATTGTGCTAACAAGGTTCTAGACTTTGATGCCTGGTGATCCCAGATGACCTTTGACCTACAGCATGCACAGTACCACTTAGTTTGAAAACTCTCAGACAGTCTTATCTTGAGATACCATGTTTACAAGCAAAGCTTCACAAATACACAAACACATATAATAATAATACATTGAACTTATATAGCGCCAAATCAGAACAAAAGTGTAGCTGCTCTAGGCGCTTGACAAAAATAAAATCAAACAACAAATTCATTTCAATCAAAGAAGCAAGCAAACAAATGAGTCTTGAGATTACGCTTAAATGTAGAAAAATTAGTACATAACTGAATATGGTCAGGTAACTGGTTCCACAAGTAGGGAGCAGCATATGCAAAACATCTGTAACCATATAATTTCAATTGTGGATTAGGAAGAGCTAGGAAAGCCTTCTCAGAGGAACGAAGAACACGAGCAGGAGTATAAGGAGACAGAAGCTGAGAGATATAAACAGGCTGCCTTAAATGCTGAGCACGAAAAGTAAGCAGCATTATTTTATATTTGATTCTCTCTCTAATAGGAAGCCAGTGAAGTTCCTTTAAAAGTGGGGTTGTGTGACACCGTCTACTTTTCCTTTTGACAATACGTGCTGCAGAGTTTTGAATTTTTTGAAGTTTCTTTATGGAAACATCAGGCAGACCATAAAGCAAAGAATTGTGAAAGTCGATCCTGGAAGTAACAAATGCATGAACTAAAATTTCACAAGTTTTATCATCAAGGTACTTTCACACACACGTCATCATGACTGCATTGGTTCCTGTTACAATGGAAACAAAACATGAATGCCTGCTACCCTCTTTTCACAATGGAATTTTTTTGTTGTGTGTCCTAAATTATTTGGACAGGATACTGAATGAAACAGTCCGAGTGTCAAACACAAACTTCTATACCCTCCCTTTGAGCCTCCATGAAGATGTCCGTGCATCTAGCGTGATGTACAGTAGGAATAGAAGTTTGGTCCCTATTTTTATACTATAATATCTTTGGCTGGCTACACACTGAGTAATCTGTACATGTCCTCAGTGAAAGACCAATAGCATGTTTTACTGGTATTTATTTCAATCAGATCTCCTCCCCTCACCATGATGCAGCCCATATCAAGAATTGGGAGATGTGTGCTAGAAACACCAAATCAGTAGTAATCACTTTCTCTGCTATCAACTCAGATGTCTTTGGTCTGATTTGAGCTAGATACCATTTGGGTGTTGAAGGCAATTGTGCAACAGAAAAGTTAGACATGGGGGTCCCAAAAAGACAATTTACTTAATTATCTCTTGTGCTGTACTCCATATACAGTGGTCTTTACAAGGAGCAAGTACTGTATTATACTAAACTTCAACTGTATGCAATGGGTGGCACCATTACAATAATTCTGGCTTGGTGGATCGGACACCTTTAATGACCATCTTCCAGTAAAACCTCTTGAGGCAGGTGGGCATTCCTACCGTTTTTTATTTATGACATTTATAAACAAGAGCCCAAGGGCACTACGGTTCCTTGCATTTAAGATGATATTGAATTAAGGTAGTTGCAAAGTAAGGCATAACTGTTTGCACCTTTAACCCCAATGACCCCTAATGACACATTAAATTTCAAAACCATACAAAGACTTGCAGTTTGAGAGAAATGGAACACCTAACTTTTCCAACTATCTTACTGCACACCACCCACTTCCACGCCACAAATACACACACTCATCACCTTTCACTAAAATGTCATTTACTTGAGTTTGGGGTAGTATAGGAGGGTAGTTAATTGTCTTTTTGGTCAATCTCAACAATTCAAATCCAGACCTTACAAAGAAGTCACAAAGGTCAAATACAGTCAAAGTAGGTCAAAACTGAATTAACAGTCATCTGGTCATTCCCATACCTCCCAAGTGACATGCATTTCCCGGGTTTGACCCGCATTTGGACCCCCAACCCCGCTGGCCAGCCCAGCCCTCTGAAAAACCCGCATTTCAAATCTCTGAAGTATTCTTAGTAAGAGAACCACGTAAATTAACAAAATTCAGCTAATCAATGACTAAAAATACAATAAATCGTATCTAACAGCACATTCAACCATACTCGCGCTGTTATACAATGCATAGGCCTTGCCAGTACTGAACTACTGTATGATGCTACTGTCGCGACATCATTATCAGCTAACCTTCGCAGCAGGTATGGAACATATCCCTGTCACTGCTTAAAGGCATGTTCTGGAGACAAAATTCGTTAACTTCAAAATAAACAGAAAAATTTTCTCTTTCAAAAGGTGAAAACTGCATTTCAATAGCTTACAGCATTTGGAAGATACGAATTTTTAAAATATTGCAAATTTTTCTTGGGATTTGATGCATCATGGGAAATATGTGATGTCATTGTGGCACATTAATATGACGCTGCATTCAATTTATTTATAATTATGATGCCGCTGCAGACAATATCAAGGAACATTGTTGGTTGTGCTCTACATATGTTGAAGAGTAATGCTAGATCTACAGGAAAAGATATTCAAACATTCCAACAGTATCAAATTTCAAGGACAAACAGGATGTTCAATTATAAAGAAAAACAAAAGGAATTTGAACCAATGTGCCCACATTACATAACTTTCTGTGGCTTTGTTGAAGAGCAGAGGTATTTTTTAACAGAAATAACCAGTCTTTAAAGTGAGATATCTTGAGTTAGGAAAATGGTATTGTGATAGGGTTTGAAGGACATGGTGTGGAATATTTTTGTTTTTCTTACAAGACAAAGGCAAAAAGCCACCAGAACATGCCTTTAAAAAGTTTAAAAACCTCGTTCAACGCCGCGTTCAATAGCGAAAATAAATGACCGCTTCACGGGTTATAGACGGGGCTTGTCTCAGAGTCTCCCGAACGTTCTTAACTGTCTTGACAGTTCTTGACGTTCTTGGCTAGGCCTATATGTTTTCATGGCTAGAATGCCATGCGAGATGTACAAGATATTTGAAATCACCTCCAGCATGTATGGTACGGTACGACCGCCGGTGACACACCGAGGTGAAGTTTGCAAACTGTACCGGTACCGCACCAAAGTTTGCCTCAAAAATAACGTTGTAGTTTTGTTGAGGTTTTAGTCATTGCGCATATGTGAGTTTCGGCGTAATATTATTTTGGCAAATCTCTCAATACAATATTTATCTAGGTTACCGCAAGAAATTCAGTGCTGTACTGAACTTTTTTGGCGGTGACAATTTGTGTTGACTAATTTGCCAAAAAAGTGCCACCGTTTTGCGCAGAGATACTTCTAAAATTCAAAAAATTTTCGACAAGGGGAGGGGCACTGCCCCCTCCCCGTATGCCCCCTCCCCGTATACCCCTCCCCCCAGGCCGGCGATCCACCAATGGACAGATCAGTTGGACCCGCATCTAGCATCTTGGAACTTGGGAGCTATGCATTCCTGACCACAAAAAATTATGATGGATGACTAGAAATTATGTCATGGTTGTCCTTTAGACTACCTTATGTGTTTGCCCTCAAAGCAAAACTAAGGAAAAGCTCACAAGTCAGCTACTAAAGGCAGCCTGAGAATGATTTATTACCACCAATTTCTACTTCACGATTTGGCTACAAGACCAATAAAAGAACATGGCTCTGTAAAATCTAATAACTTGACCTTCTAACCTAAAGAGGGTGTTAGAAATGCCACTGTCGTCCCTAGGGTGAAAGCAGAGGTAAAGAAGAGAAACTGCTTTCATATTTTACTAAATATGATATGTATAAACAATATTATAACCAGAATGCAAAACTGCATTGAGGTTTCGATGATACACAAACGTTCCGTTTCAAATAATCCCATCATGTACCATTATCTTCTCATTCAAATGTTATACTAACATGTTCAAAAAATAATTTTGTTTTCCCACATGACCTTTGTCCCCCCCACCAAAAATAGGGATCATCTTCTTACCATAAGCATTCACAAACCACACGTGAAATCTATTTAAGTCTCCCACTTTAAGATGTGTTAACACCTATTAAACAAGGTTGTCATTCACATTTTGACCACCAGTGACCCTACAAATCCTTTAACCTCTACACACTGCAATTTCAAAAGGCTTCGAGCTGACTTCAAGAAATGAAAAATAGGAATCATGCAAACCTTCTTTAAAAGTGGACCCCCCTCATGCTAGGGCAACCCTAAAAGCCATGGTACAATTAAGAAATGACATAATGATGGTTTTGATGGTTTTGTATAATTACCTGCAAAAAGTCTTGAGAGTTCACAACACTGTAAACTAAGGACCCTCTCTCCATCCTTTCCAGCTGAAAGGTTTAATAATACTTTTAAGACTTTGATGAGGGTTAGATTTCAGTGCAGAGGTTTGAACCAACCCCATAAATACTGCAGAGTCGAGACATTATTTTGCAATGACACTTTGTAACACTAATATATGTGGGAGGACTTTTGAACAGCTTCTCATAACACTAATATATATGGGAGAATTTCGTAAGTTTTCCCCCGCTGCAGATACCACCCTGCTACCAAAATATGCTGCTGCATGCTTTATATCATGTTCTAGAACAAATAAAATATTGGTAGGAAAGCTTAATTTCCCACTAGGCTAGCCTAAGGATATTACACAGAAACATACATGTGTAGAATAGGTTCAAAATGTACATATGCTATACATTAGGCAATGGCAAAAGTGCCAAGACATTAGACATGATGAAGAAAATTACATCGCAGGGAAAAACTTTACACCTAAAGCTCACAAAAGTACTGCAGATTGTTGTATAAGGGTTTTTTACCAATGCCTTTTAAATATTTTTGATGTTCTTGGCCAAGTGGATTTTGTTGATCCTCTTCAGTACTCGATTCTGCTTTGTGAAAGATGTAGCATCAGCTAGGCCTAACTTAGGCCTACGTTAAGCCTAGGCAGAAAGTACAAGCCCACTTGCTCATTCGAACCATACAATTTTGGCCTAAACTTTTCAGTTTAGGGAGCTAGACACTTTGAGATTTCAACAAAGATCCTTAACATGTGAAAAGAGCAATTTTTGGAGGATATTTGTAATTGCAGAATTGAGGGTGAAAATGGTAATTATTCCACCTAAATCAAGATACTTGGCATCTCTGTAGGGACCATCTCCTAACTTTAACCCATTCACATTCCAAATATGGAATCTATCCAAGTTCCCTACCTTGTGATATTGTTGTCCCCCCGTTGACCCCAGATGACCTTTGACCTTTACCAAAACCAATAGAGACCATCCTCTGACTATAATGCATCCACAAACCAAATATGAAATCTATTCAAGTTTCCTCCCTTGAGATATTGTGTTGACAAGATTTTCAGACTTTGACCCCCAGTGACCCCAGATGACCTATGACTGCCACCAAAAACACTATGAACCATCTTCTGACAATAACACATCCACATATCAAATATGAAATCTACCCAAGTTCCCTATCTTGAAATATCGTGCTGACAAGATTTTCACACTTTGACCCCCGGTGACCCCAGATGACCTTTGACCTCTACCGAAAACATAAGGTTCCATCTTCTGACCATAACACACCCACATACCAAATATGAAATCTATCCATGTTCCCTATCTTGAAATATCGTGCTAATAAGATTTTCACACTTTGACCCCTGCTGACCCCAGATGACCTTTGACCTCCACCAAAAACAATAGGGACCATCTTCTGACCAAAACGCATCCACAAACCAAATATGAAATCTATCCAAGTTTCCTCCCTTCAGATATTGTATTGACAAGATTTTCAGACTTTGACCCCCGGTGACCCCAGATGACCTTTGACCTCCACCAAAAACAATATGAACCATCTTCTGACCAAAACGCATCCACAAACCAAACATGAAATCTATCTAAGTTTCCTCCCTTGAAATATCGTGCTAATAAGATTTTCAGACTTTGACCCCTGGTGACCCCAGATGACCTTTGACCTCCACCAAAAACATTAGGGACCATCTTCTGACCATAACGCATTCACATACCAAATATGAAACCTATCCAAGTTTCCTATCTTGAGATATTGTGCTAATAAGATTTTCAGACTTTGACCCCCGGTGACCCCAGATGACCTTTGACCTCCGTCAAAAACAATAGGGACCATCTTCTGACCACCGGTGACCATGCATTCACGTATCAAATATGAAATCTATACAAGTTTCATCCCTTGAGATATTGTGCTAACAAAGTTTTCAGAAAATGACCCCTGCTGACCCCAGATGACCTTTGACCTCCACCATTAACAATAGGGACCATCTTTTGACCAAAACGCATCCACATACTAAATATGAAATCTATCCAAGTTTCCTATCTTGAGATATTGTGTTGACAAGATTTTCACACTTTGACCCCCGGTGACCCCAGATGACCTTTGACCTCCACCGAAAACATTATGAACCATCTTCTGACCATAACACATCCACATACCAAATATGAAATCTACCCAAGTTCCCTATCTTGAAATATCGTGCTAATAAGATTTTCAGACTTTGACCCCTGGTTACCCCAGATGACCTTTGACCTCCACCAAAAACAATAGGGACCATCTTCTGACCAAAACGCATCCACAAACCAAATATCAAATCTATCCAATTTTTCTCCCTTGAGATATTGTGTTGACAAGTTTTTCGGACTGTGACCCCCGGTGACCCCAGACGACCTTTGACCTCCACCGAAAACAATATGAACCATCTTCTGACCATAACACATCCACATACCAAATATGAAATCTATCCAAGTTCCCTGTCTTGAAATATCGTGCTAATAAGATTTTCAGACTTTGACCCCTGGTGACCCCAGATGACCTTTGACCTCCACCAAAAACAATAGGGACCATCTTCTGACCATAACGCATCCACATACCAAATATGAAATCTATACAAGTTTCCTATCTTGAGATATCGTGCTAACAAAGTTTTCAGAAATTGACCCTGCTGACCCCAGATGACCTTTGACCTCCACCAAAAACAATAGGGTTCTTCCTCTAAATATGGGGCATCCATGTATCAAGTTTGAAAATTGTCAGACATTTCTATCTTGAGATATCGTGCTAACAAGCAAAGTGTCACAAACACACACACACACACACATACACACATACATACACACGCCATCATGATTGCATAGGTTTCTCTTATCATCGAAACCAAAAATTGGGGCCAAAGCTTGCATTGCAAATAACTTTATTAAATACTCTACATGAGAAAAAGGTTTTTTTTGTAATAAAAATTAATTACTGTCCAGATTGTTAACTTAACTGCTTTTAGACTGGGGGTTATAATTCATCTTTTCCTTTATACATTGCTCTTTTCTAAAGGCATTAAACTTCAACTGGATTTTTACACCAACTGAACTATCACACACTAAACTGCGCATTCCAAAGCATATAACATGCACATATACACACACCACTAACTTTCCACTGAAATAACAATGACTCAAGTTAGAAACATCATAGGAAGGGGTAGCATAACTGCCTTTTCTGTTCAAAAGTCACAAAGGTCAAAAGGTCAAATGAGGTAAAGTAAGGTCAACATGGGTCATCACATGCATTTCACGTAGATAAACACAAATCTCCATTACACAACCCCTCTAAAAACGCTTCAGTGGCAAGATATCAATAAAACATTACTTTTTGACCTTTTGACCCTTTCCAATTATTTTGGTTAATGTCACTGTTTGAACAACAGATATCGAGTTACAGCTACTAACAGAAATTCACTCTTTGGCCTCTGGTGATCACCAGTGACCTCTGACCTCCACCCAAAAACGATAGGGCACATCTACTCAACAACATCTACATACATACCAAGTTTGAAAAAAATTGATCCCTTGGTTATTGAGTTATCGCACCACATACCTTGCATTCCAATCCATGGCATACACACACACACACATACACACACCCACACACACATACATATGCCAAGGTGACTGCATACAGTAGCTAGATTCCTTTGTTACACAAGGAACCAAAAATACTACTACATTCCAGTGCAGTGGCTTGGGGTAATAACAAGGTCACCTTGAAGGTCTGCAGTCAATTTTTATGGGGATGAAACGGTCAGTCCTCCGATATCCCAAGCATCACAGAACTACAATGACATCTTCTACCGTAAAGTAATCGGGTAATCGGTAAAAATAGCCTGCAGAAATGAACCACTGTGAAGCTGTCTGACTGACTGAGCACTCTCATATGATTCTTTAGTTTACATGTTATGCCCTGGTGGTCATGCCTTTTTACAAAGAGCATTATAGACCTTAGGCATATTATGTCACAGAGTGGAAAGAAGCGCTCCTTTGGGGACAACATAAATGAACACTGAACAAATGGAGACAGCTGATTTGTTGATCTGTAAAATACTGTAGTCTGCTACACATGCAGTGCCAATTCTTATGTGTGTGGCCACTTGTCCCATTGTTCTACTCAAAGGATGGTGCCAGTGTGTAGTCAATGCACAAGGTCTACTTGGGGTTTTTTTTTTACTTTTTTTGCCATGTGTTACATACTTTTGACAAAAATCTCAGAACTTGATGTTTTTTGACACAGTGTACAGTACATGAAAGCAGTAAACAAATCTGAGCTGCAAAGCTCATTGACTAAATTCCTCCTAGACTGGTCAGTTTTAAAATCTTGTATCAATCAGGTCCACTGGCTTTTCCTACATAATAGTCTGGGATAGATGGACTGTCCAATAGCATTTATAGGGGAAGTATTGAAGTGTTGTAGGAGCCTAATAGGTTAAACTGATTTTGTGAACTCACTGATTTGAACTCTTTTGATAATTATAATGTCCACAAAGAAACAATAACCATGTCCAGGGAAATTTCCCTTACTGTACATATCCAACTATCGACTTCACCTTGAACTTTCCTCTGACAGAGAATCTGAGCTCTGAATTCTGCACAAACCTTTCTTAATTAAGGCAAAAACTCTTGTTTCTTGACCGAAAGGATATGTTTACATACAGAGGATGATACTGAATGGTACAGGTATTAAAAGTTGAGACAGGTCCTGCCTGGCACAGACTGGTACAAAAAACTCTCCCATTAAGTACTTACACCACTATACACAGCAATAAACAGGAACTAACCCAAATTTTACCTCCATTTAGAACAAAGGTAATTAAACTGGACAGCTAGGGGTCATCATCCTCACTTTCGATGAGTTCTTTCCATAATCTGATGCAATATTTAAAACCCCTACTTCTTTATTTAGATTTAGCATCTTCAATAAACTTCTTGACGTAAACACAACTTCCTTTTTATGAAATGATGAATATAAAGCTCTTCAAAGTGACGGCCATGTAACTACTGTGTAAACATGTTTTGAGGTATAAAGCATCTTTTTGCTTATTTCCTTTTTTGTAACAGTTAGGAAAGATTGTTTGGAATCCAACTTTGTTTGAATGAGAACTTTGTTTGACTGAGAATGAGAACTCAATGATCCATGAATTATTGGCACTTATTTGTCAAAAGTTTGAACTTTGATTCAAGCAGCACCTTGTTTACAATTGCTTGTCAAAAGTGTTGACAAATAAAATGAAGGTCACAAGAGGGATTTTGAGACTTTCTACAAATATTCTGGTTTTTATTATAGGCCTACTGTACATTCACACCACTTTTGGAAATACATTGATGCCCCTTTGGAAAGTCAATTTGATCTTGCACACTAAACAGTAGTCGCACCAAGGTGGAGGATAAGGGAATTTTCCCCCCAGTCAGGAGCTTTGCCCCCCACAGTCAGCTCCAGAATAATAGCGGCCTAATGTCATGGTCATTTACAGCAACAATCTTGTTCTTGATTGTAGTCTGTCACCTGTGAAAGCTGATGTGCAGGTCCATTGTTAATGGCAGGCTCATTGAGATGTAGGACATCGCATAGCTCCCAAGTTTCGAGAAGTTATATGTGGGTCCAACTGATCTGTCAGTCGATGGACTGCCGACCTGGGGGCTAAGTGTAAGTGGAGGGGGTGTCCACCCCTTTTGGAAAATTTTTTGAATTTTAGAAGTTTTTACACACAAACTGGTGACACTTTTCTGGCAAATCAGTCAACAAAATTTCGCCAAGTTACCTCCAAAAAATTCAGTATGGTACTGATTTTTTTTTTTTTTTGCGGTAACCTAAAAATATATTGTATTGAGAGGTTTGCCAAAATAGCTAAGCTCTCCTGATCACAATATTCAGTCGTTATTACTGTCGTAAATTTTGGTGCAGTTCTACGGGTACAGTTTGCAAACTTCAACTCGATACGGCGACAGTTGTACCATGTTGCAAGTGATATACATTTGCATACATCTCGCATGGCGTTCTAGCCATGAAAAGTCAAGAAAGTCAAGAACTGTCAAGAGAGTCCAGAACATTCGTTTGATGGGAAACTCTGAGACAAGCCCTGCCTGCCTTTGATGGGAAGCTCTGAGACAAGCCCTGCCTCTAACCCGCAAAGTGGGCATTATTTTTTCTATCGAACGTTAATGCACAATGGCGTTAAAGCACAAATGGAAAGGAAAATATATATCTGCTGCTAATAGCGATGTTGCGACAGCAAAAATAGCTCTGTACCTACCTAGGCCTATGCATTGTATAGCAGCACGAGCAGTTAAATGTCACGTGAGATACGATTTACTGAATTTTTAGTTAAGGGTAAGCTGAATTATTTGTTAATTTGTGTGGAACGGTTCTCTACCTAAGAATACTTCGGAGATTTGAAATGAGGGTTTTTCAGAGAGCTGGGCGGGTCAGCTGGTTTGGGTGTTCAAATGCGGGTCAAACCTGCAAAATGCTGGTCAAACCCGCAAAATGCGGGTCACTTGGGAGGTATGACATCGTCAATTAGAATGTGCTAGGGTATGTGTGTTACATAATAGTTTGTGCAGGGTAGGAGTAGGTAGAAAATGTTCAGAGTAGCGTCACTGGTCAACACGCTTCGAAGGCGACAACACCTAGTTCCCAAAAGGTCTGTCAGTCCAGGGCAAAAATTGCTGGGAGGGGCTAAATATGACAGTACTAAAGGGAAGTGTAAAGCTCCGGAGATTAAGTCCTCCTCGAATGGCAGTTCTCGGAGGCAATAAGATGAGCTCTTTGCCGTAAGTTTGGTATTACCAGTCAGCACCATTTCACCCTGCTTTCGATATTATATTCAAGATGGCGCCAGAAAGGCCGTATTCTTGGTGACAAGTTGCACCATTTCCTATGTTGTGGACCCAGGGGAGTCCAATTCGATGATTTAGTTTTCATTTAGTCTCTCACCTTCATTTGCCACTGTGGGAAGTATATTTTGAGTCATGGAGGACTCACACAGATGATGTATGTTTTTCAGATTGAGAGTATACCAACCAGCTACTTATTTTGTTTCATTTACTTTTTGTGTAATACATTTCAATTTATTTCCTTGTAAACATCTTGCATCATTATTATTATTTTGTGGAGCAAAGAAGAACCCAGGTGGATATGAGATACTTCGGGATTTAAATGTCAAGAATGTCTAGCTCGGTTCAGAATGACACAAATAGGACCAGAAAACCTTCAGGTTTGGGAGAATGACATGGACCAAGTTATTTGGTGGAGTAGAGAAGAAGAGGTTAGATTAGATGGAGTTTTACTGCCCAGTTTCCAAAAAAAAATCATGTTGGTATCTCTACAGTATAAAGGGATATTAAAAACCTTTTTGACAGCAGGGGTGGCACCAGAATTTGCTCCATGTGGAGCTGGCAACTTGCATTGATGGCAAAGGTTCCATGGGTTTCCATGAAGAAACTACTGTATCATCCTTCCCTGATAGGAGAGGGGATGGTACAAGTTACTGTACATGTAACGGGGAGCTACAAAACAAGAGAGTGATTGGAAGTTGATGTACCGAGGTACATTAAAATAGCATTAGAAAAGAAAAAATAAGAAAATTCAAGATGACCTATCTAGTAAATTCAGTTCTTCAAGTGGTTTTTTTTAGGTATCCCTGACAAAACCGTCATCCTTCCACGACAGGGAAAATAATTCAATCACTTAAATCACTTGCTTGACATTTACTTGACAGTACTATCAATTTTGAAGTGCAAAAATGACATTCAATTATAAAGGAAAACATAGGAAATTTAAAGTTATGCAACCAGTTTTCATTAGCACTCTGTTTACACTGGTTTAGAATTGAAGCACATTTTGAACCAAAAATTTAAATAACACTTAACTATTATGTGGAATATCTTAAGGAATATTGCTAAAGGGTTTCCATGATATTGGAATCCTTTTTTCTAGTGAGACCTTGTTGAATTACAGTTACCATCTGGAAAACGTAGGGGCCTACCTCTCAAAATAATGTACCAGGAACAATGAGAATTCAAACTACTTGGGGTGAGATGATTTGGCATTTAAAAGATAAACGGAGTGGCCCCACAATTATTTCAAAACAACAGCTAACTCACAAATTTTTTCTAGCACACTTCCAAGTAGCTTTCATGAGATTTCAGGTTGATACTGTAACTGGAGCAGCGACCTCTTGTAAATTTCACAATTGAGTGAAAAATGCTGTCACATAATTCTCAAGAGCCAATCATTAAATAGGATAGTCTATTATACTAACCTTAATTGGGGTGACTGCACTTTCCCTTTAAAGAACTAATCCTCTCACCCTAACTACGATTTCAGTGGTTGTCTGCACAGACAAATTGGCAAAGATCTCTTTGATTGACAGCTAGTTCAAAAAATGCAGCGTATGGAAGCTCATACTACTTGGCATATACTGTACTGAGAGTGATTTGATAACAAATTGGGGTCATGCATACTCACATACCCTAAAGAAATAAACTGAGTTTGTGTCTGAATGAGGACGAATTTTAGACAGTGGTGGGAGGGGCTTAAGTAAGTAGGTTGGTAGAATTGGAACAGCTTGGGGCAAAGGATTCGGACAATAACAATGAATGAAATTCACTATCCATCTAAGCTTTTTGAGATAAGGTTAAAACATCAAAGCCTAAATTTAAGGAAGGTTCTTCCCAGCAAAGATGAACACTTGCTGGTTGACTGATTCGAGCAAGCATGAAGAGCAAGTACAAAAAGTGAAATAAACATAATCATTTCCCACGGAAACACAAACTAATGATTGCCCTATTTGAGTCATTCTTCCGAAAACAATTTCCTGAACGTATTTTCCTCCCAACTGAAGATACTGTGCAATAAATCCATGTTTACTTTTGTTTTATAAAGGTTTCATTCTTTCCAATGTTTCCTAACTTTAGAGCAGAAGTGTTTATCTTTCTAAATTTTAAATTACCATCTGGCCAAGTATACATTAAGACAATGAAACAGCATCAATTTACAATGATGTTATTCATGAAGGAAGCAATTAGCACAGGAGGTCAACATTAGAAAACAGGAATCATTGACTTTTTGATGAATTCAACTTTATCACGTTTTCAAAAATCTGGTATATTTTTGTGGGCACGCTGGTGTACCTTTCATACTCATGGAATCCTGTGGAGTTTAGATAGAGGAGAGATTTCACCTGAAACTGAATTTTTCTCCCATTTTCTTCAATCAAGCTTCTGAGGGAAGGGACGGATTGTTTTATTCCCTTCCCCCCTTCCCCACTGAAGGATTTATTGCTTTACAGCTCCCACCAATCTCTTATTTACATTGCATGTCACAATTAAGAAAAGTGGTGGTGCACAATACCACAAAATAACTGATGACCATCTTTGCTATTGAAATTTTGTCAAGATCTAATCATAAATTGGCATATAAGAAGGGAAGAGAAAGTTATGTGAAAGAAGTACAACACTCCAATGATGCTTACCAGCCTTTAACTGGGATAATGTCTATAATCCCTGGTCTCATTGGTCCCCCATCTCATTGGTTCCCTATCTCATCAGTACCCCGAGATAGGGGACTATAGAGCGGACCCTCCTTTAACCCAGGGTATCAATCACTACATCTACCATTGATGAATAAATTTTGTCTGGTATGGTTAAAAAGAATTTCATACTTTTGCATTCTTTCAACCTCTGACCTCTGTTGACAGCTAATGTACCCTTGAACTTCCACATATGAGTGAAAAGTTTCTGATAACACTTGTGGAAATTCAGACATTCTAATCTACCATCAGATGCCACCAGAGGTGCAGGTAAATCAAATGCGCCGCAGCATCTGTTTGTAATGCACATTCCTCTCAAATAATTCCTTAAAAAGTTTTGGGACTCAAAACTCACTACAAATATACAGCAGAATCATTTTGCACCAGAAAAGATATCTAAAATGTAAGAACAAATTAGTTGCAATTTTGTTAGGTTATTCACCTGGACCCTTCCCTGAATGGCCTACCAGAAACTGTCCTTTAGCAAAGCCTGCTATGAAATGTTTTTCTTTTTTTTCTTATTCAATGGAGGAGATACAGAAAAGCTCAAACATTTCAAAAAACTTAAAAGGAATAACCACTTTTGAAGAGTGGGAATGTGCACAAAGTACATGTTGAACCCAGAGCCAACAAAGAGTAGGAACCAAGGGCTTACTGGGGTGGAGGGTTGTAGGTGGTGGATCCTCAAGAAGTTCCAGGCTTCTAGGTGTTTTAGAGGCTTCAGGAGATAGAGTACCCTCAAGAAATAAATTTTATAGGCAAACTTACTTGAATAACTGCATCCACTGCAATCTACAATGCACCAACATAACACAGCCCATACAGTATGTAGTGTTGACTGGGAAATTTTACAGAAAATTCTATGAAAGATACAGTACACAAAAGGGCTATAGGCTGGAGGATTGCTGGAAATGCAGAAAAGCAGAACAAGGCATTATTTTAGGGAATTTTCTGGGAGCTCAAGGTACAGTATTGTCATGTCAGAAATCAAATCATGTACAACAGCATATAAGATGTGTACCTGTGGGGCACACTGTGGGAACTTGCAAGCATTGTCTCAAGCCTATGGGATTAACCATTAACCTTTACCAGTGTTACGGGTCCTCTTGGCCCCAGACGGAGGAGCGTGGCTGTCACCCATCTTTACTGTTTCACGTGTAGCTCAAAACTGTGAGTAGCTAGCCGAAAACTCAGCCACAACAATGAGAGAGACAATAGTTTAAGGTCACAGGATCAATAGCCTGTGGAAGCTGATGCGGGGTGTGCTACGTCAGCTTTTCCACCCATTCCTGAGGCGCGAAAATATGCCCTGCTCGGAGCCGCAACGGCAAAGGGTTTATCTAAAGTATCTGCACCACCGGGCTGTGCACACACACAGAGACAGCCCCATGAGCTTTGCAGTAAACACACTTCAGAGGCTTTAATTAACCCTTTACCTGTGTTACACGTCCTTTTGGCCCCAGACGGAGAGCGCGGCTGTCACCCATCTTTACTGTTTCACGTGGAGCTCGAAACTGCGAGTAGCTACCTGAAAATTTGGCCACAACAATGAGAGAGACAATAGTTTAAGGTCATGTGGTCAATAGCCGGCGGAAGCTGATGCTGGGCATGCTACGTCTGTTTTTCCACCCACTCCCGAGGTGACCAAATATGCCTCGATTGGAGTCCAAGAAGCAAAGGGTTAAACTCCTCTGTCCTAAGTAAATGTGCACAAAACATTTTGGTCTAGGCAAAGATTGATGTCACTGTCCACAAGCTGTAGCTTCACAATTTTTCCATTAATTTCTAGTTTAAGTAGAGAGGGTTAGGGGGTTTTGTTCCCCCCCCCCCTTCCGGAAAAAGGGGGCTAAAATTTCCCCTCCCCCTTTTACTTTCTTTAAAATAAAAAAAAATGTTAGTATCTCGATTCTTACAGTAAGGAAAGGGCACATTTGCAGCAACATTCAAACTTATACACTGCAAATAAATAGCCTTTATTTCAGATTACAAGGGGCCTTGAAGCAAACTTTTGCTCCTCCCCCCCCCCCCCAACCTGTAACTTCGGTCTGGAGCAGTATCAATTTGGACTTGGGGTTTGGCAGTAATAAATCCCTCCGTTTTTTAGAATCCCCAAGTTTCTTTGCAATACTCAAAGTTAGAAAGTCAAAACACTTCCGATTTTTATCAGATATGAAGCTCATAAAAAACAAAATAGTTCCTCTCAATAAGACATAATGTTTGACAAGTTTACAATCATGGTTGTTGGTATCAGAAGGTTTATATTACAAAGACATGATATAATTGAACACCCTGACACATTTATGGCTACTTGTTTAGAGGAAGCAAGGGGTGATGAAATTGCAACTTTATCTGCCAACTTCAGATAGTTGCTGAGTTTTCCGAGGAGCTACCTGGTTTTTCTATGAAATGAACAGAAGTCTTGTATTAGGTGCATGACAAATAACACAATGTTTCAAATATTTGGGGAATGCCTGGAACTTTTGACAGATGACAAATAGCTACTGCAGAGTTAAAAAAGGCCAGGAAATTAACTCCCCAAAAAGCAGGCATATTTGGGTATTGGTGCAAGCTACTATCCTGTAACATAATAAAATTTATAATATAATTTCCAGAAGACATGCTACATGAAGTTTCTAGGAAACAAATAGAAATGCAAGAAATATCAAAACAAATTAGACCACAATTGGACATTTTTTGTAATGTTGCACTAACTAAGGGAACAAACAGTTCTTGCAGAGTGTTTAATATTGAAGGGTACCGTACGGTATGAGTTGGTTTGCAAAATTCACCAATTCTTTCCAAACCTGTGAAGATTCCTTCCCATATCTACTGACAAATGACAAAACAATCCTCACAGTTACAGGCTACATAGTACTGATAACCATCTCATTAGTGAGAAAACTTAAATCCAACACACTGCTTAACCCTTTACCGTTGTTTGGGTCCTTTTGGACCCATGCGGAGAGTTCGGCTGTCACCCATCTTTACTGTTTCCCGCGGAGCTCAAAATTGCGAGTAGCTACCCGAAAAATTCGGCCACAACAACGAGAGAGACAATAGTTTAAGGTCACGGGGTCAATGGCCTACGGAAGATGATGCGGGGCGTGCTACGTCCACTTTTCCGCCCACTCCTGAGGCACGCAAATATGCCCCGATCGGAGCACAACGGTAAAGGGTTAAAAAGCAATTAACACATGGTTGACTGGCCTGTTTGCTAACCACAAATGTTATGTAACTTTTTGTGTACTTTTTAATATATTTGGTACAGTAAGTGTACTGTCAATCAGTAAACGAGATGTTAAATCTAACTAAATCAAGTGTACATCTAGTGAGCTTCAGTTCCTACCGGAGGGGATGAGATGTAATCAGGGGGTGGAGGAAGATGCAATAAAAAGTAAGAATGAACATTTCATCATCACCTTCTGTGCAAGAAGACAATAAAGACTTCCAACACAGTACTCCTAATTTTGGTTTGGCTTGTACTGTACTGTATGTGAGTGTGACCTGTAATATCATGATTCATTTTTTCATGCTGTGATTTGTCCATATTCTGGTCTATACTTGTACATTTGTCTAGATACTTTTGTTTTCTGTACTTGGTTGGTTTTAAAATGTTATGCTAATTTGCAAAGACACTGGGACCAAACCATATGCACCAAAAATCTGGTCAATTGATAAGAATTGTTAAATTAATAATTTGATAACAAACATATTAAACCGCAGACCTATAAATTTCCTAACTACTATTTCCTAACATTTATCAACGGGTGGGAAACCCCAAAATTGTAAAACAAATATATTGTTGGGTACAAGGACACTCAATGAGGGACCAAATGGCATCTTTAGTTAATAACCTGACTCTTGGTGCCTACATGGTCAGACTTGCAGAATGTCAACTGTTAAGACTTGAGTAATGTCTAATGTATCATTCAACCTGTAGTATGAATACATTTACAGTTAATTACAGTCAATTTGAGTATTTCAAATTTGTCTTTGGTACTTAACGGGCTAATCCTCTCACCTAAACTACAGTTTTTTCAGTAGTCTACAGAAATTCTTGATTGGCTCAACTCTTTGGTTTACAGCTAGTTCAAACAATGCAAAGTACCAAAAGCTTATATTACACAGCCTGTGCTCTACTAAGGGTGTTCTGATTGCACATTGGAATCTTGCAAACTCATATCTCGAAGCAATAATGAGATTGTGTCTGGATGAGAATGAACTTTAGACAGTTGTGGCCAGGATGGATACTAGCTAAGAGAATTAGAACTGTTTAGGGTGACAGGAATAGGTTTTTTGCTTTGGTGTCTTGTGTAACTATGTAAAGTATTATTTCATTATTAAAGTGTTACTGCATTTAGCTCATGCAGGTCCCAGGGACCACACCAACCCACTATTTAAAAAGTTTCAATTTAATACTCAAATTTACCGACATCATTGATTACAACATTGCTGTATTTTCTTACAAGGCTTGGAATAGACTACTACCAGATACATTTCATAATTTTATAATTAGCAATACTTCTGTTCATAGGCATAGTACTAGACACGCTAAATCTGCCCATCGTCATTACTATCGCATTTAACATTGGATCATTTAGCTTGCGTAATCGTAGCACTAAAATCTGGAATACCCTCACAGACTCAGTAAAAAATTCTGCCTCTCTGTTTATCTTTAAGAAGGCGATTAAGGAAGGCATCATTGATAATTATTAAGTTCCCTTGGTGAAATTGAAATTTTTCTTAATATCTTTCAAGTATGCTCATAATTTTTCCAAATGTGAGAGCATAATACGGAGACATGTCATAGTTATGTATGTACGTTTTTGTTTGCTGTTTGTTTTGTAGAAATTGTAAATATCTATTATCTTTTTTCTTGGTTATAGGGAGTCATGCACTTTGTTAAGCCAATTTTGGTTTTCTGGATGACTTCCTTTCACATCATATTATAATATGTAATGTGATGAAACAAATATATGAAATGAAAGTAACATTCCAACTAATTATTGCAACAAAGGGCCTACAACATTATGTTGTCCAACAAACAAGTTGTTTTACATTTTGATCAAGTTTTCCAGTATGGGATTCCGCCAGAAACACATTAAAAGGGGGGGGGGGGATTTATTACAGTACTTCTAAACCCCAAGTCCAAATTGATGCTGTTGTAGACTAAAGTTATGAGTGGATTCAGGGGGACAAAAGCTTGCTTCAAGGCCCCTGTAAGTGGAAAATAAAAGGTTTTACAGGTCATTTATTTGTGTAAGTTCAAACATTGCTGCAAAAGTGTCATCTTTTTAAGTAAGAAACCAAGATATTGACAATTTTCTAATTTTTATTGAAATGAAAAGGGGGGGTGGCATTTTACCCACCTTCTTCTGGAAAGGGGGACAGATCTCCCCCTTCCCCCCTCTGATGGAAACCCTGCCAGCACATTCATTTACAAATTACAGCAATTTATGTGCATTTCTATGTTTTGCTATGTTTCCTATGTTAGGCCCAAATGTCCCACTTAATGTTCCCCACTTCTCTTCTACATACAGGTGTACACTTACAGTAGTATTTTTGGTATTTCCTTCCTGTGGTAAAAGAACACTAAAAGGAATGAACTTGGAAGGTTATATCTGTACTGTATCTAGATGACACTGTATTTAACACACATTCATGTTGGTGAATTATTAAATCCTAATTATTTCTTGGAAACAAGACTACCACACCTGTACTGACTTACTTTATTATTTTAATTACTGTATTGATCACTTTGTGTCTTTGTGATATAGGTCACATGATTAAGAGCCATTCATGAAACAGGCTAGACTAAATATTCTTATTCTAAAATTGAAGTTGGGGTGACTGTACCTTTCCTTTATGCACTTCACTGGGTCCTTTTGGACCCATGTGGAGAGCACGGCTGTCACCAATCTTAATTTTTCACGCAGAGCTCGAAACTGCGAGTAGCTACCGGAAAATTCGGCCACAACAACGACAGAGACAATAGTTTAAGGTCACGGGGTCAATAGCCTACAGAAGCTGATGTGGGGCATGCTACGTCCGCTGTTCCCCCCACTCCCGCGGCGCGCAAATATGCCCCAATTGGAGCACAACGGTAAAGGGTTACTAGAAAGAGACGTAGATTAATTATACAGTAGATGAAAAGTCAGGAACGGAATGACTAACTACCACGCACATAGCCATGATTGTGTAATGGTGGTGGGGGGGACATGAGGGAAAGTCTAAGGATGGAGAGAAAATAACACTATTTTAGGTGATTTTGCTTTGCAAGGTTGGGTCATGGGCTACGCCACTGCTAACTACATTCTTCGAAAAAACATTTCAAACTGAATTCTTGATTTATCATCAGCCACAACAACACACAATGGTAGGGACCATTAATGTAAAAGGTAGTGTGACATGTCAGCAAAATGACCTCACTTCACTTGGCAGTTATGGAGCTTACTTTTCATAGAAAAAATCTGTTGGAATTATTGCAATATTTTCTAACAGTTATCCAGACATATCTCTTCAAAGTTCAGATGTTTCTAAAGCAATTGGCTGCTAATGTAAAGATAATGACGTTGAGCATTGCACAGTAATAACATTTCTTCTGTTAACCCTTATTATCTCTTAACTACTCCTCAGATAGTTTATGGTTTGGTAATTGGTACTTATGGTTTTCAAAGGCACAATTTGTACTTCCGAAATAAAGCCCTTAGTACAAACTAACATTACAACTGTCCTTGAAATGAAGATTATAAAAATAAATGATAACATTAGGCATATAGGACATGTCCCTCTCTCTAAATCACAATATTTGCATATTGAGCTCATATGTATTAATGATAAGGTGCAAATCAGAATTGCCCTGTAAAATGATCAATTTTGACAGATTTTGAATGGAATTGTGGCTATTTTCTTGATTTATGAGCTTTTTACATCAAATACCCATTTTAAGCATTTTCATGTCATATGACCTTGACTGCACAAATTTGCACAATGTTCCTTACTATTCCCTAGCTCTTTCCCTTGCCAGCAAATACTACAGATTAATTCTTTGGTCATACTGTATACACAAACACACACACACACACTGTTTTGAATTTCAAATTAGAAAATGGTAAGTTGCACCATTTGATTTAGGAGTTGCATCAGTTTTGAGAATCATTACATCAGCTCTTAAGAACTTTTTGTCAGGTCCCTGGAAAAAGTCCAGATTTAACCTATGACCGATGCTTTCTTGAATGCCACACCTTCTAATCACTAAATAAATATAAAGGCTACTGTACTTCCTACAACCTTTACTTTGTTTAATTCAGTGACTACTTTTTGGCACAATGACAGGTTTGAAGTTGTTGATGACAAGTAAAGTCGGAGACTAACTACCTTGAAAATCTGTCATGCATCACTTTATCCTGATTTTTTACACCAAACAAACATAAAAACAAATCAGGAGACAAAATAAATCAATGTGCAAGAATATTGAATGCAAAAGGATCAAACTGGTATGACAGAAAGCTGTGATTAACAAAGAGGTTAGCCATACCATTAGACACAATACAATCTGTAAGTCACACACAAGTTTTCAATCTTTGTAAAAGTTTGCTGACCCTTTAGGCAATAGTTTGTTGACTTTAAGAGTTAAGTTTGAGCATGGAGCTACCACGTGGTAGCTCCATGGTTTGAGGAACTTTCTTTGCAGTTTCAGATGTGCTTCTCACATAGCTCTGTCTTTCCCATGAATCACTGTTTAGTAATAAGAAGCAATAAAACCATGTGGCCATGTTGTCCAATAGAGTGATTTCACATACCTCACAAGCTCCGCCCCTTTTGATAGGCAAAACTTACTTAGTTCACTGGCTAGAGAAGTAGCTGGACAACCGATGTGTGACTGTTGCACTAAAACACTGTTGATTTTTGCCTTGCAGTGGGTGTGGCTAAACAATTGTGACATCAGTTGAAGTTGAAAGCACTTGTATATGTGTACTAATAGGAAGGGAAGGAAAATGACAAAGGGAGGGAGAAGGAAGGGAGAAGCGCGGGGGGAGCAAGGGGCCGGGGAAGCGCGGTGGAGCAAGGGACCGGGGAAGCCATGGGGGAGCAAGGGGAAAGGAGGAGGGGAGGGGAAGAGGAAGGTAGGACACCAGAGAAGATTTTACCTTGCATGAGGTTTTATGGTTCAGTTTCTAACTAATTGGCAAAAGAGAAGAACATGTAATAAGCCCTCCTGGTGTTGTCAAACCAGGAATGGAAAGCATCGAGCCAATCTGCCAGACAATAAATACATCCTGTTCAGCTACTAATATTTTATTGACAGGTCTCTTTATCCTTATTGCTATGCTTATGTTGATCTTCCTTCTCTATTAAGATTGCCCCTTTTCAAAGAGCATTAATCTTGTAACAAGACCATTGTACAGAACTTTGATCATTACTGCAGAGCCAACTAATTTTAGACAGATATGCATTGCATTTTTATCAAAATGGCTGTTGACTGATTCAGTATCTTTGTCTTCATTGAGAAAGAAATACACCATTCCTGTTTGAAAACTAATGAGAATCTAAATTTTGATGGTTGTGTTATGTTTATTTGTGTAATGCAGGGTTTCCCCTGGTACAGTACTTAATTCCAGGGGTGACCGCCTCCCTGCTTTTTGCAACCGCTTCACCACAAATTTACCATAATTACCACCTCATACTCTTCCTGTGAAAATTACTTGAAAGGTACAGAATCAATCTTTCCCTTTATAGAGAATGCTTTCATGTTGACAATAAAACCTCACAGAACTGCTGACACAGCAACTCAGGTTTTATTACCATATACATAACTGTTACATGAATCAAACTCATGTTTCCATGTCCACTCAAATCCAATACAGTTGCTGCAACCTATCCCACTCTCAACTATAGATGTGTCTGCAGCCATTTGAGCAGAGAAAAAAAAAGAGCAATGGCCCCTGTCCTGCCCCCACCCTTTTCTCTCCCCTCCCACAAAGGGCCCATACATGCTGTTACTCAGTAAAATATACTACAAAATCATGCATGATTCCAAAATTTCCTTGATCCAACGACAACCAAAATTGACACTACTCTCAGTCGAAAATGTGGCTGCATACATGAGGAAAGGGGACAATGCCCCCCTCCAAAAGTTTAAAAAGTTAATGGAAAATGCTTTAGTATGAACAGCAAAGTGTTTTTGCCATACCCTGCTAATTTTTTAGATAATGGCTAAACAACTGAAACTTTGTCTACTTTAACCTGGCTATGTAGGCCTTTCTATAAATTCATTTTTCCATTTAGATTTCATATTAGGGAAAAATCAGATAGCCTAGGTAACAGACAGCTTTAAATTTGGGTGAACATTCAATCACCCTATTTACAGATGTCCCAATAGCTTTTTTCCCAATATAAGTATTTAACAGCCTCATTCTAGCATTCATAATATTCTAAAACCCTAGGTCCCCAGAGCTTCTGGGGACTCTGCCCCCTGGACCCCCACCAGGGCATTGCCCCTGGATCCCATGACGGGCTCTAAGGCAGGCCTCTGGACCCCCAGCCAGTGATGGGAGTGTTTCTCACTCCCATGGCCCCATTACTTCCTCTCTGGCAAGTTACCACCTCACGCTCTCAAAAACTGTGGGGAAACCCTGTAATGCATATACTACAAGCCTGTACTGCATGCCAATGAGGTACATGTGTCAAAGGGGAATTGTCAAAGCCAAAATGACACCAACGTTCAGTTCTGTTCGTGTGTTCTGAGTGTTTCCAGCACTAGTATCCAATGTGATAACAAATTTAATGTCAAACACTCCAATTGACAGACTCTGCATGTCAAGACCAATGAAACTTCACATCAAACAATTCAGATGTAGAATGGAAAGCTACTACAATCTGTCCTAACTAGGGTTCATTTTGCATGGCTGCATACTCAGTACAACAACTGAACTCACCAAGGCTGAAAAATATTTCCTAGCAAACACATCAAATTTCAATCATTTAATGTGTAACTACCCACAATTTTCCTCTAATCACCCAAATTCTTTAAAATATACCAACATCTCTAGGCAACAAGTTTCCTAGATTTACATTTTTTTTTTCACTAATGAACATAAACAAGTAACATTTTTAAATCACTGGCTGTATATTTATTGATCTTAAAGTCCTCCTAACTCCCACCCCAAACAGTTCCAATTTTTTACGGTATTTATACCTACTGAAAGCTTATACTACACAGTATATGACTAAAGCTTATATTACACAGCATGAATGGTACTGAGAGTGTTTTGATTATATAAATTGAGTTTTTCTATACTAACCTTGAAGCAATAAACTGAGATTGTGTCTAGATGAGGATGAATTTCAGACAATTGTGGGAGGGGCTTCAGTAAGAAGGTTAGGAGAATTGGTACTGTTTGTGGTTAGAGAAATGGTCCTTTAAGCCTCTCCCACAACTAAAACTCACCCTCATTCAGGTACAATCTCAGTTTCCTGCTTCAGGGTGAATATTCAAGACCTCAATGTGTAAATCAAAATACTCTCAATACAGTACAAGCTGTGTAATATGAGCTTCAGTACTCTACTTTTTATAAACTAGTTGTCATTCAAAGAGCTTTGCCAATTGAGAATTTCTGTGGACAACAAAAATTGTAGCTTGAGGTGAAAGGATTGGCCCTTTATGTGCACTATTTTCAAGATCCTATTCAGTGTTGGCACACATTTAAAGAAATAAAATTCTGTAATTTTTCCTTGACTTACAAGGAAAAATGACTGATATTTCCAGCATATTCACATATAGTTAGATTCTATATTTCCATCATTTTCAACAAAATAGTGAATCTGATCATTGAGAAAAATGGAACAATAAGATATCACTTTCTAGAAAAAAAAAACCTGACTTTTCTAGGTCTTCTAAAAAAAAAATGCCCATTTTCTCTGATCTCCAAGCCTGGAAATTGAACTTTCAGTTTTCTCTGACTTTTCAGGATTTCCACGACCTGTGTGAACCCTACCATTTTCATTGAATTTAGATTTTTTCAGACAAAGATATTTACTGCAGCTAATCTTATTTTCGCATTTTGGGTGCTATTGACATGCACCATGGGCACACTGATGATACTCATTTCTACTGATTTTCTGCTTCACCATGGAAGATCTTAAAATATAAGCCATTCTAATAAGCCCCACAAATTGCTGCTTTTTGGCTACCTTTACATCTAAAGTCCGGGGCATCCCATCATTCAAGGGAACCAATGAGTACACTTAATCAAATTTTGACTATTATTCCATGGACATTTTTTGACTTGTGCACTGCATACAATAAGTTTTCTTCTATAACAACCACAATAAAGTACAACAGCTGAGCAGGCAAGTGCTTACAACCTAGCAACTGTTACCATGGCAAAACCAACAAATACATAAATACTGCTGAAGAGGTTGTAAATCTCTTCAGGTACAACTGCAGAGTGTAAAGGTATTTATTGCAAAGCAGCTAATAGCAGTAACACATCCTTGATAAGATAAAAATCAAACCAAAATTCCAGGAAGATTGTTCGACTGCATTTTGCAAATGACTTGCAGAAATGTAGAGCTATCAGAGTCTCTATGCAGGATTTTGATGTAGTTATTAGGTTAGTTAGATGAGAGTTCACGGGTCAGTTTCTAACCAACTGGTTTCGAGTATGGTGGGCCACAGCCTTTTCTCCAGTTATGGCTTGTTTTCCTTGCTCCATTGCTTACAATGAGCACCCAAGCACAATGGTACTAGGTTCCCCATTTGAAGTCATTGGTATAATTGTGAGAGGTATATGTACAGTCATATTTGACAGTGTACTAAAACTTGAAGGACTTTTCATGATTTGTAGGTGATTGCACTAATCTGTTGTATTGAGATTCATGTTAGTTGTATTTTGGGTTGAAGGTCACCTTCTAGGTTATGACCTTCTGGTTACATCATGTCAAGATTGACTACGTAACTACGTATTCTACAACATTGCTGAACCACACTTAGAGGTGCGTGCATGCATGTCATGTGCAGGCACTGTGTGAGCTGATGTCTAATTTAGCCAATCACAGAGTTACATTATAGCTTATGCATATCACTTTACCGGATTGACCAATCAGCATCAGTAGAACATTTGCATGGGCTCTAGTAATTGTAGTTACACAGAGTCTGTCAACTCAACCAGACCTGTCTTCAGGACTCACTTATAATTATTAAATTTGTATTTCCCATTACATTTGGATCCAGAATTGTTCAACAAAGTGCTTTAATAAAATTATTGAACCATCAAAGTACTTGCCTTTCCATATGTCCAGTCTTTCACGATACTTATTGCTTGGATATTGTAGAACTTTGTGTGAGGCCCACACGCTACGCACCAACTCAAAAATAGGCCTTAGATGATTCTGATGTATTTAAAATATGTGGGACGTGCAAGCCGTGGTTATATCACCTTTTGGGATAATGTCTACAGTCCCCCATCTCACTTTGCATTCTATTAGTTCCTCTGTATCATTGGTCCCCTGTGTCATCAGTCCCCTACCCCGAAGTTTTTTCAGGTAATCATGCCACCTTCACCTCACCCTATCCCTAAGCCCTAAAACTAATCAATAATCTTAGTCCATTATCTTGAGAACTGACCCTAATCCCAATGAGATGGAGGACTTATTTAGACAGTGACCTCATTAAGACAGCTAGGAACTGGATTATGAAGCAAAATAATGTGAGGGGAACTAATAAGTGGGGGTCTAGGGAGGATGAGAGGGATGTCTGACAAGATGAATTGGGCTAAATGGGGGACCAATGAGATGGGGACGAATGAGACAGGGTACTATAGAGTGGATCCTCCACGATGCAGTTCCAACATACATAGGCCATGGACATGTCACATTCAATCCATAAAACTTAGCATCCCCTAGGCTGCAAATTCTCTGCCACAAAGAATTTCAAAAAAAAGTTACACATATAAAAAAAAATAGACATACCAGGTTGATGGAGGAGGGGAGTAGTAAGGGGACAGGTTAGGGGTCAGAAGAGGAGGACCTTCCCCAACTCTGAAGGGTGTCAGGTAGAATGTACAACATATGATAACCAGTACACTTAAGACATGTTGAATTTCCCTGCCTATAAAAACACATGTCCACACCTTTTTGCCTCAGTAAACTAAGGTCAACAAAAACCAGATAAGAAGTTGCCCTACTAGTTGCCTTTCACACCTCACAAATAGTGGTACATCTGACCCATATTATTCAGCCTTCGTTTACATCTTCCACTAGCTGACTCTCATCAAGCTTGCGGTTTCTTGGAGTGTGGCTAAGGGGAGTTAAGCAGGAAGTGGGGTGAAATTTGATTACCCTACCAAACCTGGTTTTTGATGGGAACTCTAGTGAAATATCTAATAGGGTAAGAAATTTGTTGTGTAGGATGCATAAAACTTACCACAAACTTCATTGAACCCTCTCTTGCAGTGGTACTCTCTTAAACAGATAAAATGGTACTAAAAGACAGAAAGCTCCAATGGAATAGCAAAAGGTTGCTCCAATCAACCAGAACACTGAAGGGAAAAAGATATATAATGTTGGATAGGTTAGAAGACAATACAGGGATGCAGTGGGATCAAAGGCCCATTCCAAAATTGATCAATTTAGTTAATAAGAGCATGACATGACATTGTACGGTTCTACAGTTTTGTCAAAAGACAAAAGCACATTTCAAACATTGCAGCTTGTCTAAGGCCTTATGGTTCCCACTCTTGCAACAATGTAAAGCCGCGGTCACAAGTACTACAACTTAATTTGGATCGGATTCCGATCCAATTTTTGGAAGTTTGTGTTAAAAACTTCTCGATCTCTAGTTTTAAAGAGCCAAAAATTTGCAAATTTAAATGAGTTGTACTGCAGGACTATGAATACTAGTAGTAAACTAAAGTAAAATAAACTTACCCTAACACTTATCCTGCTTCCTCCATAGGAGGCCAGTTGGTTTAAGTTTATGTTTGGTTTCCCTTTAGTCGCCCCTTACGACAGGTGGGAAATAGTGTGGGCATATTCTCTAATTCCCTGCCCACAAGGGGCCTTAACTTTAGGGGAACAACTGTAAAAGTTACATTGTAGCAATCCAAGGATTACTCTGTTTGCTTTGGAAGTTATGACGTTGATATGATTGGCCCTGTTAAATTTACTGTTAATATCCACTCACAGATAAGTATGGTTGGAGACTGTCTACAACACACTATTGTTCATTTTATAAGATGCTAGAAGTGTCTTCTCATGTTTAAAAAATCCCATTGACAAAGACTATAAATATTACTTTGTAGTGAGATACTATCATCCATTAAACTAATTTTGCAATATAAAATTCAATCATCAGCTAAGAGGCGAACTTGAGATGATAATCCACCAGGCAGATCATAAAGGTATAAGATAAATAGTAAAGGGCCTAGCACTGTACTCTGAGGTACTCCTGAGTTAACAGCTATAGATAAAGAAGTAGCACTGTCAAGGACTAGCTATTGTGTTCTTTGAGTGAGAAAGTTCCTGATCCAAGTGTTTAGTGTGCCAAAGATACCAAATTGCCTTAACTCAAAAGTAAATGTCTTTGGTGGGGGAATTAGTTCAAACACCAAACACTTTGCTTGAAATCCATGATTATAACATCAGTCAGACCTTGTTTGTCTAGAATTTTGCCAAGGTCTTTTATAGTTATTTCATTACACAGCACGTACAGTACTGTGCTGAGTGTTTTGATTACACATTGGGGTCTTGTATACTCACCCTGAAGTAATAAACTGAGATTGCAGTCTGGATGTGGATGACTATGAGACAGTTGTGTGAGGGAATTAAGTAAATTGCATGGTTAAGAAAATTGGGACTGTTTGGGATGAGGGGATTAGGTCTCTCTACCTCCAAACCCCCCTTCCTCCCCTTCCCTCTAAAAATATTAGTTACCAACAGTAGCAACTTTCCAAAATTTGCTGCACAACTACCCCAAGATTAATCGCTAGACTTCCTGTATTATCAAAATCACAGACATTCAGTCATTGTCAAAAATAAAGAATGTTTGGAATTCCATTGAAGACCCTGGGGAATAACCAGCCAAGGAAATAATCATCTTGTTTAATCACCTTTCATCAAAGCAACTGTTAGTAAACAAATCCACCAGCTTACTGTTAGTAAAGGTGACTTAAACATGACCTGGTCTAACACACCACATGTGAAATATTCAGTCTGTATTTACTTAAAAGATAAAACTGCTCTGTGTTTGCTAGAGCCGGACATGCTTTAAGATAATAGGTGAACCTGTCAACAGTTCAGTACAAACTAAAGCATCTTTTATTGCATCATGATCTAAGGAGGTTAAAAGATTACACAACAAAGAAAGCATGCAAGCAATTAAGGCCTTACTTGTATCCAAACTACCCTACTACAAAGGGGGAAGGAGGCTTGACAGAGCTACATGAGTCTGTGTAGGGACTAGCCTAACAGAGGCAACCAAACGTAACCTAGCCTAGTGGCAAACAATAGTGAACATTGCTGGCTAGGCCAACCAGACCTAACCAGAAGAGAGCCAGGGAAGCCCTTTCAAATGGGAGAAACTTTACCAGAAATGCTAAACCCAACAAAAGGAAGGATTTACTCATCAAACTTCCACAAGTTGGGTGGGAAAGAGCTCCCCATCCAAACTGTAAAACGGGACAAATTCCTTTGGGCCAAAAAGGTCATAAAAAAGATCAAACATAATAAGGGCAGGTACACATTGAAGTTGGTGATGAAACAATGGCAAGTTATGATGGCCTGCTGTTAGAGGTGGCATAGTGCCACCTAGTGTATGTTTCATGGCCATTGATCAATGTGCAGTAGATGGGACTGTGAAATAGTAGTTGTAGGTGAGGTATATAAGTTAGATAGATGGAGTTTTACAGCCTAGTTTCCAACAAATTGGTTCAAGTCAAGCAGGCCATGGGTTTTTTCCAGTAGTGGCTCACTGGCTTGTTTTCCTTACTCCATTGCTTTTGCTGAGTACCAAGCACAATGGCAGTAGGTTTCAGTTTTCAAAGTCTTTGGTATGACCCGACCAGCTAGGAGGCTGGAACTCCCAACTTCCCGAATGCAAGTCTGATGGTCTAGTCTAGTAACCTTGACATACAGCTTTTACCTCATACTACTGTACTTTGAAATGTCCTAGCCTACTGCTTCAAAACATACCCATAATATGAATACAAGGCCCTGATAAGTCAAAACTCTCCCAGTGCATAAAGTTTAATATGAGTTACTCTGCATTTTTCAACTTGATGTCAATCAAAGTGCTGTGCCAATTGAGAGTCTCTGTAGACTACCTGTGTAATCATAGTTTGGGGTAAAGAATGACTACCTTTAAAGGTTAAAACAATGCAGATCGGATGTCAATACAACCCATGAATGAGGCAGCAGACCAAGTGCATCTTCAACAAAAATGATGAGACAAAGAGAGCAAAACTACCGTTAAAATGTTAAACAATGCACGATCCGATGCCAATACAACCCATGCATGAGCAAGCAGACCAAGTGTATTGTCAATGAAAATGGTGAAACAAAGAGAGCAAAACTACCTTTAAAAAGTTAAACAATGCACGATCACATGTCAATACAACCCATGCATGAGCGAGCAGACCAAGTGTATCGTCAACAAAAATGGTGAGACAAAGAGAGCAAAACAAGCAATTAGAAGGTCACCCACCCCTCCACTCCCCCACTTAATGTTGTAGCAGCCAAATGCATCTTGAAACTTCAACATTGATGCAGGAAGGAGAATTTGTCCCATGTTTGGTCATCGAGGATTGTCTGAAGCCTGTACAAAGTTACAGGAATTTTCAAATTTTGGATTTCAGTGCTTTGAAACAAGATTGTCATTTTCTTTTCGATTTATAGGAAAGGAGAAACAGTTGAATTTGTCCCAGCAGTATACTGGCTTATCAGATTAGCAAAGTGCAAAAGAATATAGTGTTACTTCCTCAAGTAGCTAAAATGAAAGAGGGTGAAACAACAATCTGGCTGGATAAAGATTTTTTTCACTTGTAGAATTTCACATGCTGTTTTGTGATAAGGGGTGGGGGTAACATGCTTCACAATGCATGCAATGGTAAGCAACAAAATTTTTCTCTTTTTTTGCATAAATAAACATTGAATGATGATTCAAACTACAATCTGGTTACAGAGTAGTACACATGGCGATTTAGTTAAGGTATACACAAAATTGAAATGGTTCATCATTTTTACCCATGAATGAAAGTTTCATATACATGTACAGGAAGGTTTTCCATGGCTTTGGAAGATTCACCATCTACAAACATTAAAATTGTGTGGAGGTCACTGGTTTGTCACGTTGAGGTTAACAGTAAATCATGGTAGTAGTTAAGTACTCTGAGACACAGAGAGCAGTGACAAGTTCTACATTAAATCACAAAAATAAAAAAAAAAATCAGCAGTAAAAGGCCAATGTTTGGGGCTTTCCCTGGCAGTTTGTTTTCAGAGATTTTGAAAGAGAGAAACAAGCACTGACAGGATCGACATTTCTCTACTCCCTCACTTAATGGACAGAAAACTTCTTCATACATCTTTGTTCAGGCTTTAGACAATCCTCAATGAAAATCAGGCCTTGAATTTTGAGGTGTGCGATTGCAATTGCACACCATTACTCACCTCAAATCACTGAAAGGAGTGTGATTTTTTGCACACCTAGATGAAAGAATGTGAGCTCATGTAAATCAATTTAAGTTTAATAAAATAGCACACCTTCCACACTCCTTGATTTCCTGAGGAGTGTGATTTGTAGCACACCTGGAAAATCTAAAACTGAAGGTCTGAAAAATGGTATGACAAAAAGAGCGAAACAAGCAATGGAAGGATAACCATCCTCTCCCTTCCCCTCTCAATCTTGAATCAGCCCAAGAAATCCAGAAACTTTATCTGTATCTGTAATAGTTCAATGGTCAAAGCTACTCACATGTAGAAGAAAGAATAGGTCCGAGGGCCCTGGCTAGGGCTCCAAGGGATCTGAATATACCCATGATAGTTCCCTTTTGATCATCTGAACCTGTGAAAACATCAGAAATGTATTTTTAAATATAATTTATCCAAAAATGACTTTACAAGGACTTACAACAAAAATGATTCAACCAAAAGTTTAACACTTACAAATGAGAAAGCAGTGAGGGAACATATTTATGACAAAGTATTATCAGAAAACATAACATCCTTTGAAGAACTAGTGTAAATTTCCTTCATAGAAACATAAAAGTTGGCCCAGCTCAGCAATTACTCTTCCTTATGACAGGGGACAGACTACATGGTCAAGTGGTTAGAGCATCAGACTTGCATTCAGGAAGTTGGGAGTTCGAGTCCTGGCTAGGCCATACTGAAGACTTTGAAAATGGAACCTACTGCCATTGTGCTTGGTGCCCAGCACAAGCAATGGAGTAGGGAAGACAAGCCAGTGAACCACAACTGGAAAAAGGGCTTTTGCCCACTCAACTTGAACCAATAGGTTTGAAACTGGGCGGTAAAACTCCATCTAATCCTTTTGAAGGTAATATTGCTTCATTCATCCTCTAAAACTAAACTGCTCCTTTAAGAATAAGGGTGAAAACAACTTAAGCAACCATTTACAAATACAGGACTAGTTGCCTATCTGACTACAATATGTCTCAATACTTTTGAGTATCAAATATTCAGCTGCAACAGGAAAAATTGTGAGATGTGATATAGACGAATCTGATTAGTGCTTGTTTTTAGTGACTGTAGGCTGCCATTAGTGGGGTCCATCAGCCTAAAACTGTCTTTATTTATTGTTTACATGAATTTCAAACCCTCATGTTTAGTGAACTTGGAGAAATTAAGATACAAATTAGTGTAAACCATCCATGATAGAGGTAAGCAAGGAAATCAAAAGGTTTAAAAGGTAATGGACCCCAGTTATGGCTGACTGAAATCAGACCATCACTTGCTGTACGGATTCGTGTATACATGAAACAGTAATCTCCCTTTTTATAAAATAAAATGCACTGCTTGAGTCTACCTACAAATATTCGGAAATTTCAAAATAAGTTGACAAATCAGCTGACTTTAATTTTTTATGTGATTTGCACTGACAAACATGTTTCTCCAAGAAGGCATACATTTTGCACGATAATTTCATATGAACAAGGTTTATTTCTCCAAACGAGGGCACACTTTTTGCTCTGCCATTTCGTATGCAAAAGGTTCACCAGTTACAACATTATCAGAGATGTCAACTTACCTTTGAGAGTCACTACAGTTGTCATACACGGTACCACTGTAGCAGATGCTGAAATGAAAACAAAAGAATGCAATGAAATTAAGACTATTTTGCAAAATCTCTCTTGACATGAACTCAATACTAAAAGAGATGCTACTGGAAATTTTTTTTCTTTGGCTATTAAAATTAAATTTCTCAGCTCAGCAGCAGGGTAAAATTTAAAGTTGGATGCCTGTGTATTCCATGTTGACCTGAAGCAAGCATATGTGATGGTATACCTCAAAACTACTGGAAAAGGTTCCTTTTTTTACAAATTTTTCCATCTACTGTTTTGACATGAAGATGGAGATAAATGTTTACTTAAGGCTTAAATTCATAAAATTTCAATGCCGATCTTTCATTGTCGTTGGAGGGAGGGGATTATATGGCAGAAATATGATTTTTAAGTTAAACCAAAAAGATAATGGTAGTACTGGTAAATGTGAGGTTATGATGAACCCCTATTTTCTTCAAGTCAAATTAATGTTCTTGTAAGTGTTCAAGATAACATTTTTGCTTCTTTAGCAACCTTAGTTTTTATGACCTACAAATCTGTACAAGAAAGAACTTTCCCTAAAGCATAATATGTGACTGCATTCGATTATAACATCAATCCATAAAACATTGCTGACCTGTGTCATATATTGCCGTCCTTTTGTAACAATGATGTTACTTACCAAATGAAAACAGAGTTAAACCAGTGTAATACAGCGTTAACGTGTAGCTAAAGGAAATTATCAGGAAAGACGGAATCAGGAGAAACATGCCCTGAAAAAATGAGAAAAGACATTAAACAAAAGTGAAAATAGGGGACTGATCTGGTTTAAACTTCACATTCCAGGCTGAATTTAAATGAATTTAAAAAGACCGTATATTCTGTAATAAACGCCCCCGGGGCGTTACATTTCTGAAAAGGGGGGCGTTTATTTGAGGGTATATTGTAATAAAAAATTAACTTATCGGCATCGGTAAAACTCTGCCATTCAACCCATCATTACCACCGATTATTTGTAAACTGAAAAAGTGCACAAATATACCTGAAACTTGCTCTTAATTTCGTTAAAATTCCTGTGTTTATACCGTACTCAATCCTTCCCGCCAAAACGGAATGCATTGATAAGCACAAACGTATAAATTATACCCCTGCCATGAGCGCGATCGTTGGTTATTTTCCCCATAACAATGTAGTATAACCTGGAATTGTATTCCTTACAGTCTGTAAAAAGTGCCGCGTAAGTTGCTGTGCAATTTGTTCTGTACAAAAGCACAAGTACAGTACAGACTATCCGAGCTGCAGTGTTTGGCTGTATTCCCAAGTCCCAAAGCTTACCATGTATATCTGTGCACGTTTTATACACGTAGCACCTAGAATCTTTGGAAGTTCGGTGGTTATTATCCTGCATAAATTAAGCCATTTCTCGCATTCCTTCCGTAATGTTATTTGCAGTAGGACTTATGAAATGTGAACGTCATCGCCAACGAAAACAGTGATGCACGTGGTCTCATGCAGGCTACTTCTTCGCCCACGCACTTACGTGCGTGTCCGTTTTTACCGCCAAACAAGGCATCATGTTTTGCTCGGTGACATCATATGCATGCGATCCATTGCAAAATTTAAATTGCCCCTGCATCGTGATTGGTTCAAATGCGATGATTCTAGCCAGCCAATCACAACTCGCGCCATCGCCTATGTGATTTAGTGTGTGAAAATACTAAGCCTCGAGACGAATTTTTCTATCGAGTTTTTATGTGATACGACGATCACATTTCAAATGCTGATATAACCGGCTAGCGCAGCCGGGCGAGCCCCGTGCTAAATTCAACAAGAAACGACATCACAAATCTCTGCGTACTTGGATTTTTCGGGGATTTCACTTGGGTGCATTTCAATTGCAGATTATTTTCAAACAAGACGTAAGTTTTGGACAAGAACTGCTAAAAATTTACGGGGATATTTATATCCGTAAGGAACCATAGGATACGTACGTTAATCAGGTGCGATTGTTTTGCTGCCCCAGAACCGCTAAGATTATTATGATTGCGTATTTCTACATGGCCTCATTAAAGCGGGATTCTACAGTACATTAACGCAACTACAACCCAGTACAGTAAAATACTGCAAATGTTCCGACATGATTGGGGGATGAAAACTAAACAGAGAGCTAAATTATCAAAGGGTATGTGACATCGACTGAAAACAATCCTACTGTATTAACGATTGGTTAATATCTCCACATTTGAAAAGAAAATATGAGGCCTACAAAAATGATATTCCATTCGCAAAACAAACGGAACTATTCCCAATATTTTTCAACTTGAACGATACGCACAAAGCAAGGGGCGCGTACTTTAGAGACAAACACGTGTCTTCCCTCTTTCTAATAATCGGTAATTGGAATCGGGCCGACTGTTAAATTAAATAATGATTATGCATAACCGGTCAAACACTAGCTTTATCTGTGGTTTGGGCCTGTAGTGCGGGAGGCCTTGGCCTACGCAGTTGTTAAAAATTTGAGGGGGGCGTTTATTAGAGGGGGAGCGTTTATTACATAATATACGGTATTTTTGTACAAAATTATGATCTTCTCTGCCCAAGTCTACCTTGACAGAGTAATAGTTCATTTACACTAGATCCAGATCTCATTGCCTGTGCAGGGGTAGATCCACCGACTTGAGGTCATGTCTGTAGTGTGAACACAGATCTCACTGCCTGGAAGTTTTGATCTCCTTATAAGGGGATGAAAGACCCTCAAGTGATTAAAGTTGTAGTATAAATGCTCCAGGATCAATAAGGACCTGATATCAATGGTAATATGATTTATTTGGAGGTCATTTCCACTAGAGGACCCATCAATGCAGAGAGGGCCCTCAGAGTACAAGACTTATAGTGTGATGCACCAAGATCAAGCCCTGAGCTCCAAAAATTTCAGAATTTGAAATAGGGATAATGAGTTGTGGTATGTACATGTGCACCAGTGTTGAAACTGACCAGAACATTTTTTTCTTGCACTTCCATTAAGCACATAACTACAAAAACAGCAACTTACCCTCATATTAATAGAGTATGTATAATAGTTTACAGCACAGAGCCAGATAAGGTATTGCTACCAGAATATATTTGTATTCAGTGCAGTCTGTAAAGCACAAATACGATAACTACTCCTAATCTTGACAGGGACAGAAGTATATAAAAGCCATGCGGATGGGGCAACAGCCGTTCAAAGCAGAAAGGTGGGAACTAAGGAGGATTTGCAGAAAATTTCAGAACAAAACAGAAGAGTTAGGAAATTCGCAAGCCCTGTATTTAATTCAATCCACTGATAAGACTGGGCAATCGATCAGACCGAATCATGTGTAAATGCTTCGTCCTAAATAGAGGCAGTTCATCACATGATAACACACACAATACACTACATATAGTTGGTACACATGATGAAACATTCCTTACTACTTTTTGTTACAACTGCATTTTTTGCCTCATTACCTGTTATCCCTAAAGGGAGGAAATGAAGCTCACTTGACACACACGATATAGTCACATTTCACATGCGATTGATTGACAGTAACAGATATAAACACACACAAAGTTATGTAACATTTGAGTTCAGCTGACAGGCCAGTCAAGCATTTGTTAATTGCTTTTCACACAGTATGAACACAATGAAAGCATAGCTGATTTGAGGGCACCGATCACATGACACACTCAGATACCACTTACACCCCATACTGCCTTTGATCTACTGGGGTGTCTATGTTGCTTTCTCAAGAAGCAAAGTCACAGCATGAATTGGACAGTCTTAGAGTGATGTGTCTACCATCATATGGTTGAAAGGTCAATTATTTACAAGCACTTGAAGATAAATCCTGCCGATGGCAGTAGTTTATTATAATGTATCAAATTGATACTACTCCACTGAATTACACGACTGTCCTTCAATGGACTGGACTGGCTCCACTGAGGCACTCAAAGAAATAATCATTCAAATAGTACATTAACTTTCAATTTATAATAAAGAGTTGGGTTAACTTTAAAGGAGGCTTTCTCTCCATTAGGTAAATAGTTTTTTAGCAGCTGTTGATACACTTTACAACTACTGCCCATATCTCTGCATAAGTTATTTAAAACAAAGACTCAAGTCATTTAGAGTTCCAGACTGGAGTCAAATTACATCATTTTGGGTGATTTCAACTCAAAAAAGTGCAATTTCAGTCCACTCCATTTAGAGTAAGAAAGGTGACTTGTTTGAACTCTCTAAAAAACATGATAAACCTTTTCCAAATGACAGGCTAAAATGCATATTACATGTTGCTTAAAATTTAAAACAGCTGTTGGTGACCAAATGCATGGTCAATCCATTAGAGCATCAGACTTGCAGTCCGGAGGTTGAGAGTTTAAGTCCTGGCTGGTTCATACCCAAGACTTAAAAACAGAACCTACTGCCCTTGAATTTAAAACAGCTGTTGGTGACCAAATGCATGGTCAATCCATCAGAGCATCAGACTTGCAGCCCGGAGGTTGAGAGTTTGAGTCCTGGCTGGTTCATACCCAAGACTTAAAACGGAACCTAATGCCCTTGTGCTTGGTACTCAGCAAGCAATGGAGTAGGGAAACCAAGCCAGTGAGCAACAACAGGAAAAAAAGCTCTGGTTGGCTGAACTTGAACCAACTGGTTGGAAACTGGGCAATAGAACTCCATCTAACTAACTAATGGCTGTTGATAAAACATGACAAGAGGATGAATATTTTCAGGCATATTGCTGTAGAAGAAAGCAGGTAGCAGGGACAGTGGTTTGCAAGTGACACCAGCTGTGATTAATTACAAAGAGCTTTCTATTAAACCTTTATATCCTGGTGTGACTATTTAGTGATTAATTGCTAAACAATGGCAGCCCTACTTACGAGCATTAGACTTATCATTGTAAAATTGATAGCCAAACCACAGGCTAGTTCAGTTTGTTACATCCATGGGCAAGAGGATTTATCTGAGTTGCATCTCCTCATCAAGCACTTACTTGGGGATCTGTCAGGCAACTCTTCCGTTGGGTCTCATTTCGTCCCCTTTCTGGCGTACTGACGAATCCCAAAATCAAGAATTTCATGAATCTGTGGATCTTGTATTTCACATAGTGACGAGTGTTGTCTTATTTGGAAAATTTACGTATACATCGTTTTTATGTTTGGAATTGTAGAAAATGGTATATTTTACAAAGTCGTTGCAATTTTCAAGGCTGGGGTGAACAGATTACGGCAAAAAATGCATTCGTCACAACGCCAAACTTGCCAAATTTCCACATTTGTCACTATGCCCATTTGCGATTCATCAGTATGCCAGAAAGGGGACAATTTATTTAATTTGTCTGTGATTGGTAGGTTGATAGGTTTTCATTAACCACTGACGGCGGTGTGCAAAATCTTTAAAAAGCATTCAGTGCTTCGTATTTTTGAGACCTTTATTTTGAAAAAAGGAACATATATATGGACATCTCACAAGTCCACACATGGCATTTCCTCCTCCCTAAATATTTTCCAGAATTATCCTATCAAACCCAAACAAATTGGCACAACACTCTTGGTAGGTTTCTGTATGACACCTGTGGAAGGTTTGTGTATGGAAGCATTGTATGTATGTCAGTTCATGGCACCCTTTATAACTATGTAAATGTTACCCTTGAAGGTTTGTGAATGATAACCTTGGCAGGTCTGTGTATAACACACTTCACAGTTAGGTGTATGGTTAGATGAGATTTAATGACACACTAACACGAATGTGTTTTGTAGTGTCGGACAACTCGACAAAAAATTCAAAATTAAATTAATTTTTTAAGTATGGTGTAAGTTCAACTTTGGTTTCTCTTTGGTCGCCTCTTACAGAAGGCAGGAAATATCATGGGCATTTTCTACAATTCCAACCCACAGGGGACATGAGGTGTATTATATCCGTGAGGGTTTGTCTGTAATTTTATTGGCAGGTCTGTGTATGACACTCTTCATTGGTCAGCGGAAAGCATCTTGGAAGATTTGTGTATGGTACCGTAAATAGATCTGTGTATAAGGTGCTGGTCACACAATAGCAACCTGCTTAAGTTATTGGTAAGTCTGCATATGGCATCACTGCTAAGGGAAATACTAATAATAAATTAGGCTTATATAGTGCCAATCAGTTCCAAGAAGGCACTGCTATAGGCACTTTAGAAAGAAGTATAAGCAGTATTGAACAAATGAGTTTTAAGTAAACTCTTAAAAACAGAAAGTTTTGAGCAAGTTCGTAACTCATTTGGTAACTTATTCCACAGAGATGGTGCACAGTACTGAAAAACTTCTACAGCCATAGGTTTTTAGGCACAGTTTGGGAAGAGTTAAATATGATTTGCAAGAGGATCAAAGTGTATGAGTTGGAATATATGGCAACAGAAGCTGTGAAAGGTACAAAGACTCTCCCAGGAAAAGAGCACGAAAGGTGAGTAGAAGCAACTTATACTGAATACCGAAAATAGGCCCCATGTATGGCTGTATATGTGACGATATTGTGTGGCCAGATAAGAATTAGAGTTTTAGTAACCAGAAGTAATATAACATGATCTTATTACACTTGCCTATTTCACTTACCAACAAGGCTATTTTTTTCTCTTTACCAGGCTGAATTCTTCGTAAAAAGCCACCTAGGATGAAAACAATATGATGAAGATAATTTTAGAAATTCCTCTGCCTAGCTATGAAAATGTGATGGAAAGGACTAGTTCGGGGTTTTTTTTTTTGAGATTTAGTAACTAACCTCTCGTAAAACATGATCCTCTTTGAATGCAAACAACTTCCAACAAAATACTTCTCAACAAAATGCACAAATTAAACAGACTGAAAAAATAAACTACCAATACACATATCTCCCCCAAATCTCTGTTTTTTCTCTCCCCTTTATATTACATACAACTTGCTTTACACATTCCCTTTAATAACAAGGTGCAGAATAGATGAGGTTTTATGGCTCAGTTATTTCTAACTGCTCAAAGTCAGGCCAGTAACAGCTTGTTTTTTTACTTGTGGCTTACTGGCTTGTATTCCCTACTCCATTGCTTATATTGAGCATGAAGTACACAGGAAATAAGTTCTATTTTTCAAGTCTTCAGTATAACCCGACGGATAGTCCCATTCCAGACCTCCCGGCTGCAAGTTGATGCTCTAACCACTTGACCAATCATGGCTGAAATGCTCCACTTGAAAAGCTCCTCTGATGTAACACAAGAACAATCTGTACAAAGCCTACAGATGTTTAAAGGCCTGGTCCTCTCACCCCAAACAAGAATAATTCTCCTAACCTACTTACTTAAGCTCCTCCCACAACTGTTTGAAATTCATCCTTGTCTAGACACAACCCGAGATCATTCCTTCAGAATGAGTATACAAGACCCCAAATATGTAACCAAAAACACTCACAGTACAGTACAGGCTATGTAATATGAGTTATGGTAGTTTGCATTATTGAACTAGCTGTCAATCAAAGAGCTGAACCAATTGAGAATTTCTGTAACCCTCTCAAAAATTGCAGTTTGGGATGAAAGGATTGGCTCATTATAAGTTATAGTGATATCCATGTTGGGAAATCTGGTACTCTTGGTTGGGTCAAATGGTCAAATGGACAATGACTGCATCTCACTGAGTATGCATGTAGTAATACGCTGGATCACTCAGTGTACATTACATGAATTACTACTGCATGTACATTGGATGCATTGGTAACAGCTGTATAATTTTCACAGGCTGGTTCATTCAACAAAGTTTTAATGTTCAGTTTCTAACCAATAGGTTACTTTTATTCCAGTAGTGGCTTTGCCTTGTTTTCCCTTTTCCTTTGTTTATGTTGATCATCAAGAACGATGGCAGTATTCATGTTTTAAACTTCAATATGACCTGACCAGGAGTCAAAATCCAGGCATCCCACCCAGCTGCAAGTTGGATGCTCCAACCACATGACCCTAAAGTGGGTTGTTTGAAAGGAACGGTATTAACAAGCTGACAACTGCTGCAAAGGTAGAGGTTCACTGTACCTTCCAACAATTTTTTCCCATGATGCATTGTGTGTAAACACTACAATATTCTTCACTGAAAGCTTATAACTGCTGGGGTATATTATTTTTTATCCTTTCTAGGAGTCACTGCTACTTCTGATCTGAACTATAAACTTGAGAGGGGTTGAGACTATACACAACTCCACAAATATAAGTCAACCAATGTGAATGATGAATACTACTAAACAATACAGCTTTGTAAGACAAGATAAACATGTTTAGAACATCTTAGCCTTGTGTGCATATCTGGAATATATCAAGGTTGTACTCACCCTGTACTACAGCCATAATAAGACCCATAAAGAAAAACATTCTGCCCTGTTGCATGCTGTTAAAACAGACAGATAAATAAACAGAATGAAACAATTATGGTCACGTTACAAACAGTAGAGATCTTTACAGGAATTGAAAAGCTTCAAATTTCAAAAAGTCAAGAGAAAGGCAATTAAATTCTATAGACGGATCCAGACAGCTAAGGATGGTCTGATTTCAGTCAGCCATAACTGGGGTCTATCACCTTTTAATCTTTCAATTTCCTTGCTTACTTGTATCATGGATATATGTACACTAAACTGCATATTGATTCCTTCAATTTCTCTGAATATGAGGGCTTGAAGTTCATGTAGACAATAAATGAAGATGAATCAAGGCTGATGGACCTCACTAATGGATGTACACAGTCACTAAAAACAAGCCCTGATCGGATTCACCTACACCACATGAACTATGAAAGCATCATATTCATATCTTCTTTGGATGTTTAAATTATAGTCAGTCTTAAAGGGAAATATTGCATTTGTTTTGCAACAAAAATTCATCCTTTTAAATAATATCTATTGACACAGGGTAATAGACTATCAAAAATAAGGCAGTATGGTAGCCTTCTTTTCAAGAAATAAGTTTCCCACAGATAAAATTTCAGTTGTTAGTTGCTCAAGAATAATTTGTTCATCCAAACCTTTCAACATTTCAAATGATGCAACGTCCGTGGCTCTTCTTTGAAGAGATGTACAGTAGCTATTGCTGGGTTTTATAACTGAGACTGAATTGTTGAATAGTGTCCAAGCCATTTTCTTTGTACTCTTTCTTTGTTCATGGAGTATTTATAAAACAATATTTCCCTTTAAGACACAGTCACACTTAAAGGAATTAGGATCAGATCTGATGCTATTTTTGTTGAGTTCTTATTAAAATCTTCTCCATCTCTGGTTGGATAAAGCTCAAGCTTTGCCAACTGGTGTAAATATATGATTTGCATCAGAGTCTATAAAATGAGGAGTGTCACTTGCAGCACACTTGGGAAATCAAAAGCTCAAGGCCTGGTTCCAGTAGTAAATGGTCCCTTGCTTTCACTTAAACTTTTGCTGATGATTAATTTAAAGAGCCATCCTCTCTACCCCAAACTACAATTCTTGTAGGGATTAACAGAAATTCTCAATTGGCTCAGCTTTTTGATTGACTGTTAATTCAAACAATGCAGAGTACCAAAGCTGATATTACACATCATGAACTGTACTGAGAGTGTTTTGATTATACACATAGAGCTTTTCTTTACTCACCCAGAAGAAATAAATTGAGGTTGTGTCTGGATGCGGATGAATTTCAAACAGTTGTGGGAGGGGTTTAAGTAAGAAAGTTAGGAGAATTGGTGCTGCTTGGGGTTACTGGAAAGAATTGGGCCTTTAACCCTTTACCGTTGTGCTCCAATCGGGGCATATTTGCGCGCCTCGGGAGTGGGCGGAAAAGCGGACGTAGCACGCCCCGTATCACCTTCCGTAGGTTATTGACCCAGTGACCTTAACATATCGTCCCTCTCGTTGTTGTGGCCGAATTTTCGGGTAGCTACTCGCAGTTTCGAGCTCTGCATGAAACAGTAAAGATGGGCGACAGCCACGCTCTCCGTATGGGTCCAAAAGGACCCAAACAACGGTAAAGGGTTAATGGTAAATGTCATCATCATTCACCCTCACAATGAATATTTGCCCTTGAATTGTACAGGGTCACATTGTACTGAGTACACTGCACTAATCACTAACCAATCAGAGCACCTTTAATGTATCCCATTTAAAATGCAGTAATCGACTGAGATTTCTTTTTGCCTTAAACGTACATTCATTTGAGGTGAAGAGTGTCTGCTGATAAATTTACACAAACACTTATGGCATTTCTGTCCCAGGCAATAAATGTCCTGCAAAACATAACCAACTACATACAGGGGATTAAGACAAGATTTATGAGGTCTCAGGGATTGTTTAAAGTAAAACTGTGGTACATCAAGACTGGACAACCTCCCTTTGGACAATTACCACCCTGAAAATGCCCCATCCCCCTGGCAAATTGACTTCAAAATAAATCTACCTTGAAACAATACCAAATTTCCCAGTTAGAACAGCAACTTGAAGGGTTGTTGTTATGGACAGGAATTGTCCATGGGAGATTTTTGTACAGAATCTTCAGTGGCAAAATTCCTTAAAACATTCCCCCTGTTAGGAATAGTCAAAAAACTGAATTAAGCAAAAACAAGCTAGGTGGACTTGGAAGTTTTGATTTAGAAAACTGCTACTAAAATTAGAGATGTAAAAGTGGAAGTCCATTACCTGAAACTTTGTTATCCAGGATTGTCGGTCAGTTGGAGGGTCTAAAGGGAGGGTTCCCTTTGAGGAAACTTTTCACATTAGGAAGGGGTCAAGGTGCAAAAGGGTGCCATTTTTTTTTGTTTTTCAAGTAAGTACGTTTATGCAACAAAAGTGAAACAAACAGTGGAAGATTATAAGCCAAAAACAAAAAAAAAACACAAAAACCAATCCCCCATCCTTGCCTATTCCAACCACAGTGACCATGGAAAGATTTTAAAGTCAAGCAAAATGGATTTCCTGAGAATTTTGCTGGAGGCTTCAAATTTCCTCAACTCTTACATTTTTGTGTCATGATACTTTTAGAAATTAAATCCAAAATAGCCCCCTCTGGACTGGGGGTTGTACAATGTGCCCTTGATATTTCCTGCCTATTGTAAAAGGCAACTAAAGGGAAATCAAACTTGCACTTTAACCATAACTGAAAATAAATTTTAACTTTGGACTTTTTATCAAGTTGACTGACACTTAAACACATTTGTGTTGGTGTGTTGTTAAATCTCTTCTTACTTAATCCAAATAGTTCATCTGTTAATCTTGTCATGCACACATACTTTCCTGCCAACCTACCTGGTATACTGAAATCTTCTATGAACCAGGAATGTCAGGGTATATTCCAGACCAGAAAATATAAACATGTACAAGAAGTACGCCATACCAATTTGACGTAAAGCGGATTTATCTGTAGCAAAAGAGGTGGAAATACAAAATTACTGGGACTCTGGATATATCTGATACAACAAACTTTCAACAGTATTCAAAGTGCCTACCACATCTACTTTAAACTTGGAAACTATCAGAGATTGTGGAGTTGCAAACACTTTCTGCTGTAGGATTTCACAAATGTAAATGCAGGGATTACCCAAGGACTTAATGGTTGTGAGGTGGGACGAGTCCATGGATTAGTTAGTTAGTTTGAGTTTTACAGCCCAGTTTCCTATTGGTTCAAGTCGAGCGGGCCACAGCCTTTCCATGGAGTAAAATGATACCAACTTAGACACCAACAGGGAGGGAGAACTGTCACTTTTTCAACAGCTAGCTAATACAGTGCATGTGGCAGTTTTCTGTGAGACCAACATCAAGAGAGGTGGTTTCCTCATAAAATGAACGAATGCACATTACTTAAATATACTTGTCGGGCCTTTCATTATTGATTCACAACAAATCCGGGACTGGACAGATTTTTTAAAAGAGTCTGGCCGGAAGCACATAATTTTTGATTATGCAGCATGGATAGTCTAGCCAAACAAAGTATGCAGTAAACCCTTATCCAGGACTCTCATAAGCCAAACAAAAAGGAAATTCCAAAATGCATGGCAGTTTAAGCAAGAGTAAACAATGAAATTTAAAACAAAATGTGTGGTTAAAATAAAATGCAGCCAAAGCTTAGCCGGCCTGTTATTTGATATGCAGGTTCACCATCCAAGAAAATGTGTGAGTTTTGATTTTTGGCATATCGAAGACTTTAGAAAAAATAGGACCAACTGCCACTGTGCTTGGTGCTCAGCATAACGCAATGGAGTAGGGAAAACAAGCCAGTGAGCTACATGAGGAATTTAAAGGTCAGAGCAAGCCCGATTTTAAACCAATCGATTTAAGCAAATCGGCTAGAAACTGCTGTAAAACTACATTTTACTATTACTTCACCACAATCCTGTGGGGTTTTAACAGACACAGGTTTTATACACATGTTTTATTGTGAGAAACAGAACCAATCATTTAACATGATCACAAAACTATTTGGATCTAGATTTTTTGTCATGAGAAATGGATTCCCATATAATTTGGAGACTTAAAACAGTGGTACGTTAGTTAGTTCGTTAGGTTAGGGTTTACAGGTCAGTTTCGCTTCAATTGGCTAAAGTCAGACCTGCTACAGTCCTTTTTTCAGTTGTGTGTCACTGGATTGTTTCACCTACTCCATTGCAAATGCTAAGCACCCCACATAATGGCAGTAGGTTCCACTTTTTAAAGTCTACCACATGACCTGGCCAGGAGTCAAACTCCAGACCTCTCCAATGTAAGTTACAAGCAAGAAAACAGCAGAAAAAACAGATACATTCATGCCAACTACTTACTGAATTAACAAACAGAAAAAAACCCAAAATATTTTGAGTGATTAAAAGCTCTTCCTGAGTTGGAGATACTGACTGGAGTAATGAGAAACTTTTACAGGCTATGCACATTGGGGGGAGTTAATGCATAGATTCTTATGAAAGAGAGATCTCTGTTGAGGCCAGTGGTGTGGGTTTTAAGTTGGAGGATGGTCTTTATTTCACGCTTGCTTCTTTCTTGGGCTGTTCTAAAAATAAGCAACACAGCGCTATGTCCTAGCGAATTCAAAACTCAGCGGCTTGACTTGTTGCAAAATCTTCCACATCACCCCTGTTCTTCATAATCTTCACTGGCTTCCTGTGCAGCATCGTATCAACTACAAAATCCTTCTTACATACAAATGCATCCATGGTTTTGCTCCATTATATCTAAAGGATCTTATATCTAATTACAAGCCTTTACGTGAACTACGTTCCAGCTCTCAATCTCTTTTAAATGTGCCGTCATCTGTTACCCATTCTTATGGTGATCGTGCTTTTTCAACAGTAGCTGTGAAACTGTGGAATGACCTTCCATCTTTTGTCAAGAACTCTTCCACTGTTGGACAATTTAAAGGCAGTCATTCTTCACCCTAAACTACACTTTCAGTATACATATATCAAAACTTTCAATTGGTACAGCTCTTTGATTGGCATCACATTCAAACAATGCATCACAGCTAAATTACACAGCATGGGCACTGAGAGTGTCTTGATTACACATTATGGACTTGTAATATGGCCACTGGGACAAGCCATGAAGCAATAAACAAGGATTGTGTCTGGATAAAGATGAGTTTTAGATAAATGTGGGAGGGGCTAGAAGTAAGTAGGTTGGGAGAATTGGAACTGTTTGAGATGATGAAAATATGCCTTTAAAACTAACTTGAAAACTCATTTGTTTACTTTGTCGTATTGACCACCTGTTGTATAGTTTAAGCCCTTTGAGACTTCTTGTGTAAGGCGCTATATAAGAACTGTTATATTATTATTATAATTATTATTATTATTATTATTATTATTATTATTATTATTATTATTATTATTATTATTATTATTATTATTATTATTATTATTATTATTATTATTATTATTATTATTATTATTATTATTATTATTATTATTATTATTATTATTATTATTATTATTATTATTATTATTATTATTATTATTATTATTATTATTATTATTATTATTATTATTATTATTATTATTATTATTATTATTATTATTATTATTATTATTATTATTATTATTATTATTATTATTATTATTATTATTATTATTATTATTATTATTATTATTATTATATATATATATATATATATATATATATATATATATATATATATATATATATATATATATATATATATATATATATATATATATATATATATATATATATATATATATATATATATATATATATATATATATATATATATATATATATATATATATATATATATATATATATATATATATATATATATATATATATATATATATATATATATATATATATATATATATATATATATATATATATATATTATTATTATTATATATTATTATATATATATATATATATATATATATATATATTATATATTATTATTATTATTATTATTATATATTATTATTATTATTATTATTATTATTATATTATTATTATTATTATTATTATTATTATTATTATTATTATTATTATTATTATTATTATTATTATTATTATTATTATTATTATTATTATTATTATTATATATATATTATTATTATTATTATTATTATTATTATTATTATTATTATTATTATTATTATTATTATTATTATTATTATTATTATTATTATTATTATTATTATTATTATTATTATTATTATTATTATTATTATTATTATTATTATTATTATTATTATTATTATTATTATTATTATTATTATTATTATTATTATTATTATTATTATTATTATTATTATTATTATTATTATTATTATTATTATTATTATTATTATTATTATTATTATTATTATTATTATTATTATTATTATTATTATTATTATTATTATTATTATATTATTATTATTATTATTATTATTATTATTATTATTATTATTATTATTATTATTATTATTATTATTATTATTATTATTATTATTATTATTATTATTATTATTATTATTATTATTATTATTATTATTATTATTATTATTACTACTACTACTACTACTACTACTACTACTACTACTACTACTACTACTACTACTACTACTACTACATTCAAGATGGGATAAGCTGTGATTGGGGAGATTAAAGTGCTTTGGTACAGGAAAGCCATCTCAGTGCTATTTCTATGTATGCTGTGTTTATGATAGTTTCTCATAACTCCAGTCAGTATTTCCAACGGAGGAAGAGCATTCAGTCACTTGAAATATTTTGGGTTTTTTCTGTTTGTTAATACAGTTAGTAGTTGGCATGAATGTATCCGTTTTTACCGCTGTTTCTTGCAAATATATATATATATATGTTTAGCGTAGTTACCTTTAGGTGAAGCATTTTGCACTGCTGAAAAATTAAATAATGAAAATGGGTTGATAAGATCCTGAGCTGTCTTGAGACTGCTTCCAAAAGATTGCACCTAGGAAAAAGGATATGTTTGAAAATATTTAAAAATCATTTGTATATTTCACCTATTTACACCATTTCTACACCTTTCTGGACAAGGTCAAAGGGTTCATTCTTATTAAAAATTACAAGATTCTATGAATTTTTCACAACTTTCAAGGACTTGCTGAACATTTCCAGCACATTTTAAAATCAGTTAGATCCAATATTTTGTCTTTTGTCCACAAATATCGCATCTGAACATTGACAAATGGTAGCAAAAAGGCCACTCCCTCAAAATGGAGATTCTCAAGGACCTTTTGAAAACTTGTAAAACTGCTTTCCAGGTAAGCCAAGGGGGAAAGTCCTCTATTTAATTTTTTTGCCCTCCCTCAGCATGTTTGGAATTTGCCAAAGAAGTTATACATTTTTACACATTTGGTACCCCTTTAAAAAACTTTTGCTCTCCTAAAAAAATTCTGACTTCCCTTCAGCATCTTATTTGGCTATGACTGATATGTCAGTGTAAATGAAAAAGGTAGACATAGGCATACAAGGCCGGGTGCAAGGGGGCACTAGCCCTCCCAATGCGGGCAAAACATGACAAATAGTGCCATTATTTGGGCAAAAATTGCTCTTGCCCCCTCAAAAATATTACCCCCCCCCACACCTATGAAGACAGACATGCATATCCACATACTATACCCCGTAGAACTTGCAAATGATCACAAAAGTGTGTGACCAAAAAGGCTATTTCTTTATTTCCTTTCCCTCAGGGTTTTACCATGGTTATTTTACAGCCAAAGTTTCCTTCTCTCCAGTCCCATGTTTGGTCTAACCGTAGAGCATCTGCCTCTCACACGGAAGGCACAGCTTCGATTTCCAGGTCCAGTCATACCAAAATCTCTAAAAATGAAAACAAGCCAGTGAGCCACAACTGGAAAAAGGCCGTGGCTGGCTTGATTTGAACCAAAAGGTTGGAAACTGGGCCGTAAAACTCTAACTAACTTACTAACCTTCTCTCTAGTCTTTTTCATCAAAATCTTGTTTTGTATGAATGAGCAAGGTTACACAATTTTGGACCTGTGCAGGGGAACAAGATAGTGCCTCTCAGGGGTTTGCACAGCTACACTTTAATAGGAAATTTTAGCCAAAATTACTAGACCAAAAGACCTTTTCCCAAATTGTCAGTCACATGCTAGGAAAAGCCCCTTAGCTACTTTTCAAATTTGGTACCCGCCATAGCAGGCACATGGCAGGAAAGATGGATTAAGTCAATTTCAATGGAGTATTGTGTGTGTGCATAGATCCATGAAGCTACTCAGGAAATGTCCAGTGACCAGCACAACAGAGGCATTGTGATCGTATTCTTCTATGACACTGCACACAAAAGCAGTGATAGCTCTCAGGATTTATCTTTTTTCTGCTTGGGTACTTCAGTTTTTTCAAATGAGCTAAGGGGAGTTTCCTCTCATGCATGCTTTTGTTAAAAGATGTTACACAGTGGTGCTGTTTACCCCAGACACAGACATCTCACTGCAATACAACAATAAACTTTTTTATTGATATCTGGGTTTATTGTGGTCAACTAGGGATGGTAAAAACCTGGTTTACTTTTCTGGCATCATGTAATGCAACAGTATATTGCTTGGTTTTGTGCAGGGTGTGCACTCATGCACCTTTTTGCATAAACCCACAATCATGCAATATCCTGTGTTAATATGTACCAACCCTCATCTTGTAACTGCTAAAAACAGTAATTTACAAATAAATAAGTTACGTAAATAATTCGCATAAACAAATTTACAAAACTTACTCTTTTTTCTACTGGCAGAGATTCTTTCAGTAAAAAGAACACAAGGAGAATATCTAGAAGGCCAAGTGAAAGTGCAAGTATTGCCGGTTGGTTGATGTATGAATCTGGATGGAAAGAGCTCCCTCTTGCAAAATATGCACCAATCAAGGGACCGGTGATAAATCCAATTGAAAATGCCATGCCAATTAGTGCCTGTACAAATGGAAAAAAGATTTCTAAATTGGATTTTGCAGGATAGAACAAAGCTTTATCCAGGAAGAGTAGAGATGTAGAGTACCCCCTCCCCCTATTTTGACGTACTGCTGTAAAGGTACTTCACTCTCAACGATACTTCCAGAACAGTGATCACTGCAGACAGCAACACCCCACCCCCCTTTTCCTGAGTATTGGATCAGGCCCTGCAAAACAGAAATTTCGCACATGATTTAACTGATATTATTCAAGAATTCTGAAGCAACCCTCGCCAAAAGCACATTCAAAAAGAGAGCTTTGGAGGAACAAGTATAATGGTGTGAATGTGTAGGAATTAATTGCAAAATGATCACACATGAACATGTTGTGTAACAGTAAGCAACAATAGATCTATTCCAAGATTTTTTTCTTCCCCTTTTTGTCCATCTCAAAACTGTAAATTTCCATTTTTTATTCACCTAAACTTATGATGAAGAAAAGAATGACTGATGAGGAAGGCCAGGGCTGAGAAAAAACTATTTTCCAGGAAGGGAGAAAGAATATCTACAGTCCTTTCTGTTCTGTCACGTACCATCAAAAAGAATACCTTCCCTCACGTAAACTCCTTACCTACACAATCTGTTTACTTTTCATAGCTGACCATCCCTCAAAACTACAAAATTTTCACTTTTTGTCCTCAGCCATAAATGAAGTGTGGTGGATTTTCACAAATGTATCCAACTACTTGCAAAAGGGGGCCTGTCAGCAGTTCTGCCTAAAATCATTGTGACTAGTGCACCTTCACATAGCATACATTGTTGTCCAAAAATAGACAAATTTGTGTCCTTTTTTGTGTCCTTTTATCTTGATTCTTAGCCTCCTATCTTCTCCCAAATCATGTCCCCATCCTTATCCCCACTCAGCACTCTTCCCCACCACTCACAATGGTTTGTCCCAACTCTGTCAAACTCAACTCAAAAGTTTCAGCATCTGGAAACAAATAATCATTAACCCCTTCAAATGACTCATTTGTCCTCATTCTCCTGCAAATCTTTAGACCTCAAACACCTCCCAATCCAACACAAAAGCTCTCAAATTATACAATACTTACCATTCCTCTTCCTCTTGTTTTAGTGCTAGAAACATCTGTTACAATTGTCGTACACAGGCTGATGTTTCCCTTACTGATACCACCAATAATTCTGGCTAGCACAAATAATGAAAAATTGTAGGATACAGCCCAAATACCATATGAAATAGCTATACCAATCTGTGGAAGTGAAATGGAAAAATTCTCTCTTTAAGCCATGTTTGTTAAAAGTTAAATGAGCAGTTGGGTACTTGACCATGTCAATAACCTTGGGGCATGAATTTGTTAGTTAGTTAGTGGGAGTTTTATGGCCCTGTTTCCAACCTACTGTATTAGTTCAAGTCAAGCTGACCACAGCCTTTTTTCCAGTTATGGCTCACTGGCTTGTTTTCCCTACTCCATTGTGTATGCTGGGCATCACACACAATGGCAGTAGGTTCCATTTTTAGAGTCCTTAGCATGACTGGACCTGGGAATTACACCCGGGCCTTCTGCAAGAAAGGAAGATGCTCTACCGCTAGACAAAACATGTGGTCCCTCTTGGCATGAAGTATTAAACTTAAAATCAGACCTTTAACTTCAGGGCAGTTGTATTATAATGCAACACCACAAAGAATGTGGTTAAAGCCTATGCTTTGTAAATTACAGTATAACTTAACATCACATAACAACCAACTCCACAATTTAGATCAAATTGTGTATCTTTAAAAAGACCAGTTCAGGTGGAAAAATGGCAGAATGCTCATGGAGGAAAAACCCATCTTGTTTAAACCTAGCCAGGGACAGAACCACATAAAGTAACTCACTCTATTTTGGTGATGTAGATTTTTAGTTTGTCATCTGCAGCAGCTGAAGGTACCTTTCATCAAAATTCTGACGTAGGTACTGAGCTGCATTGAGATTTTAGGACAAAGCTCACACAAAATCTGTGTAAAGCAGAGGTTTTGATAAAGTTTGACTTACTGTTGTGAGTATCATTAATGGACGTCTACCGTACTTGTCCGATGCTGCCCCTATAACTGGACTAGCGACAAACTGGAGAAAAGAAAACAGGGATCCAATAATACCTGGAGAAAGAAGAGCATATCGGATGATTGAAGAAGATTCAAGAAATAAATAGCTCCACTTTTGGGATCAAGAAGCCCATATACAGACTAACAGTTATAGACCCTTTCTGGCATTAGGAAGGCCATAGAAAGCCCAAGTATCAAAGGCCCTCGCCAGCATTAAGAGAGCAAAAAGATAAGCATGTACAGTATGAATTAATTAATGCTTAAATATCTGCTTTTGTGGACTTTCATTAAAGATTTTCAGCAAAATATCATCTTGAATTTGAAAAAGGATCTAATTCTAAGCATATTGAGCAAATTTTCTTACGGTCATGTGTGATTCTTGAGATAATTAGAGCATTTGTTACTACATGTTTGTTATTTTTGAGTATACCTTAAGCAAGCAGACCACACCAATAGCAGGCTTGCTCATTCAGTATAACACTAGGTATTCTTATCAAAAGCAGACTTACAGTTGCTTCAAGGGCAAAAGCATTTGGCGCAAACTTATTCTGGAGCAACAGCTTAAACTAATGTTATCTTCCAAAACTGATAAGCCGAGCAGTTCTTTCTTTTTCATTGACAGATAGGTTTTCTAATCTCACCCCAGACTGTCAAAAAATTATCACACTACCTTTCCTTTTGGACCACCTTCGATCTCAATATAAGCTAGACATCAAATCCATGACAGGGTCATAGAAACCTGAAATTAGTTTAAAGAGGCCATTTTGTACACCAAAAATCTTACAGTAAACGGGAACAACCACGGGATGCATTTACCCCCCTCAATTTTCCTCCCCCTCCCACTCAAAGTTAGGTCAGTTAGGAGTTGGGTTAACTGAAAGAAACAAATAATATACCTTTCCAGCGGCTTAATTTTTTATCCAGAGAGAAATGCTTAAGGCTTCAGATTTTTCAGTGGCTTTGAAATAATAGAAGTATGAAAATCATCTGGAAAATGCAAACATTCCTTTTCCTCTCATTCAATCTCATTACAAAAACACATTTTTAAGGAGATCAGTTGGTGGTATTGTTTTAGGAAACACAGAGTACCATGTGTTTTAAATCTTAATTTTCATGTTAGGTGATGAGGTCATGCAGGCATGTCACAATGAAATTTGGGATGGAAGCGTGACAATTCCCTCAACTGCAGTGGTGCCAAAGTTGAGGACCATAAGACTCCAACTGAATTCAAATTTCTGTAGAAGACAACTATCAGATTCCCTCTCACATGAAAAAACTAAATTTATGCCTTCAACTTCATTACTACTGTGCTTTTTACTGTTGAAATCCCAACAGCCTATGTACATGACATACTTCTATCACCCAGGGATACTTTACAACAAGATTTAAACATAGTCTATAGAGGGCGGATGGTCTGGCAAGCTATTGACAGTATCGAAGTGATGTTATTGTTCTCGAAAAACGAAGGTCACGTGGTATTCAGAGTGCACAGCTTTCGTTCAGTATACACACGTCTACGCAGTCCTGTACACTTTCAATGAAAGAAACTGATGTAAATAGTGTTCTTGCAATATTTAATGATAGAATTTTAGTTTTGCCTTTCCCTTAAAACGTACAAAATCCATGCTAAGCGATGATTTTGCAATAAAGTAATGTGAAAATAGAAGACATCTCCATATAAGCTACGAAGTAACTATAACTATACCCACGTATGCACGTATGTAGTGTATCTTGAGTCGGTCAGTGCATTGAGCCGGTCATTGCATAAAAATGTATGGCACGTTCAAGTTCAAGAAATTTATATGGCGCATTATTTAAAATAATTATTCTAATGCGCCTTACAAGACACAGTGGAGAACAAAAGACTAAGTTGGACTATCAGATACCATCAAAGGCACAGCTAATTAGGTGGGTTTTTAATAAGGACTGAAAATGTTCCAGAGAGCATGCTGTCTTAACTGAAAGGGGCAGATCATTCCATAACTTAGGGCCTTGGACAGCTAGTGCGCGCTCACCAAATATGGATCTATATCTAGGAACAACCAGATTGAGAGTGGTCTCAGATAAGTTCATATTTTGTTTTCTTAAAGGAGAACATGTTGGAAAGGTAGAGTGGTGCCATATTGTGTAGGGATTTGTAAACAAGAAGCAAGATCTTGAATCGATTCCTGTAAAACACTGGGAGCCAATGCAAGTCCTTCAGCAAGGCTAAGGATGGGAATAACCTGTTCTTGTTAGCAACTAGTCTGGTAGCGTAATTTTGCACACGCTGTATCTTGTACAGCATACATTTCGGAATACCAGTTAGCAAAATATTGCAATAGTCGATACAGCTATGAACCAGTGCATTCACAAGAGCAATGATATCGGTCTTGCTTAGGAATTTAGCACACTGTCTAATGTTATACAGATGGTAAAAAGCAGTTTTACACTTACTATTGACATGATCAGACATAGAAAGACCATGATCTAACCAAGCTCCTAAGTACTTCACAGACGACGAGACTTTAACAGGGGTGTTACCAACAATAATATTTTCAATGTTAAGTTTGGACAACTGTTGGTTGGAACCAAATATAATTACTTCCGTGCACAGAGTACAATGCTTATTGATTGACCGACTCATGGTATCACAATGCTATACGCTCACATAGCCTGGGTAAGTGTACCAGGCGAACGGGGGCCAGTTAGCTTCAAGTTCAACGGCGCCGATACTTCAAGTTAGCCGAGAACTACAACCACAGTGAAAAATATATATCTACCGTGACCCTCAACAACAAACCGTCTTCGAATATTTAAGTCCATTAGAGGCATTTTTTCTGTATAAAATAACTGACAGACGATTGGCGAACATTCAGAATTGGGTCGTTCAACAGCGTAGGCTTGCATGCTGCACAGTGATCACCGACCGACCATGGTAAGTCAGTCCAACCAGAGCTTTACGCCTTGATCCACATTGCTCTATCACGCCTAAATTGTGAACTTTTATACAAGTTTCTCGCAAGACGCAGCTTCGATCTCGTCATTTTTCACAATTCCGTCACTCGACCATTTCAGTGGACATCTTTTGGGCCTATTAGCAACGGGAATATACCTCTAATCATAATTTCTCTTGATCTTCGTCAGGCCTAAACAATTAATGAAGTCTGTTAAACTTTTTCGAGTGATGAACTTCAAACACCAGCAGTATGCCTACATGTTTGTTTAGCCAGCTTTAGATGTCATGCATGCACAGTACACAGAGCGAATGAAAGTTCACAACAACACGGGCTACATTTACGCTATAGACCTAGAAATGTAAAATAAACATGATTTCACAACCAAATTCAGAGTGAAGAAGATTACATAAAAAATTGCCCTTCCTTCAAGGATCGTCGAAGGGACGATCGAGGCAGGGCTTTGTAGGCTCAGTATTATACGTTTATGTACGTACACAGGCTACTCTAGAACTATGGGGTGTTTTTGTCAGTTCTCACCAGATTCAAGCAGAATTATAAGTGATACGAGGCGGCATTTAGACTTAAAACTCTTGTGAAACTTAAAATTATTGATTTGGTCTCTTACAAGCTCATATTTTAGTTGCATTTTTGGAAAAAGTCCCCTTTCAACACGTCAAGCCCTGAGGTTATCGTGCAGTCGTAGTCACTTCGCAGCACAAGCTGTGCACCCTGAATACCACGTGACCACGGAAAACGTACTGCCTCAACATAGAACCGTTAGCTTTTGTTACAGTACAATAGCTTGCCAGACCATCCGCCTATATTGACTATGATTTAAAACACCTCTAGAAAGCATGATCAGTACATACAGATGTTCTCTCTTTGGTGGTTTTTAAAAATGTTGCACTGCAAGCTGGGTAAAATGATAATATAACTGTAGGCTTCAAAATTAATACTGTATTACAAGTTTTCATGGATTGGAAAATAAACAGCATACATTTCAAGAATGTAATGAGCAGGACACATACCTTGATCTACAACAGAATATATTTATTGACAGTAGATAAAGAACTGTGAATGGCATCAGACCCATAGCTGTAGTAACCATATTTGAGGGTGGGGGTGGAGGTGGGAGATGATCAATGTAGGAGCTTCACCAGTAAGGTTCCAAGGGATGAGGTGTCCTCCTTTTTGAAAAATGTTAAAAGTGCCCATGGCAGAAACAAAATGGTACCAGCATTTTCTTTGACATCATCAGTCCTAAAGGTTTTGTTGTAAACTTATTTTAACTTTTGTGCAAGATCTTCTTAAATATTGAAACTTTGAGGGGATGTCTCCTGCCCTCCCCTCAACCCCCCCCCCCACCCCGAATAACATACCTGAATGACACAAGTGATCATGAATGATGAAAATATTTCGTGCAAAATATGCTGTATTACCCAGTACTACAATTTGTGCTCAATGGGTCCTTCTGGTAGTATTTTTTCATCTTTTAGTACGAGACCTCTTTATCGGATTCACACATTAATGTTACTATGGTGTACCTTGCGGCAAGCATAACTTTTTTTCTAAATTTTAAATATCTTTTTGTCGTTACGACATTCTTAGATTTTACTTCAAATTCATGACTATATCTTACATTTTACTTTCATTTGACACATATAGAACTTTTTCTTACAAATTAAATCTCATTTTTAATTATACTTTTCTAATGTTTAATTTCAAATTATGGTGATACCTAGGATTTAATTTCATTTGAAAAACATTTCTTCAATTTCAATTTTCAAAAATCTTCTGCTTTTATTCTGTAGTTCAAGTTTCATGTTCAACCATTTTGCTTTTCCAACAACTTTATAAAAACTATAGTATGTTCAAACTTGAACAACAAATAGACTGCATGTTATTAAAAAATACTGAAGTTACAAATTCTTCATCTGTCTTGTGACTCATAAAGTATTGTTTCCTACAGTATAACAAGTTGCTGGATACAAAAGGAGCACAATTACAGGAAGGGAAAGGATCAAGAACAATGGTGACCTTTTGCCCCCTCTTTAAGATTAAGATTTTAATTACTGATTTAAGAACACAACATATACCCGTCATTTTAACAATCATGATCAAAGTACGTACTGTAGTTATGAACAATGCTACAATAATTGAACAAAGGACACACCAAATACTGTAAGGATGTTATCAAACTTAAAATAGGCAGATATTTTTCAAAAGGAAGACCTTTAACAGATAACACCCCCTATGGACTGAGGAAATTTTTACTTTGAAAAACACAAAAACACAACAGTCAGCAAAAAGTACAGTACAGCACATCTTGGTCATATAAAACTGGGACAGTCACTGCAAATATTTGCCATGTAAACTAAGTCTGGCTATTCTGAACCTTGGCCACAACCTTTAAGTAACCCTGATTGTATCATTTTACTAACCTTCATACACTGATAGCCTACTTAATAAACAGCACTACAGCTGAGGATGTTTTAGGTAACACTAAACTGAATATTACATTGTGAAGCCAGTGCCTATCAAAGGCTTGGTAGGTTGTAACACATCTGCAGGTTACAAGTTGCTCCGAAATCATTTGATTGACAAAATTTCCAGCCAAACTGCTTAAACTGGGAATATTTCGAACCTCTTTGGTGAGAGTTTTCCCCAGTAAGCGAGTGCTTTGATTTAAAGGAGGAGTGTTTCCAATGATTTTTAAGCGGTAGACTGCGATTCTGAAATGCTGCAACATACAGCATGTGTGAGAGTGAATGTGTCCGAGAATTTCATATTGCAGGGATGAAAGGATGACCCTGCTGTACTAGTAAACTTCTCCCTGAAGCAGGCATAATGCTGTATGTGTTAAGGCAGTCAGAAATCAAACAGACAAACCTACAAGGACCATACGGTTCAGAGAGAGACATATGGCATATTTTTCAAACCTTTGGTCAATTTCTGGCACATATTTGGCCAGAAAATGATGGAAGAATCTGGCAACACTGCCTTGATCTCAAGACCTAATTGATACTTAAGATCAAGACCATAAACAGGGTATCATAAAATCAAACATCAAAGATTTAAGTACAATAGTTCTCAATTCCTACAGATTCTTACTTCAAATAATAATCAACCTGGACCTTTCTAGAATCACACTTTTGAAGGGACTCTTTTTACCAAAAGGACAAAAGGACATATTACCCGTTGAAAATGTTTTAAATCAACACCAAACATGACAGTCTTTCAAGGATGATTGTATTAACTCCATCTGTAGCAATGTCATGACCAGGGAGTTCAACCAAACCTTTCCTAGAGCAATGAACACTTAAATTGTAAGGAAATAGTCACTTTAATTACAGCTACCAGAATTTGAGTTTCTCCTCTGTAAATATGGCAAATGGACATTACTTTCATGGGGGAAAGTTACTATGCATTTAGACCAGCCCACTTATTAAAAAGACACTACTACATGTTGTTTCTTCTTTAAGCTGCACAATGCACACTGCACACTGCAGGAAATTTCATGATAAAAGTCAATGCAACTGTCATGACCTTGTTCCTTGAAGTTGGGAAATTGTCCTTCACAGCATTGACCAATTATACCACCCAGCTGGCTAACTCATTGAAAAGAAGTTACACTATTCAATTTTCCTTCCCTAATTGTACAAACTCTCTGGCCCCAAAACAGTTGCAGCATCAAGTTGGGAAAAACCAACTTGAAAATTGGTTGTAAAATGCCAGTGACAGTTGCAGACCCACAAATTCATGATGACTTTTGCAGATGCGAGGGTCGCATGAAGGTGTGTTGCCCAAGGTTGTGTAATGTGCAACTAGCTTAACCCTTTACCATTGTGCTCCAATCGGGGCATATTTGTGCGCCTCGGGAGTAGGCGGAAAAGCAGACGTAGCACGCCCGCATCTGCTTCCGTAGGCTATTGACCCGTGACCTTAAACTATTGTCTCACTCATTGTTGTGGCCGAATTTTCGGGTAGCTACTCGCAGTTTCAAGCTCCGCGTGAAACAGTAAAGATGGGTGACAGTCACGCTCTCTGTATGGGTCCAAAAGGACCCAAACAACGGTAAAGGGTTAGGGACAACAATGAGTGCAAACCTTTGAATAGGTCTAGGTATCTACTGCTTTACTGGAAATTCCAATTATCAAATGGTATGAAGCCTTGACAGTACAGTACTTGTAGTACGAATGACATCAGGATACAAAATTACAAATCCATACATCATTTTCAACATACACACTGCCAAAGAAAACAAAATCCCAAAATTTCCATTTACATTAACACTACTTCTGTCAAATAATCTTTATAGTGACTGGAATAATTGTATAAAAATATCAGACCTGTTTTAATAATATGCAGGGAACCGCGGATGTCAATTGTGTTCCAAGTGAAAACATTAAGCATGGGCAAAACTTTTTAAAATCCCAAGCTCCATAAATTCCAACACCTGATGACATCTTTTCAGGATGGAATAAGTTATCTGAATGTGAACTTTTGCCATAAAGGTGTAAAACGGGCTTTTCAATGTAAAACACAAAAGTAGCTTACCACCAAACAGAACTGAATTGTACTTTTCTGTATCTGGAATGCCTAAAAAGTTTCTGAAATTATCGACTGATGACTGCATTAAAGTGTATAGACCAGTCTGGAAAGAAAAATAAAGGACAAATTCAAACTTCTTTCAAAATGTTGAAATGAGTGATATTAAAACTACCCAAGAGCATGCCATGACGTTTCTTTTTGAGAATGCAATATCAACACCCTAGTAGATCAAAAGTGGTATGAAGAGTAAGTGATACCTGGGTTTGTTACAAGGTCTGTGCCCTCAAGTGATCTATGCTTTCATGGTGTCCACACTGAGTGAAAAGCAGTTATGCATGCTTGACTGGTCTGTCGGCTAACCCCAAATGTTACACAACTTTTTGTGTATTTCAATACATCTGTTGCTGCCAATCAATTAATCTGATGTGAAACCTGACTATATGAAGTGTATTGTAGTGGGTTTCATGTCTTACCTGAGGCAATAAGATGTACTCAGGCAGAGAAGAACAATGTTTCCAAAAGTAAGAAGTAAAGTTTCATCATGACATAAGGAGCACCAACATATTTTACTTTCCCAGCTTCATATTACTTCTTTTTTTTTTTTTTTGGGGGGTGGGGGGGGGGGAGGAGTGGTGGTGGTGGTGGTTTTGTCTATCACATTTCCTATGAGCAGGATGCAGTTGATTTAAGGTCCAACACTATGGATTTAGGGTAATGACAAATCTTTCTAGTATAAGCACTCTCCAAATACAGTACCACGGCAATGGCAGTGTTGAAGTCTCTTCTGGTCGTAGGTTTGGTCTAAGTCTCCAGCCTGGAATCACCCTGACGCTCCACAAATATTAGGACAGGTTATATCTGAGCAAGGTGTCACTTGGAGAAACTGGAGAACGAGCAGTGGCCATGCTACTTGCTCCCCAAGGACAAAACCTGGTATTTCTAGTGTCATGATGTTTCCAGGGTGGATACATTCAGTAGGAACAGCAAAAGTCACAATTCCAATGTGCTACCCACTAAAGTCCGTAAAGTCCATGCAGTCCGTATACAATAAGTGTACATTAAGTAGTGCACATGCACAGTACAGTTTGGACCATGCCATGGAGTACAGTACATCTGTGATCACTGGTAATGTAGATTACTCATCAATTCTAAAATTAAATGCTCAAGGACAACTTTGTTAAAAGCAGTTTCAAAGTTTACTGCTCTTTCCAAAATACAGCACTGGTAAAAATTATGGTACTAACTAATCAATAATATTAACTGACAGGTGTCATAATTGTAGTACTGTACCATTGTTCATTTTACCTGGAAGTGACAATTTTGTATTCACCTTCACCCACAAGTGTCATAAGATCACCCCCCTCTAAACAATGGTTCTGGCCTTCAAGCATTCAATGAAATAAAAAACCTGGCATTAAATTACATGCTGGCAGTATAATAAGGGTCAAAAGAAATGAGACACTCTCCAGAACTCAGACACCAGATTTAATATGATGAAAGATGAAAGAATGGTTAAAGGAACCAGGTTTATTTTTAGAGCAGTTTGAAAAGAGACTGGAGTTTACTTAACATTTTTTGGTGCACCAAAAATATAGAATTTCTCATGGAAGAGATAAATCAGTAAACCTACAGTAATGAACAATACACTAGGGAGGTGTCTGGACCTTATTCTTGTTTTTTCTTGCAACACATGGTTGACAACATATCAATTGGTATTATAGAGAGAATGTACAATGTTCCTTGCATCATGAATATGCAAAAAAAACACTGAATAGTAATACAATTCAAACTCAAACTTGTACTGCACATTTCATTTAACAAAAAAAAACAAAACAAAATCTGTTAGAAGAACACTGATTTGAAGCAAACACAAAGTGTTACATACAGCCTATTCTCTTGGATTTTCATACAAGAAACTGTAAGAGAATTCTTTTTGGCATAACACACTTACAGTAGCACTAATACCCATGACATACATGTCTAAAGGTTAAGTCCATTTCGTAATTTTAAAGAGAGATATTTCCTTAGACAGAATTATGTCATACAGTATTTTTTTATAAAACCAATCTCTTTAGGTACACAGTGATCCTCACAGGGCTTATTCAACCAACATATAGGCACTGTGGTAGTCTTCTCATTCAAGAAACACAGTACTGCTATCAACAAAAGAGATTGTGTAATTAGTTGCTCAAAAACAAGTTCTTGGTACAAACTTTCCAACAGGATAAAATTATGCGACACCCATACCTCTTGTACTGTAAATCACATTATTTTGAAAAATTGAAGGTCTACCAAAGTTAGCTAAAACTGTTTGAGTTTAAATTTATGAGACTTAATAGTATAATACTGATTGAAATTTAATGTTATTTTATTCATAATATGTGTGCAAATTGATATCAACTGAATTTATTAGCTAATTTATTTTATTTAAATATTATATTTTACATAAAGGTTTGTGTCCCCTTTGATGACACTAACTCTTTTGAGGGGTTGCTGTTTGAGTAGTTGAGTTTTCACCTTTCTACTTCAGTTATGACTGAGAATTGAAAAACTTGATTCAAAATTTCTCATTCTTAAATTTAATTCCCAGGGAATCAATTCCTTCAGGTGTGAACCGAGGCCAGCTCGACTGAAACCAATTGGTGAGAAACCAGGCCATAAAACTCCATCTAATCTAATCTAACCTAACCCTTCAAATGTCAAACAAGTTACACCCAAACAGGAATAATTAAACCAGTGAAGCAAAAATTTATTTGCATTATTTAACTATACAGGGGGTGCATGTCCAAACCAATTTGTCTGTTTGGTTTATATTGAAGTAATGGAGAATATTATAGAAAAAGTAGTTACAGTTAGCATACTGTAATTAACGGTACTTATTTGCATATTACTGGTAGTACAGTGTCTTTCCAATTACCAAATCACCATAACATACCCATGACGCTAGAAGCGAATAGCAAGTTTTAGCCATCTCAAGCTGGCAACTAATAATTCAGAATCTATCAGAGAACTTGCTGATCAGGTATCCTGTGATCAATTAAGTTAAAGGCGTTCGCCCCCTTCAAAGACTATTTGCTCAATAGAGCAACAAGGTTGGTTTAAATGGAGTTAACTGCCGCAATTACAGAGACAAGTTTCACCCGAGAAAACACCTTTTTCGTCACCAGAGAAAACACCTTTTTCTCGGGTGACATTGGCTCAAACGTCCCATTCAATTCTAGCAGCATGCATACCAACCATTCCTTCAAGACTTTTGTGTTTCTTGCATTTGATAAAGCAATGTATTTTTTCTTTTCAAAACCATCAAAATTCAAAGACATCTCACCCACCTACCCCACCAGCAACATTCCTCGCTCTACAGTTACATTACTCTACATAACATTGAACTGCACATAAAATGGACACCTTACCCTGTCATTTTGACTATAATAATCTAAAAGTGATGGCAGCAGAGGCAGAATCATTGTGAAAGCTAAGAGGTCAACAATTAGAATGAGGAATACAATCTTTGGTGTACGGCTGGATTCTGTTGTACTCTCTGCATTGCGATGAGTGGACTTCACATCTGGGAGCGTGCCATTGGCTTGGACAGTGTCTACCCCACCTCCTTTGTACCCACTCCTGAGGTGATATTGTGATTTGACCATTTTCAGGCTCTGAAACAGGAATAAGATATTTATTTCAAAAGATAACAGAGTCAATATGAATGATAAAATTAATCATATTTACCTCCTGTATTACTACAGTAGCATTGCCATTTCATTTGAATACCAAGTAATATTGAGACTTCATTTTGCAAAACAGGAATCCAAGTCAAAAAGCCTGTGAAATAAATACTGTAATTAAAGCCTTTTGTTGTCATTCTCAACTAAATCTGTAACCACATATAGCCCATGTGTTCAAAATATTGCACAATGTGACAAAAATTCAATACCACTATTCAAAAATTGAATACAGTATAACAGTACAATGACCAAAGAATGAAGTCAGAACATTCCAAAAATCAGCTCTCCAGTGTGTTTTAAACTTCAAAAAATAAATTTGTTAAAAAGACTTTATACCTGTATACAGTTAACAGTGTGCACCAAGTAGACCTCCAAACACAGAGTGTGAGAAAAAAAATGACTGCCAAACAAACTTGAAATTGATTCCAATCCAAGGTTCCTGCTTAACACAATAGTTATTCAATGTCAACACAAGCAAAATTATGAATTGTGTCCTTGTAAAATTTGAATTAAATATTCTACATATCAAATTTATATGTAACACACAGTACCCTGGCAAGAAAATTTCACATTTACCTCTAAAGTTTATTCTAGCACACTCCAGGATGCAATGCACTGTAACGTAAGAAACGGTGCTCTATAAGGTTTTCTCTTTGAACAGTGCCCCCATATCCCCCCCCCCTTTCAAGTTCCTCCCCTCCTCCCAACTGGAAAACCCTATAGACTTTACCTTCTTTATTCATTACACTGCCATGTGCACAGTGAAATGATTTGAGGTCTATACAATTACATTTAAAGTTAATTGTGTACTCAAGGCCCAGTTCTCTCACCCCAAACAGTACCAATTCTCCTAATCTCCTTACTTAAGCCCTTCCCACAATTGTCTGAAATTCATCCTTATCCAGTCACAATCTGGTTTTATTGCTTCAGGGTGAGTATAGAAAAGCCTTATGTATATAACCAAAACACTCTCAGTACAGTTCATGCTGTGTAATACAGGCTTTGGTAATCTGCATTGTTTGAATTAACAGTCAATCAAAAAGCTGGGCCAATGGAGAGTTTCTGTACCCCCTACAAGAAGTGTTGTTTGGGGTGAGAAGATTGGCCCTTTAGCTATATGAACCATGTCAGGGCAATAACCTAGGTGAAACCTCTAGGGGGCACTTCAATCACTGGAGCCCCACCATCAATAGCATACTGTATGCTGTATTTTTTGGCAATCTCGGGGGAGAGGGGGAAAATGTTCCCAATGTCCTGCACAAGGGACAATCCTGGTGTACTACAGTATCATATTGCTTCAAAGGTAGTCCCAAAAATGTTTCTTTAAATTACCACAAATATGTTCATACAGTAAAAAAAAATAAACCTAATTATTAAAAAGCTTTGACATGTGTTTGAGTATCTTTGCTATACCACCCTACAGCACAGGGAATACTTTTCTAAATTGTGATGGATTTTGAAATAAAATACCATCCTACAATCTGTGTTTGCAAAATTAGTAATAAACACAACAAGACATTGAGTGGTTATACAGTGTAAACATCCTTTGACTTAATAGCCCTTCAAACAATTATGCCTTCTTTAAATTACTTACCAGCAAGCCTTTACAGTTTGCTGAATACACTTAGTGTTGATCCACTAGTTGATTTTTCCTTTCAAATTTATTAAGGTTGAAATCTGCCCAAACCCAAGAAATCCTGATTTATAAAATACCTAAATTGCAAAAACTGTAGCATATACTAAGGGGATATATTGTGTTTAAAATGCTCCAACATAGCATTTAAAGTAAATACTGTAGCTCTGGTCATTTTCAAACCATTTTGTCTCAACATTTAAGCCCAGCAAAAGCTTGATCTCCTCAAAATATTATGCGCAAAAAGAGTTATGGAAGTTGCATCTTTTGAAATGTTGAAAGTTTGGGTGAACAAATTCTTGAGCAACAAACAACTGAATATCTATGTGAGGGAAACTTATTTCTTGCTGCATTCTATCTGTAAAATTATGAATTAAAAAGCAGCTTGGTTTTCTATGGCTCAAGACTAGGCTACGCTGATTTCTGATTTACTTTTTCAATTTTTACCCCTATTTAGACTCAGTATAAATAAAGATCTTGTCTCTCAAACTTCACATTTTTGTTCTGAAAGGAAAAGCACATGAATACAGTACAACCAGAATGCAAAAATGCATTGAGGTTTCAATGATACACATAGGAGTTAGTATTCAGAATAATATGCCATGATGTCTCATATCTTCTCAGTCAAATGTTAACATTAGTTAGAATTTTGATATTAATAAAATAATTTTGTTACCTCAGATAAACTTTTACCTCTTCTATCAACAGTAGGGACCATCTTCCCACCATAACATGTCCACAAAGGCCATAGGAGATCTATCCAAGTTTCATATCTTGAGATATTATTTTCATAACATTCTCAGACTTTGGCCCCTGGTGACCCTTGATGACCTTCTACCTCACCAAAATCAAACAGTTCTGACCACCTTCTGTCCATAACAAATCCACATACCAAATATAAAATTTATCCAAGTTTCCTACCTTGAGATATTGTGTTAAAAAGATATTCAGACTTTGACCCTTGAAGGTCCTGGATGAATTTTGACCTTCACCACAAACAACTGGGACCACCTTCTCACTAGAAGGCATGCACCTATGAATTCTATCCAATTTCCCATCTTGAGATATTGTGTTAACAAGTTTTTCAGACTTTGACCCCTGGTGACGTCCTTTCACCTCGACCAAAAAATAAAGGCCATCCTCTCAATACAGTATAATGCATACACATACTAAGTATGAATCTTCCCATTTCCTATGTTGAGATAAATATAGTGTTAAGAAGGTTTCAGACTTTGACCCCTGCTGACCCTAGATGACCTTTGGGATTTTCTGTGCAAATGCAATGCAATTACACCAATATGCCAGGTGTGAATACAGTACCAACGCATAGTATAAAGTACATGACGCATTCACAGTCACCATACGTTGGCAGTACCCTTGCAGGTTGGCTTCAGTACATGTACTAGTTAGAGGCTGTAGTCATGTACACAACTGTGTGTGCTGCAGGGACTTTTTTATTTTAGCAGGCAATGTAGTAAACTTTTAACTACATTTATAAAATGTAGCTTCCATGTTGGGGGAGACAGCTTGGACCTAGTGGCAAACTTGCAATTAAACCATAAGACTAAGAACTTGTTTGGGGGCAAACAGGCAAGGGGCAAAATGACAAGCCACCAAACTACCTAATTTACTTAAGCCTAGCCTAGGCCTAGTACTGTACTTCAGGTCTCACTACTTCTTTAGGGTAATGTTCTAAAAAAATCAAGTGTTCACCCTCAAAGAAGTGCTGTAGTTCTTTTAACTCTGGTTTGGACCAAATTTTGTCAGGATAAACTACCAGGTGGGTAATGAAAGTCCATCAATATAAAAGAGAACTTGACAGAGTGTGAATGTTGAAAAAAATGGGCAAGATTGATGGTGATTTAGACTGTTTAAAAATTGCTGCCAAATGGCAGAGTTTTTTCATTTTTTTTTTCATAGTTTTCTACATAGGTCCTATACGCATGGCTGAAACGCATTCTTAGTTCCGGGCGTATGCATACAGAGCGACAAAGCAAGACCAGGGAGGGCAAGTGAAAGGCAGCCCATAGTTTGAAAAAATTGGCCAATCACCATTTGTCATCTCAGCAGATAAAATGTAAGTGCACATGCTCACAACATGTTGAGCGGGGCAGATTGCAATGTGACCATCTTACGCGATATATTGTAGAACAGTAATCTGCTACTCAGTAGCAGTTCCCTGGTTTAATCAGCAAAGACTGTTCTATGGCAAGTAGTATACCTTTTGTTGGAGTGGAAAGGGATTAGCAAAAAAGATCTGGTGAAATTGTAAGGAATGTTTTAACTCAGTTTTGTTGTAAATTTGACCCTTGTTATTAGGAGTTTCTTGGAGGGACAGTGCCCAAATGGCTCATTGCCACCAGCAGCCACTGACAAAATGTCCTAGGGCCTATCTTTGTAAATTTTTAGACTTTGGGGAAAAAAGGTGTACAATCCAAGGGAATCATCATTTCAAGGCGGGAAAAAAATTATTTTTTACATGATCTGTTAACAGGTTGTTAACATGAAAATGAGACAAAATGTAGGGAAATTATGAAATGTGTTCCAGGAAAGTTAACCTCAAAATGTGGAAATGCTGTAAAGCCACAGCGTTGGAATCTATCGTGCAACATGGCCAAGGACTCTAGGCCTAGGCCTAGTATTGAGTAAAATGTAGCATTAAGTCCTTTTCAAGAACTAACTTAACATGTTCTTTGGTTGTGAAGGCCAAGTAGGCTAGGCTATGCCTATTAAATTATGGTAAGGCCTGGCTAACTTAGGTACTGCTTTTTACTTTTAACATCCCTCACTTCCTACTTCAAATAGGCCTAAAAGTACAACAACACAACATACTGCTGTGGTTTGTCCTAAGTTATGAGCAAAGGGCTTGGAATCATGGACACGGAAGTTGACGGGTAACAAGGACATTGCATGCATGGTATGAAACTGCATGTTTAACTACTAAAATATTAGGCCTACTATTAGGCTGAGTATTACTAACTTAGTTACGTTTACGCTAAATACTGGCCGTACCGCCTACAGTGTAGGCGAATACTGTATACTTACCGTTACTAACTTTACTAATATACTAGGCCTAGGCTAGGCGAAGAAAGATGTGCTAACGTTAGACCAGTGTTTATGTCAGTCCACAGTAGTCAAACCAAAACCTTACAATACTTCCAGTACCCTTCTTCGCAGTTCTGAATATAATAAGATGACTAGATTGTTTTTCAGGAAAAATGCAATCCGCCTATCACCGCTGCTTACAACGCCTGTAACATGACACATTGATCAACTTCGCGAGTTTACAGTGGGGACAAGGTTATAGTGTAGGCATGCACGAAGTTTACTGTCAGACTAGACTGCCTTTGGCCAGTGAAACTGAGCTATTTTCTTCACTCGGCGCGACATTGAAACAAGGTCAGGACGAGAAGCAACCTGCGTAGCGGTTTTCCGTAAAGTGGGACGAATTTGATTTTCATCCACCAACTATGTGGCTAGAAGAAAAAAACTCCGACCGCAATACGACTTTAAAGTTTTGGTGTTACGCAACTTTTAAGTCACAAATTGGAACACTACAATCAGCTCAGTTGCACTGCATGAGCTGAGTGGGATATTCGATCATTGTCCATTGCCGATGGACGCGGTGGCGGCCCTACGGGGGCGGGCGGGGGGGAGGGTGTTGCCTTAACCCCACCACCAAACATGAATAATATACCTCTCCAGCAAGGGCGGACTTAACGAAATTTGTTTGGGGGGCCGGGGTGGGGCCTGCAAGCGGCGACCAAGATGTCTCTCATAGTATCAGGGGATGTCGTGTATAAATATTTGGGGGGGGGGGGAAGGGGCATGAGAAGTGGTGACTGACTGCCCAAAAGACTATCTAAGCTATCTAAGCGTAGTGCCACCATCGGTTGGCACGGAACGTACGGAAAATTTGGACCTCTCAGATAGCCAGATTGCCATGATTGTAACTTAGTAGAATTTGAGCTTTCCTTTGCAATAAAATCATTTTAATAAAAAGAAAATGATCAGATTGCAAAATGATCAGAAAATTACCAGATAAAATGTACTGGCTCCTTTACAGGACGATGTGACATTTTATCATTTTCTTTGTCACAGAGTAGAATCTCCATTAAAAAGAATACACCAGAACCAAATTTTTGTTTAATATGTTAAAGGCGAACATATTCTAAGCACTCTGGTGAAGTTTTCATTCATTTTCCATGTTCGGTCTCGAGATATTAGCAATTGAAGTTGATACATTTTCTACAAAAAGTGAACCTGAACCAACAAAATGCAATGTCGTGTCTTCATATTGATGGTCAATGTTTGTTTGTTTTTTTTTATTATTTTTTTTACTATTTATTTTTATTTTTGCTGCTGCTGTTTGATTTTGAATTGATTAGGGATGCTGTCTTGCCCCTAAGGCAAATTAAGTTTTTAAACTTCCATTGCTCGGGATGCACTTATGGTAACAACATATCACAGTTAAGTTGCGTAAATATGGTGTTAAATTATAGAAAAAAACAACTAAACATTGTCCATCACTGTGAACACATGACATCACGCCTACTTGTTGCAAGTTAACTCTTTGTAGAAAATATGTCAACTTCAATTCTAATATCCGGAGAACCAAACATGGGCAATGAGTAAAAATTTCATCACTGAGCTATGTCTACAATATGTTCCTCTTCAAAAATATCAATCATAAATTTGGTTCTGGACCTTTCTTGTTTGTAGGACCTACACACCCGCCTGAAAATAAATTGAAATCATGACTTTTCGAATCAAATTAATTCATATGACTAGTGGTCATCGAATGAGCATGTAAACCTGAACCTAAACTTATTCGATCAGTACTGCTATTGGTGCTGGTGGAGCTATCAACGCTTCTGTGCGGCAGGCTGAGTTAAAATTTTGATACAATTACGAACTATATCCTTGAAAATTACGCATTAGTTTATACTTTATAAATAATTTATATAGCATTTGTATGAGATAGAAGGCTAAGATAGTTTGCCCAGATTAAGAAAAAGGCTATTTTATATCGAATAACGTTTTTTTTTCAACTTTGCATAGAAGAGGGTGAAAAACTCGGTTAGCCGAAGCTTATCTTCCCCGAGGCCCTCAAATACAAAATACAATTAAAAAAAAAAACGAAATTGTAGAAAACTTAAAATACTGAAATGAAAAAACCTTAAAAACTTAGAAAGTAAATCCAAAATTTAAATGCTACAGAATCCTAACAAAATAGAAAGAGCAAAATCACATATATAGGCCTACACCGTGACACATAAAACAGCCTGGTGAAAAGCACGATAAAACATTACTTAAAGGGGACATCAAAACAAACAATAGGAACACAATTTAAAATGTCAAAAAAACATGAAAGAGACATCGTGAAATATCCTTGATTAAAGCTTAAAAACGATTTAAAATTGCTGCATATTGTTAGGAAGGTCGTTCCAACCTTTCGTCCCAATATAAGAAAACCTTTTATTATTAAAATCAGTTCTGCCTCGGGTCAGGTGTAAAGCTTGCGAGGAAGTTGACCGTAGGCCATGGTCGTGAACAGAGTGTGTAAATTTGAACATATCTTTCATGTAAGGAGGAGTATGACCGTTAATAGATTTGTATACCATTACCAAACGCTTTTCCTTTAAAGTTTGTGAGAATGTTTTCCAACCTAGTTTTCTACAAAGGTCTTCAGATCTCTCATCGTATATAATTATGTGGCATCGAGTATTATTCGGGCAGCACTCTGTAGAAGCTTTTCTATTCTTATTTCATTACTGCGAGTACATGAACTCCATGCAAGATTGCAGTAGTTAAGAAAGGGTTGAATATACCCGTTAAAAAATAAAACTCTTATAGGTACGTCAATGAATTGCTTAATTCTTAATAATGCTAAAGGAGTGCTTACGGTTTTACACACATCATCGATTTGATCTTGCCATGATAAATTTGAATCTACGTAGTCTAATCCCAAGTAATTTTTCCTGCTGAGTATTCTTCAGCATTTTGTTATCAAAATAAGCATTTAGGGTGTCATCTTCAGGAAGAGAGTGAATTTTCTCCCAACACTATCCTTTGCCCTAAGTCCCCCCCCCCCCCCACCCCCACACACACACCAAGTTTGGTGATTCTGTCGCTGCCACTACCGGACATGTTACTGCTCAGTTTGCGTCTGGTAGTTCTGCAAAGTGTGTTATCGTTCGTCGGCTTGGGGTGACTCTTTCTTCCCTTTTGAAATTTTGGGAAAATTTGGTGTCCAGTCCTAAACAGTGGCGTAGCTACTGGGGGGGCAGGGGGGGCAAGTTGCCCCCCCTGGAAAATTTTTGGGGGAAATTTTATGAAAATGGGGAAATTTGATGAATCTTCTTATAATTACAATAATTTCACAAAAATTTCTCAAAATTTTTGTTAGAATAAGAAATTGTGAGACATTTCTCATACATAATTCGTATTTTCATGCAACAAATTAACTCAGATTTCGTCAGTGTCGCACGAACCGACCCAATTCGCATTCCACAGAAATTTCCTCGCTGCGTAGCAGATCGAATGTTCTCTTGTGCTTGTATACGCACGGGGGTTATGATCAGTGCATTTCAGTGCACAGGAAGCTGTTATTCAGGTGATACTTTGGGAATTCAGTAGAAGGATGTGAAAACTGACAAGTAACTACCATAGACCCCGAAGTTGTTATGTTCTCCTACGAGCCAGCAGTAGCTTTACGATTTTACTCTGTGTACATAACGATGGATGGGGCTGAAACAATCCATGGCCAACGATAAACTTAAAGTTAATCTAGAAATTAGAATTTACGGGATCCGTTGGCACACTTAGATTTTGTTACTTAGCCTAATCCTTGGAGGCTTACAAGCTAGTTCGGGAAAATAGCTTTCTGCTCACTTTGAGTGTAACAATAAATGGACAATGAGTACCTTGTAGCCTTCTGAACTTAACAGACTGCTTTTCTCACGAGATATTCTGTGTGATCGAGCCACTATTAGGCCTCCTTAATTAGTGGCGTGCGAAGGGGACACCATTGGGCCATGCCCCCCTCACAGATGCCATTTTTCTTTGTTCTTAAAAAGACGTAGTCTAATTTTATCAACACAGATTTTACTTCAAAAGATAGCATATGTGGCACCAGATTGCTTATAAGGACACCCAATTTTTCAAAAATTTTCAAAGGGGAAGGATTGCCCGTGCAAGGTCTTTCAGTGATGACATTTTTTTTTTTATTCCTGCAAATAGACCTAGGCAAATTCTGTCAAATTCCAATTTTTACTTAGACAAGGTAGACTCTGTTTCCTACTGGTGGCATCTGTCAAAAGACTACATGCTTAGATTTTCTTTACCAGAAAAAATACGCTATTTTGAACATCTGAGGGGTCTGATTTTTTGAAATTTTCTTTACGCTCCGCGCCAACCAATGGTGGCGCTTCGCTCGATCTTTTGGGCAAAATAACATATTTGGAGTAAAATTAGCTCTTAACTCTCTGATCACTTTGCAGCTTGCGAACATATTTTTAAGTGAGCATTTTATTGCAAACGACAAAAGAAGAAAGCGACTGGCTAGATTCTTCGTATAAGCCTGGAAAATGCTATTTTCGGCCATCTAAAGGGTCTAATTTTTCCAAATTTTCTCTACGCTCCGCGCCAACCAATGGTGGCGCTCCGCTTAGATAATCTTTATGACAAAATAACATTTTGTGGCCAAGAAAAACCACCAATACCCGTCCTATCAATGCTCTTTTATTTTGACTCCTAAAAGTGTGCAAATTAAATGCAAGTTTATCTTCATAAAGGTAGCATAAATGGCATAAAAAGAAATGCATGTCAAGGCACAAAAGTTTCAGTTTTATCCTCATGAACCACCACGATTCAACTTTTAACACTGTTCCTGTCAAAGTCGAAAATCTTGCACCATTTTGCATGTAGGCTCCTTGAAAACGTCAAAAAATTTCCGGACACCCCTCCCCATGACCATACTGCATGCCCTTCCCCCTTCAGAGAAATCCTGCGTACGCCACTGCGTTAGTACATACAAATAAACCAGATATTGTTTACCAAAATAATATACTTTGTTATTTCCGATTGCTCTATGTTATAAAATGCAGGTAATATTACAAAATGACATGGTAATGTTGTTATACTTGTAAGTTTGCATATTTTATATGAAATACATACACATTGACCGGGAAAAGTTTGGGGGAAATTTCATACCTTTGCCCCCCATGGAAAAAATCCTAGCTACGCCACTGGTCCTAAACGAGCAATATGATGCCACTTATATAATAACTTCAGTGAAGTAAAGTGTTAATATATTCAACTTCTTCAACTTAGTTGTTATATAAGGAGCTACAGAAATTATAGAGAGGATCTATAAGGTCACCAAACCAAACACTATGGCAACAGCACTGCAGTTAGGCTATTCATCATTCTTAAAGGTCTAATCCTCTCATCCCAGTGATCAGTTCCAATTCTCCTAACCTTCTTACTTGCTTAAGCCCTTCCCACGTGTGTCTAATATTCATCCTCATCCAGCCAAGATGGATTGATTATGCTACAAGAAGAGCAGATCAGTGTTTCAGTGTACTTGAAGACCCCCACTGAAATTTTCAGATCCTGTCACAAAGTCAAACATTTACTCCCATAAGCTTCATTTTTTCAAATATTTGTTAAAAACGGCAAACAATTTTGCTAAATTACAAATTTTTCACCTCCCTTCCATATTGACTTAGTTTGTCGGGCTTAGTTGAGATGCTAACCTTTTGTTTGGGAGCTTGACCCCCCCCCCCCCACCCCTGTGGGGACACATTTTAATGCTAACTCTCTACCAGAGAATATTTCCTATACTTTGTTAAAGGCATAATCCTCTCGCCCCAAACAGCTCCAATTTTCCTTACGTACTTACGTAAGCTCTCAGTAAATATTTACAGTACATATTTCTTCAGGGTGATTATACAAGACCCAAATGGAGTGGGATCAAATCAATCTCAGTACAGGACATGCTGTGTAATATGAGTTTCGGTACCGTCGGTATTTTTTAACTAGCTTTCAGTTAAAGAGCTGTGCCAAGTGGGAATTTCTGTAGACTACTACAAGTTTGAGGGGAGAGGATAAGCCCTTTAAGTAAACCGCTTGTACTACAAAGTGAGTGCGTATGATGACACGCCAATTACCCTATTACCCGCCTGGCACCTAATGAAACAGTTTTCCATACAGGATCCTTTATTTCACCCGCCAACCAAGACGGTTAGCAATGTCTTCCCAATGACAGGGCTTTGTAAGGCAAGTCATTTCATTGTATGCAAAAGATTTTGACTAAAAGTGAGATTATTTTGTTAACTCGTTTCACCTTCCTTATGTCTGAAAGATTTCTACCTTCACAGTTCCAAAGTTTTCTCGTCACGGTTCTACATAAACCCTTTTCTTTCCGATTAAAGGTCGGCAGTCACAGTGCCCGGAGTATCACTGAGGCAGTAAGTATTAACAGGCGCGGATGCAATGAGTGGGGTGGGGGGCTTTTACTGCCTCAGCCCTCCCTTTCTCGCCACATCAACAATAAAGCATAGTGTCATGTAGTATGGTGCACTCTCCATGACCTTTACCAGACGCCATCTTGTTGTTTACGAGCAACGCTCCCTTCCCTTTGTTCTAGATTTCCAGAGCCCTTCCTCTTTCCCGTCACGTGTTACCAGTGGACGTGACATATCACATTACCGTAGCTCCACGTGCACGCTGCAACCCATATTTTCGAGGTGTGGCCAATTTCTTCCCCTGCAGCCTCCTTATTGGTCATTTATATCATAATAATTATTTATATGGGTGCGTCATAACTTTTGACCAATCAGGGGGACTGCATGTGTTCAGAGCTCGCACGATTCACAAGACCGAGCCTGCGAGCTGGACACTCGTGCCGTAGACGCAGAGGGATACACATATCTTAGGAATCGTATTAGGCTGGCAGAATAATTAATTCAACTTAATCATCTTTTTGTGGAACTAAAATCATCAAATAAATATTTTAAAATCAACTGAACTCTCCTATCTTTTTTCCGCCTGGAACTCGATCCCGTACCACTCAATTCCCAACAATAGGGGAAATTAGCAGTGCAACTCCCTCACATCCCTACTTTCGCTTAGGTCAGCCACCCCCTTCCCCCGGAATATCTCGATCCACACGTAAGTAGGGACAAAAACAGAACTTGTTAATCTCGAGAATTTCTGAACAGGCAAATGGTTTAGGTTGCCGTTACCAATATCATCGTTCACGTGGCTGCATGAAAGTTCTACGCTGAAGAAGCCTACATGTATTATCCATGATTTCACTAATAAATCCAATCGGAATAGATCAACCGTATAAGTCAAGCCTTTAGTATCCCTCGGTGCATTATAAAATTTTAGGGCAACGTGAATTTTGACTTTTCAATAATTTTGCAGATGGTTATTTGAGGATCTTTTTATTGCTAACTGCAGTGTCAGACCGGTGTTAATAAAACTGTCGACGAAGATGGCAGAAACGCATGCAAGCTTTCACGTGACTTTTCAAAATATGCAGACGCGAGCTATAGTTCGTTTTACACAAAAGGGTGGGCAAGGATAAATTCACGTGACCCTTCTCATGACTTTTCGGGAAGTAACAGAATGCAAGTATTTCCATGGTAACAGTACCCCGAAGTATCATTGCCACTATGGATAAAACACAACATGTCCTTAACACATATTCTGGTGCAGGGCTTTTCTCTTAGGCAGTGGCGTGGGCCACAGTGAACGCCCCCTCCCCCCTCCGGAAAATCTTGTGCCCTGTTCCCCCCGCCCCTTCAACTGATCGAGATGTGAGATTTTCAAAAAAAACGGAGTGTGACTACGAAAGTTTTTAAGAATTGATTCTTTTCTGACAATAAAAGCCAGTACTTTACATTTTTTGAAATGTAAATATCGCAAGAACACCATCGAAATGCCATTTCCGGCTGTCTGGGAGGTTGCGTCTTTTTTCAAAACTTTGTGCACACTTCCGACTATGCAAACTGAAGGTGGAGCACAGCTCAGGTAGCTGTTCGGGCAGGTTTTGACCTATCTTCCCTCAGGAGGATTTATTTAATTTAACTGCCCATCAACTGCTTTCTCTTTCTCTTTATTATTCAGCTCCTCTTCTTCAAAATGTCAGCCGGATCCGTTTTTGAATTGGTAGTGGATTCACTCGATTTTTTACCGATAAAATCTTACCATTGAAGTTACCCTGGAAGTAATTTTTAGACCCAGTGTAAAGACAATAGAATTACCCTTAAATTACGACGTTAATACGTCACAAACACCTTAAAACCCTGTAGCTTCGAGAAGCCGCTGGACCCCCACCAGGAATTGCATTGAACTGCCCATCAACTTCTGTCTCTATAGTTCATCTCCCCCTTTTCATAAGCGACGGAAGATTTTTTTTATTGGGGACCACAAGTTTTCGGCAGCCGACATAATGGTGACGCCGTAAGGTGTCCGGTTTTGCGCGAAGCACAAACCCCCATCTGTTGGGTTCCAGGGGGACCCTGTAAGGGCCCCTGGTGGGTTTCAGGGGAAAGGCCCTGGTAGGGGTCCATGGGGGGCTGGATACTTTTGTAGGGGATGGCTGGAGTTTACTATCCAAGCGTAGCGCCACCATCAGTTGGCGCGGAGCGTACAAAGGAAATTTTGGATTTTAAAACCTCCCAGATGGCTGGAAATGGCATTTGCCAGGTTTATATGTCTCTAATTCTGGTGGGAAAAATTATGATTTTTTAAGATTAACACACACTTTGTAGATACTGATTAGCTTAGTCCATTACTCCACTGGACTATGTATCCTAGGATCGCAAATCCGGAATTCTGCTGAATGTTGCAAGCAGTTGTTCCAGTGCACGCCTGAGTAAGGTATTTCAAGAGGCGTAGGGGAGCATTTCAGTTTGGGGGCAGAAGATTTTTGCCCGAAAAAAGTAATTCTGCCCGTAAGACAGTCAAAGCGGAGCGCCACCACTTGTTGGCGGGAGCGTCCAGAAAACTTTAAAATTCGTACCTCTGAGACAGTCAAAAATGACATTTCAGGCTTGTAAAGGAGATCCAAGCAATCGCTTTTTTTAAGTTTCAATTGCAGATAAACGTACGTTCGTTCGAAACTAAAATTCAGCCAGAAAGACTAAGCGGAGCGCCACCATTAGTTGGCGCGAAGCGTACAAAACATTTTCAAATATCCGACCCCTCAGACAGTTGAAAATGGCTTTTACCGGGGTTTATATTGAGATCTAAGCAGTCGCTATTTTGAGTTTCCTTTTGTAAAAAAATGATCACTTGAAACTTAAATTCTGCTATGAAGCGGTCTAAGTGGAGCACCACCATAAGTTGGGGCAAAACCTACAGGAATTTTGAAAAATCTGACCACTTCAGACAGTCAAAAATGTCATTTCATATGCTTAAAGGGGGTCTTAGAAGTAGCTAATTCGAGGTTCTGATTGCAAAAAAATGTTCACTTGAAACTAAAAAGCTGCTAGGAAGACTCTGCGCGGAGCTTCACCACTTGGTGGCGCGAAGCTAACAGAAAATTTTGAAAAATCGGACCACTGAGACAGTCGAAAATGACATTTTCCTGGCTTATAGGGGGATCTTAGCAGTCGCTATTTGATCAGAAAATTACCAGATAAAATGTATCACTAATCGATGAAATGGTCCCGCATATTTTCGGGGGAAACTACAAACCGGAATTGAAAACATGCTAATGAATTTTACTCTATTGCGACTCTTGGCTAAATTCAATATATATTGAAAAAATTGTGTGCCCGAACTTCCGACAATATATGATTTTACTGTTGAAAAAATTAGGCCTATGGGGATCTTAGCAGTCGCTAATTTGATCAGAAGAATCAGAAAAAATGTACCACTCCCATTGGATGAAATGAAGTAGATTATTTTTCTTCTATAAGTAACACTTATTGACAGAATTGTCACGTTACAAGTAGTGTTGAAATGAATTTTGAAGCAGACTTACGGGAAGACATTCTCACCCTGCATCATTAAAGTATCGAAAAAACAAATTATCCGATTCTAATAACCATTGCCCGTATTTGGCTCTAGAGCAGGATAGATGGCAAACTTTTGGGCACCTGAACACCCTCCTGTCTATCCGTTGAAGTAATTTGGCAATTGAAAATGTCCCGGCATTTTTTAACCTATGCCCGAATATTTGACCATTTCGGGCAATTTTTTGCAAGACTACAGTGTCAAGTTGGGATGATGAAAACCCTTTTTTCACATTCTACCAGAATGTGTCTCAGATCTTTTTTTATTTTCCATGAAAATTGTACTTTAAATTTTACTTTCAATTTTTTTTTAAGTTTTATTTTTTTCGGCAAAGATTTGAATCTATTAAACTAATCGGTCATTTCGGGTATTGTGTTGCACAAGATCTAAAAACAGTCTCACGAATAATTGTTTCTTTCAAGCCACAAGCTTCCCAAATGTGTCGCGATTTTTTTATCTCTTAACCTTTCGTAACTATGTTACCCTTACTATGATACTTTTCCGTTTTCGGGCAAATGCTTGAAAGAATTTGGATGTTCGACAATTTCGGGCATTGTGTTGTGATTTTCTGTGAAGTAACGGTCATAGCTTTTTGAGCTAATACTAATAGACCCAAATATTCTACCCACTACACCAAGTATGATTTTGTAACGATTTTGTGCATCCCCAGGAATTGAAAGAAAAAATCCCTACATCAGGTAGAAACATGCCAGAGGCTAGGAGCACACTTTAATCCACACCAAGGTAGTCAATTTTGGCCACTCCAAATCTGTTAGAAAATTGGCATCCTGAAACCCGACTAGTGAAAAGTCAAGAGATTTCAAAGATATGAAGCTTGTCACAGTCTATCTGAATTTATTCCGAAATTCAGAGTGGGGCACAACTGCAGAATACCCTGCAACTGTTTGAAGGGCGAAAATAAACTCTCCTACAGGTTATCGTTAATGTGGGGGTCCAGGGGGCGAAGCCCCCGGAAGCTTTGCAACTTTTGCACTCTGAAAAGTAATGTTTGAGCCCAAGAATAGCCGAAATGTAATAAAAGCAACTTAAATTTGTTTAATTACTTTTGAAAAATTTATTTTGCGACATTGCAATTTTCTCATTTCTTGCACGGGAGAGAATATTTTATTGTAAGAGAAAGCTTACCATAACCATTACTTAAATTCCATATATAATTACTGACATGGTAAACACCAATTCCGAGATTCTGCAGGTTGCGATTTTGAAAAAAAAAAAATTCAGAAGGTTCAACTCCACTGAGCTTAGAGAGTGGACCGGTCTTGTCAAAAATCCAAGCACCTCTTGAAAAATATGCAACCCTCACTCAGCCCCGCCCCTGGCAAGAAAATCCTTGTCACGTCACTACCGTAGACAGCCTAAAAAGACAGGGACATTAATACTTACTCAATCCAGGACATATGGCCACCAGCCTCTCGAAAACTAAAGATGTGTGACGAAATGACTGCTTAACTAGACATTCTTCACTCTAAAATCATTGGAGTGAAATACGTCACTCTCTGATAGAAGGAAAAGTGTGCATGCTCATCAGAGTGTTAATTCTCTCCTAGAAGTGTAAAATTCACCCCACGAAGGGTGAATTTTCACTCTTCCACAAGCAGACGAGTGCCTGCAATGATCACACTTTTTTTAAGAGTGCCGCGCTCTTTTAGAGTAATGGAATTTCACTATTCTTGGATAAATAGAGACTCTTGTGGAGTGAATTCACACTTGTTACTCTATTATAGAGAGTGACTTAGTAAACTCTTTTGATTTTAGAGTGTTCCGGCCAATGGTTCTTCCTTGCCGGAGTTTATCCTGCAGTTTCATGTCGGGCAGTTTTGCCCTGTCGGCCAAATCTCCGCAGACCTACTCGGTGATATCGGGATTTCACATGTTATTGTATCTATATCTTTCTTTCTAAAAGTCTATTAAAAAAATTAGAAAAGTCCTTAAAATAAATGACAGTAAGCCTCGCAAGCACCCTCCGCTCCCACGAGGTTCATTGACACGACAGACTAACCTACCTGAACATTGTAGGAAAAATCGAAACACTATTAACAGGTGAAATGTGAAACATTCTAGCACTGGAGCAATCTGACGTCTTGGACGGTTGGAGATCTTGATGAGTCCCAATAATCAAGGATGTGGGCGAAAAGAAGTAGTGCACGTTCCACCTTAGCCCCTCGGCCCTCCCCCTTTCCGGCGTTTCAATTTTCATGTTTGACATGTTTCATCTTTCTCTTTTGAGATGTTGATTTCGAACTCTTTGGTATAATTCGGTTGTGAAGACGCGCGACTGTGAAAATGGCGGCGTTCGACTCAAACTCCCAAAATTGGTGATCGAGGGTTAAAAATGACGGTGCCAGAATGTTAGCACCACTAACTTAAGCATTATCTTAGACCAACTCTGACCTTAACCATATAATGCTGGAACCACGCAGTTACATTCCCGCGGCACGTGACCCTGTGCCTTGTGCTTGATCAAAGATACTATAAATGTAGATACCAAACTCCTATCGCTACTCTGTTAGACGCGCTAACTCCTCACGGAGGCTCAAATGCAGGGCGGAAGTGATGATTTGAGACAAAGATATTACAAGCATAAATCACAGAGCAATGGCATAGATCTACTAAACTTAAAAGAGCGTCACGGAGGCCGAAACGGAGGGGCGGAAGTGCTAACCACTGATCAGTAGTTCTGGAAGCCAACAGGTTAATTGATATCTTCTGGTAATATAAATACTTGTTATTTCAAAACATCTCGAATCTTACAAACATAATTCTCCAATACACTTCACTTACATGGAACAGTTTTTTGCCTTTTGAGACTTTTCACCTAAGAACTCTTGATATGAACGTACAACGACTTGTTTGAAGTTCATGAACTTGCTGATTGGTCAGTTTCTATGGTATCTCTACAAGAGCACATCTAGTATACACGCGTTCACATTTTAGAGTGCTAACTTTTACAAACCAACTACTGCGTTCGTTTTCCAAGCACGCAGAAGTGCGCGTCACTTACCGCGGACTATACACAAATGAGTGTCTTGTGCGCCATTAGCACTCGTTTAAAAAAATGCATAAACGCTGGCCCTCGTCACAGTGAATTTCTGTCATGCATCCATGGTTACGCTGGCGGATCATCGAACAGAATTGTGCGCATGTCAAGTCAACACTTCCGCCCTTCCATTAGCGCGTCTTGCAGTGCAGGGATAGCTATAAGAGTTTGGTATCTACGTTCATACTTTGATTTGATATGCGCACAGTTCTATTTGGTCATCTACGCGCACAAATATTGATGAGTAACAGAAAATTCCATTGTGACAAGATTTCAGCATGCGTGTATTTTTAAAACGAGTTCTATACACCCAAAGTACATTTCTTCGTGTACGTACATATCCGAGGGAATTGACGCGCCCTTCTTCGTGCTTAGAAAACGAATCTTGGAGCGCTTAGAATGTAAACGCATGTACAGATGTGCGTTTTTGTAGATAACATAGAAACTGATCATCAGTAATTAAGTCCATGAACTTCATACCAGTCTTTGTGCTTTCATGTTCGAGTATTTCTGTGGAAATTCTCGAAGAAGCAAAAACTGTTCCAGTAAGTGAAATTTATTGAAGAAGAGTGGTCGTAAGATTTGCGATGTTTTGGAAATCACAATTATTTATACTACCGGAAGATATTGAAGTACCTGTTAGTTTCCAAAACGGCTGATCAGGGATCAGCACTTCCGCCCCTCCGTTTCGGCCTCCATGAGGCATCACCGAGCCATTTGGTATCTATGCTTGTAATATATTTGACCTTGTTGGACGTTCCTTCCACATAAAGCTTCTGATTTGGATCTAATGCATATGATTTCACAACGCAAAGATAGTATGAACGTAGTTACCAAACTGATGCCTGTACCAAACATCACTAGCCTAAACGAAGGCGAATTGCTGATCACTGTTCAGTTCATTTGGGAGCCAACAGGTAAATTGGTGTCTCCCGGTAATATAGATACATGAGTTTTCAAAACATCGCAAATCTAACAAACACCGGTGGGTCTTAAGTACATTTCATTTACAAATTACATGGAACATTTTTTTTTTTTTGCTTCTTCGAGGCTTCCCGCTCGCGAACACTGGAACAAGAACGCCCAGCGACTGGTTTTTAGTTCATGGACTAACTGATTGGTCAGTTTCTAAGGTACCTTCACCAGTGGCGGAGCTGGGGTTTTCTGTCAGAGGGGGCGAAAATGGTCTACAGGGGCGCTTCGAAAGAGTAAATACCCTTACGCTAAGCCTCAGCACAATCGAAGCCACGGCTTTTCAGATTTTCCATTTAATTTTCCGCACCTGGTAGAAGACTATTCTGACATTTCTCCCCAGCAAGTTTTTCTATTAAAACATGTTTAAATTTTCTATCCATGTGCCTCCGCGAAAGAAAATTCGGGGGGGGGGGGGGGTAATTTCTTTGGGGGAAAAGCTCCGCGCCACCATGAGTTGGCGAGGAGCGCAAGAAAATTTTTGGCCCAAAATGTCTCTCAGTTTGCTGGAAATGACATTTCTAAAGCCTATTTACCGTATATAAATAGGAAAGCACCTAGTGAACTGTTAAGAAATATTGATGTCAATTTTTCTTCGTCTTTTTCTTTATGTTTTCTTCGTTATTTCAGGTTTTTATTTTCCAGGGGAGGGCAAGTTTCGCCCCCCCCCCCCTTGCCCCTCCATGCGGAAGCACATGTTTCTATTCCTCTCTTCCACATTCTAGTATGAAGGCAGTTATAATATTCAATAAGTCATTAAGATTTTAATGTAAAAAAGGGCTACTTTGTGAAGATAAAGATTAAACCTTCTAGAACTAAATACAAGCAGTCTTACAGAGGGAAAAATTTATGGAAATTAACCACCGTTAGTTATACATTTTTGGCATCTGGAAATCAAGAAAAGTGCACGAAGAAACATTAATTGATGTAATTTAAGTCATGTGACAACCCTGAAATAGCCATTAATGAAGTAAATTTAAAGAAATAGCCAAGACAAGAGGCTTGGCTCTCTTAATACCGAATTCATAATAAATAAAAGTAGCCTAAACTTAAGCTTATTTGATGCAATTTTCTGAATTTTAAAACCCACGGAAGTAGAGAAATAAGCATTTCCATGGGTTTATCGTGCTGTGTCAGAAATAGCCATTTATCATGAGAACGGTCACTTGAAGAAAAGAAAAATGAAAACTGCTCATTAAAACACTTAAACCTTAACCACTATGATAACAGTTTCATTTTATTTAAACCGGAATGTTCTCTTTAAATTATTTTGAAAAATGTTGTGGAAGCTATTTTGGTATCCTTATAAACTCTTTTTATTGTCTATGCTGACATTTATCCCCGACAACAAGAGGGCTATTTGCGCAACAATTATTTGTTGCGCCCTTTGCAACATCGTTTATTGGCCGGGAGGGTTAATTTAATGTAAGTCTGTGTATTTTATAAGCTTATAATCACGATTGGTGTGGAAGCAATGAACTTAGCACAGCGACAACATTCATTAGTGCTTATAAAGCATGAAGATCCGTTTCGGCAAAACCTATCCCTATATTACAGACGATGACCCTTTTCATCAGAACAAAGTGCAGATAGTACAGTTACTGGTGGCTGTTTGAGCATTATGTTATCTGGGCCTTAAAACAATGCTATTAAACCATGTCTGTTGCCAAAATGGTGCAAGAGTAAAGTATGTTAAAAACCTATAAAAAGGGCGCCGACAGACGATTTTGGTCCTCTGACCATATGGCAGCTCCGCCACTGATCTTCACCAAGATGTAAAAGTGAATGCACCTACGTCACCGCTTTGCACATCTCTCTGTTTTCCACCCAGGCGTCCATCTTACGATTGTTACTAAGGTGCTGTTGTGCGCTCGTTTCGGTATCACAACGACTACCTTGGATAATTCCCATCCATTGAAACGCGCTTACAACACGTGCACAATCTCTATACACAGAGAAATGTACTGTGCGCGAACACGTGTTGGAAATGAAAGCACGCTGACACTAGTAATAATTAAACTTTCCGTAAGTTATGCGCGCATCACCGAATAGAACTCTGCCCATTGACCCTTTTTCAAATAGCAATCACAAAGGATTGTGGGATAGGTTTAAGGTATGCATAAATTTTGCCAGTGACATTTTACTGTAGGATAAAATAATGAACACCAATATTCTGTCCCATAATCCTTTGGAAAAGCTATTTGGAAAAGTGTCTGTGTCAAATCAACACCTTTACTCCTCCGTATTGAGCTTTCGTGAGTAGTCAGCGCACCCAACAGTAGTGAGCTTTAGATTTCACGACGTGGACGTCAACTACAACGTAGTGACGTTACAACCTACATTTTCCTTGTCATTTAGCTACTGTGTGTAGCGCGTTGTGTTCGAAATGGCATAGGTTCAAGTGACGTCATTTCGTTGTAGATGAGGTCCGCGTCGTAAAATCTAAAGCTCCCTAGTGTAGGGATCACTGGAGGACTGGAAATAGAAAGCGTATATCAGTAATCTACGTTTATTATATCTTTGGTCTTACATTGTAAAGAACATGTAAACACAACTGATCGACTCTGTCGTCAAGCAGGGGTGACTGGAGGCCATTTGTTTGTAAATATGAAGAGATGTCGCCGTTCGCACATTTTTCAAAAGCGGTTCGGAAATGAGGCTCACTTCTGCGTGCTTGGAAAACAAAAGCACTTCCCTCCCGATCCGTTGTAAAAATGAAAACGCCTGTATAAATCTGCGCTCGCTTGTGTAGATACCATAAAAACTGACCAATCAATACCGTAAGTCCAAACCAGTCATAATGCGTTCCTGTTCAAAAGTTGTTCCGTGAAAAACATAAAAAAGGACTGGTTCACTGGAAGTGAAATAATTGAAAAATGATGCTTGTAAGATTTGAAATGTTTGAAATTGTTGACTTCTAAAACGACTGAACAGTGACCAGCATTTCCGCCCCTCAGTTTCGTTCGTCCCTCCACGAATTCACCTCGCCATTTTAGTTTGGAATCTATGCTTTAATTTCCAAAGGCCTAATTGCCTTATTTCCAGTAATTCAGCCAGTGGCATAGCAAGTGGCATAAATAATTGTGTGTTGCCTTAGACGTGGCCAAGTCTCTCGTGAGTGTTCCTGGAAGTGTTCCGAGAAGCTGATGACTTTCTCTACAAAATCCCGTACTTCAGGATAGCACAGCATATCGTATTTTCCTTTTGTCTAATACGCCCTCTATTGGTCTATTAATTGTACCAGCTCCCGGGGGAACACCCACGAGAGACTTGGCAAAGTCTAGTGTTGCCTAGCCTTTTAGAACGAATTCCAACATGAAATTTAGTGACACATTCAATGGGACGATCCAAAAGGCTTGAATCCACCCCAGGTTGTCAAAGCAGCTCTTTAATAAAAATAAAAATGCAGACAGCATTTGTTTTCTACCGATCGAATATATGTAAGCGCGCACGGCTACTGCGCGCATACCTTGTATTGTTTTCTTCCAAATTGAGTCGGTGACGTCCCAATGCATGAATTATTGCTCATAAATACACTTGATAACTTGAACGTGAACGCGCAAAAACTGGTTTGAAGTGGATTTACTCATTCGTTATTGATCAGTTCCTATGGTATCTTCCAGTAACGCAGTTTTGTATGCGCGTAATATTTCCACTCGTAGAAAGCTGGCTGGCGAGTTCATTTTCTGAGCACACGGAAGACGGCGTCAATTTTTCCCGATAACTGACAAAGAAACCTGTATAGAGGCTTTGCAATTACGTCACAGAACCGCCATGCTGGAGGACATTCATGCCAAATACACATGGCTTTGTGCCAAACGCACTGCACAGTGCGCACTGTGACATGCACGGTATGTACAAATTCAACGAGCAAGCGCGTCCCGTATGGTTTACTACGTAGTTACATGTACTCCAACATGGCCGCCGGAGAGTATTATGACGTCATGTGAAAAGCCTCTATAGAACGAGAAAAGCGCACGCACGCTAACTTCTTTTAAGGATGGAATTTTCCGTAACGCGCTCTGAGTTTTGTATACAACCAAGACGCGACGTAGAGAGCGACGCAGATGCACAACTACACGCGCAGGCTGTGTCGTGAACTAAAGCAATTTGATGATGCGTGGCGCTTCCAGAGCAGCAAAATTTCGTATGAGTTTCAACTCACTCACGCTTTACGGTTCAAAGAGACGCTTTAACTGCGCCTCACTGAGCCAAATGGTCAAATATGGTTTTCATGAGTAGACGCGCAAGTCAAAACATAAATTCATATGTAGCTAAGAAATGCATTGCATTGTGACGCGAAGCCTCAAAATAGAAACGAACTGCGCCATATTTTGCGTGTTTCTTTGGCAACATTCACAATTCAACTTTAGTGCAATGCACAATGTTCAATGTCTTCACTCTTACGCAGTTTAACAATCATCAATAGGCTAAACGAAAATGGCAGCAAATGGAACTTTTAAATCGCCATTATCTGTACCGATCGAGAAAGGACCCCCGGGTCAAAGCGCTTCTCCGATGCCGTTAGCACATTCTCATCTTGACGACCGCAGAATCACGACGAATCTGAATACACATAGCGGAGACGAAATTTTGAAATACATGCAATCAAACATCAATTGCAACACAGGTAGGCCTAATGATGAAGCTAAAGACAGTCAAGTCTCTTCATCGATCTCATCCATTCAGAAGGCGATTGCTGAAATGCTGACAAATATAAGGGCATCTACGAACCCATCAAATGAGCCCAAAGATAAGTTTGTTTCGAGTGAGGTCAGAACGAAAAGGACGGAGGAAGACCTGACTTCCGAACAGAGTAATGTAAAAGCCACAGGTGAGGTTTCCACCGTTGAATTTGAAAATGATTCTCTTACGTAAGAAACTGACATAGGTAAGGCTATGCTCGTCTGATGTATACAGGTTTTGGCACAAGTAGGCTATAGGCTAGCCTAAGTCTTTAAACGAATGGTCTAAGAAAAAATTAAGATTAGACATGTAAGTGGGATACGGTACTTTTTTAGCATTCCCTTTCAATTTGCATCGTAATCGGATGTGTGGTTCCAAGATATGAACAGGTAAACTAGCCTACCTTGCGTTTTTCTTTAAATTTATAAAAACTAGTTTTCTCTCCAACAATCTCATGCTATCAGAATTTGACTGCATCGGAGACATGGGGAAACATTACAACCTTCACATTTCTCATAGACCCTGTGCAAATCAGTTGCAATATTGTATGGAAAGGAATATTACTTATATACTGGGATTATCATGAGTCGATCCCCTAATTAAGTTCGTTTCCACAAAAATATGAAAACATCTACAAAAATCGATAAAATTTGAATGTAATATTTTGTAATCTGTCTTCTTCTTTGTGCTATATTTTGGTGTTGTTTGGACTGAGTAATTTGTAGAAAATGAATCTTGAAATGTAGGAGGCAGTGCAAGTAGCAATGCTTATGAAGTAATCATGAGTCGATCACTTCATAAAACAAACAAATAAAATCCTACAAATTACTATTTTTATGGTCAGAGTTTGACATAATGGTACAAAAAAATCTCATTTCTATCAGAATCCCTACTTAAAACTCCATGAGATACATTCTCATCATCATTTTTACTGATTTTTGCAAATTTCTGGTTCATACTTTTGCTGAAACTTGAAAATCTGGCCATAACTAACATTTTTGCTTTAAAAATCTAAAACATGATGACAAGTAATTGGTTTTGATGTTATTTGAAGAATTTGCATTGCAAGTTATTCTAGTATCGCAATCACATCGCACCTACTCTCTTCTATGGCGTTTAGAAGACAGTGATCGACTCATGATAGTGATCGACTCATGATAACTTACTATATAGCCTACCCTAGTTCCAAATCATGATGGTGATCATTGGCTTTCTCCATGGTACTATTTACTCGCGATCAATAACATTGAATAATCCTTCCCAGTGTGCAGTTTTGAATCGCACTCTTTCTAATTGGCATAAGGCCTCTCAGAAGGTCCTATCCCTAGTAACTTCAAGGTCAACACACTGAACAGTCTGAAAAAAATAAAGAAACAAAGCATTTCTTGTCAATGTAAGGAAGTGATGCTACCTATTCTGCCCTCAAGATCATTTTGGGGCACAAATCCTGTTACTTCACTTGCTGGTATCTCGAGAAGAACAGGTCATATTTTGGTTGGAACATTTCACCAACTTGTGAAAATTTAGTTCCCCTTTCTCAATATCAAAATAAAATGTTCACTTCAACTCCATTTTTGGACACGTAGGCCCATGGTCTACTGAATGATAAACTTTTCAGAACTCCCTTCGCCCTAGGAATAACCAATTAGAAACACGGTATTTCAAAACGCCAACCTGGGAAAGACTGTTCCATTTAAAATACCACAGAAGTGAATCGCTACCATGGAGAAGTCCATTAGTCGTAATTACGAATTGGAACAGTAACGGAATAATCCTTCCCAAAATGCAATACTCAAAATAGATCGTAGACGAATCCGGACACTTAAGTGATGGTCTGATTTTAGTCGGACATAACTAGGATCCATCAGCTTTAGTTTTTCTTACTTAATTGTATCATGGATGACTGTTCACTGAATTGTATCTTGATTCCCTCCATTTCACTGAATATAAGGGTTTTAAAATTCAAGTAGACAATAAATGGAGACGATTAAGGCTGATGAACCCCACTAATGGCTGCCTACAGTCACTAAACACATGCAAGCGCTGATCGGATTCGTCGTCTATAAGGTTTATTGGCTATACTTATCTTTTTACAATATGTAGCTTCAGTGTGGAAAAGTAATAAATAAGCTAATAATTTTACCACAGCTGTGCGTAACTTTAAACACAGGTTTTCACTAACCCAAGTAAAGTTTTGTTTACTAGCCCGTGGGAAGCATCGGTGACACAAACAGCGCACTAGCCCAAACTATGTTTGTGTGTGAACAGGGAGGAGTGCAAATCAGTTTTTGGGGAAAGGCTGAAGTAATTAGCCTAAGTTTTAAAAAATGAATTGGTCAGAGATGAGAAAATTTTCCTTTAACGATCCCGAATGAAGGCCAGAAGGTAGAACGGACGTAGTCTATCTAGTCTTTCCCGGCATCGAGCAACCGATTGTTCGCATCACAATGACTTCCATGATTCCATGTCTCATTTGCATGAGATAATCCACAATGACGTCACAGCTGGGAGTTAGCAACCTACCATCTATGAGACGGTCCAAATGCTCCAAATTAAAAGACTTTCTGACATGAGGTCAGCTTTTCTGACGTGAGGACTATCTGTGGACTTATTCACAAGAAAAAACCCTACTGGGATGCGTTTTCTTCAACTGTCACTGTTAGCTGTGTTAGACATACTTGTAAGAGAACAAACATAACGAACAACCTCCGAAGGTGCTTAGTTCTGTTGATCTGATGATTAAGGCTGATTTTCATTTTCCTGGCGATCACGTCATTTGGGTGACGTCACAATAAATCTGATAATCAAAGCTGAATTAAAATTAACACTGTTGACTTAAAAAAGGCGGGAACACATCTATCCGTTTGCGTCCGAACTCCGGTCCGAAAGCGTGCACGTCTTCCCTCCAGTGCACGCACAATTCAAATATACTGTATTAGGCAAACGCATAACATACTTACCGATTAATATGCGTCGTACATTTTTGCCCCGAAAAGTCGCTTGGCCAGAGGTTTTCAGATTGCGGACAGACGTCAATGCATAAGGTCTATAGAGATGTTTGTATAGACCTTTTGTATCGAACACACACTGACGTCGTCCTTTGGGTAGAACAATGGAACACGTGGCCACACGCATAAAAATTCGCCCTGCAAGTGCACCAGACTAAGTGCGCATTCGACTGGTTGACAAATCAGGTGTCTGCATTTTTGGGGTTGGTTTGTTTTGCACTGAGAGTATTTATTGACTAGAGACCAAGGTCAAAATGGCGAAATGTCCATGCATGGAGGGGAAAGTTAGGTCCGAATTTTCAGTGTCTACAACCAGTTCTTTCTTTCTTAATTGTGCGTACTTTCGGTGACACACATACCATTCATCCGGTTTGCCTGCGTATGATGTGCACAAAATTCAGAGCCAATTCGGAGGTATCGCGTCTCATATGCCAAAAGCAATGCGTGGTTTCTCGCGCGCACATGCACTACTATGTGCGTCGCTTCGACGCCCTGTGCGCATAAACTAATATCTTTCAGTAGGCGCGCACACGTGTGCGTCTTTAACCAAACAAAACACGCGTGTGGATGAAATCTGACGTACGCGCCCAACCACGCGTGCTGTTTTCAAGTTATATCATACAGCCTACACACAACTAGAACGAACAGGATTAGTTGCGTTCGCGTTCAAATAAACGACGTGTACTCGTGTTGTTGTTGTCTACCCGTCAGTGTGTAGGCTACGTTAAGCAATTTAGAAACACCGGGGAGGTGTTAACACCTCCCTGGAAACACTAAGCTTTGGACTTGTTTTTCAAAGAGACCACGGCAACCTAACGTTAAGAGCCAATATGATCTTTTAAATAGGACAGGAGCCTTTAATCATTCCTAGTAAGTTTCGAAGGAAGGCAGAACTGCATATGGCTGCACAGTCTATGCGTAAGCGAAGCGGCTAAGTAGGCAACTGATTATCTCTTACCGTCGCTTTACGACTCCGAAAGTAAAAAATAATTCTGTATTATAGAAATGAAGATAAAATGACATTAATTCGGGATAAGAAAGTGCCGTTGTCCGTTTAGCCTTCAGGAAATTACTAAAGAGAAAATGCCCCTTAAGGCGGGAACACACCTATCCGTTTTTTTGCGTCCGAACTGCCATGCGAATGCGTGCGCGTCATTCCTTCGGTGCACGCATGATTCAAATATAATGAATTAAGTAAGCGCATAACACACCTATCCGAATACTGTCCGTCGTCCGTTTTTGCGTCCGAAAAATTCGCTTCAAGAGCGATTTTTTCGGATGACGGATAGACGCGCTCAATGAAGCTTTGAAAAGTAGTCTTTGCAAGCGACCAGTAGTTGATTTACTCAAGCAAAAACAAACAATGGCGGAAATTTTTAACATGGAAAAATAATTATGCTCGCAAGAGAGCTAGAGGTTTTATTCAATGTAAAACACCAAAATAACAAAGATGCCGAGTTGACGAAGAATATTTGGAAGTCAATTGGAGACGGTTTGGGGTGTGTGGTAGGTAATATCTGTGGCCACCTGCCTGCACTGTGCACAATATGTAAGTATGGTGCCTTGAAGTGATCATAGCAATTAAAGTTTCAAGTAGTTTGGACTAAAGTAATTTTAGCATGTTTGATTGATTCCGTGACCAGTAGAAAGTTTTCAACCAACACTGAGGTGTTCTTTTTCTCCAGTGCCGCTTTGTTTATAACTTGACATAATAAGTATGAGATAAGAACTGAAACCCTGTCAACTGAAATTTTTCTTATGGGTCATTAGTTTAGGCCTATATAATCATATTTATAATAAAATATTGTCTTGGCCTAGTAGGGCCTATATTCACCTTTGAAAGATCTGTACTAAATTAACGTACGTGATCTTCAGTTGATATTCTTTGGAATCTTTACAAATTTTTGAGTGGTAATCGTGAAAATTGTCAGTCACCTTCCGTATAGACTATGAGTTTATAGATTAACAACGCAATGCACAGCTCTCCTGCAAGGGTCACTATCATACGTTCTGGAAGCGCAAAAAAGCTTTTATCGTGAGAATTACTTTACAGTCTTTCGCAGCGCAGCACAATGCCTAAATGGTGGAATACCCGATTACTTTCAAACATTAGCATTTAAAATAAAAAAGTGTCATAATAAGGGTAACATTTTTATTCAAAACTTAAAGGTTAAAAAATCGCGACACTTTCAAAGTTCACCCAGTCAGCACCTGACCTACGCAGTGAAAGCATAACGCTACCTAATATAACTTTATCAAAGGCTTTCGAACATTTTTATGTTGAAATTTCCATTGAGTGACCGACTCAAGATAGACTACAACCTTCTACCCATGTAGCCTGCTAAGTAAGTTATTTCATTATTAATCACCTTTTGGGGTGACGGACCCCCCTCAAATGTGTATCTTGCGGATTTTCGGGCCTTCAAGTCTCAAAATATACTCCATCTGGTCGGAAGATATTCTGAAATATTGGTGATATCTATGAGCGTCTACCTTCAACTCTCTTACCAAACGGAGATATTAACCGTAGTTTTCCGGCCTTCCGGCCCCCCATCTACGATCATTTTTTCCGACTGATCGTTTTCCTCCAACTTCCAGTATATTCCCAGTATTTTTTCTACCTCCAGATTATCCGACCCCATTTCATCGCACGTGAGAAGCATTGAAACCAACGTCGTAACGTTCGTCAAATACAGGCTTCGTGCATTGACGACACACTGACGTCACTCTTCGTTGCCAAACAATGGACTATCGCATGCATAAAAAATTTCCCCGACACGTGTGGCAGACTATGCGCGCATGCGACTGGTTGACTAATCAGCTGCTAGCATTTGTCTGTGTTGCATTGTTTTGCCCCTAAAGGAGGGCGTACTTTATGCCATTGTGACATCATATGCACAAGGTCTATTTAAGAACGTGTCCGAACCCATCCGATATTACGCGCAAACTTAAATGATAGGTGTGTTCGCCAGTTTCTAGTGCGGATTGGAGACGCGCACGCGCACGTTCAAAACGGACCGCAAAAAAAAACAAAAAAAAAAAACGGATAGGTGTGTGTCGCCCTTTAATTACTAAAAAAACCATTGTTGTCGCCTTCTTTTGCATACTGTACTTGATGCGCACGGCATAACGACTGACCGAAGGGGACTAAACTATTTTGGACCTAACTTTGGCCGTCAGACCGGCAAAAATTTTGTACGGGACATGTATTAGACCTTGACCTCTAGTTAATAAATACTCTTAGGTTTTGCCCCCAAAGCAGGGTGTACATACGGCTCTGTCTGTGACATCGTATGCACAAGGTCTGTTCTCGAGATGTATTACTTTTTGAAGTTCACTTGATCACCGGACAATTTCATGTGACTGACTGAAAAGGGGGTTTGCGACTAATGTAATGTCTCCACCCTGTTGGGGATCATTTGAAAGTATTAGCGTAGTTGAAATCTAGATACACTCTCTGAAGATCTAGACACACTAGATCTTCAGAGTCTAGGTTATGTTTTTCCAAAATTATCTGTGTGCCAGATTCCAACGGTTTCTTTCAATATTTTCATTATTTTTGATTGCTCGAATTAAAATTGGAAAAATGAAATGGGTCATTTTTTTATTTGTGAGGGAAGGGGAAACCAAGTCGTGAAATCTACCGCGGTCTTCCAATATGTAACATTTTCCTACACCGCTGTCTCATCAACCGTTTTTTCCCCCTTAAAAGTAACGCTAAAAATAAATAAATGTAAGCTACAAAATAATCACAGCTAATTCAGGAAATGTTAAGTGATAAGTCTTGATTTCCAAATTTTGTGGATTAAGAAATAGCACGAAAATTAAATAACCGTAGACCGTAGCCAGACACTACGGTACTGAGAGGTTAGGAAACTCAACCTGCACATTGATATTTTCATGATTGATTCGCTTTTCATACGACTCGTGCCTTCAAAATTAGACAATGTACACCTACTGTTCTTTTTGATTCCTTTACTTCATAAACAATCACCGAGAATTTTTTATGTAAGTCAAGCACGTAGTCAACAAGGGGGAGTTGAAAAGTCCCCATCCCGTTCCCGATGATCTTAGTTTGAAAACGAAAAAATGGCTCAAAAGCTAAAACTATTGCAAAATTTCTCAACTGAAACCGTGTAAAATGTTTATCGACAAAGGGTTAGATAGACAAGCATCCCTCCAGAAGGGAGACGGATACCCCTTCCTTTAGTTCCCTCCACGTGACACTCTCCGGGGCTTAAATCCTACTGCCGTTTTCGGGGTGTTCAGCATAAGCAATGGAGAAGGGAAAACAAGTCAGTGAGCCACAAATAGAAAAAAGGCCGTGCTCGTGGCCGGCTCGACTTGAACCAATTGGTGGAAACTGGGCCGTAAAACTCCATCAAAACCAACCCAAAGCGCAGGTCACGCTACTGCAGAGATATCGGATCGGATTACGTTCCGATTTTTGTGAGTTTTACTCAAAATCTCTTCCATCTTTGGTCGTAAAGAAACAAAAAATTGCCAACCTGTAGAAATTATGATTTGTATCGCAGCACTAAGGAAATCAAAATTATGCTTATTATTCCGTAACGTCACAGCCACAGACAACTTTTATCGCATACGCGTAGTCCGATAAAAGTTGTTTGTCAACATGACTTCACGAAATAATAAGTTTACTTTTAATTTCCATGATCCTTCAAAACAGATCATATTTACAAAGGATACCAATACTTTTGCTCTTTCCGACAATGGATGGAGGAGATAGGCTTAATTAAAAATCAAAAAAAAAAAATCGGAGCGCTATCCGGTACGACATTTTTTCTTAAGTCCTCTAGACCCTCTGGCAAAGGGCCATAAGGCGAAACCAAGCTTTAACTGCTTCCCGAAGAAGCTATTACGTCTACTGAAGAACAATACGTGACCAACCTCATGGCCATCACACCATTTAAATTATTAGACTCTCATGTGTGGCTCCATTCTAGACTGGATTAAAAGAACAGATACTACACATGATCTAAGACAAACGACCGAGAAGCGAAGCGACGGTCCGATATCGCTGTAGCGTGACCTGCGCTTAACGCATGACACAATTCTGGCTACGCATCTCTTGGACCTCATAGATGTATTTATTCAACTATTTAACCAACGTAGTGAAATAAGTTTAGTTCAGAGACGATTGAAGAGTGCAGATTTGACACGCGCACGTTCAAATTTGTTAGTTAATTAGATGAGATTTAACGATACACCAACACGAATGTGTTATATAGTGTCACTCAACTCGATAAAATCTTCAGGTTAAATTTATTTTCCAGTACGGTTCAAGTTCTAATTGGTTTCCTTTCAGTCGCCTCTTACTACAGGCAGGAAATACAGTGGGAATATCCTATAACCCCAGCCCACAGGGGCCGCATGTTCAAAACCGACGCTGAAAACGGATAGGCGTGTGGCGGTCTTTAAGCCGCAGCCCAAAGATATTATAAACATAGATACCAAACTTAAAATGGCGCGGCGACTCCTCACGGAGGCCGAATCGGAGGGGCGGAAGTGCTGATCACTGATCAGTCGTTTTGAAAGCTAACAGTTAACTGATATCTTCCGGTGGTATAAATACGTGTGATTTTAAAACATTGCAACTCCTGCAAACACAGTTCTACAATAAATTACATTCAAATGAAACAGTTTTAAGCTTCTTCGTCGGCTTTCTACCTAAGAACATTTGAACATTAACGCACAGCGACTGGTTTGAAGGTCATTGGCTTACTGATTGGTCAGTTTCTATGGTATCTTTACAAGCGCACATCTGTACACACGTTTAAATTCTTACGCGCTTACAACGAAAAACCAACCACTGCGTTCATTTTCCCAGCACGCAGAAGTGCGCGTCTCTTTTACTCCGGACTATACACAGAGAAAAGTAGTTTGCGCGTATATAACTCGTTTTGAAAATGTACGCATGCTGACACACGTCACAATGGAATTTTCTGTCATGTATCCATAGTTGTGCACGCAGATCGACGAATAGAACTGTGCGCATGTCAAATGAGCACTTCCGCCCCTCCGATTGAGCCTCCGTGAGGAGTCAGCGCGTCTAACAGTGTAGGGATAGGAGTTTGGTGTCTACGTTTATAATATCTTTGCCGCATCCACACTACAACGAATTCGGATCCGATTCCGATCCAATTTTTGCGAGGTTTTGTCAGAATCTTCTACAACACTACCGCACTCATATAAAGGTTACATTAATGCTTATTATTCAATGACGTCACATCGTTAGATTTTATATGACTACTCTGTCCAATAAAAAATGTATGTCGGTAAGACGTCACGAAAAAACTAGTTGGCATTTTTTATAGCCGTCAGTTAGTTAGTTAGTTAGTTAGATGGAGTTTCACAGCCCTGTTTTCAACCTAATGGTTCAAGCCGAGCCGGTCACGGCCTTTTTTCCAGTTGTGGCTCACTGGCTTGTTTTACCTACTCCATTGCTAAAAGGACAGGAGCAGTCACCCCAACTTGAAGTAGTGTAGTAGACTGTCCAGTTTCGTGATTGGCTGTTGAGAGTCATGTGACAACATTTTCACTCCTCAAATGTGAAATTTACTAGAAGTAACTGTTTGGTTTACCTTTGATAATTCATATGTTATATTGAAGTAATAAAATATTATGAAAGATTCTTTGAACAGAAATGAGATGAGAATTGTAATATTCAGCCGTTGCTTCAAAATAATTTTAAGGGGCCGGGACTGCTCTTGACCTTTAAGCGGAGCATCACGCACAACGGTTTATCGCCGTCAGATGCAATCATATAGTTACACTTTTTGACAAATTTTTCGGCCCTTTCCGACCAGAAAGGAAAAATATTTTGACAGAAATCGGAAAAACTTGATGAGAATCCGCGTCTTTAGCTTTACGAACAACATGACGTCACGCGACATTTTGAAGCAAGCAACGGAAAGCACTGTGCGCACAATAATGCAGTATGTTATTGAATCTCAGCTGAGGGACGAGTTCCACTGGGGTCCCTATCTTTTGACGACTAATCACGGTGGCAAGCGTAGCAATTGTGAGGTAGAGGGGATAAACTCGTAATTGCCTCAACTGACATGGGTATAGGGGTCTCCAAGGGAACCGGAAACTTTCCGCCATCGAAACTGGCTAAACGAAAAATGGTCGTTCTAATGAACAATTAGTACGTAAATGGTGTACCAGGGACGTTACAGGATCAAATGCTGTTTGTTTGGTAGTGACCACTTAAAAAGAAAGGTTTCTCAGACTTAAAAATAAAGTGTCTCGGGGGGTTTCACTCTTTACCATACTGGGGGAGGGTCTAAGGAAAGGGGATCCCCTCCCTTAACATCTTTTTACTTTCTTAGGGGGGGGTGAGACAAAAATGTTTTCCCTCCCATTGGCAAATTTCTTTCCTTTCTTTGGAGGATTAACATGCAAAATGATGTTATTTTTTAAAGTTATGAAGCATATATTTAAACAGTAATGGCGGCTAATGGAGGCCGGGCTCCTGTTCTCGTTCAGACTACTTCCAAGTGATTTCCCGTCTATCTAATTTTCCTCAACTTTTTCCAGAGGCATATGCGTACGAGGCCGAGGGCAGGGGGCAGGCTGACACCAAATGTTTTCAAAATCTGACATTCCGGCAAGAGTGAAAAAAATTTAATCAGCCATTTGGAGCTTAAGAAAACTGGATAGCATGTTTTAATTATACAAAAGACTTTAAAAGGGCGTACCCGAAAATATGAACGAAAGTTAAAAAAGATCCTAATCAGGGTGACTTTTCTATGAAAAATCATATTTAATTTTTTGTATGCGCGACACATTCGGACAACTACAAAACAATTGTTCCTGAGCCTCACTTCAGTCTTGTGCAGCTCATACCGCAAATGGGGCCGAATGTCCGAAGTTTTTCAAACAATTGCCCGAAAAATACGCAGTATCTTGTTAAGAGTAAATTTTCAGAAAAAGTAAAGAAGGTACGAAAATTAGCTTAATTTTTCCTCAGTCTCACTTAATGTCCTTGAGCAGTCTCACTTGATGTCCTTGTCCTTGATCGAAAATATCTATCAAAAGCGTTCTTGTGAGATGTCACTCATTAATGGCACCGATCCCTTAGTACCACTTTTCCACTCAAGATTGCTGTCCAGAATGGAGGCGAAGACTCGATTTTTTTTCTTTCTCCGCACCAAATTTGACTACCCCTGCACTTAGTTAGTCATATATCTGAACATTTTGCACTTTTTCATTTTTTTTTTATTGATTTACACATTCCAATTCAAAAAGAAAGCTCAAAATAGCGATTGCTTAGATTCTGCTTACAAGCCTGGCAAATGTCATTGCCTGCTGTACCAGAGGTCAAAAATTTTCTGCACGCTCCGTGCTAACTGGTGGTGGCGCTACGCCAAGGTAGGTTTTCAGGAACCAATTATCAAAACCTAACTGCTTAGAATTTGGCTTACAACCTTGGGAATTATTTCCAGACTATCCATAGGATCGCTATTTTAAAAAATTTCTTTACGCTCCTCGACAACTAAAGACGGCCCTCCGCTCAGACACTCTTTCGGACAAATCTTCTGGCCCCCAAACTGAAATGTTCCCGTACGCTTTTGTCCAGACGTGGCTTCCATTTCCCGAACCCCAATTGAGCAAGCTTCTAGTTCATTGTCTTCGTCTGGAATTACCGGGCCCCGTAGAGCAAATTTTGGTACCACTTTGGTTGGTAAGGAAGTTTGAATTACAGTGTCAAAAATTTAACTGTAAAGTATTCGGCTGATGCGCACTTTTTAACAAGGAATTTCTTGATTAGCTTTTGCCACTGTAGTGTATCGGTTGCATTCTTTGTTAGGGCTGGGAATTGGATTAGCCCTTTCGTTAGGCAGTAAGGAAATATTTTGTTAAATGGTACGCATCGGTCCAAAATATTCAGTTTCAACATGCTTATGTGTTACATGGAAAACTTTCAAATACAAATAACGTAATATGTTTAATCCTCTGCACACACAGGAAAACATCCCGACAAAGCTAACAAGATTAAAAGACCGATGAATGCTTTCATGGTGTGGGCACGAGAATACCGGCAAGTATTGTCTAAAGGATTTCCAAAAGAAAATAACTCCCAGATAAGTGTGAGGCTCGGAGATATCTGGAGTAACCTTACAAGTGAGGAGAAGCAGCCATTCTATGATAAAGCTGACCTACTGAGAAGACAACATGAGAGGGATTACCCAGGTAAGAGAAATAGCCTCAGTGTAGTTTTGTTGTTTTCGGAGGGATGGGGGCTGCAGCCCCCATTGGCCAAAACCTTAACTTTGGTGCCTCAGTCCGGCAGAGGTTATGCCCTGAGGTGGGATCTGGAGTCGGGCAAAAAGTCACCGTCCCCTGAGAAAAAGAGTCTCGTACGGCAATGTGTCGGGGGGGGGGGGGAATTTCCAAAAGCAACGGCTAGAGTATCTTTTTAATGAGGTACACGCGCAACATCAAGATAACAGCGTGATCATCAAGTTGACACTACATTCCATTCTAACGGTATTCACGCGAAAGGCCCGGGTTCGATTCCCAGGTCGGGTAATACCAAAGACTCTAAAAATGTAACCTACTACCATTGTGGGTCATGCCCCGCATTCAGTGGAGTGGGGAAAACAAGCCAGTGAGTTACAACTGGAATAAAGGCCGTGGCCGGCTCGACTTGAACCAATAGGTTTTCTTTCTTTCTTTTTTTTCATTTTTAGGGAGTGCACTCTCGACAAGCCTTTGGCTTTTAGTTGCACTTCCTTCCACTCTCATTCTATCTTCTGTAATTTTGTTGAACTATGTCATTGTATATACTTGAGTGGTGAAAGAAATAATTGAAATGAAATGAAACTGGGTCGTAAAACTCTATCTAACTAACTCCATTCCAAGGGCACTGTGTACTTTCATGACGTAACAACTCCTCGATAATATTATCCCTCCTAGCCTGTTGAACGTTGAACGAAGAACCACGTGGGGAGTCTGGCCTAACAATTTCTATGAGCTCCCATTTGTAAGGGCTTGTGGCGCCTGATGACGTTAGTGAGCTTCAGATTTTATCGAGTGGACCTCATCTACAACGTAGTGACGTCACCTCCTACGTTGCCCCTGTGACATTTCACTAACTGGGTAGCATTATTTCGCGGTTGGGCCTAACTCCTTGTTGATGTGGCCGGGAGAGGTGGGGGGGGGGGGGGTTAAGACACCTTTCGGGAAAGTGAGTATTTCAAACAACTTCTGAAGCAACAAAGTAGACATAATAAACGGAAAAAGAAAAATAAGTTGCAAGGTACCATGAATTCCAACAGCCAACTGGTGTGATAGGGCCGAGAAGTGTGGGTGGGTTATTATGAGGGTAGGGGTCGACTGCCGGGAACAGGGTACCTAGACAGACCAACACTTACAGAAAGGATTTCACTTATTATACGACTTAATAACCATTATTTTCAATACATGTCAGTTTCGCTTACATAAATCGTATTTTCTTTCAAAAGATTGGGTGTACCAACCAAATAAAAGGAAACGAACATCGGCATCTTTCCCACAAGCGGAAAATAAGGTTGTCATGGCAACTTCCGCACAAGTTCGAGGAGTGCTGAACAACAGCAACTTGGGACAAAATTTTCAGGTTCAGATCCGTCCATCAATCAAAACAGGTGAGATTTACGAATTGTATAATGTATATTCCTGTTATCCAAATGAAAGCATATGGAAAATCTGAAAATCTTGTGAGAGTTAGCGCGTATCACACTATAACTATTTTGGGCAAGGCAACAGTCCATTTTTGTGAATTTTGGCATTAGAGGACTACGAAAACAAAATCAAACCAATGGTTTCGAGTGGTCAGGTTAATAGAAGTTTTTCTGACATTTGCACAAAAATCGGATCTGTTTTCGAACAAAATATGATATCGCTCTGTTAAGTTACATAATTATAGTCCTCAATTACGGCATCCATCCTTTGAACAAAGTCTGAATTATAAAATACCAGATTGCGTGTGCCAGATTTATCTGACGATGTTATGTCCCAAATAATTAATATAAATTTGATTTATGATGGAGCCATATGATGGAAATCATTCACTTACAAGAGGTTGACAAAGAGATGGGAGAGACTTTACCTTAAACTTCAAAAACTCGGATAGAAATCCGATCCGACTTCGCTATCCTCTGTGCTGGTGCTAAACGCAGTATGGAGATTTAGAGAATCAGTATAGCACCTTTCTCGAAATACAAAAAAATAGGAGGGGGGGGGGGGAGAAACGTGCATGTAAAACTTGATCTGAACCAATTTTCAAATCTTCGTTTTCTAGTACAACCTCTCCAGGCTGCCAAAGATTTACAAGAAAATTCAAGTCAGGTTTCACGACAGATGTCTGAACTCTCTCAAACCCCACTTCAGCAAGTCAAAGGCATCAACATTACACAAAGTCAACGAAACGGACCAATCCACGTAGCCGGTAAGAATAATTAATTAAAGAATAATTAATTAATGATAAGAAGAGTGATTTCATGTACATTGTAAGTATTATCTTATGCATGGTTATAGCCGTTTCTTCGATTTCTTTGTCTCCTTTCGGAAAAGCTTGGCACAATTTTGAAATATTTTTCTAGTTATTTTTTTTAATTATATGAGGATATATCCTCTTCCAAAACGAATATCTCATTCAATCTTGCGTGTGGATTAAGAAATCCTCTGCTTTGCGATCTAGGTAAGTTGATCAACGATTTCATGGACCTGGGATGTTACGTTTGGTGTGGGGAAAAGGTCGATCTACCAATGTGGAGTTGGGATTGCCGGGGCGGTATATCGCGATATGAGTTCATATGTCGCGATATTGACATCGGGTTTCAAACGATATAACGACATCGGGTTTCAAAAATCGGGAATTAAAAACATCCAGTTTACCAGTATTAATACAAAATTAGTGTTTTGCTTGTTATTTATCCTTAAAACGTGCCGTTAACTTGTAATGAACGTGAATGGTTCAATGAACGCCCGCAGATTCCTAATGAGGTAAGTTACGGAACTCGACATTGTAGATTGTCGCAACAATGAGGTCCGGTATTCGGTGACATATCGACATTTAAAATTGCAATTTCGACCCAACCCCAATCTGCATGGGGTCTGTTGATACAAGAAAATTTTGAGACCCCGGTATATGTGGCTGTTATCGCAAGGCGGTCATTGACAGGGCGTCGATTTGATTTTCAAAGTGAGGGGGGGGGGGACATCTGGCCTAGCCTTTTTTCTCCTGTCCTGGTAAGGTGTCCACAGCGGCATAGCAACACACTTCTGCAGGGGCAGGGGGTGGGTAAGCATCCAAATTTTACGATTTTTTGAGTGTGAACACCACTGTACTAGGGACGTAATTTGCGGAGTGGGAAGAGCGCGGAAACTTTTGTCCTTTTTCAAATATTTGAAAATATGGTGCATGTATTGCAGAAAAGTTTGAATTCTGATTTTCCTGTCAGGAAATTTTAAAAATTGGGGGATTACTGAAGAATTTGTATATCCTGTTGGCAAATCTAAGACTGAGCGACGACCAAAGATCGTTGTTACTACATGAGGCTCACCGACGAAATTTTTTTAAGTCAAGAGCTTATGTTGGAGAAAATTTGGAATTTTATGAAAGAAAATTTATAAAAATAAAACTGTACTGTTACCGTTGTCACTTTATGACCTGGTGTCACGTGTAGCAAATTTCCGATTTTGTCACCTCTAGAGCTCGGAAAAGTTTATCAAACTGAAGGTATGAGCGAGCACCTCTGCTTAGGAAATGCAATTTGCTGTGCGCAAAGCGCGCCGAAAATTTTTTCTAAACAACTAATGACGACTATGGAGCCCTTATTGAAGGAATTTCAGAAATTTCATGAGTTGTCAAAACCACCTTGTAGACCGGTTTCACAAAAATTTCCGAATTCTTCATTTCTTCAAAGTCGCCTGCCCCTGTAGCTACGCTACTGAGCGTCTGAGAAAAGAGGGCCCAGATACAAAATGGTGCTAAATATTTCAATATTTTGAGTTAACAGGAAACTCCAAAGTTTTCAAAACATGGTCTAGAAAGTGTAGGCTATTACTCCAACGGACTATGCGGTCAATGTGAATTTAAATACTGGGTATATTCTATAAGTAAATAGAATCACAACCATAGTTAACGAAAGATTTGTACGAAAGTTCTAACACTAATTAAGGAACCATTTGAAAGAAGGTAAAATCCATTAACTGATCAAAGCACACTTCAATCTACAGCAGGAAATTCACAGATCGAGGGGAATAGTACCCATAGGTGTTACTGAGACACCGTTGCATAGGCCTACTGGTGTAAGATTGTTGATACAAAAACGTTTAAATATGTCCTTTCCAAGTTTAGAACGACAACTCATCATACACTATCTGCAGACAGAGGATGGAGGTGTACCTCTTATTCCAGACTGAAGTCTCTAATCTAGCAAAATTCAGTGTGATTTTACATCTCCAATGGTTTAAATACGAAATGGTCGAATCGCTTTACGAATGTGTGATGTGCTCATGTCGAAATTCTGCATTTGAAATCATTTATTTTTCTGAAATAGTTTCATGCAGACTGTGCATCGAGACATTTTCCTTAAGATGTGTTAAACCTGCCAGGCTGGTCATTCACTAAAGATTACAAATTTCATTAAAGTGTAGTCCTTTTCTTCAAATTCCTAAATGTTGTGGTCCTTCATAACCACATCTGCTGCCCTATGCATTCGAACATCGACATTATCATATAGAGACAGATAAATAATGAATATTTAATATGCAAGTGAAAAAAGAACATCAATGAGACTGCAAGCGCGCGGAGCGCGCGAAAATTTGAGGATTTACAAAGTATAAACGTGTAATTATTGATACAGAAATCGATCGTAATCAGTAGAGCACATCTTTCACAACCTACATGTATAGTATTTTTGGTAGTACCTAACTTTTAAGTTTCAGGTCACAAAAGTGGTGTGAGGGAGGGACTTTTACGTTAGTGTTCCCTCCACTCAAAAAATTGGGGCTGACTTATCCCCCTGCCCCCCCCCCCCCCGATAATCGAAGCCCATGGACTCGTTGAGACAAATCAGTAACGTGCAATAATATGACGGCTTGCTGACTTGGTGACGGGAATTGGAGTGATTTTAAAGTTTTAAACAGAAATTATATTTTTCATATTTAAAACCTTCTCCAGGTCCACAATTTCTATCTCCTAAGCGCCCGGCCACAACCCCGGTAAATGAATCGCCGTTAGCAGCCGACAAATTCCAATCTCTCTTGAGCCGATATCCAATGACGTCAGTCCTTGGACAGTTGAGTCCAGAACCCCCCAAAAAGAAGTCAAAACCTACCATCAAACAGAGTAAAAGGAAGCAACCACAAAAGGTAAGAAATCACATGTTTTTTAGTGTGGTTCTCTTACATTAATACCATTCTTATAACTGTAAGATCATGGGAAAAATGGTGGTGCCCAGACTTTAAACACAGGACACCTTTTGCAACTTCCGAACAAGATAGATGAGGTAGAAATCCGCAAAAAGTTGTCTCGGGATTAAGGCTCAAAGTTATTGGGACCCTGAAATTGTGATGCCATCATAAGTTTCTATGTGACTTTCTTCGTGTTTCAAATATTTCATGTTGCCTGGGAAGGCTTAACTACTGCACGGACTCGAAGTTGGTCAATCAGGTTACCGCATATGTTCATTTACATGTGTGAAACCTGGAGTTGAGTAATTAGCTATAGTGTACTCCGATTTCTGTCGCTAAATCCACCAGCCAAAATAGTATATCCTATGTCCCGTGCAATCTAAATGAAGGGTAAGATTAGATTATATGGAGTTTAAAGGCACAGTTTCCAACCAATTGATTCAAGTCGAGCCGAGCACGTTCTTTTTGTAGGGGTTGGGCTGAAACGACTGAAACGGGATAATACGGATGTAGGGGCTCGCCTCGGAATTCTCATCACGTGGAGACGGGACAAAGAGGTTGTCTTGGAATCCAATAAAATGTGCTCATAAAGACATTTTAGTCATCCTTTTATCATATTCTGTAAAAGATCACAAGGTAGAAGAAATAATTTTCTTCTTTCAGAAAACTTCCTTCAGATTTATTTACCGTGTACCTAATTTTTAAGACTGTAATATGCTCCGTTGTAAGTTTTTGGTCACCAGCTGTTGAATGTCAAAGCAGATCAGAAGGCATTCAAACTTTTGAAATTTTAAGGTAAGCTGGCAATGTGTGGTATCCACCAGCATAAATGACGCCTTTTGTCATGAGCGCTGCCATATTAATGATTGGGGGGGGGGGGGATACTGCCACATGTCTACGGCAGAATATACACTATGTCATTAACTTAAGCAGAACTTTCTTAATGGTGAGCTGAGGGTAGCTGCACAATTTTGTAGGGTCCTCGATTTTTCAAGCGATCGGAAAAATCGCGACCTTTAAAACTGTCGGAAATGGCATTTTCCAGGTCTGCGAGTAGAGTCTATAAACAGCCGTTATTTTGAGCTTTCGGTTGCAATAATATGTCCAATATGGTAAAAGACTACATATTCCAGGCAAACTTTTGAGCACTTTACAGTCTGTACATCCTGTTGTCTGGCAATTAAAAACATCCCAGGTCAAAGGGGCGTACCCATAAATTTGACGGGAAATTTTGACAAATGGAAACTCATCAGTCAGCTGGAACTGGCATTTTCCATGGGTAGCTAAGCAGTTGCTTTTGAGTATTGTTACCATTAAAAATTCACTTCAAAGAAAATCGTCTGCATGGAGGAAGAGTGTGATGGGAGAGGAGTCTCCTACACTTTGAGAATTTTTGAAAGAAATATTTAAGTAAAAGCAGATGCAATCTGGTTAAACATTTAACATCTTTAAAGGTAAATTATTTTGTTACTTCACTTGTGTAAGATCGTGATTAAGGTTACCATATTTATTTTTTGGAACACGTGGATCGATGTCCTGGTCTAAGAAAAGGGGTGTTACCCCTCCTCATTTGGAAGATTTCGGTTTTCAATGGTTGCTTCATCCAGGGGATTTTTAAAGTGAAATTCTAAAAAGCATCCTGAAAAGATTTCGTATTTCATATGTTAAATGGAATATCTCAGTAGTCTGAAGAGTTTCGAACAGCGCGTCTTTTTTCATCAATTGATCCGAAGATTCTCCGCATATGCCGTTGTGCTCTCAAGGCCTGGCTTTTCATTGGAACTGAGTGGGTACAACTTATTTGAGGCTCGGAGTAGTATTAAACTTTCTCAAAAAATACAGTGGTACGAGTAGCGAAAAGAAGAACAAAGTTTGTGGTTATACTTTCATCCTCCGACCCACTCGAAATATATTTCAAAGATAATGGATCGGATATTTCAAAGATAACGGGTCGACCCGTGATTTTTACTAGAGTGGTGGTTAAGGATTGTAGAAAGACTTCTAGCATCATCAGTGTCGCGTCCGGGAAAAGGTTTTCACCGAAAACATCCCCCAGATCAAAGGAAACGGCATTCCCCTTCGAATTGAATTTCTTCTATTTATTTTCATCTCATCCAACCTTATGTAAATTTTGTTTGAATACGCTCAGATATCAACGAAGTAAATAGGCTAATAATTTTGTCAATCAAAATATGACTAGGGCACGTACCCCCTCCCCCTTCCCGGCCCCATTGACCCGCCTTGGCGGTTCCCTCTGTCTCCTGCTTACACTTACCATTTACTCTTTTCTCTTTATCAGGCAAAAGCTCCGCAACAAACGAAGTCGAAAAAGAAGGGAAAGAAACCAAGCCCAGAAAAGACGCCAATGAAAAAAGTTGCAAATAATAAAACCAGTGTACCAGAACCAACCAATAAGGCCCAGCAGCCATGGAACTCCTCCGGTGTCCCTATTGGAGGTGTCCAGACCCTTGTGTATTCACCATATCCAACCACTGTTGCGAATATGCAAATTCAAAACCACGCTGTCCCGCTGATTCATCAGGGACAACCCATTGTTCAGGTTCCGGCTCCTTCTCAGTTCATTACGACGACTCCTACTGGCTTCGTGAATATGCAACGGTTACCTCAGCAGTCAACACAAAGTGTCTTTTATCATGGTAATGCAATGGGTCCAGTGCCCATGGTTCATCGGTTTCCCGATCCTATGACCATAAGACCAGACTATAGCCAACCACCTCCTCAACTGGCTCTCCCGGTCCAGTCTGGTGTCATGTATCCTGCCAGACCGTTCCTTCCCATCATGCAAGACTTCAAACCCGTGCCTCATTTCCCAAGTCAAGTAGTGACTTTCGGTCCCGCTTTGAACGTCAGTAATAACCAAAATAACAACGGCGTTTATTGTAACAACAACACAAATAACAACAATATTATCTACACCAACACAAACATCAACGGCAGCAACACTAGTGGCTTTAATGACGCACAGAAAGTTGTGAGCAACACCGCCTACACCACCACAAATGCCACCAGCATCAACATGTACAATAGTACAATAATCAACGACGAAGCAAACCCTACCATCAACAAATGTAACATCAACTCTAGCAACAACAGCTGTGATAAAAAAATGCAGAAAATTGACAACAACAACGCCAGCAGCACAACCAACTTCAGCAACAACACAAACACCGGCAACTCTACCACTGAGTGTAGCAATGACGGCAACGTTCCTTACGTCTACACAAACAACGACAACAACAGGAATTGCAAAGAAGGCTTTGCGGAAAAAACTTTCAGCAACAGTGTCAACAGCAAAATTAACACTAATAGCACAACTACAAATAACATCAGCTGCAGCAATGCAATGACTAGTCGTATAAACAACGTCAGTAGCAGAAACAACGTTCAGTATGTTTTCAGCAAGACTCTCGATGGCAAACCTAACTTCTGCAACACCACAAATAACAGCAATTGTAGTAACAGCAGCAACTGCAACGAGCGTAGTTACAGCAGTAATGGCATCAGCCATGCGCGTGATATTTTTAGGAACACCGTGAACAGCACAACCCTCGTCGGAAACAACAGCCCAAGCAATAACAGTTCTATCAACAACAACAACATTGTCAACAACCCAACCAATGCCAGGAGCTATGCAAACAAAAACGACGGTCCAAAAATGAACATTTCAAAGACCCCATCGTGTACCAACAACAACGAAGCAATTATCATCGACATTCCAAACAAAATCACCAGGAACAAAGACAATACAAACAGTGTTATCCATTTCATGCCCCAACAAAGCCGTAACATACTAAAGGTGAGCAATAATGAAATAGCGACCAACACTGACGACAAGACTATACCTTTCAACACTCAAACCGGAGTCACTGCTAAACGTTCCGAGGTACACAGCGCCACCATTCGGCCAGGCGAAACTTATAACCAATCAGATAACTGGATATTACAACCACCAACCAATCCAGCAACGAATCCACCAATGGTTCGCTCCGGCTGGAATTTGAATCCCCAAGAAGAGACAAAGGTGCAACAACATCGACCCAGTTATGAGGAAGAAACTCCAACGGCTAGTGAATTTTCCAAATCTGCTGGAAGTAATGAATGTTTGGCACCTCTTCCACCTAAGAAATCATTCTTGCAGACCTTAAACACCCCAATAAGTAACGCTGAAATAGTAAACCAGCTAAACACACTGATTCGACCACCTTCTCTACCATACGGCGCAACAAAGAAAGTTACAGCTCCGCCGGCCAGTGACGATAGCTCTAGAAACATGTGCATCCCGCCGATAGCTGTACAAACAGACAATTCGAACGATTCTACAAGTTCAAATATAATACCGGAACACTGTTCTGCAGGTCCATCAGCGAAAAGACCAGTCCAAAGTTCATTTGGACCTAGTAGTTTGACACAAACATCAGATCTTCCGCAATATGAAAATTTTCAAGAAGGAATGCGCGATATTGTCAGTAATAATGATGATCATTTCCTTGCGACTATCGACCACGGAAACTCTGTGTTTAACCTGACTGATTGTCAATCCATTGTCAGAGAAATAAAAGACAGAGACACTTGTCCACCTGAAACGAATTCTACCTCGGTTCCTTCATCAACATCGGTGGCAGTCTTGAACTCTCCTACTGTTGCCGTTTGCCAACAAGGAGGTATTATATACATCAACGACAGTGTTTCACCCGCATCTTTGAAAAAAGATGGCGTCCCACATCATTTGTTGCAGAGTTCCTACAGCTCATCAAGCAGTGATAGTTCTTTCCAACTCCCCGATCACATGAAACCAATCGATTTATCGATTGTGAGTATCGAATCGAATAATTTGAATAATTCGATCCCACAAGGATGCGAGAAATTCTTGCTCGACATGGATTCTAAGGAAATATTGGTAAACACACAAGGATGGGATATGACAAGGTGTGAGGAAGCTAAACAAGGTCCTGGGTTGGGGGATAAGAAAATGCTTGTTCAACTCAGGAGGGCCCATGACGATTTCCTTGGCACTTAAAGAGGTCAACAATACCTTGAGGATGAGAAGGGTGGTTAGAGACATGAGCTGGAAGGTCAGAGGAGCTGTTGTTGGTGCTTGAACAGATGTGAAAAGGTATTGTCGACCACTGGGAAGGAGGAGAGGGGGGAGGAGTGGGGGAAGAGGTTTATTTAAACTCATTTGTATCCAGTTGTGTACTCTTATGAAGAGGATGTATCTGGGATGGCAGAGTAACATTGCTCTACTCATAGATTTTACATAAATATTACACCTGCCTCACTAAAAATTTGTGATGGTAGAAAGAATGGCATTCAACACCCTTAAGGTGAAGTTTAGGCACAAATCCTTTCAAACACATATCCAAATGAAAACTCTTTAGTGTAACAGCAAATATTTCCTAATTGTCCATGACTTTTTTTAAACTGAAATAGCTTCTGTAAAGTTTGCATTTACATTTTCAGTATATAAGAATTCTTGCTTTATGTGTAGGAGCATGTACTCCAACCATGAATTACTTCAGCATCCAGTTTAATGGCTTAGAGGCTCTGATTTCTTCTCTTGACTGTATTTATCTGATACCTTTTTTTGAACTTGGTAGCTATGGTAACAAAGGAACTTCATTTTAAGGTATTTTACTGACCAAACAGCTCTCCAGGTCTTCCTGATGCGAGTCCAAAATTTTCTGGCTGAAATTCATATGCATAATTCTTGGTTTGTATATTAATGTGCAGATTTTAATTTAATTAGCACTTTATAATAACTGCAAACAAGTGAGACACATTTTTTAAAGTTAATATATATAATCTTCCCTAACAACAGGAGGTTTGCTGTCCATTTGGAGCAATGTTAGCTAAAGAAAAAAATCTTCATAATTTATAACTGTTCTCATCTAAAAAGTATGAAAAATATGTTATAACTTTCATACATTTGGAAGGGTGATTTTTTTTACTATCAAAAAGCAAGATATTAGAGGAAAATTTGTCAAAGTTTAATTGATTACAAGTTTTATTTACTTAAACAGACTTGGTATCATAAATGTAACTATATATGGTCTTATTATCTCTCTTGTTTAAAAAATTTATTAACAGAAAAATGTCTCTGTGAAACTATTTTACCAAATCATACAACACAAAAAAGTAATGCTGCAAAATGTTTCAAAATTCTAAATATAAATATAGAAGAATAAAATTTAATCCTCAGTATTTTTTTAAATAATCTTTTCAATATTAGACTAAGAGAGTCTTGAGGTGTTTTTTCATTCTAGATCTTTCATCCAATATGCCTTGATGTTTCATTTTCCAAAAAGATTCAACTAGTATTTATATTTTATCCAAGTTCAGGGGACTAAACTTATATTTTGCTTTCCTAAATTAATTGTATTTATTGGTAAAGTTTTTCGTTTTGGGTATTTTGCCATATTTTCCAATTTATTCCATTATTCTGTACTTATCTATTTATTTCAAAAATATATATTTAATAAAAGATTTGAAACAAAATTCAACTTTACAGCTTTATGGTATTTTATCGAAAATGGTTGATATATAGAAAAAATATTGTCACCAAACAAAAATGATACATAATAAGTCTATCTTTTGTCTTTATTCTTTTGATCAACTCATCTTTCTGTGTTTCAGCAATAAAATAATCTTTCAACATAAACTAAAAATTCTCTCTTTTCTTTACAATTTGCATCTTGTTTCATCTTGCTGTCTGTTGCAGAACATTAAGTGCAGAAAACCACAAACCCCTCAACTGAAGTCCCCCTTGATAAAGGATACATGAAATATTTGAATAGCAGTCAAGTGGCAGAATGGCTTATTCCAGCTGCTGTTCACTAATGTGATTATCATGTGTACAATTTCAAATCAAGCTCCATGCATACGGCTTTTCTCTACGTACTCCCACTTTCTTCCCACTTGGCACTAGGCTTGCCGCTAAAATCTATTTGTCAAACCTAAGCACCTTTGAGGGCAGAAGCATTGAAGCTGACTTTAAATTAGAATACAAGCAGTCATCCCCAAACTTTAATACAATGAACCATTACCAAGAGTTTAAAAAGTTATCTTTCAATTGTCATGTTATAACTAATAATTGCATATGTATAATAAACCAAGACAAAACCAAGAGAGGTACCACTGTAAACTATATAATTAGTATTGAAATACTATCCCTTGTTTATCAAATACCATGCATAATGTAAGATGCTCAACAGAGTAATTCAAAAATGTCGCAGCTCAAGGCAATTTGCTCTTGAAACAGGACACTTACCAGATTTTGTCATCAAGTAGGGGGAAACGCCTTAGAAAGCAGAAAATCAAATTGTCCCCTCTCTAAAATACCAAAACCAAATGACCCAATTTGGCTCAAGCTGTCGATGAGCAAATGCCCAAATCTGCCAGAAAAATGTCTCACAACCACCTGGGGTCTGCACCTTGACAGATACCTTTCTCATCCAAAGCATAGAGATGAGTTGGCAGCAGAACATTTTTGCCTTAAGAAGTGAGCATGGTAGGCTGTTTGCTATATCATTTGATCAAGAGTTTATTTCAAGTGAAGTTAATATTTTCCTCTCTGCTTTTCCACTTCTCTTCGTACAATCTTCAGTGGCTTTGATCTGTACTTGCCAGCAAGTACAAACCATATAGTTTTCCTGAAATCACATTAAAAGCAAGAACAGTTATCCCAAAATGAAGTAGTGTCCAGTTTCATGATTGGCTGTTGGGAGTCATGTGACAATGTTTTTTTTCTTCAAATGTAAAATTTACCCGAAATAACTGCTTGGTTTACCTTTAATATGCATTAGTAAAGTCATAAAATGTAATGAAAGATACTTTGAAGAGAAACAAGTGGAATATTGGGTTATTAAGCTTTTTCTTCAAAATAAGTTTGGGGGACTGCTCTTTACCTTTAACAGAGGAGACTAATGAGACCAACATACAAAATTCACATCAGAATACAAAAGTATATTCTTTTGTTGAGCAATTTAAGTTATATAATGACAGCAGAACAATTTGCCATGAAGACAATAAGAATCACTTATTGATATAGCATGGCCATCCTAATAAAGGTGTGAATAGAAAGTAATGGTCCAATTAAAAAAATTTCAGTCCGAATTTCGGACTGAAAATTGCTGATGTGTGATCCCCTTTAAAGAGGGCACTGATCTTTGCCAGAAAACTTTTACACAGGAGAATACAACATAGGCAACGAGTAAAATGATCAACTAGATGTTAGGGGAGCATTGTTTTCCATATTTTGGTGGCCTCTCTTATGCTTCAAAATCTCTGATGTTGTAAACGAAAACTGTTCCTTGCAAATGGGGCATTCATAGTTTCTGCGAAGACTTTCGGGTCCTTTGGACTTTGGAGGTGCGTGCTCCTGTTGAACTTCTAAATCTGAAGATAAACAAAGACTTAAAAATTAAATGCATGCAGATGTTTTGAGGACATTTTGACTAGCAATAATTGAATAGCTACTTAACCACCACTGTGTCATGGGTTGGGATAGACAGAGTTTTATGACCCAGGTTCTAACCAATTGGTTTAAGTCAGGCCAGCCCTTTCCCTACTCCACTGCTTATGCTGAGCACCAAGACTGCATCATGGAAGGGGGTGACATAGGGAAAATGACATAGGGTACGATCTGCTCCCCTCCTCTTTGGTGAGAAATTGTTGATGTATTGTTTTCTTGATGTGAAATGATGCAATACTTGTGTCTCAAACATGGTAAAATCTATAATGGTCACTCTTCTGTCATTTCTCTGGTACTGGTATTATTGTTTTTCAAGCTTGCGTCATGAGGGTTGGACTCCCCTTGGCCTTGGCTATGCACTATGCATTAAAAATAGGGCATGTTGTAAACAGACAGAGGCAACACCTTCTAACACTACACTTTTTATGTTGTTTTAAATACTTAATTTCGGATAGGTTTTGAGCCGACATCTTTGCATCTTTAAACTTTCTGTTCAAATTTTTCATTAAATTGATTCCATTTATTACTGCGTTTATAACAGAAACAACTTGTTTTTAACCAAAACACACAGTTAAGACCAAAACCACTAGCTCCTAATCACCTGAGACAGATTTCAATGATGATTATGACTCATTAATTTTTGTCACAATAAAATGTACATTCTAATTTATCAACATTCTGCGTGCAATCACGACATTGCTGCATGCACTAAACCTTACATGCAAGGGTATGTTCTTGTGCATACTTTATGTCATCCAGTGCCATAACACGATTAAAATGAGTTTAAAGACCTTCTAAAATGTACATGTAACATCACAGAGCAGAAAGAGAGCCCTCTAATGAAGTTAAGTGGGAATCATTGCAATTTCCCCTGACAAATGCTGACAACTGAGTTGTACACCGATTCTCATAAGTGTGGGTACAGTATAGTCTCCTATGGCATGTGGCTTTTTTTGCCTCTTAACTGACAGCACCTAAGTCAACATGGAAGGTCCACAAGCATAGGCATACGGGGGTGGGGGTGGGGGGTGCACTTGCCCTCCCAATTGGAGCAAAAGCAGTTATTCTATTTGGGTAAAACATGGGCAAAACATGATAAACGGTGACATTATTCGACAACAAAAGGTTCCTCATGGAAAATTACCCACGTACGCCTATGTCCACAAGCCCCATACGTGACTGCTAATCTCAAAATATGACCTGACCTAGTTTTTAGTGAATTATTTACAATTAAGAATTTCACAATTTGATGACAATTGCTGACATAATGGAACTAATGTTTGAAACAAAAGTGTGTCACATTTTCCCAATGCATAGTCAGCAGTACTGCTTATGAACAGAGTGAAAGGCCATGTCATACAGACTGTTATTTATTGGAAACAGTAAAGAAACAAGTATGAAAGATTAATATAAACAGTGACAGTATCAAATTATCAAACCTAAAATGGAGAAAGGGATGAATGGGGAGGGGGGACTGAATGATTTTGGCTGAAAACACATTGCCAAAACCTTCCCAAAAATTTGACCAGAGGAAGATTTTACCCAAAAATTGCAGGGTTAGAACTTCACCCCTCCTTCCTCAAACTTCAGTGAGTTAGAGCATCACCCCTCCTTGCCCAAACTTTAGGGAGTTAGACCACCACCCTCCCCCCTTTAGTGGGGAAGGGGGTTAGATGATCAAACGTCCTTCCCTTAACTCCTCAATCTAACCTAACCTAACCTAACCTATGGGTTTACAGCATCACCCCTTCTTTAAGCTTCGGAAGGTTACAACATCACCCTTTCCCCAAACTTCAAGGGTTAGAGCATCACCCCTTACTCAGACTTAGAGGGTTACAGTATCACCCCACCTTACTCAAATGTCAAAGGGTTAAAAAATCACCCCTCAATACTCCTTCAGCTTACTCCTTCCATCTTGTTTGTAAATTTTTGCTATAGATGTTTTCCTACATAACAGGGGGCCCAGAACAAGTTTTTCCCCCGGGCTAAGTGCTTTCATGGATGGTGATGAATATCATGGCAATAATCTGCTTTTTTTTTCTTTCTATTCCCCAAGATAGACATACTTTCATACATGGTTGATCTGATATTACAGAAGTTTACCTTTTTCTTGCCGAATGCAGCTTGCCTCATGCTCAAGTCTTTCCAAAGTTGTAATGATCATGGCCTGGTCACACACTGGACATGTCCAATGCTTTCTAAGGACAGATGTGTAATCAACGGACGAGTCGGCAAGGCTGTTGAAGAAAACGGCTATTTCAAAAATCTTATTAAATAAAACCTCTCTTCAGGAAACATAACCACTGGCGTAACTCCCACAACAATATCCAAATTTAAAAAGCTTTTTTACATATCAGGTTTCAAGTAAATTCAACACAAATGGCTGCAGTGTAATCCTGACTTCACTCCGTATGTTAAACCTGAACCTAGCAGCAGCTGGCTTTGGTTGTACAACCACTATTTCTGTCAGTACATGTGTAACTCTCTCATTCCAGTGGCATGGCAACTTTTTACATCAATATCAGTAACATTCAATTTTGTGAGCCTCTGCTTGTTTCCCTGCCCAGTTGAACCTCTTGAATGAAAAACATCAAATTTGGAATTAAATCATTGAAATTTTTTGGCCAATCAGGTAGAAGGTGCAATCAGAGTTTCTACATCACTTGGAGCTGCTAACAAGAGTTGCAAAGGTAACACATCTTGAAAGGTACAATCATGGCCAGCATTTCCGATGAGGGGGGGGGGAGGGGACAGATATTCCATCACCTAATGTTTGAGAAATTGTTCAATGACTTTTATTTTCTAACAAAGATTATTTTCTGGAAATAAAGTCTTGTCTGTCTTGCACTGAAAACAAATTGCAAGTTATTTTTTTTGTTTTAAACTTCCTGTGCAACAAAAAACTTTAAATCTGAGCCAACCTACCATCCATAGATAAAGAAATCCTTAATCTGGTATCCTCCCTTGACAGGATGAGGTTTGGCATTCTTGCTCTGACTTGTGAAATAGGAATCTTCATTCTCAGCAACTACAAAAACAAATTTAGAAAACATTTGAAAATACTGAACATGACACATACAGCTGATTGGGTGCTAAACTACAGTAAAACAAAAACTATTTTTGGTACATTCTTGTACCTACAGCTATAATAATTTATTTTCTTTGTGCATATGAGAATAGTTTTGTACTTTATAATTTATACTCAAAGAGTCTGAAAGTAAAAGCATTGCCACCGATGCAAACTTTTGTACTGTGTTCCTCAAGAAAATTTGGTTTTAATAATACAACCAAAATCACCATAACTGGGCTCTGTTTCATAGTGACCAGGGTTTCTGTCAGGAGGGAGGGAATTTATCCCTCCTTTCCAGAAGAAGGGTAAAATCCCCAATTCCATTCCCATAACCAGAAAGCCAAAAGGCTTAGTGATTCCTTGCCGAAAAGGGGTGCTTTGTTGTCCTCATAAACCACTGAAAACCGTGACCTCAAATGACCTTTGTCCTTTACCAAAAACAAAAGGGTTCTTCCTCTCAACATGGCAAATCTATATACCAAACATGAAAAGTGTCGGTCATTCCTATCTCAAGATATCCCGATTACAAGGTTTTCGGTCTTTGATCTCTGGTGACCTCAAATGACCTTTGTCCTTTACCAAAAACAAAAGGGTTCTTCCTCTCAACATGGCAAATCTATATACCAAACATGAAAAGTGTCGGTCATTCCTATCTCAAGATATCCCGATTACAAGGTTTTCGGTCTTTGATCTCTGGTGACCTCAAATGACCTTTTACCTCCACCAAAAACAATAGGGTTCTTCCCCTCACCGTGGCAAATCTATATACCAAATATGAAAAGTGTCACTTATTCCTATCTCAAGATATCGCGATTACAAGGAGCATCACAAACGCACATACACACAGGGCATACTGTACCTGTATTCAATGCCATACGAGTTACACAGAACTCTTCCCCGTGAGGAAATGGTCGGAATTCCCCTTTAGCCGTTTATGTCACGCGGCACGTGAATGCCACAAGTGAGGGCGGGCTGTTGCATATCACGTGACAGAACTCATTGCAGTGTCCAAATTTTCGGGAAGCTACGCCAGTTATGAGCTCCCCATGAGCGAGGAAAGACGTGCGAGGCTTCAGCTCTCGTGAGCAGCCTGTACCCGGCAAGGGATCGTTTACAAGCTCATGCACGCATATAAATTGGTGTGTACACATTACGAGTACAGGGCATACCCGTATTCAATGCCTTACGCGGTACACAGAACTGTTCCCCGTAAGGAAATGGTCGGAATTCCCCTTTAGCCGTTTATGTCAAGCGGCATGTGAATGCCACGAGCGAGGGCAGGCTGTTGCATATCACGTGACAGAGCTCATTGCAGTGTCCGAAGGTATCGTTTACAAGCTCACACATACACACACACACACACACATGACATCACCATCGCATAGATTCCTTGCCTGCCTTCGTCAAAGAATCAAAAAGAATAAAGAAAAGATTGTCAATATCTTGGTTTCATGTTTAAGAAGACGACACTTTTTGCAGCAATGTTTGAACTTACATAAATAAATAGCATTTAAAACACTTCAGATTGCACCTTGCCTCAAAGTAAGCTTTTGTTCCCCTGACCCCCCTTGTAACTTTGGCCAAGAGCAGCACTTAATTTGACTTTGGGTTTGGCAGCAATAAATCCACCCCACCTTTTTTCTAGTCTTTGGTGGAATCCCTGAACAAGGTAAGATTTACCTTTAGTTTTATCTGTCATGCAACAATGTTATTGAAATTAGAATGAAGATAAAAGAGTAATTCTTTTGGAAACATCCCCACAAATTTATGAATCTGGAGAAATACTCCCTTAAAAGATTTTGTCCCATCCAAGCAACAAAAATGAATTTGAATTTAGCATAAAAATAGTTTATACTGTTTTACTTCAATGCAGTGAATTGCACCTGAACATTCCCAAATCCTTTCATCATGACTGTATTATGGGAACTTCTTAAGGGGCAAAAAGCAGCTGACCAAACCATATATGATAAAATTCAGGCCAATAAGATTCTTTGTTTATGTGAGATGTGGCATCAATCTTAACAACTCTGCTTGACCAGCAATGACCAACTACTATTGTGCATAGCAATATTGTGCAGACACTGAATACATAGACCATGCAAATGAATATGTAACAGACTTGATACAGACTGGTTGCAAGGTCAAGTGGTCAAAGCATCCAACTTGCAGTCGGGAGGTTGGGAGTCCGAGTCCCAGCCGGGTCATCCCAAAGACTTTAAAAATGGAACCTACTGCCATTGTGCGTGATGCTCCGCATAATCAATGGAGTAGGGAAAACAAGCCAGTGAGCCACAACTGGAAGAAAGGCCATGGCTGGCTCGACTTGAACCAGTAGGTTGGAAACTGGGTTGTAAAACTTTCGATACATGTCCCAATAGAAGTTGTGGTATACTCAATACAAAATAGCTATCATCATCATGGTATGTCATTTGTTATCACTGCTAAGCATCACCAGAAGTTCACTGTACACTTAAGCTGTTGAGTTTTAATGAGTTCTTACTCACACACTTTCATATACCAGGCTTACAAAACTTTCAGAGTATGGAAACTAAAGACTTCTATACTTTTTGAAGATGAACATAGGAATATTTAGTACACAAATTTTGCACAAAATGGCCTTTTCTTTTACAAGCTTATCCAGCTTGGATGCATACTAAACATGATCCTAACTACCAAAAGGGTAAGGTACCATTTGGCAATCTGTCCGGACCAAACACCCCAAATTCATGGATTCAAGACCATAAAATTCTAGACTCTTTCCAGACTTTTCTTGTTTTCTGTACAATGTGGAAACCCTGCCATTCTCTTTAACTTATGATAAAGCATTTGTATTGTGCTCTTACCCACATGTTATACAAGTTAACCAGTACAGCCAATGCAAAATATTTTGTACTTGTACATTCGAAAAAGTTATTTTGATTTTACTGATGGTTTCTTAGAAAAATTAACCCTGTGGGCTGGGGGTTGTAGAATATGCCAATGGTATTGCCCACTTGTCATAACAGGTGACTAGAGGGAAGGACTTACATGTCTTTTAAGAAAGAGTTATGCAGCTTCCATTCTTCCACTCCATGTAACTGCTTTTACAATTAAAAAAAAAAAAAAACAGCACCTGAAGCTAAATTTAACTACATATCAAATGGCTTGTAAAGTTAGGTTGATTACATATAACGACACACCAACACTAATATGTTATGCAGTGTCAACTAGATGAAAAGATTCGCAGTTCAGTTTCAGAATAAAGTTCAAATAAGGTCCAAGTCCTCCTTTTGGTCACCTCTTAAGACAAATGGGGAATACTGTGGACATATTCTGCAACCCCCAGCCAACAAAAGCCAAAAGGCTTGTCAAGAAAATTTCAAAATCTTGACAAACCATGTGATGGTCCCATATACATCGTTTGTAGTTCTGTCTGTGATGTTTTCTTCATAGTGTATTTGATGTCGCTGTCTAAGAACTCTGCTAATTTGCTGGCTAGTAACCTTTCCTGGTGTTTTATCTGTAGGTTGGGACCATCCACTGGACCTTTAAGTTCGGTTTCTGATGAACAAATACAAATAAAATGCAAAATTCAAGGAGCATTGAAGAACAATGGGAAATTCAAATTAGTCATGCAAGTATTACAGATAAAAACAAAAGCACAAATACTTGAGAAACACAATGGTCTGTAGTTGTATAAAAATGTATGCAAAACGTTTTGGACAACTTAATTTCATGCAGAAATCTAAAGTTAGTGGAATGATCTCTGAAGAGCAACCACACGTTTCTGAAAATCAAGACTGGTCTGAGCAAAATTCCCACCCGAATGATGCAGGAAGATTGCAAGAACGCAAATTCCAAATTAAAGTGCACCCAAAATCTAGAATTACAAAGTAATATATTTTAGAGATTGGAAAATAAATCTTAATAACCAAGCCCCCATTGTGACAGCTTGTTCCATTGGTGAGATATTAAATGTTCAAATTTATTTTCTCAAATCTAAATAGCCTGTTGTGCAAAATTTTGTGATTTTCTTCTCGTACAACTCATATTACATGCTTCTATTTCCCTTTGAAATTAATACTGTTATGTGACATTGAATGCTTCATGTTTTCTTGCACATCATGTTTTACAGAGTAGGTTTCACACAGTCAAGTCACCCCACAATAATAAGAATGTGATCACATTTTGGCAAAGAAATGGTAGCTTTTGGAAAACCAAAGAAATACAAAGACTGTCATTTGAGTAGAACAAGAAAGACATCACAAATTACTGCATGATTTACCAGTTACTTTATTGTCACTAGCTTAGATACTTAGTCTACTCTGTTTATCTTGTGCCCATCATATGCATACGATGTCATATATTATAATCTGCACTACTGAATTGTACATACTTTTCTTTTGCCCTGCACAATTGTCTTTACCTTTAAGTTTCATTTCCAGCAATCTTTCCCAAACAGATCTCAACTGTAAGACTGCAGATACTAACAGCTGGGCATCCTCACTGTCGGAGAAAGTGAATTCTAGCCAATCATCAGTTACAATCCTATGGAAAAAACCAAAGAAAAACAACATTATCATATCAAAGGTTCTTACTGACAGTTTTTTTCTTTTTTTTTGCTAATTTTGCTTCAAATATTGCACCATTTTGCATTTAGACCCCCCTGATAACTGGAAAAAATGTAAAGGGGAGGGGTACCCTCCCTTAGACTGATTGCCCTGGCAAGTCAACCCTGTTTGTTTCAAAGTATAAGTCATCAAGTTTACACAATGTAAATAACTACACATGAGATGATAGCTGGTTGCATGACAAACCTTGTACAGTCCATATTGGTATCAATACTCCTTGAATACAGTAGCATTGTCTGGAGGGCTGGGACCTTCATTGTACTGACCAGGTAAGGTTTATTAGTCTCAAGTAGAGAGCTAAAATAAGAAAAAAAAAAGTGATAATGTTTGTGCACTGCAAAAAGATAGATGTTTGAAACTTGACATTTTTGAACAACATATCAGAAACAAGACACAAATGCAGAATTTTAGTCCTCAAAGAGGTTGGGCATGACATAAAACAAGATAAGGTAATAATTATTTAATTAGCAATAATTTAAGTAATAATTGGCAAATGAATTTTTCTGACCTTCACTGCATCAACCAGACCTCCTTTAGCACAGAAACAAAGGTAAAACATGCCTGAACTATTAACCCTGTTGCTAAGTCTAGAGGCATTGACAGCCTTTTTTCAGTTATGGAGCACTGGATTGTTTTCTGTACTTATGCAGTGCATCACACACAACAGCAGTAGGTTCCCTTTCTGAAGTATTTGGTACATCTTGGCCTGGGAATTCAATCTTGGGCTGATTTTGCTAATGTTCAGCGATCATCGCTAATGATGAAATCCATCGCTAAATTTCAAATTGATCAAAATTTAATAGCCACTGATTTTTCAAAATGGTAAAATCACTACACTTTGGCCATCAGTTTTTCATTACATAGTTGTGTCATTTCTGACAGGTTTAGTGAAACCCAAAGTTCATCCCTATTGCTACTAGAGATAATTTCGAGTAAGTGAGAGAGCAATGATCGCCAAAACTGATGTTACTGAAATCCGTCACTAGGCTTTCCAAATGAGCAATTATGTTTTATCACTGGACTAAGCACACAGTCTCTTTTAGTATGTTTACAATTCAATAACACAACGATAGGTCCTGACTCATACCAATTACTTTGTGATTACATATTCACAGGCATATTTTATCAGAGACATGTCCAATTAAAGATGTCTGTTGTTATGACCTCCCAAAAGAAATAAGAATAAATGTGATTTTCATAGTTCTGTTATAAATATTACCATATTATATATGTACAAAGAGCGGCAAATTTCGAGTTCTTTCTGACCAAAGGTAAATGATATTTTGTCAAAAACTCACAAAAATGGACTGTAATCCAATCTGATATCACATTTGTAATTTCTATAGAGGCTTTTCACATGACGTCATAATACTATCCGGCGGCCATGTTGGAGTACATGTTACTACGTAGTAAACCACACTGGGAGCGCTTGCTCGTTGAATGTGTACACGCCGTGCATACCACAATGCACTCTGTGCAGTGCGTTCGGCACAAAGCCACGTGTATTTGGCATGAATGTCCTCCAGCATGGCCGTTCTGTGACGTAATTGCAAAGCCTCTATAGTTAGTAAGAGGCAGTGATACGGCCCAGTTTTCAACCCATTAGTTCAAGTCTAGCTGGCCACGGCTTTTGTCCAGTTGTGGATCACTGGCTTGTTTTCTCTACTCCATTGCTTATGCGGAGCATCAGGCACAACGGAAGTAGGTTCCATTTTTAGAGTCTTTGGTATGACCTGAACCAGGGCCTTCCGTGTGAGAGGCAGATGCTCTTACCATTTGACCAAACACAAATAAGATCTGCCCTTAAAGATGGGAGTTCCAATACTGGGATACATATTTCATGCTATGAAACATATATTTTCAAAATTTCTGACTTGAGGTACAATATAAATCTGAAAGAAATATGTGACTGTTATGATACTTACACATATGCAAGTAAGCTATGCTTATTGCTAAGTGGTCCTTTAGCCCCCACCCCAAGATTTTCATCTTCTGGTTCTGGGGGTTGTATGAGGGCAGGGTTGTTGGCAAATATACTGTTAGGATGTAAAACAACAAAAGACTTGGCCTGTGGAAATAAACAAACAGTCAAGGTACAGTAATGTCTTAAATACACATTTTTAGTTGACTCATCATAATAAACCTCTTTTCATCCGACTCCCAATCTATTTTGTTCATTCTCTTCCTTGTGGGTCACACTACAGTGACTTCAAAATCGGATTACAGTCCCATTTTATTTAGTTTTTGTGAAAATTCGACTTGCAGCCAGGAGGTCTGGAGTTCGAGTCCTCGCCCAGGCAATACTTAAGACTTTGAAAATGGAACCTACTGCCATTGTGCTTGGTGCTCGGCATAAGTAATGGGGTAGGAAAAACGAACCAGTGAGCCACGACTGGAAAAAGACCATGGCTGGACTGACTTAAACTGAGCCATAAAATTCCATCTAGCATACTAACTTAAGCTGATAGCCTTGAGGCAAAATATTTGCAATTCTGTGGGGGAATACATACTCCTCATAGAGTCATATTAGAGTTTCTCATTCTCAAATAGGAAGCAATCCACATTATACATTTTTTAAACTTTTCAGCTCATACTGAACCTATTTTAAAGGCCTTATTCTCTCACCACAACCAGTTTCAATTCTCTTAATCTACTTACTTAAGCCTCTCTAACAACAGTCTAGAACTAATCCTCATCCAGACACAATCTTAGTTTATTCCTTCAGGGTGAGTAAACAAGACACCAAAGTGTAATTAAACACTCTCAACACAGTCCATGCTGTGCAATATGAGCTTAAGTTCTCTGTATTTTTTAACTTGCTGCCAATCAAAGAGCTGTGCCAATTAAGAATTTTTGTGGGCTACTACAAAAATTGTAGTTTGGTGAGGGTTGATTGCCTCTAACTGATTTCACACCCTCCAGGTATCCTTCAAATGATACTTATAAGCACCAATTACCCATGGCCATGTGTAAGTTCTTTCACAGACTGCTGCCACAAGTCTTTAATAACTTGTTTCAACCTGACAACACTGTCCAAGATCATTTTGCCAGGGTATCTACCCATATTTATTGAAGCACCATTTCACTGAATTTTAGATAAAGGTCACACTCTCCTTTTTTTTTAGCTGTTAAAGAGAAGTCTGATCTGTATAAAGCTTAACTTGCCTCACACTTTCTGTATTTCCTGTATTAGGTATAGTGAGTGCTGTTTCTACTGTGTTATACTGCTCCCCCCCCCCCCCCCCCCCACTGTGGGCAAGGGGTTGTAGAATATGCACACAGTCTTTCCTCCCTGAAGAGGTGAATAAAGAGAAAACTTGCACTGTGTTCTGTATATTGTTACGTAGTATGGTGTACCCTCAATGACCTTTAACAGGAACAACATCTTGTTGTTTGCAAGCAACTCTCCCTTCCTTTTGTCCTAGATTCCCAGGGCCCTTCCTGTTTCCCTCCACATGCTACCTGTGAACCTGACAAACCACCTCACCTTAGTTCCATGTGTACTCTGTATCCCATACTTTCAAAGTGTGGCCAAATTCACCCTCTACAGCCTCCTCATTGGTCACCTAGATCAGCACACTCATTTATATTCATTTCACAACTTTTGACCAATAAGGGGACTGCCTGTATCCCAATCTCCTCAAGGTTTGCAAGCCCCAGCTGCAACATTGCTCACTCGTGTTTTAGACTCATACAGCAAACATGCAGTTATTAATCAGTCATCTTTGTGTACATAGTTAATTATCTTATTTTTTGCCGGCTTATTGATCGACCTAATCTTTGTTTTCAATGAAGACTCGAATAAATCATTTTGAATCAACTGGAACTTTCTCAATCATTTTTTGCCTGGAGCTACACCCCAAGATTCCCTACCAACATTTGTCCTTACGATTGGCCCATTATGCGACAATATTTGAAACTATACTTTAACTATACTATACTTTACATTTCCTTTTTAACTAGTTGACTCTCTTTAACACAGTCATGTTGGAGTTTGTTAAATCTCATCTAGTTAATCATCCCCACAGTGTTAAAGGGACAAAATCACTGGGCTCGCATAGCAATTTACTTCTCAAGAATTGCCAGTTGCTAATCAATTCTAATTAAATTAGCAAAAGTTGCAGTACTTCCCACTACTAATGACTCATTAAAGAGTTGTTAAGTAATATTTTGCCAATTAATTCAGATACACCATGTTCTCCCTTGGTGTTTATTTATGATTATTTCAACAAGTTGTAAACATATTTATAATTGTTTATAAACAGTCATGTACATCAAAGTGAAATCAACAAAAAACCAAACAGAAATGAGTGTACAAAGGAAACAGATTTCAAGAGCATTCATTTTTGTCACTCCAAGTGAAGAAAATAGATATAAAAAAAACTATAAAACTTGAATGAAATTCAAAACTATGTTCAAAGTGCTCCTGAATGAATGCTTTGACCATACTGAGAATAGCTGGTGATTTGTGCCCCCTCCAAACCAGCTACACCTAACTACCATCAAACATCTAGTATTGAAACAGCCCATGAACGAGAAGACAAATTTTGGCAATTTGTAAGGTTTCAAAATCATTTCCTGAGCGATTTTCAATTTTACAGGAGGGAAAGAGCCACACAGACGAAAACCTGCATTCATTGCTAAGTAAAAATGATGTATTAACTCCCCTCCTTAAAGTGAAAACTTTGCATGATTTTAGAAGCAGGGTAAGCAAATCGCATCATCATGCACCTAGGCACAAAAACTATCCTATACTTACCTTGGTATGAAAGACTTGGTCCGAATCTTTCCGGTATGAATTACAATCATCAGCAATGGCAAGTTGGGGATAGAGACCACTGCAGAGGATCACTTTTAATATGTTTAATTCTCGTAAAGAAAACCTCTTGTTTTCACGAACCGTAGCCTGGGTGAAAATAACCATAAGTCGAAAATGTTTTATTATGAGGAGGAGAAAAGCTGAAGAAGTTCATCAGGGGTTCAACCATATCAAAAGTGTAGTGGAGAATATTGCCGATACTTCTTGAACTTCTCACTGGCTGCAAGATTTCAACTAAGTATTCACTAAGTTATTAAGCTTGTTGAAAAGAGTCCATGGCAGATGTGGTTTACTAGCTATGAAGGTTCCATTACATGTGCCTTCAAGCTTAATACTAATGCTAGAGAGATACCTATGGTGCTGACAGAAAACTTAGCTCTCTGAATACTTCGCTCAGTAAAAGTTAGTTAGTTAGTTAGATAGAGTTTTACGGCACAGTTTCCAACCTATTGATTCAAGTTGAGTTGACCACAGCCTTTTTTCCAAATGTGGCTCACTGGCTTGTTTTCCCTACTCCATTGCTTATGCGGAGCATCACGCACAATGTCAGTAGGTTCTTTTTTTAGAGTCTTTGGTATGACTCGACCTGGGAAGCCAACCCCGGCCTTCCGCATGAGAGGCGGATGCTCTTTCACTCAGTAAAAGGAAAGGTTCTCCAGTAACAGTATTCATCTCATTTTAAACTGCTACTTCCACTATAGTGATTATTTATACAGAAGGTTTTACATAATGCAGACCTTTGATAAGATCAAATCATGCAATTGCATCCTAAAACACAATTCCAAGTTAAGCTGATATTTCTGTACAGGTGAAAAAAGTTGGGAAGCTGCACCACTCCTTCCCAGGAAATTTGGGCATCTGTAGGGAAATTTGGCAACTAGAGAGAAATTTCCCTCTTCTTTACATGAAAACATAAGAAGAATTGTGTTAAACTATAATCTCTTCCTGGGAAATACTTTTACTCAATTCCTGGAAAATGTAGATTTTTCCAGCCCTGGCAGGCAGCATATCCATACCTGCATTTTATCAAGGTTATGTGATAGTTTAAACTCAAGATGACTCATGTCCAGACGCTCATCCTCCTCCTCCTCCTCCTCATCCTCTCCCATCTCAGTATCCTGAAGAAATGATACAAAGCAACCAATAAAGTTATCCTGAATGTGCAAATGATTAGAGCAGCAGTCTCCAAGCTTTTAGGGCTTGTACACATGAAATGAAGCTTTTATGAATGTACACATGAAATGGTACAGTTTGTTAAACATTTATAACCTAAATTTTATGCAAATATATTTTATATTTTGAGATGTGTAGATGTCCCACCAGAAACTGCTAAATGTCCCACCCATGGGATGTCCCTCAGGTTGAAAAACCCTGGATTTTAGCTACTTCACTAGTTTGCATGGAGAATTTTTTAATATATATCCCATATTCTCACAGTGTCATATCCCATTGGTAGGATTATTTCTATTTGTGATTTCTTGTATTTGAAGAAAGATATTTGTTGCTCAGACAGTTCCAACCCCCCCCCTTCCTGCACTTCTATAGATGAATGCGATTGGTGCTTGTTTTTAGTGACTGTCGGCAGCCATTAGTGGGGACCATCAGCCTTTAACCTTCTCCATTTATTGTCTACATGAATTAAAAACCTTCATATTCAGTGAAGTTGAGAAAATTAAGATACACTTCAGTGTACAACCATCCATGGAACAGGTAAGGAAGGAAATTTAAAGATCAAATGTGATGGACCCCAGTAATGGCCAACTAAAATCAGACCATCACAATCTGTCCGGATTCGTCAATACTTCTAGCTCTCCTCACAGCTGTCTAAAACTAATTCTCCTACTAGTTTATTAAAGGGCATATTTGAGTGAGCATACAAGACCCTAATGTATAATCAGAGCAATTTCAGTGCATGCTGTGAAATATGAGCTACTCTGCATTTTCTAATTTGATGTCAATTGAAGAGATCTGTCAATTGAGAACTTTGGTACCTCAGGGTAAAATTGTACTTTGAACTTAACTTCAACAATGGTGATTTCGTAAAACAGATCCTGTATAAAACTGGCATTTCTTGAAAACTTGACAAATCAGAACATCTTTTGCCATTTACCCTCACAAATATTCATGAGTTAATTCCACTAACCATTCCATCGCTGACACTTTAAGAACAGGTACTGACTGAATTAAATTTATCGTTCAGATGAGGCAAGACTGACTTAGTCTATTAATCTGAGAAAACAAACAAAAAATAGACTTACTCCAAGCTCCAGTTTCAGAATTTTTCTTTTTCTTGGATTTTTTTGTTTACTTCTCTTAAGAGCATTAAGAGTCTTTCTATCTTTGCTTCTTTCCAGTCTTTGAAAGACTGAATACTGCTTTTCACTCTCCTGCTGTCTGTTTTCTAGCATGTTGTGGTCCTGTGGTTGTAAAATACCAAATGTTCATGATATGTTTACCATAAACCAAAATTTTAATCATACCTTAAATGATGCCTCCAAAAACAGCTGATTAACTCCTTCACCCTAAAAGGCCTTCAGCCTGGCATGAAAATGAAAACTGGAGTACCGAGAGAAAAACCCAACATGCATGGGGAAAGATTTGAACCCACATTTATTGCAAACCTTAAAGACATTCAAATGAAAGACCAGTAACATGTAATAGATGTACAGTTATCTAACAATTTCCATTTCAATATAAATGCACTTTCAGAACAATAACCATTACATCAAACAGAATGTTAAACAATTGTCCAGACCTTGTTTGAAATTTCCCTTTAATATTCCTTCTACTTTTCCTGGAAATTATCTCCCTCTCTCCTCTCCCAACATACAAACTGCATGTTAAAAGTAGGGTTCAACAATTGATATTTTTTGTAGAGATGGTTTACCTGACCTGAATAGCCCCAACACTGCAGCTAGTCATAACTCCTAGATGGGTTTTTTTGGTGACATCTCATCTGTCACTTACAAGACTTATACTAAAATACATTTTAAGCAGGGATCATTTTATGGACATTGTAGGGTCCAAAGAGCATTGGTGGGTCAGACCTGAACTTCTCACTCAATTATTCTCAGACATAGTCGAGCCATAATTGGGAAACGAGATATAAAAAAAAGTCACACTTAATTTGTTTAATGGATTCCAAATAACAACACACAGTTATGTGAAAATGCACACTAATATGAGAATGCAAAATAACGTAAGAATGCAACATAACGTAAGAATGCAAAATAACGTAAGAATGCAACATAGCGTAAGAATGCAACATAACGCAAGAATGCAACATAATGTAAGAATGCAAAATAACGTAAGAATGCAACATAACGTAAGAATACAAAATAACGTAAGAATGCAACATAACGTAAGAATGCAACATAACATAAGAATGCACAGTAATGTAAGTACAAAGAAATTGTTTTCAGTTTTTGAAAATTCCATTGGAGTCATGACTCCAAGGAAAGTGAAGCTGAGTTGTGACTATCTGCCAAGAATATCGACTCTGAAGCAGAGGTCAGCATCCCACCCAAGCCTAATGTTAAAAGAAAACAAATGAGTTGTTCTGCATCAATTAATCTTTTTCATCCTAAAGAACACCATCACATATGCTTAGAATAAACCATATGTATTTAAGGATACCTGGCTATGATAGATCAAGTTGGGGTGATTGTATCTGGTCTTTTTTGACTGTTGAATGAAATCTGGAGTCGGCTGTAATGTCCAACACTTTCTCATAATTTTCCATTTTTTTTAATGACTGATTTATTGGCACTTATATCTTTTATAAATTGATCAAATATTTGTTAGAAAAGGTGATATGAAATTTTTACAAAGCATGACATCCTGAGGATATTTTTTATACACATCCTTAACTCAAAGCTCCTTCACCCTCAAAAACGTCCAAAGTAATGATGCACATACCCTTAAAAGGTCACTAAACTGCTGCTTCAGTTTGGACATCTCGTAAAATCTTTGCTCCTCAAGACATCTTCTCTTGCACCATTTCCTGGACCCTGGACCTCTCTCTGCCTTGATCTGTGTCCAAGATGATGAAAATAAACAAGGCTCCTTATTGGGTATTGTATTCAAGTAAGGAATTTATGGAAAACTGTAAGGCTTTTAAAGTGAATAAAGATTATTCAACCAAAGTATGATTTAAAGCTTTACCTCAACCCATTCATTAAATGCATTTAGTAGAGTAAAAGGATCTCCGTTGTCTGACTCAAGGGGCTTTCTTGCTGTCTGTAAACCAAAGACAAAAAGATACATTTAAGATATTAATTTTTGAGATAAAGTTCAAACAACAAAGAATTTAATGCTTAGTCTGTGAAGTTATGGTTGAAGTTTATTTGACTATTCTTTGAACAAATCTTTTCAACGCTAAAAGAAACCAGATGATATGGAGTAGCATAATTTTTTTTTGTGATAAAAGCTATCTGATCTGACATGCGACCTGTTGGCAGGGACATGGTGCAAACTTCACAATGAAAAATTTCACAATGTGCAATAACAAGCTGATTATTTTCCTGGCTGTATTGCAATAACAATAGTGCAGAAGTTGTGACTGCATGTCAACTGATTTATGATTATTTTTTCCAATTTTTCAAAATGTAAAGGGTTTTTCGATGCATTTGCAAGCAACTTGAAAACTTGATGACACTTCACATATTTTTTGGAGGGGGGGGTTCCAATGCTTCCTTTCTTTTTGTCAGTTTGAAAAATTTGTTTGTGCAATATTTGTGCCATAAACAATGAAGGTTACAATGATCCCATTTTTGCTTCTTCCCTTTTTGTGGCTGTTTATTTTTTTTCATGCTTTTGACACAGGGTGGGGGGTCAACCCAACCAACTGGGCTATGTGCCCTGCTCTGTTTCAAAAATATAACATTCACTTTGCTTACCATTGCATCTGAATCACGGAAAGCTTTATTTGTAAATGGAGATTGCACACTCAGTGATGCTGCTATACAAAGAACTGGTTCAGACATCTGAAATGTAACAAAACAACAAAAACATGGTTTCAAAGAGAAAAGAATAAACAAATTTTGAGGACAAGAAGCTTTTTGGTAGGTTTCAAAGGTTAAAGGGAAATATTGTGTTTGTTATACAAGGAAATTTCATCCTTTCAAAACCAATATTTACTGGCAAAGAGTGATAAATAATTACAAATCAGGCAGTATGTTAGCCTTCTTCCCAAAAAATAAGTTTCCCTCAGATAGCAATTCAGCTGTTTGTTGCTCAAGAATAATTTGTTTGCCCAAACTTTCAACACTTCAAAAGATGCAACTTCCATAATTCTTGTGCCTAATATTTTGAGGAAAATGAAACTATTACTGGGATTTATTGCTGAGACTGAATGATTTGAAAATGACTAGAGCTATTTACTTTTAATGCTATGTTGGAGCACTTTGTACAAATTAATGTTATGTATTTGCATAACTACAGTTAATATTTGCCTTGACAGTACAAACTTCCTTTGTAGTTTTCACTAATTGTTTGATTTCATATCATGATGGTTGTCATGATGACGGATAAGAGGATTTCTTATTTAAATGGCTTCTATTTGCACAAAAGATCACTTGGGAATAAAAAAACACATACATTTAGAACATAATAAATATATACTTAAAACATCCAAAACATCCCTAAGGTTACAATCAGTTTTTACAAATGTTGTTTACTCCTGTGAGCTTGACATCATGAAGTGAACACTTGTGAGAAATTGTTGACAAAGTGCATCTCTCCATGTTTAAAGGGGAATATTGCATTTAAAATGCTCCATCATAGCATTAAAAGTAAAAAGCTCTAGCCATTATGAAAGCATTCAGTCTCAATAATAAGCCCCAGCAATAGGTTTATATTCTCAGATTTTATGACCAACAAGAGTTTTGGGAATTGCATTTTTGACAATAAATATTGGTTTTAAAACGATGAAATTTCCTTATTAAACAAAAGCAATACTTTCCTTTACGCAAGGAATCCACAAAAATGATGGTGTTTCCATTGAACAGAAAGAATGTGGATGGTTGGTGTGTCTTCATAGGTACAGCCTGAGTGCAACTTCAAAAACGAAATGTCATTTAATCTCCTTCTCTAGAATCACAGTATGAAATTTTCAAAACAGAGATCCATCACATCCCTTAAATGTTCTATTTTATACTCCTTAGTTGTGAACTTGCTAATTCTCTGCCAATCACTGGGTCAAAAAACATAAATGAGAGAATTATGTGCAATCCTTTTTATTTTTAAACTTGAGAGCCAAATAAGTGGTTAAGTAGTTAAGACTGCCTGACCTCATACTTACTTGCCTAAAATATAAAGACGAAAATTTTTATTTTTTTGATTGAAGAAAGAAATGGTAGCACATAGAAAGTAATGGTGGCATAGAATATTAAGAACACTAACATTATGGAGCTCAGGCTTATTTAAACTTGACCTTAACCTCTGACTCCACCCTAATCCCTAATCCTAACACCTCACTCAAACCAGTTAGTCACACTTCACTGAGCCCCACATAGTAAGTGTGCCTAACATCCTCTGCCACCGTCGCAGGGTGTATTACAGCAATAACCTGAAAGAGAGTTCCCATGATGAGCATCTTCCCAATCACGACATCCACTGGTAGGTTGGCTAACATCCTTCCAACTGGGGTGAGCTCTTCATTTGTGTCAATAGCACCTTGCTCCTTTAAAAATGTAATGGATGTCTCCATGCTTGCCATTGGTGGAGGTTCAATAAATGGAAATCTAATAAAACAGAGAAAAGACATTCTTCTTTGAGATCTTTGGTCACCATTTTTACAAAAAATATGCATTCATCAGTCCCAAACCATTGCTAATATTGGGAGAAAATCTTTGTGAAAGGTCTTTGCTGCCCTGGCAGTGTTGTAGCTACAAGGATTGCATGGAACAGTAATGATTTGCACTGGTTTTTATAGACTGGCAAAGCATCAAAGTCATCACTCAGAATTTCTTGACAGAACCTTGATTGCAAAGTGACCATGAAAAGTCCCCTCTGCAGATCACTCATTCACGATGCAGTAGGGAGATTTTCATTATTGTATGACAAAAATTTAAGGGAATAAGTGGTTATTTTGACAAATAAGTATGAAATCTTACAAATTTTCTTTCCTTTTCCTCACAAGAGTCTTTCAAAATGTCTTAGATCATAAATGTTGCAGCTAAAAGTTTATCGAGGAGTAACTGAGCACGGATTACAATATCCTTTAAAAGAACCACTTAACATAACATAACATAACAGGTTGAAGGGCAAAGGAGGGCCAAGGCCCCATAAGATGCCCTGAAGACCAAGCCCTAATCAAAAGTCTAACCACCAAAGCTTGACTACAGCCCCAAACAATCAGATTCTACCACAGTCATGGAAAAACCTGTCAATGTTAACCTTAAAGCAGTGAACTGAGGGGGAGTTTACTACCCAATCTGGTAGACAATTCCACTCGTTGACAACTCTATGGGAGAAACTAAACTTCCTAATGTCAAGCCTTGCAAAAGGCTTTTCAAGCTTTTTACAATGCCCACGCACCCGAGAATTACCTTGAACCCTTAAATAACTACAAGTCAGAAGGGGATTCCTTTCACAAAGGAACTTGAAAACCTGGAGCATGTCTCCCTAATCCTTCTCAGCTCCAAGGTGGTAAGCCCAAGATGTTTAAGCCTAGCATGATAAGGCAAATTTCTCACCTCAGGAATGAGGCGAGTGGCTCTCCTCTGAACCTGCTCTAAAACAAACTTGTCCTTTTCATAGAAGGGACTCCAAGCCTGAGCTGCATAGTCAAGATGGGGTCTTACCAACTGCTTATACAAATTAAGTACAATATCCTTACTAAAATTGATGAAATTCCTCTTGATCAATCCAAGCACTCTATTAGCCTTTACAGCAGTGGCTGCACACTGCTTTGATGACTTTAAGTCCCCAGTAATTACAACACCCAGATCATTCTCAGAGGTGACATTACTTAAAACACAACCATTCATGTTATAATCATAGCTAAAACTTTTGGGACCAAAATGAAGGACCTTACACTTATCTGCATTAAAAGACATTTGCCAGGTCTGAGACCAAGAAAATAACCTATCTAGATCTTTCTGCAGCAGTAAGGCATCATCCAAAATGCTAATTTTCCTATAAAGCTTAGTATCATCTGCAAACTTACTTATACGAGATGTAAGAGAACTATCAATATCATTGATGAAAATTAAGAAAAGAAGTGGGCCAAGGACAGAACCCTGTGGTACTCCACTTGTGACTTCTTTCCAAGAGGAGAAGTTACCATTGACAGCAACTCTCTGAGATCTACCATGAAGCCACGAATTTATCCAATCAGCACAATTTGCCTGAACCCCTAACCTATGCAGTTTAACCATTAGCCTACCTAATGGAACTTTATCAAAAGCCTTTGAAAAGTCAAGGTAAATGACATCAACGCCATACCCGGGAATCAAGAGATGAAGAGACATCTTCAAGAAAGCTCAGTAAGTTAGTAACACAAGATCTGCTTGGCAGGAAACCATGCTGTTACAGATTAAGTAACTCATTATCTAAAAGATACTTAAGTAAACTTAAGTATAACTGTACTGTAAGGTATAACTGTACTGATTTGTAAACTTAAATGCCAGAGAAGACTAATTCAACTTTGAAATGACTATATGTTTGCCTTAAAAAACTTACACTCTTGGGTTCTTCATTCCCAGTGAGAGCATATGTAAGACAAGTGAATCTAAAGGAACACGTTGGATCTCTGGGGTCGAGTATTCTTGAAGACCCTCAAAGTCAGCTTCAGTATAAAGACGAAAACAAACTCCAGGACCTGTACGACCTGCAATAATTAAGAAGAAAACAGAGATAACAAACATTCAAATCACTTTTGCCATTATTTGAAAGCTAAAAATTTGTTGACACTACAAAGATTTTGCAGCTTCAAACTATGAAACGAAATGCAGAAGTGCCCGATTTACAGGGTTCCATGACTATGCTTGTCTTAGAGTCCTTAAGTAATATTGACAACAACCAAGAGGAAGGATGCTGAATCCTAAGCATACCAAAGAGTAAAGTCGGTTTCCACCAGAATGTCCACCAGGTCCAATGACAAACTCAAAGGAGATAAGAGTGCAGAGAAACAGGTCTTTAGTCAGGAATAGGATTTGGGGAGTCTGTGTTTTTCATGATGACAAATTTGTGATCTCCATCACTTGGTGCCAGTATCAGTGTGAAAACCAAACAGGTGGGGTACAAGTACGGTTGGGCGGTATAACTGTACTGACTTCAATACCGGTTCTTGAGAAAATACTGGTACTTGAAAAAAATTACCACCACTCATTATTTTCGCTGACAAAAAAGAAAAAAAAAACGTGAGAATGTGTGGATGAATAAAATATTTAGGCCTAGGCTACACAAACATTTAGAGCAGAGGTTCCTGCATGGTAATTAACCCAATCACCCAGATGCATTAATGTGCAGGATAACATGGGGGCCATGGGTGACTTAGGTTCCTTCCTGCCTGACTTCCCTACCTAAGAGTTGAGAACCAATACTGCCTCAATACCAGTTCTGTGTGTTTAACCGTAGTGGTACCAATATTTTCAAGGTACCTCCTACCCCTAGGTGCAAGCTTGGGCTCACCATAGTCCCAAATATAAAGCATATTAAATGCAAAGTAGGTGTTGCTAATGTATTGAAGCACAGAGAAGAGACCAAAAGTTGAAAAAAATGAATCGAAAGCTTTCCTAAATTTATTTTGCAGGTCTTCTCCTAAAGTCGCTGTTTTATTGCTGGTTGCTGAAGTCATGTCGGGTCATTTTGGTCTTCTACATAGACCTATTTCCAAATAGCAATACACAAAGGATTGTGGGATAGAGTTTTGATGTTTGTCATTTTTGTCAATGGCATTTTACTGTGGTGAAAATCGACACACACCCAAAACTCTATCCCACAATTCATTGTAATTGCTATTTGAAAATAGGTCTATTACATTTTGGCAGACTCTATGGAGGTGTCGTATTGCTAGCTAAAGGGCTGGAGAGAAATCCATGCATGTTGTGCAGAATTTGAACCCATATACATATGAAAATGACCATTTTATCCATAGCATTTTAACAAACAATGTCACTCATTTCTACATAAATTGAATTATTGTATTACTTATCAGGTTAAAATTTGCCTTTGTTCTGCCCTTAAGGCTTGAAAATTTGATTATTGTAGAATCAATCTGTTGTTACAAAATAATCACTGTTCTGAATATGCTGTTTCATATTGAAGTTTAAATGGATTGGTTTGAATTTAGGCACTAAACTATGTAATTCCTAAACACAACCAGAAACGTAACGCTATTTACCGGCTCGACCCTTTCTCTGTTCAGCACTTGCCTGACTGATCCAAAATTCTTGTAGTTGTTGCATCTTGGCTTGAGCATTATAACTCATCTCTTTGACCTGTTTGCAAAACAAGAAACAACAAAATGGCACCAGGAACATGAAAATAAACTGGTCAATTATTACATTATTAAATATCCTGACATTGCAGAGAATGGATTCATGTAAAATGACAAGTAACGATTCTCTCAAAATTTTCAAATTTCATATGTAAGTTCCAATTGTCACAACTTTTTTTAAAAAATATTTGTTTGTTTAAGTCCCATCAACTTAGCTTTAGTCACACATGGGAGACACATTATTGGTCTGTGGTAATACTTTTGTAGCCATTTATGGACTACTACGTAGCCTGAAAAGTTTCTGTAACAGCAACTTACATACACACTATTACGTAAAAGTAAATCTGCTACGTAGCCTTCAAACAATTAGCTAAAAAGGGTGATGTTTACATTATGGACACTGGCTGTGAGGGCAAAATCCCCCTTTTCATTTCAATTAAAAAAAAAATGTCAGTTTCTTGGTTCCTTATTAAGAAAAGGACACTTTTGCAGTAATGTTCCAAATTAATACATAAATAAATAGCATTTTAAAGTGCCCAGATTCCCCAAAACTTACTTGGTTTGGGAATATATAAACCCAAATTACCTCAACTCTTACACATATGAACAGCTCCATCTATTGTGGAAGATGTACTGATGAAATAAGTCCTTCAGAGGGTGTGGGCTAGTTAAACCCTTAGCCTGTCCTTGCTTTATTATCAGCGGAACGATGAACCTCACATTTTTTGCTAATTATATGTTCTCAGACATTGGATTCTTCTGGAGCGATCGATGGAGCTGTTCGCATGTGTAAGAGATGAGGTAAGTAAAAGTGACATAGATTACACTTTACAGGGACCTTAAAGCAAGCTTTTGCCCCACTGAAAACACATCTGTAACGTTGGCCAAGGGCAGCATCAATGTAGATTTGAGGGGGGTGATAGTAATAAATACCTCCCCCCTGCCTCCTTGAGTTTCTGGTAGAATCTCTAAAAAGAAGCTACCACTTGATGCAGCATGTAATAACCTGTAAATCCAACAAACGGCTACAGCCTAATTGGTTCAGCAGATTACAATATGTTTTTCATGAGTATTGCAAAAAAGTAAAAATACTGTATTGTCCTCATTTGTCAGGATGCATGGTGAATGAACATGGTCCTAGAAACTTCACAAAGTCACAGAAATTCAGGTAAACAAGTTTTGTCAAAGAATGTCCAGGACATTCATTCTCTCATGTTGAGAGCTGAACAGTTTTTACTGAGACATTACTCATAGCCAACAAACTTGATTACTTGAATATTCAGTTGACCTCAAAAAACACACCTCTCTGAAAAATTCACTTCTTTTCAAGAAAACAGTGTGAATAGCCCATCTTTACTATTATACCTTCACATTGTTTAAGTTTACACAAGCCCACTCACCTTTCCAGAGTCAATGATAAATCTGACTCCATCGATAGTGACTGACGTTTCTGCAATGTTTGTTGAAACAATACATTTCCTGATGCCTTCAGGGGCTATGTCAAATACCTGTACAAGAAAAACATTTTTAATGATTTCAAACTCACAAAACAGCACTTTGCATAATGTAGCTTCATCTTAACTTGTGTGCCATTTACTAATCCGGTGATAGATAGATGGGAGTTTTATGGTTCAGTTTCTATCCGATTGGTTTAATTTGGGCTGGCCAGAGTCTTCTTTTTTCCAATTGTGGCTCAATGAATTGTTTCCTCTATGCCATTGCCTATGCTGAGCACCAAGCACAATGACAGTAAAGTTTCATTTTTAAAGTCTTCATTATGACCCTCCTAACGAGTCAAACTCCAGACCTCCCTGCTGCAGGTCAGATGCTCTGACCACTTGACATGCAGTTGGTTGATCTGAGGATAGAGTGAAAGTGTGCTGGATATGCTTAACCAGGGCAGTAGGAGCAGGAGGCGGATGAGGATGAAGGAAAGGGGAAGAGAATTATTAGGGGAAATAAACGGGTAGGGGAAGCCCCATCACAGTATTAGGAGAATTGTGATTTGTGTGAGTTCAACTTTTTAAAATGGTTTTTGTGTTCAAGTCGTGTCGGCAACTGACATGTCACCAACACTTCTTCATATTCTTTAAATATTTTGTCATTTTAACTTTTGGTCAAATGTTTCATCCATTGTGCTGGCTGCTACATGGTTGGGAAAGGGTTTTATATAAAAAAAGAGTCTGGCCTACAGTCCTTTGTGACATTTTCAACTGAGTCCCTAACTGAAAAATTTAGAAGGGGAGAAAACTTTTATTTCACTTTTTGTAATTTCATGGCATTCACCTAACTTTTCCCTCCCCAACCCACAGACCTAAATGGGCCCCTCACCTTAACCTCCAACTTACCCTAAACAACTATGATATGTCCATCTTTCAACCTGTAGCCATATCTCCTAGTCTTAGGACGAAAGGCATAGGAGTTTTGAAGTTTTAATTTGCTGCTGGAAGGGTAACCTCTGTACACTGCCAAAACTGGGATAAGTTTATTTTAGTTGTTTTTCCTTTATATATTATTCGTACAAATAAGCAGCAAAATTATTTCTGGATGACATACCTTGTCTTGCTCTGCTATTGACAAAGAGCTATGAAGAGATAACACAATCCACCGCTCTGTTTGACTGGCATAGACTTTAGCAGCTTCTACTAATGTAGATATCTCTCGCATCCCACTCATGAATATTAACAGGTCTCCTCTCTCATCAGATGGGTATTTATAGTCGATTCTCTGCATAATTCGAAGATATGGTCTGGGATCTAATTTTTCTGCTTGCATTTCCTGTAAGGAAAATTTCAATGATTAAGAGAGAAAACAGAATGTGCAGGGCCATAGATTGGTCAAAAACTCTGGGGGGGGGGGGGGAGGAGAGAGGGAAAAGGGGGAGTGCAAACACTCTCCGTGACGAGTGCCATCATTACTCAGCGCAAGGTGTATGTATGCAAAATTTGGAAATCTCTGGAGAGGACAGTTGCCCCCCCCCATCAGACTACATCTCTGACACTCTGAAAAAGAGTGAATTACACAGAACATCCGCACAATGCGTTATTACCTCAGTAATACCTCTACCAACAAGACCACACACTTAGCCATCTGATAAAATTAAGATATATTGTTCTTCAAAATTGTAACAGAAAGTTCTACATTTAAAATAAATGCAGTATCTGTTCCTATATATTCCACTTTGTAACATCTGCAGAAATAATTTACAAGAAACATCATACTGTGACATCACTTGGAGATAATATGAATTCCTGTTCACTGCAAAAGTAGCTTCACACAAAGTTCCCACACATCTGACATACTGAAATTCAAGAACTTTCCTAAATGTTTTGAAGAGTAGAAAAATGAAGAAAATTTATATTGACTATTTCTTTAACACATTAACCCTGCATGGACTCAAACTAAATACGAGAGCTACTATCACAAATATAAGGTTTAAACTAGAAATATTATGGAAATTTTTTCTAGACCAAACACCCCAAATTTAAGGACTGTCAAGACAGAGATAACATTCCAGAATTTTCCTTCTTTTTCCTCCTGTGTGGAAACCCTGTTCAAAAGTATTCTTGTAATATAGGATTATTCCTACAAGTGCAACAGCTTGGGAATTGTTACTCAGTCAAAGAAAAGATGGTTCTAGACATCCTGTGCTCTTAATTGACTCAGAGCCTTTTTCATGTGCATGGTAATTGAGTATTTAGTACGGTAATTTTTATTTCAGTTTTATGAATAGTATTTGTGATTCACACCTACAGCACAAGAAATGTCTTATGAAGTTAACTTCTCTTAAGTTGCCTATCATAATAACTAACACAGTAAAATAAGATGTTACAGACACCCATACGCATAAAAAGATATCAGTTCTATGTAAACACATTTGGTATCATTTGAAAACAAGTTAATAACAGCCTACCCCTTCTTTCATGCCAACATATTCTAGCTGGATTGGGTAAAGACGTCCAGGAACCTGTAAGTGTAAAGAAAAATAGCAAAGAAATGCAAAGTAAAAATGTCATGAGCATGAGTCAACTTGATTATTTCTATTCTAGACACATGTTAATATCAAAAAATCAAAAGCACTAAAAAAAGACAATGTTTGGAAACCTGTATGAATACAACTAAAATGATATTTGTTCCAATAAGGAACACAATTTTTTTCATTATGAGAGCATTATCACCAAGATTTAAAGGCAGTCACTCTTCACCACAAACTACAATTTTACCTGTACTCTATCTACAGAAACTATCAATTGGAACAGCTCTTTAATTGATATCAAATTCAAAATCTTCAGTGTAGCTCATAATACACAGCATGCACTGAAAGGGTTCTGATTACACATTAGGGCCTTTTATATTCACCATAGCATGCCATGAAGCAATAAACTGGCACAATGTATCTGCACCAAGGTGATTAATAAACAGTTCTAGGAGGGGCTAGAAGTAAGTAGTACGTTGGGAGACTTGGAATTACTGGAGTGATAAAGAAATGACTTTAATTTTGACAATGTAACAGTGCATGTAAATATGTTGTAGGAGTGATACAATTTCATTGTTTGACAAAAAGTTGGCTATGTGTCTGCACCGTTGAGTGTGTGTATGTCCGTATGAAAGTGTTATGACTGTATGCTATCTATGTTTATTTTTATTAAGTCTAGTCTTCATTGTAATATGAAGTAGATGGCATAAATGCTATTCTGCGGCAAGTTTTAGTCAAAACACATCTATATCCACAAGCATTGTACACCTGCATTTCTTTTACTTATATTGCAACCTTATTGATCCAAAGGTTTATTTCCCCACATATGCACAGACAAGGTCTTAAGAGGCCCACATACTCCAAAAACCCTGAGAAATGCCATGATTGGCTCCATGGTACGACAACTACCTTGCATCATAAAATATGTAGATGCAACACACTTGTGAGGTGAAGGGCAATGGTTATCCATTTATACTCAATTGAAAAAGAATTTCAAAAATGCAAAATGAAACAAGTTTGTTTGGCATTGGTCTTCCCTTTTTCTGAAATAGGCTTAATAAGGACAACAATGCCACCACGGTTGTAATGTTGGAGTGTTCTTTTTTAGTTTTGCTTCGGTGACACTGCCACATATATGATGTTTGGAAAAAGTAAATTCCAACCGTTACCATTACAAAGAAATTAGTGGATAAGATTTACAACCCAATCACTTAAAACCAGAACAACTGGATTACCTTAACTTTTAGATTTCACCTTCCATCATAATTCATTTAACGAGAAACCAAAAATTCTGATACTTGGTAGAATTATAGGACTCAACAAATATTATTAATTGTAGAAAATGGTAGATCATTTTGAGTTTTGCATGCTTTGTTTTAAATACTTCCAAGCAGTAAATATTTTCACCTTTCAATTATATAAACCCAAAATTTATACAAAAACATGGTACAGATGAAACAAGCAACGTTTGACATAAAAGTTTCTAATCAGTCGGTTTAAGCCAGGCCTGCAATTGCTCAGCCTTTTTTCTAGCTGTGGCTCACCAGCTCGTTTTCCCTACTTCATTGCTTAAGCTGCCCACAAGCAAAATGGCAGTAGGTTCCATTTTTTAAGTCTTTGGTATGACCCCACCAGGACTCCAGACCTCCCAGCTGAAAGTCGGGTGCTCTAACCACATGACCATGCAAAGATATGAAAGAAAAATAGGCCTACCTCTTTTTTTGTTTGAATTTTTTATTTATATTAAACTCACCTGTATAACAGGAGCATTTTCAAAATAATCTGAAAACAGTTGGATGTTTATAGTAGCAGACATCAAAACTATCTTCAAATCCTCTCGTTGCTCCAGAAGGCAGCGGAGGATGCCTAGAAGAAAATCCCCCTGAAGATGTCTCTCATGGACTTCATCAAGGACAATGACATTATACTGTGATAGGTGAGGATCAGACTGGATTTGACGAAGCAAAAGACCTGATGACAGGAAAAAGAGCAGGACCATTTAAACTGATAGAAATACTGCCAGGGGCATAGTGAGATGGTTAGTGGCATTTAATCTTTTTCTAAGCCAACTAAGATTTGTTAGCCCTGCCACCTGGGGGTTCAAGTTATTTCTACAAATTGAAATGTGATGCATTTACAATGGTCAATACTGGTAAAAGAAGGTAAAAGAAGGAAAGCCAGAGAAGAAGGTTGCTTTCACATAAGCCACCTTTTAACTTGGGGTGTCATGTTGATGAATAAAATGCCACAGTTTCCAAACAAAGTGTGATGAGTAATTTATTTAAGAAAGAAGGGCAGGAAGCAGGGTTGTCACCACGCCAGGGGGCACTGGGTGGTACTACCCGGCTATCAAAGTCTCCACTCTGTACTCCCCATTAATATCAGCATCACCACCCAGCTTAAATTTCTTACCTTAACTGAATAAATTCTTAGATTTCTTTAGAATTGAGTGAAAATTTGTCTTTTTTTGTAAGCACTCTCCAATCTGCAAATTTTTCAAAAAGGAGGTGGGACTGTGACTCCCCTTAGACCACTCCCTCAGTACGGTGACCACAAATTACCCCGCTCTCAAAATGATCTGGTGACAACCCTGGCAGGAAGGAATTCCTGTTCATAGGCCATCTGCTGTGCTCTTCTCTGAAGATGCCAGGCCAGAACCATCAAGATCAAGTCTTAGACCCTTACTGCAAGAATGCAGCCTAAAGGGGATATAGCAGACCCTCAAACCAGGGAGTTGCTCACAACACCCAGTCCAAACAAACAATACCTAACCCTAGAATTATATATATGACATCAATGACTGTCCTTCGAATGAAATTCACTCAAACAATTTACTGTACTGTAGCTTCACTCTGGTTCACTCTGGTTATCATTTCCATTCTCACAAGCTCACACACTGTATGTGTAAAATTGGCATTATATATGGCATCAAAGAAATGAAACATGGTGTTGCACTAAGGCTTTGTCTTTGCATTAGGCATAAGCTACCTCTTTGCAGTCAGGGCAATGTTTGTTTACACAATTCCTCATGCTTCAGTGGCTGAACAACCAGCTTACATGTGTCCAGAAAGATAAGCCTATTGTCCTGGTCTGCTGAGGCAGCTCTGGTTGCAGACTTGGCTTGCACTGATTAAACAGTCTCTGCCTCTATGAATGAGGTTTTCAATGGGACTCTTTGTTTACATAGTGCTGGACATGGCAGCTACTATTGACAGAAAGCTGATAATAGGAAGTCGGGTTGACCTTGCTGTAACATCACTTTTTGAACAAAAAGTGTGGTGTCGGGTATAAATTGTATAGAGGCAACCTTATGCCTAATGTGAGGTTTACTAGGCAGGAGATGTTGGTCAACTTGGAGGGGGGTGGTGCTGGAGGAGGTGGGGTGGCAGTTGGTGGGATTTAGATGGGGGTGGGGATAGGTGGGGTGGAGGTGTAAGTGGTGGTGATGATGGTGGGGTAGGTGCAGTTTTGGTGGGGGTGGTGGGTGGTGTTGGTGGTGGGGTGGTGGAGTGGTGGGGGGAGTAGTAGGGCTGGGGGGAAAGTAGTAGTAAACTGAGTAGGGAGAACACTCCAGAGTCTGGGTGAGGCTGGGAGAGAAAGAGAGCCTTTAAAATATGATGTAATCAGGTTTTGGTATTTCAAATGAAACTTTTTAAAAGATGAAAAACATTTACCTTCTGTCAGAAAAATAATCTTTGTTGATGAACTTTTTTGAGATTCAAATCTTATCTGATAGCCAACCTGATCCCCATACTCATTCAAAGTTTCATAGCTGACTCGTTTGGCCAATGAGATGCAAGCAATGCGTCTTGGTTGTGTACAAGCTATGCCATCAAAACCTGCTGCCATGAGGTACTGAGGAACCTGAGATAGTTAATTAGTTGAAAAGAATGGAATGGAAAGAAAAAATACCACATAGTTTCATGTTGAAATAGACTTTAGGTTGATGACACTTCTGCATATTCATTGATTTCAATGTAGCAGCTGTGCATCAAGCTTCTGTGAAAAAGGGCAAAGTATTAAGAGGAGGGCTGGCTCAGAAGTTCTTTGCTAATAGACGAGTTCAAAATTCTTTTATGAGCAGTATTGCAGAAAAGGTCAAAGTTCAACAACGAAACCTTTAATGTGTTTTTAAAGCTGGAGGTGGGATGTACATGTAAACATGTAAAAACAGTATGCTCTGCATGGCTAGCACAGAGCTCAGTATTTTGTTACCAGTTGACCTGAACAGAAAGGTCACACAAGCATGCACAGATACAAACTTTGAGCCTGTCCATTGAAATACCTTTGCCACTAAAAGAGCTGAAATTTAAGGCTGGTTCTATCAGCTGGTAAAGGCAAATATTGCACTGGAGGAACACTTTCTCTCTTTTTTGTATGAAGGATGGGTCACTTAAGATTTGTAACTGAATATTTCACTACATCAGTTTGAACTTATCATACAACTCACCCTTAAAAGACAATGGTATTGACTGCTAATCAATATTGAAATTCAATATAAACAGAGATCGCAGGAAAGTAAACAAAGCTGATCAAACATTTGTTTACTGTAACAGCAACATGATCATATACAATAGTTCATGTTCATGCCACTTACATTCAGAAAAGTGAAAATTTCACTGGACATCGAAACTTAATTTTTAGGTTGTCTGACTGGGAACCTGATAAATGTCCTCAAAATCCAGACCCCAAAGTCTTTTAAAGTGTTGAGGTTTGACCTGATCTGGGACAAAGTACTTCTTTATTACAGCCACGGTTTTAATTTGAACAATGCAATAATGTGGCATACTCTGTGTTTACATATGAGTGTTTTGCCAGGTTATTTAGTTAGTTGGATGGAGTTTTACAGCCCAGTTTCAAACCTACTGGTTTAAGTCAAGCCGGCCACAGCCTTTTTTCCAGTTGTGGCTCACTGGCTTGTTTACTCCATTGATTATGTGGAGCAACACGCACAACGGCAATGGGTTCGGTTTTGCCAGGAGTTTGTTTGATACCTTCTAAGAAAACCAGTAAATGACTAAATTTGACCTTTTAACCTTGGCTAGAATTTTCTTCCCAAAAACCTACCTGGGTAGATTTACCACATCCAGTATCTCCAGCAATTAAAACCACCCTGTGTTTTTCCACTGCTTTGATGATAGTGTTTCGATACTTGGCAATAGGAAGATTGGCCTGGTCCGTCTTCAGTTTCACCAATTTATTGAACTAAAGCAAAAACATGGAATATCAGACTCAAAACCTAGATAGGCAAAATTTTTTACTTATCAAGAAAATTATATAAGAAACATCTGTTGACAATATTTCAAAATTTTTGACAATCTGAAACATTTAAAACTTTGCACAAAACTGGGCATAATTAGTTGTTCAAATTTTTCTGAGATACCATCTGTAGGTTAAGATTTTCAGAGAACAAAAATATGTTCAGGAAGAACCCAACCCTTTTTTGGGAGGGGGACAGGGAGGAGTTTTGCAAGTACAACAAATTACCTGTTGTTTTTGGTAGAAATCCAAGTAGTAGAGGTATATTGTCCTAAACTCTTTAAGTTTGGAAGTAGTCAGGGATTCTTCATCTGAAATACAATTTAGTGAACACTGTAAAACAGCAAAATAAAAACAGTGTCATGAACACTTTGTAAAAAGCAACACACACACTTTGAACTCTTAAAAACAGCAAAATACACACTTTGAACACTTAAAAAAAAGCAAAATACAAATGGTGAACACTTATTAAACAGGAAATACAAAGAGTGAACACTTGTTAAACAGTAAAATGTAAACAAAGAACACTTTAAATGTAGCAAAATACAAACAGTGAACACTTGAAAGACAACTAAAAGCATTCAGTGAACACTTGTTAAACAGCAAAATACAAGCAATGAACACTTGTTAAACAGCAACACACAAACAGTGAACACTTGTTAAAACAGCAAAATATGAAACATTAAACATTTGCTAAACTGCAAAATAAAATCGCAGAACATTGTAAAACAGCGAACTACAGTGAACATTTGGAAACTGATGGCAAAATACAATCAATGAACACTTACGGTAAGTAAACCTAAAACAAACAAATTAAGAACACTTTTAAAACTGAAGGATGCAAAGCAGAACATCAGCAAATTTGAGATGGAGTGAATAACACTTATAAATTCAAGTTAGGAAAGTGCACAGACTTTTTAGTTACTGGTTATATTCTGACATGTTTAATTCAACAATCTATTGTTAGCTAAGGTGGTTTGTAAAAGTCCAGCAACCATTGGTTCTTCAGACTATTGTTCCACCAGGCTGTACATAATAGTCAGGGATGTTCACTAAAGAAGTAATGGGCTATGGGACAAGCAGATTTTCAATTTTACTGTTTCATCTAGCCTACTAATGACTATAGGATTACCAGAAACCCCCAATTGGGGTTCTACTTATAAATGATGATTACAGTCATGACCTGCCAGGTGACAGCTGGAAATTTCGCCCTAACCTTAAATCCGACCCTTTCAAACCCATACCCCTATCGGAAGTTGTTTTAAAATATCCCTGCAGTAATTCTCAATGGTTGGTTGCCAACATCCTCTAGAAGTCTTTCAAAGGACCTGCCCGCAGGAAATGACACAAGTATGCTCATTTTGGCTTCATACCATACCTTCAACACTACCTCCATATTTTGCTAACTACATACCTTCTTCATCACTACCTCCATATTTTGCTAACTATGTACCTTCTTCATCACTACCTCCATATTTTGCTAACTACATACCTTCTTCATCACTACCTCCATATTTTGCTAACTATGTACCTTCTTCATCACTACCTCCATATTTTGCTAACTACATACCTTCTTCATCACTACCTCCATATTTTGCTAACTACATACCTTCTTCATCACTACCTCCATATTTTGCTAACTATGTACCTTCTTCATCACTACCTCCATATTTTGCTAACTACATACCTTCTTCATCACTACCTCCATATTTTGCTAACTATGTACCTTCTTCATCACTACCTCCATATTTTGCTAACTATGTACCTTCTTCATCACTACCTCCATATTTTGCTAACTACATACCTTCTTCATCACTACCTCCATATTTTGCTAACTATGTACCTTCTTCATCACTACCTCCATATTTTGCTAACTATGTACCTTCTTCATCACTACCTCCATATTTTGCTAACTACATACCTTCTTCATCACTACCTCCATATTTTGCTAACTACATACCTTCTTCATCACTACCTCCATATTTTGCTAACTACATACCTTCTTCATCACTACCTCCATATTTTGCTAACTATGTACCTTCTTCATCACTACCTCCATATTTTGCTAACTATGTACCTTCTTCATCACTACCTCCATATTTTGCTAACTACATACCTTCTTCATCACTACCTCCATATTTTGCTAACTATGTACCTTCTTCATCACTACCTCCATATTTTGCTAACTATGTACCTTCTTCATCACTACCTCCATATTTTGCTAACTACATACCTTCTTCATCACTACCTCCATATTTTGCTAACTATGTACCTTCTTCATCACTACCTCCATATTTTGCTAACTATGTACCTTCTTCATCACTACCTCCATATTTTGCTAACTACATACCTTCTTCATCACTACCTCCATATTTTGCTAACTACATACCTTCTTCATCACTACCTCCATATTTTGCTAACTACATACCTTCTTCATCACTACCTCCATATTTTGCTAACTATGTACCTTCTTCATCACTACCTCCATATTTTGCTAACTACATACCTTCTTCATCACTACCTCCATATTTTGCTAACTATGTACCTTCTTCATCACTACCTCCATATTTTGCTAACTATGTACCTTCTTCATCACTACCTCCATATTTTGCTAACTACATACCTTCTTCATCACTACCTCCATATTTTGCTATCTATGTACCTTCTTCATCACTACCTCCATATTTTGCTAACTATGTACCTTCTTCATCACTACCTCCATATTTTGCTAACTACATACCTTCTTCATCACTACCTCCATATTTTGCTAACTATGTACCTTCTTCATCACTACCTCCATATTTTGCTAACTACATACCTTCTTCATCACTACCTCCATATTTTGCTAACTATGTACCTTCTTCATCACTACCTCCATATTTTGCTAACTATGTACCTTCTTCATCACTACCTCCATATTTTGCTAACTACATACCTTCTTCATCACTACCTCCATATTTTGCTAACTACATACCTTCTTCATCATTACCTCTACATTACATAATTTCTTCATCACTACCTACATATTTAGAAAACAAACATACTTTCTTCATCACTACCTCCATGTTTTTTAAATACATACCTTCTTCATCACTATCACCATATCTACTGAGTAGCTCCCTGGTAGGATACTTCAGATTCATGTTCACTTTGTATCTCTTATTGTATTTCTTTGGAAGATTCAATTTTGGTGTCTTCTTTGATTCTATAGGACTATTTTCTTCTCCATCTATGAAAAGAGAAGAACAAAGCTTGAAATTCTATGATATAATGTTACCTCAGTCTTCATCAATGTTGTTAATGCTTAACAGCTTACTGAAACATTCAGACTTACAGGCCTAATCCTCTCACCCCTTACAGTTTCAATTTTCCTAACCTACTTAACCCTGTCATACAACTGTCTAAAATTCATCCTCAGGATCCAGACACAATCAAAGGTCATTGCGTCAAGCCTGAATAAAGGACCACAATCAAACCATCTCTGTTTTTACCAGTAATTTGGGCCACCCTTAACTGCATTCATTTTATTGAATATTTTGGGCCACTGTGATGGTTAGCTTTTAACTTTAAATATGCTCTGTGGTCTCTGAAGGTTCCATGCTCTGTGCCACTGTTTAACAGTTGAACTGAGCAACATGGATGACTTCCTGAGTCAGAAAACTTGCTGAGTGATTTCCTTAAGTTCCACTTCATAAGCACATTTATATAAAACAAAACTTTCACATGTCAAAATTACTGCACCCTAACTGCTTGCTTGGCGCACAGTAGAATACTCCTTGCATAACAGTAACTGCAAAATACTGTCTCTAATATATAAAGTCAAATTGTTGTCATACAGTACCTGATGGATTTTTCATCTTTTGTCTAGCTTGAAAAGCAAGATATTTCTCAAGAAACTTCCAAAAATCATGATATTCTTCACTTCCTCTGAAATAAAGAAAAAATGAATGTAAAACAATCTGACATGTTACCATACAGTATGTTATGTGACAAGGCACTTTTTCAAATTAAACACAAAAATGTTACAAGTCTGGACACCAAAATATTGAAAAATTTTACATTTGCCGTAACTATTGGATATGAAACTTGAAACTTGAAGTTATAATGCTAACTATGAGTCTTGTCATGTAGAACAGTAGCAACCCGTTTACACTCTCAACCACTTATTATGGATATCAACTCAATAAACCCCTTTAATAAATAGATCACCCACTACACGTATACAGGTATGTCCTAAGACAGAGACAAATACATCATCTCAACACCTAAAGACTCCTAAATTTTCCAGATCTAGAGGCAAATCACTGTAAACTATTGTTTTTCAAAATTACTAGAGTAAATGTATGATATTATGCTGAAAGTGAATAGAGTGGTACAGGTACAGGGTAGGGCTGCTTCAGGTAGAGTAGCGACAATTTTGAAATGGAAACACAATCTCATGATCCATTTTGGTAACGGGTAATGAGTAACGGAGAGGGATTGTCCCACGTCTGTTCCATTATACTTGCCTACAGCTGTTCCATTATACTTGTTCAGCAATTTTCTGAACAGACAAAGGCACCTCATTTGTTCATTTCAGATTATTTGTATACTCAGCACATATACCTAACTCAGGCCTCCTGTACTCCTGTAGTGCAAAGGAAATATTTTCCTGAGGTGAAGAAGATGCAATTTGATCAAAATTTGAATGTGCACTTTTGAAAAAGTTCTGACCTGTAAAATGACAACCAAATGAAGGGCCTAATCTGACCAAAGTGTGCTCCCACACATGCAAAAAGAATTTGGGATTTTCTGAATAACAAAATAAGAGGACTTCACGCTGTAACCAGAATGCAAAAATGCATTGAGGTTTCGATGATACATACATGCTCTTTTCAATGAAATGCTACATTTCTTTTAACAACTGGTGACCCAAAGTGACCTTTGACTCCACCTGTAAGTAACTGGTTTTTCTTTTAAGCAAAACATTTCTATATTCAAAAAGCCAAATTTCATACTGTGCCTTAAGATATTCTGCAAACAAGGTTTTCAGAGTTTGATGCCAGGTGATAGCAGATGACCATTGACCTCCACCAAAAACAACAGGTACAGTACTTTCAACCCACCTGACACATCCACATACTAATTAGGAAATCCATCCAAGTTTCCTACCTTGAGATATCCCATTTTGACAAGTTTTTCAAAGTTTGACCGATCATGACCCCAGTTGTCCTTTCACCTCCACAAAAAAAAAAACCTTATACAGACCATCTCCTTACCATAATTCATCCACATACTAATTATGAAATCCATCCACGTTTCGTACCTTGAGCTATCCTAAACAAGTTTTTCTGAGTTTGACCCCTATGACCCCAAATGACCTTTGACCTCTACCAAAATCAATAGGGTTCTTCCTTACATCATAACGCATCAACATATCAAGTTTGAAATCAATCCAAGTTTCCTACCATGATGTATCATGTAAACAAGGATTTCAGGGTTTGACCCCATGTGACCCCAAATGACCCTTGACCTCCACCAAAATAAATAGGATTCTTCTTAACATCATAACGCATCAACATATCAAGTTTGAAATGAATCCAAGTTTCCTACCATGATGTATCATGAAAACAAGGATTTCAGGGTTTGACCCCATGTGAACCCAAATGACCTTTGACCTCCACCAAAATTAATTGGGTTCTTCCTCACATCATAACGCATCAACATATCAGGTTTGAAATGAATCCAAGTTTCCTACCTTGAGATATAGTGTAAACAAGGATTTCAGGGTTTGACCCCACGTGACCCCAAATGACCTTTGACCTCCACGAAAATATATCAGGTTCTTTCTTACATCATAACGCCTCAACATATCAAGTTTGAAATGAATCCAAGTTTCCTACCATGAGATATTGTGTAAACAAGGATTTCGGGGTTTGACCCCACGTGACCCCAAATAACCTTTGACCTCCACCAAAATCGATAGGGTTCTTCCTTACATCATAACGCATCAACATATCAAGTTTGAAATGAATCCAAGTTTCCTACCATGAGATATTGTGTAAACAAGGATTTCGGGGTTTGACCCCACTTGACCCCAAATGACCTTTGACCTCCACCAAAATCGATAGGGTTCTTCCTTACATCATAACGCATCAACATATCAAGTTTGAAATTAATCCAAGTTTTCTACCATGAGATATCGTGTAAACAAGGATTTCGGATTTGACCCCACATGACCCCAAATCACCTTTGACCTCCACCAAAATCAATAGGGTTCTTCCTTACATCATAATGCATCAACATATCAAGTTTGAAATTAATCCAAGTTTCCTACCTTGAGATATTGTGTAAACAAGGATTTTGGGGTTTGTGATCCCAGATGACCTTTGACCTCAACCAAAATAAATAGGGTTCTTCCTCTCAGTATGGGATATCTGTGTACCATGTTTGAGGACTGTCAGATCTTCCCTTCTCAAGATATCGTGTAAACAAGCAGTGTCACAAACACACACACATACACACACAGGTTTTTTTTCCACACAACCTGAGGACCCCATTGTGTTTTCCTTTGTTCCTGCTTCCTTAACCCTAACCTTAACAATAGACTCTCTATTGTTCACACAGGAGAGGACCCCAGAAATCTATTGAATTTCCACCAGAGGACCTAAAATCCATTGTTCAGGTCCCCTGTTTGAATACGAAACAAGTACACACGCACATACACACATACATACACACACACACCATCATGAATGCATAGGTTTCTCTTTTCATCGAAACCAATCGAAACCAAAAAAAGAAGTGCAAAAAACAGCACTTAAAGAGCAGTTTTTCTGCACTATCCAAGAGCCCTAATAGGGACTGCACCATTGGTGCAAACGACGGCACTCTTAAGATGCTGAAATTCTTTAACAGTTGTGAGGTGCAGGACTTAAGCACTTGCAAGAGCTACTTTTAACTGCACCGTAAGTGCTACCAGACAGCACTAATAGGCAGTGAGAAAGAAGTTTTCTTAGCACTTATATGAGCCCTAATAGGGACTGCACTGTTGGTGCTACCGTAGCACTTCTTTGGGTGCATTAGAGACACCACCTCGGAAGTGCAGCAGTAAACAACACTTGCAAGAGCTTTTTACGTGCTTGGAAACGGACACGGTCAGAACAATATAGTTCCAAACAAATTCCTGACCTAACAACGAACACAAGTACAAAACATTTACAAACATTTACACGCCAACAACTATTTACACACCAACCAGGCCTGTCCAGAAATCTTAAAGTGCTGTATTTAAATCTTCAAGAGTAATAACATGTAAAACAACCTAGAAGTCTTTATTTGCGAAGCTACTAATTTGGAATATACTGTAATATTTGTTTTCAGCGTTTAAAGTCATGAAATATACCAATTCAAATAATTATGAATACGTGTAAGCACTGTGTTATATTAGTTGACAAATGCCTGATAGAAGTCAAAACCAAAGATACAGAAATTCTGCTAGAAATTTAGTGTTTTTGAACATTTTTCCTTCTAAATTAGTTCCGCCCACTTTTCTGTTATGCCAGCACTGTGAAAGTGCTGTGTTGTTAGCACTACTGTATAAAAAGGCTAAAACAGCGCTTAAGGTGCTAATTAAATTCAGCACCAAGAAAGTGCTATCAAAATAGCACTTCAGTTTTTTGAGTGAGTTGACTCAACCTAAATTTACAAAGACCCCAATCCAAAAATTAAATTTGAATTGACAAAAGCATACAGTATATATACTGTACCGTAGATTAAAGACTCTATGGTTCAACTTTTAAGAGGAAACATAGCCATCCCATAAGCTTCCAGTCCTTCTGAAAAAGACACTTCAAAGACTCTTACAACCATCTTATATCTCCTTGTGCTGATAAACACCTAACTACAGTAGTTTGTTGCTTAAAGGTCCAGTTCTCTCACCCCAAGCAGAGTACCAAATCTCCCAACCTTCTTACTTAAGCCCTTCCCAGAATTGTCTGAAATTTATGCTCATCCAGGTACAATCTCATTTTATTGTTTCAAGGTGAGTAAGAAAAACTCAATTTATACAATAAAAACACTCTCAGTACCGTTCATGCTGTGTAACATAAGCTTTGGTACTCTGCATTGTTTGAATTAGCTGCCAACCAAATAGCTGAGCCAATTGAGAATTTTGGCACTTCCCTACCAAAACTGTAGTTTGGGGTGAGCAGTTTGGCCTTTTAAAGGCATATCATGTGAGCATACAAGGTCATAATGTTACTGGACATTCAGAGCACTCTCTGTACATGATGAATTATGTGAACCACTCTGCACCTTTTGAATTTGGTGGCACTCAAAAAGCATCCACCATTGGTGGATAATTTTGCTTTCCCTCATGTAAAAACTGTCCTTCCACTGATGAGTGTCTGCCTTAAATTAAAATGTTAAAAAAATTTTGCAAATCCAGTCTGGTTACCACATGACTTGAAATGGGATAATGTCTATAGTCCCCGGTCTTTATGGACCCCTGTCTCATTGGTCCCCCGTCTCACTGCTCCCCTAACCTTAACCTGAAACTCCACCCCAAACCCAACCCTAACCTAGGGGACTGATGAGATGTGGGACTAATGAGACTGGGGACTTATGAGACAGGGGGATAATGTGACAAAATAAGAGGGGGGACCAATGAGACGGGGGACTAATGAGACAAATTACACCACATCATCAAATGAGGGAACAATGAGACAAGGGAACAATGAGATGGGGGACTATAGAGTGGACCCTCTTGAAATGACCCAAGACAAGATGCACAGTAGTGGCTCAATCAGTCCTAGTACACTACTATCCATATATTATGCTCCAAATAGACAGCAAAGTGCAGTGGAGCACAGAGTGTACTGATTAAAGTGCCTGATTAAAGGCTAGATGTCAAATGACTTGTGCTGTAGTAGATACTAAGTGTTTGGTAACTAGTGGTTCACAAACCCAACATACAATATATTACTTTTCAGTGTAATGTAAAGTCTCTTACTTGCTTATGACACACTCCTTGCCAGTAAAGAAAAGTTTATCCAGCTCATGTTTGTGCCTTTTCCAATCAAACATAAATGGCAACAGTTTTTTATTCTCTTCATTCTTTCCAACACTTTTCTTTTCTTCCTTAAACAAATTTTGTTTGCTTGAATTAATTTCAGGTTCACAAGTGACCATTCCATATCTAGAATTTTGAGTATCATTCTGACTTAAATCTCCTTTTAACCTGGTATTTTCATCCTCTTGGTTGGAGGATGAGGATAGTGATGATGATGCAGCTGACAAGTCCTTTTCAGTGTATCCATAAAAATTCCAACCCTTTCGGTTATCTTTTTTCCGACGTTGTGAATCATAGCTTCTTTCTCTCTTATCACTGTGTCTGTCATAACGTTTTGATCTGTGATCATGTGAGTGTTTATCCAGCTTCCTGTCCAACCAATGATCCCTGAAATTATCTCTCCTTCCATGCTTGTCATCTTTCTTACGCCTGCAATCCTTCTCGCATCTATGTTTTGATCTGGATGATTTGTGACTTGACATTTTTTCAATGCTTTACAGATATTAAAGGGGCATCTGAGGAAACAAATACAGAAAGGACATTTGCATATTTTAAATTTAAAAGAAGTACAGTAGTGCAGCAAAAGAAATAAGTGTAATCTACTTTCCTACAGTATGTATGAAGATGAGTTTACAGATGAATCCATAGAGTCAAGTGGTCCCATTTTAATCATATTTGGGCCCATTACCTCAAGTCTTTCAATTTCCTTCCTTGACTGTATGATGGATGGTTGTACTGTACACTGAATTTTTTCTTGATTTCCTCAATTTCACTGAATATGAGGGTTTGAAATTCATGTAGACAACAAATAAAGAAGATTTAAAGCTGATGGACCCCATTAATGACTGCCTAAAGTAAACACGAGAGCAGATTGGATTCACCTATATCTTGTCCAACTTGTCAAATCATATTTAAAACTTAACCCTTCTCATCTAGTTAACACAACACATTTGCTTTGGTGTGTCATTAAATCTCATGTAACTAACTAAACTAAGCAACTTGTCAAACCAACCTGACTTTTTTATCAGCTTAAGCTTCTCATCTTCCAATACATACAGTATACAACATGTACACTCTTAAAGGCCTAATTGGCAAACCCAAAAGAGTTCCAATTCTCCTGACCTACTTATTTAAGTCCCTCTGACCACTCTCTACAATTCATCCTCATCCAGACTTAACTTCAGTTTATTGCTTCAGGCAAGGAAGTATTGTACTGCTGTACATCTGAGGTAGTACTGTACTTCCATATTTGTACAAATATTGGAGACAATTAAGGGGCCTTAAACGTGAAATAGTGTAAAAGTGACAACACTCAAGTTATAGCAACAACCTATGTGGATGTAGCCAGGGCACTGTCTCAAGCAGAATTAGTATAGTGTAACCATATGGTGTGTACTCCTGTAGCTATAAACCGTAAGGCTAGACTGAGATGTCCTACAGCATCATTGTCCTGCAGTATCGTGTTGCATAACCACCTGTTTGTGCAGTGGGTACTACGTACCATGGTGTGAGTATTACTGAAGCAATGTATCAACTTTGTGGGTGATTTAAACAGGACCAGATCATGTCTTCGTGTGATTATTCACTTTCAACCAGTCTCAAGGTCAAATATTTCTATGCACATCCAAAAGAATATTTTTGGTATTCACTTTGGTAGGAGTTAGGGATATAGTATGACTGAACAAGGAATATTCTGTACCCCCTACACAGGTAAAGTAGATCTAGGGTATTATTCTTGAGAAAATTGGTACGATTTGCCTTTCTGGCCAAGATGCTCAATTTACCTTACAAATATGAGAAAATCCTTACCAATCGATTTTAACCCTATATTCACTGGCCCAAGGCTTGTTACTACTACATTAACCATGACAAACAGAGTTTATTACATGTCAGGTGAGCCTGGGGAGGTTTAAGACTTTATCCACTACATGGTCAAGATCTTGAATGTTACAGTATCTCAGCTCTAATTTGGTTTACTTGAACGGAAATTTTGTCATATACTGTACATGGATTGCCTTTATTGAGTACTCATCTTCTGTTTGGGATCCCTACACTGTCTCCCTATCCAAAAAAGTTGAGCAAATCCAAAATAGGGCTGCGAGGTTTGTCTGTAATGACTACTCCATGACTGAAATGTTGAAAGACCTATGGTGGGATAGTCTCAATGCCCCCTGAGAGGACCAATTCATGTCGTGAAGTGGCCCAACTCCCTCCTTAACATGCTGTAAGGAACAGTTCCCCCAAACTTATTTTGAAGCAACAGCTTAATATCACAATTTTCTACATATTTCTCTTCAAACTATCTCATAACATTTTATGACTTCAGTACTGCATACTCAAGGTACACCAAACAATTCCTCTTAGAAAATTTCACATTTGATGAGCAAAAATATTGTCACATGACTCTCCACAGCCAATCATGAATAGGACCATCTACTATCACTACTTCAAGTTGGGGTGACTGCTCTTGCCCTTTAACTTAAGTTATTAACTTTATGTTTGGCATATGATAATGGCCATACAGGACTCCTTTTTTCAGGGGGAAGTGATGTTTTGCCAGGGAAGATTCCTGAACCTGACCAAGTCATAATCTCTGACAACCTACTGTAAGACACCGAAGTCTGCCTGATTCAACAAGGTTTTAGCCAATCTGTCTTGAATGGTCATGCATTGCTTGTTAATTACTAAGGATAGCCTACCCATAGGCCTACTACTATCTTGAACTTGAAGTTGAACTGTCAACACAAATTTAAAGTTATTTTACGTAGCCTAGTACTGTAACAGGCCTAATGCAGACATGCCAACCTCCAAAATAGCAAACCTTGAGATTTACGTAACAAAACCTGGAGATTGGTACCTCAAACCTGGAGATTTGAAATTTGTCCTGTACTAGGACTATACCATGGTGAGTTTCATCACTGCATGAGAAGATAACAGATGATGAGGTTGGGTTTCTGGTCAGTGCAGCAGAGGCAGCGGAGGATGTTTTTTTATTAGGGGGCCACAAGTTTTCGCAGCCGACATAATGGTTACGCTGTAAGGCATCCGGTTTTGCGCGAGGCACAAAAAGCCATTGGTGTGGGGTCCAAGGGCCCCTGATGGGGTCCAGTGGCAAAGCCCCGGTGGGGGTCCAGGGGATGAAGCCCCCGGAAGCTCAGCAATTTTAGTGATTTGAGAGGCTCCAAAATGATAAAAAATCATATTCAAATTGAGGATTCTAAACTACGAATTTAATTCAAAAGTGGGGTGAGGTATTAAAGGGACAAGAATGGAATCGTGAATTACTATGGCATTTGATTAAGGAGAAACATACTTTACAGTAATTTTAGTGGGCAAAGCCAACATGTTGAAGCTACTCAAAATTGAACATGTGATGGATAATTTGAGACAGGGCATTTTTAAGAGATCGAAAGTGTTTTGGGGCATTTTACAGTATCAATAGGGAGTTCTATTTAAAATCCCTTGGCAATATGCGTGGGGTTTCTAAAAAAAGAAACCTACTGCCGTTGTGCCTGATGCTGCCCATAAGCAATGGAGTAGGGAAAACAAGCCAGTGAGCCACAACTGGAAAAAAGGTCGTGGCCAGCTCGACTTGAACCAATAGGTTGGAAACTGGGCTGTAAAACTCCATCTAACTAACTACAGTAAGTAACTAACTAACTAGCTATCCAGGGGCCCGCAACAGGACCCCCGGAAGCTCTGACATTTTAAGCTTTTTAGTGGACTTTAATGGAAGCAAAAAGTTGCTCTGTATAGGTATTACTAATAATCCTAAAAGGAACATTAGTACTCAGGCAAATGTGAACTCTATTGCGGCAAAAGTTCTTTACTCAGCGTTCAATTGATCATTGGAATACTTTACCAGATGATGTAGTAACCTCTAAAACTTTAGATATATTTAAAGGTAGACTGGATACTCATTGGAAGAAATTGCCTGGATTGTTTAATTATAAGTATTAATTTCTAAGCAGTACTTATTGATTGGTTTTCCTTTCTTTTTGAGCGATGAACTGGCCTTTGGCCAGCAACATCGAAGTTGATGTGATGTGATGTGATGTGTGTCATTGAGGCAAATAAGGGGCAGGCCTCGATTTTCAGAAAAATCTATGGTTGTCCTTCGGGCAACATTTTCAATAATTTTAGTTGTCCACAAGGAAATTTCCTTGTCTGAAACAGTTTTGGCACAATTACAAAATTGTTATTGTGTTCATGTGTTATATGTCTTGAAGAATAAAAAAAAGTGATGTTTGAGAGACAGAAACACTTGAGGTCTGAAATATTCTATGATGGAAAAAGTTGAAATACTGTAACTTGATCAGTCAGCAGTATACTGCTTTAAATTCGAGAGAAAAATGGTTGTCCATCGGACAACCAACCTTTAAGTTACTTTTGGTTGTCCATGTAGAATTTCAAATGTCCCGGACAATGGGACAACTGCGAAAATCGAGCCCTGAGGGGACTGGGGACATGTCACTCTGCTCAGTATGTTTAAAAGGCCCTGAATTGAGAAGAAGAAAGATAATTTGAAAAAGATAGATAGCTTGCAAAAATTTTTGTTTTAACTGTTTGAAGGACAAAAGTAAACTCTCCAACTGGTATCGTTAATGTGGGGGTCCAGGGGGCAAAGCCCCAGGAAGCTTTGCAACTTTTGCACCCTAAAAAGTATAATTAAGCCAAAGAACAGCTGAAATGTAATAAAAGTAACTAAAAATTTATTTTGCGACATTCAGTTATGGGGGGGGGGGCATGCCCCCCAAAATCTCATAAAAAATTTGGGAGGCCTGGCAACCCCCTGCTTCCGCCGCCTATGTGCAGAAAAAAATATGCGAAGCGCACCACTCAATGGACCGCCGTGTTTATTAGTCTAGCCTAGGCTATGCAACATTGTATGCGGGGTATGCACGACCGAAAAAGTTACATGTTGCATGTGCAGGCTAGATGGTTGAAAAAGATCTGGCCAACTTGCCAGGCCTATGTGTAGCAGCCAGCCTACTGTACACCCTGCAATGAGATGGCAATCCCGTTTTATAGCAGAACAAGTTAAAGGCCCAGTTCTCTCACCCCAGACAGTACCAATTCTCCTAACCTTCTTACTGAAGTTCTCCCACAATTGTCTGAAATTCACCCTCATCCATACACAATCTCAGTTTATTGCTTCAGGGTGAGTATAGAAAATCTCAATTTATACAATCAAAACACTCTCAGTACCGTTCATACTGTGTAATATAAGCTTTGGCACTCTGCATTGTTTGAATTAGCTGTCAATCAAAGAGCTGAGCCAATTGAGAATTTCGGTACCCGGGTACCAAAATTGTAGTTTGGGGTGACAGGTTTGGCCCTTTAAGCTGTTATTTCCTGTGTGGTTTAGCATTTGTATTTCTTTAAACAATGTTATTTTACAGTGAGAGTTGAAAATTTGACCGTGAGGTGATGCCCCAAGCCGTGAGACTCACGGTGAAACCATGAGAGTTGGAAAGTATGCTTATGTTAGGGGCCTAGGCTAGCCTACAATAGCCCTAAGTTACTAACAGCCCATTCGAACTTCGAAGCTAACTTAACGTTAGGCCTAACTTAGCCAAACGTTAGGCTGTGTTAGTGTTACAACTTACATTACAAGCCTTCACACTGCCTTCACACTATAAATACGTCAGGTTTCTTTACTGGCAATGTTTACTACATCACGTACTTTGGCAAATTTCTGTTCCTGCAAAAGGCTTTTAAAGGGTACTTAAAATCATGAAATTACAGCTACAGGAGGCCTACTGCAGGTGCAGCTAATCCATCTTTCGTTTCGTGCCAGGTTTTTCGTGAGTTATGACGGCTGTTACAGCTATTCCACATTGTAGAGATAGATTTCCTAAATTTACCAACCTTTCTAATTATTTTCCACAATTTACTAATTCAATGGTCTTTTAACCCAGCAATAAGTATTATATAACACTAATTTTTGTTCAAAAAATGTTTTCAAAATGTTTTTGAAAAGAATCAAAAATAGTATTTTTTCCGAACATATAAGACTTGTAAATAAGTGGAAAAGATAGCTGGAACAGACAGAGCACAGGACCTGCGCAGCTAACTGAAATCCTTTATCATGTAATACAAGCGTAATAATATTGTCGCAGAAAAAGGGATGAAAACGTTGTTGTAGGCAGATTTCGCTTGGTTGGAAACCAGTCTGAAGCTGGCACAGGATTCAGCCTCACATTCAGTCTCTCATTCAGTCCCACATTCTGAAGCTATCACAGGATTCGGCCTCCACTCGCCCAGCACATGATTCCGGTTGCATTCACTTAGCACAGGATCGTTATTGATATGCACAGAGGCCGGAAACAAAAAGAAGAAGAAGAAGAAAAACACACACATACCCAATAATAAACTAGTCTTAGAACGATAATACAGAAGGAAGGGATGGGTAAGAAGGACCGACACGGTAAACCAGGTCTAAATTAAGAACTGAAACGGTACCAGATCACGGACTTCCTATACAGAGCATACGGACTGCACGCTAGATTGTCGCTACCGTACGTGTGAGAAAAAGCGCGCAAAGATGGCCGTCTGCTATGAATTCATGTAAAAATTTGGACTTGCTCAATTCAATTCCCAGATTTTGCAAGAAAGTTGAATTATTTTCGAAATATGGCAAGGTTACAGGTCAAAATCACTCCACGTATTGCATGAGTTTGATATTCTTACTCATTCAAGTTTAACTTTTGCTCAAAATATGACAGATTCGTCGTCATACAGACGATTTATAGCTTCACGGCCGCCATCTTGGTGCGCCCTTGGCGACCATCTACTGATAGGACGTACGTGTTACATGCTCTGTCCATATATATAAGTCCGTGCACCAGATACAATAGGCTATGTAAAGGGTATAGGCGGCGGAAGATGTTTTTCATTGGGGGGCTACAAGTTTTCGGCAGCCGACAAAATGGTGACCCCGTAAGGCGTCCGCTTTTGCGGCACAAAACCCCATCGACCTGGGGTCCAAGGGCCGCTAAGGGCCCCTGTTGGGGTTCAGGGGGAAAAGCCCTGGTAGGGGTCCATGGGGGGCTGGATACGTTTGTAGGGGGTGGCCTGAGTTTACTATCTAAGCGTAGCGCCACCATCAGTTGGCGCGGAGCGTACAAAGAAAATTTTGGATTTTAAAACCTCCCAGGTGGCTGTAAATGGCATTTGCCAGGTTTATTTGTCTCTAATTCCGGTGAGAAAAATTTGTGATTTTTCTAAGATTAAAACGCCCTTTTGAGATACTGATTAGCTCAGTTCATTATTCCAATGGATTTTGTATCCTAGGATCGCAAATGCGGAATCCTGCTGAATGTTGCAAGCAGCTGTTCATCCAATGCACACCTGAGTAAGGTATTTCCAGAGGCGTAGGGGAGCATTTCAGTTTTGTGGCAGAAGATTTTTGCCCGAAAAATGTAATTCTGCCCGTAGGACAGTCAAAGCGGAGCGCCACCACTGGTTGGCGCGGAGCGTCCAGAAAATTTGAAAATTCATACCTCTCATACGGTCAAAAATGACATTTCCCAGACTTGGAAAGGGGATCCAAGCAGTCGCTTTTTTAAGTTTCAATTGCAGATAAACTTACGTTCGTTCCAAACTAAAATTCTGCCAGAAAGACTTAGCTGAGAGCCACCATTAGTTGGTGCGAAGCGTACAAAACATTTTTAAATATCCGATACCTCAGACAGTTGAAAATGGCATTTCCCGGGCTTACATGGGGATCTAAGCAGTCACTTTTTTGAGTTTCCTTTTGTGAAAAATGATCACTTGAAATTTAAATTCTGCTATGAAGCGGTCTAAGTGGAGCACCATCATAAGTTGGGGCGAAGCGTGCAGGAAATTTTGAAAAATCTGACCACTTCAGACAGTCTAAAATGTTATTTCCTTTGCTTATAGGGGGTTTTAGAAGTCGCTAATTCGAGGGTCTGTTTGCACAAAAACTGTTCACTTGAAACTAAAATGCTTCTAGGAAGACTATCTGCGCGGAGGTTCACCACTGGTTGGCGCAAAGCGAACAGAAAATTTTGAAAAATCGGACCCCTGACACAGTCGAAAATGACATTTCCCAGGCTTATCAGATTACAGAGGGATCTAAGCAGTCTCTATTTGATCAGAAAAATTCCAGATAAAATGTATCACTACCAATCGATGAAATAGTCCCGTATATTTTCGGGGAAAACAACAAACCGGAATTGAAAACATGCTAATGAATTTTACTCTATTGCGACTCTTGGCTAAATTCAATATATATTGAAAAAATTGTGTGCCCGAACTTCCGACTATATATGATTTTACTTTTGAAAAAATTAGGCCTATGGGGATCTTAGCAGCCGCTGTTTTGATCAGAAGAATCAGATAAAATGTACCACTACCACTGGATGAAATGAAGTAGATGATTTTTCTTCTATTAGTAACACTTATTGACAGAATTGTCACGTTACAAGTTGTGTTGAAATGAATTTTCAAGCAGACTTACCGGACGACATTCTCACCCTGCATCATTAAAGTATCCAAAAACAAATTTCCCGATTCTCATAACCTCATAACCATTGCCGGTTTTTGGCTCTAGAGCAGGATAGATGGCAAACTTTTGGGCACCTGAACACCCTCCTGTATATCCTTTGAATTAATTTGGCAATTGAAAACGTCTTAGCATTTTTTTTAACCTTTGCTCGAATATTTGACCATTTCGGGCAAGTTTTTGATGAAAACTTTTTTTTTCACATTCTACCCAAATGTGTCGCAGATCTTTTTTTATTTTCCATGAAAATTATACTTTAAATATAGCATCTCCTGTTTTTCGGCAAAGATTTGAAGCTATTAAAATAATCGGCCATTTCGGGTTTTGTGTTACAGAAGATTTAAAAATAGTCTAAAGAATAATTGTTTTTTTAAGCCACAGGCTTCCCAAATGTCTCGCGATATTTTTATCTCTTAACTTTCCCTTACTATGTTACCCTTACTGTGATACTTTTCCATTTTCGGGCAAATGCTTGAAAGAATTTGGATATTCGACAATTTCGGGCATTGTGCTGCGGTTACCTTTGAAGTAACGGTCATAGATTATTGAGCTAATAGACCCAAATATTCTACCCACCACACCAAGTATGATTTTAACTTGTGCATCCCCAGGAATTAAAAAAAATCCCTACATGAGGTAGAAACATGCCAGATGCTAGGAGCACACTTTAATCCACACCAAGGTAGCCAATTTTAGCCACTCCAAATCTGTTAGAAAATTATCCATCCTGAAACCCGACGAGTGCAAAGTTAAGACATTCCGAAGACATGAAGCTTGTTACAGTCTACCTGAATTTATTCCGAAATTCAGAGTGAAGTACAATTGCAGAATACCCTGCAACTGTTTGAAGGGCGAGAATAAACTCTCCTACAGGTAATCGTTAATGTGGGGTCCAGGGGGCGAAGCCCCCGGAAGCTTTGCAACTTTTGCACTCTGAAAAGTAATATTTGAGCCAAAGTATAGCCGAAATATAATAAAAGCAACTTTGTTTAATTACTTTTGAAAAATTTATTTTGCGACATTCAGTTATTGGGGGGCCATGCCCCCCAAAATATCATAAAAAAATTATTGGGGGGGCAGGCCCCTGCTGCCCCCCCCCCCCCCCCGCTTCCGCCGCCTATGAAGGGTTCACGGATCCTATCTAAATATGGACAAAAGTTTAAAGGATGGTTTCACAACATTTTCTTAAATTAATAAGGATATTTTTGCAACATGATTGGAAAAGTTGCTTCATTTTAAGGCTGCTCGGTCTCTTCCTTACGTAAGATTTCAGGAACACAGATCTCTCATTAGAAAAATGGACATTCAAAGATGTAATTGAATTCGTCTCCTAATATTTTACTTTCACATAACTCACACAGTGTATCGTGAAATTCAATATTTTCAAAAATTTTCCTACGTTCATGGGAAGTTTACTATTTAGACAAGGGAATGTACATAAGTTCAATCGGTGAGAGATATGTAGCTCAATTTTCAAATTGAAGTTTCTCCTTGTACATTCTATAAAATTTTACACTGTGACAGTTACTGCATGTTTATATCACCCAGCCAATCTTGCTCATAGATATCACTTAAGCGTTGGTTGAGCACACCTAGCACTAACCTGCGTAGCGCCTCTGTGGCTGCAGCCCCCCTTTAGGCTGCCGCCCTTTTTTCGTAGCGATGAGCTGGACGAAAACTTAATTTCGTCCTCCGGCCCCGCGGGCTAACCTAGCACAGGATTCAGCTCCACATTCTGAAGCTAGCATAGGATTCGGCCTCACATTGTGATTATCAGCATGATGGTAGGCCGGCGGTGATAACAGTTATTAATTATTTGCTAAAGCTACATAACGGTAGGCTATTCTACACTACAGTGAGAAACAAGACAACTGTCCATCCACGTCATTCGAATAGTCAGGAAATACAGGTTAAGACATGCTCTGGAATGGCTAGCACTGGTACTACCAAAACATTGCGGTGTAGTTTGAATTCGATATGGTTTTAAAGGGCCGTCGTTTAAACTTATTTTGAAGCAACAGCTAAATCTCACAATTTCTTCTAAAAGTTTCTCTTCAAAGTAGTTTCCATAACTGAATATTTTAGGACTTCATTATTGCATCAATTTAAACAAAGCAGTTACTCCTAGTTCATTTCAAATTTGAGGAGAAAAAACACTGTCACATGACCCTCAAGAACCAATCATAAAAGAGGACAGTGTACTACACTACTTGAAGTTGGGGTGACTGCTCTCAGTGCCCTTTAAAGATTGGCAATTTTTTGATTATCGAATAATCATATTTTCCCTCTCATACTGTTTTTAAAAGTGGGGACCAAACCTAATTGTTTCCTCTCTTTTACTGACATACCTCACGCATCATGTACAGTTAGTTACATAGAAGAAGTTTAACCGCTCAGTGGGTCCCTGGCATCTTTCCCAGTTGTGACTCTGCAGGTTCAGTAATTCCCCGACCGTAGTGACCGTACTCCATTGCTTTACACCAAGCGCAATGGCAGTAGGTTTATGATCCGGACAGTAGTCGAATTATTTCAGGCCCCCCGACTGTAAGTAAATGCATAACCAGTCGGCCTCCCACTACGGTCTAGAATTCATCCTCATCCAGACACAATCTCAGTTTATTGCTTCAAGGCGGGTCAGTATACTATAAAGACCCCAATAATATCCTCACTACAGTAGATTTTGTGTTATATGAAATTTGGCAAGGTGCATTTTTTTAACTACCGTCAATCAAAGAGCTGTACCAATTGAGAGTTTTTGTGGACTAGGCTTACTACAAAACGTTTGGGGTGCATGAGAGAACTGTGTAAAATTACTAGCAAGTTGAATTAGAGGCAGCCAATTCTCACCCAAACTTCAACTGTTGTAGTAGTCTACAGAAATTCTGAATTGGGCGCTTTTCTTTGACTGACAACAGCTCTAAAATTTGAAGAGTCCTCGGTATCTCATATATACAACATTTACTGTATTGAGAGTGTTCTGCCAGTGACAGACTCCATTTGGGAGGGGGGCGGACGCGTGGGAAGTGGTGGTTGACTATTGTAGCGGGCGGGATCGCCACCACAACCATAGGTTGGAGCGGAAGACATTTTGAAAAATGGCGGCTCCAGACAACTGGTCATGGCATTTCCAGCCTTGTAATAATTGAAGCTCTTGCTTTCGTCAGTATATATGCAATAAAATTTTCTCTGCAGTCAAAGAAAAATGGAAACACTGCAAAACAATAACAAAACTAGTTCTACCAAAAAACTGAACCCGGCTACCTTTGGATGACATGGTAAGGTAAAGTAAGCTAATTTTGGGGAAATAAGTTTGTATATGAAGTCGTGTCATAAATTAGCAACTGACGCGGAACGCGGCGACCTTTGGTTCACGTGTGTGCGTCTCGTCAGGGGGATTTATTTGTTAAAAATGCCTCTATTGCTCGAAACGGCACTTCTAGTGCCTTATGTATGCCCAGACTTGCCATTTTCGGATTTTTCATGATGCTCCTGGAACTTTTTTAAGGAAACATTCCGAGGCCTATCGACATGTGTTGCCAGGCGTGTAGCCAGGATTGTGTCACGGAGGTCTGGGGGGAGGGGGGTGGTGTCATGGGGGTTGGGGAACGAAATAAGGGAAAAGTCTAAGGATAGAGAGAAAAACCGCTATTTTAGCATTGAAAGGTTGGGTGATGGGGGTTCTAACACCCTCCCCCACCCGTGGCTACGCCGTTGTGAAATCTAAAGCTCACTAATTAATGACGAACTACTTTCAAAGCTTTAGCAGACATGGCGGATTGTATTGAGTTGACTATTAATTAGATTCATGAATGTGATTTTTCATATTGGTGTTGAAATTGTGTCCTAGAATTGAGTGGGTCTAATATATCAGGAATAGAGAGCTGACGGAATTGTCACTTGTTCATAAGCAAGAGATCCACATCTGCGCGACAAATCGTTTGCGCTATCAGTGATTCGTGACTTTTTCACTAGATGGAGACATTTATAGCAGGACTTGAGATTACGCCGACATGCGTGATTCTCAAGCCTAATTCATGAAAATCGAAAGTCCTGAGAACAGCCTTCAATGCTTCAACAGCAAAGTAAACTAACTATGCTCTTACTGAGGGTTATCATACTTCCATTGAGCTTTATTTTTCAAAAAAACAAACAAACAACAATTTACTTCGCGTAGTAACTCGACATGTCGATAGGGTTTTAAAATGCATTTATTATGACACCCTTGAAAAGGGCAAGGGGCGGGCCCCTGGTCCCAACGGGCGCCGGTAAGACTTCTCTGCTGACGATACAAATTGGATCTTTTTACATTTTCTATCGAAGAGATATGCCAATAAGCTAATTCGTAATTCGACGGCCCATGGAATCGTTGGACACAGCGTGGCATAGCAAAAAAAAAAAAACAGCGAGCTCATGCGCACATCATGAGTGCACTGATTTCCCTTGTTTTTGTGTATTGCCTGTGTCCATACAATACTAAACATAAATCTGAATAGACAACCCGAGCGAAAATATGAACTTCAGCCCCAGCAGATAAAAACACATATTTTTACACCAAAGAGTCAATTTAGACAAAATTCTACTGCACAAAACGACACTTAGATTCCTCCGTATGTTATGGGTGGATTAAGAAAGAATGATGTCCCCAAATTCTGATGTAAAATCAACTTTTGGAACACCTGTTGTAGGCGCGGGGTTGGCTATCCCGAAGATTTGGAGGATGTGCGCATGTGCAGAGCCACCAACACGAATTACCGAACTCTCACATTAAGAATTTCTGTAGACTTTTACGAATATTTTAGTTGGGAGTGAGCATTGGCAGCCTGAAAAACAACAATATACTTACCAATGCAAGGAACTAGCGTTCAAAAGATACAAAAGATAAAAGATCCAGTCTTCCATTGTGCACCTGTCTCTCGTTAACGGCATACATCTAGCAAAAATAGCGGTAGCCCCTTAAGCCATTTAAAAATGAAACCTGTCCTGTAATATTCCATCCAAGAACTTGTCATGCCCTATCATACTCTAGCTTCTTGATTTCAAAATTATTATAATTTTTTTTTTGTTTCGTTTCCTTATCGAGTTTAAGGATCAAATAAAGAACCCTTTGCTTTGAAAAAGACTGAATCGTCCATGTGCACCTTTTTTCAAAGGGAGGGAGACAATAGAACATTTTCGGAGGTTTTAATGCACCGTATCTGCTCCTTTCATTTTTTACTTTAAAAAAGGACTTTTATGCCATCTATATGATTTTCTTATTCTTCATCAAAACTCTTTGTTTTTTAACTTCAGATATTTGCTCGAGGCAGGCACGTAGCCACAGGGACACGTGCCCCTCCCCCACCCACCCCAAAAAATCAAAGTATGGATTGAAATGGAAAAAGTGGAACACACACACACAAACAACTTAAGCAACCTACCGGTACCGCACATATCTAATCATGCCACTGTGTCATCTGCAACAGTGAATTAATGTCAGAAAGTCCACCATTTTGCGTCTTAGCCCTCTCAGTTAGGAAAAATTTTCCAAAGGGGAGGGAGACCCCCCTCACTAATTACTAACCCGCTGTGTCCCCCAAACGCCGAGCCCTGGTTACGGCCCTTGCTCGAGGGACTGCTACCTACCCACGGGAGAGGACTCGTTTTGTTCAGCTCCCCTTAAAGGGATATGACTGAACAACAAATACGCCCAACAGACTATGAAGCAAACTGCTACTTAAAGGCGTGTTCTGATGGCTTTTGGCATCTGTCTTGTAAGAAAAACGAAAATATTCCACGCCCTGTCCTTTAAACTCTATCACAATACCATATCCTAACTCAAGATACCTCACTCCAGAGATTGGTTATTTCTATTAAAAAATACCTCTGCTTTTCAACAAAGCTACAGAAAGTTATGTAATGTGAGCACATTGCTTCAAATTCCTTTTGCTTTTCTTTATAATTGAACATCCTGTTTGTCCTTGAAATTTGATACCGTTAGAATGTTTAAATAACTTTTCGTGCAGACCTAGTGTTACCCTTCACCATACGTAGAGCACAAACAACAATGTTGCTTAATAATGCCTGCAGCGGTGTCATAATAATAGATATATTGAATGCAATGCAGTGTGAAATTAATGTGCCACGATGACATCACAGATTTCCCATGATGCATCAAATCCCATTAAAAATTTACAATACTTTAAAAATTGGTGTCTTCCGAATGCTATAAGCTATTGAAATGCAGTTTTCACCTTCTGAAAGAGAAAATTGTTCTGCTTATTTTGAAGTTAGCTAATTTTGTCTCCAGAATGTGCCTTTAATATTTGCAATTTATTTTATAAGTTCAAACTGTTTTACAATTTTAAAAAATATATATATATTTGAAACGTTCAAAGAAAACTAAGAACAGAGCCACTTACGATTTGAGAGATGTATTCAGCTCAACTCATCACGAATTATTTTTTGACGTTCTGTCTGGTAAAATATATGATTTCTTGGCAAACTGCTTGTTAATGGTTACATCGTTTCATTAATATTAAGTATATTGCACTGTTCAATTACGTTTGATTTAAGGTGATATTAATTTTCAATGTAAGTTGATTATTCTGCGTGAACTCCGGAACTATTACAGAAGAAAAAGTTAGTAAATTTGATGTAGATGTACTGCTCAGTTTCTAACCAACTGGCTAAAGTTGATATGGCCACCGTGACGGCCTTTTCCCAGTGTTCTCACTGGCATTATTGTTTCCCCTTCTCCATTGCTTATTCTAAACAGCATTAACGGTTCCGGGGGGGGGGGGGATGGGGGTATGGATGCCCCCACCGGGATTGTATAGATAGCCAGGCTAATTGTAGCTTAGGCCCAACTCCTTTTTAAAAATACAGTGATAGTTGTTACATTATTTGATAACCGTATTTTTGTGTCACATTCTTCAATAAAATGAAAAATGTAAATTAAAATGTACCTATCTTCCGTTTCATTTGGTAAATTCCGGTTTTGTTTAGACATTGCGCAATGATGGATGCCAAATCTAGCGTTTTCCACCAACGGCTGTTGGTAACGCTGTTTGTGACATCGCATGTTTGTCTATGTCAATACGTGGGGCTACAACTACTGTCGGATAATGGACCAATCGTTGATACGAAGGCTTGCACAGGGATGTTGCAGAGTGTGTAGGCGATACGAGCTGAGATATGAATAAATAGATGAGAAGAAGATTTAGTTCTGATTCAAGACGACTGGCGGTTTCATTCCGTTCGATTAACAGCCGGAAAGAAAAGAATTATTTAAATTTAACTGTATAAAGATTGACTCAGGTGTTCGTCGTCTGAGGTCTGCTGCACCAGTGTGTGAGTGTGACCAAAACTTGCAAGCTCGGAGCTTTCGTGTCTCGGGAAAATCAGAACACATGCGGTCCCCTGATTGGTTAAAAGTTGTGACGCACAAAATTAAATAAATATTAAGGAATGCGCATTTCTAAGAAATGACGAATGAGGAGGCTGTAGAGGGTGAAATTGGCCACACCTTGAAAATATGGGATACAGCATACAAGTAGAACTAGAGCGAGGTAGTTTGTCACGTTCACCGTTGACACGTGAGGGGAAACGGGAAAGGCCCTGGGAATCTAGGACAAAAGGAAGGGAGAGTTACTCTTAAACAACAAGATGGCATTCCTGTTAAAGGTCATGGAGGGTGCACCATACTACATGACACTACGTACAATTTACACATGACATAGCCTAAAACCGTGTTACGGCAATAGAGTACATTCGGTGTCAAATTCACATTGACCGTATAGTCCATTGAAGTAATGATTACCCACACTTTCAAGACCATGTTTTGAAAGTTTGGGAGTTTCATAATGGCTCAAAATATTGAAACATTTAGCATCATGTTGCATTTCGACCCCCTTTTCTTAGACACCCAGGCGGGGCAGGGGGCTCTGAAAATGAAGAATTCGGAAATTTGCCAGTTTTGAGACCAGTCTACTGTGTGGTTTTGACAACTCATGAAATTACGAAAATTCCCAATCACTTTTCTCTAATAAAAGCTCCATGTTCGTCATTATTTGACACAAGAAAGCAAAATTTTCCGAGCGCTTCGCGCGCCGCAAATTGCAATTTTTTAGCAAAATTGCTCGCTCATACCTTCCTTTTGGTAGACTTTTCCGAACTGTGGAAGTCACAAAATCGGAAATTTGCTACACGCATAGCACCAAATCACCAAGTGACACCGTTAACTGTATACAGTGCTATTTTCACAAATTTTCTTTCATAAAATTCCATGCTTTCGCCAATATAAGCTCAAAAAATTTCATCGGAGAGCCTCATTACGTAGACCTTGGATAACATTATGTAACAACAACGCTCTTTGGTCGCAGATTTGCCGATAGAAAATGCAAATTCTTCAGTAATCCCCCAACTGTTCAAATTTCCTTGCAGGAAAGTTGTCTGCAATACAAGCTCCATATTTTCAAATACTTGGAAAAGGCGAAAATTTCAGCGCGCTCCAACGCGCTGCAAATTACTCCCCTAGTAGAGTGGTAATCACACTTAAAACTATGGTAAAATTTGGATGCTTGCCAACCACCCCCATTTCCCATTTCCTGAATTCTAATAGGCATCAGAGACTAAACAACAGCCATACATATGGTGACGCTTCGCTCAGTGTACATTTGATGTCCGATCCACATGCAACACCCCCCCACGGCAAGTTCCTGGATCCGCCACTGCTGAGCAGCGAGCACAATGACAGTAGGTTCTATAAGGTTCTAATTAACACAGCCGCAACTTGGAAGTTTTGTGCAGTATTATTATATCCGCAATACCAAAGGCGTAACTTGAATATTTTCCAGAGGAGGCAAAGGTATGAAATTTCCCCAAAACTTTCCCTGTCAAGGGTATGTATTTCATGTAAAATATGCAAATTTATAAGTTTAACAACATTACCTTGTCATTATGTAATATTACCTGTATTTTAATCTTAAAGTATAACATAGAGCAATGGAAATAACAACTCTTAGTATATTTATTTTGGTCAACAAATATATCTGGTTTATTTGTATGTACTAACGCAGTGGCGTATGCAGGTTTTCTCTGAAGGGGGGGGGGGTAGATTCAATATGTTGAATGATCGCCAGCCTAGGGGAGGGGCCTAGGGGGTGTCCCCCTCCCCTTGGAAAATTTTTGACGTTTTCAAGGAGCCTAGATGCAAAATGGTGCAAGATTTTCGACTCTGACAGGAACAGTGTTAAAAGCTGAATCTTGGTAGTTCATTAGGATAAAACTGAAACTTTTGTCTTTACATGCATTCTTATGCCATTTACGCTACCTTACGAAGTAAAACTTGTCATTAAATTTGCATACTTCTAGGAGTCAAAATAAAAGAGCATCGATCGGTATAGGATTTGCGGTTTTTCCTGGCCACAAAACGTTATTTGTCATAAAGATTGTCCAAGCGGAGCGCCACCATTGGTTGGCGCGGAGCATAGAGAAAATTTCGAAAAATCAGACCCCTCAGATGACCGGAAATAGCATTTTCCAGACTTATACGAAGAATCTAACGAGTCACTATCTCATTTGTCGTTTGCAATAAAATGCTCACTTCAAAATATGTTTACAAACTGCAAAGTAATCAGGGAGTTAAGAGCAACGTTGACCCCTAAAATGTAATTTTGCCACCCAAAATAAGCGAAGCGCCACCATTGTTTGGCGTGGAGCGCAGAGAAAATTTCTATAAATCAGACCCCCCAGATGGCCAAAAATTGCGTGTTCATGCTTGTAAAGAGAATCTAAACATGCAGTCTTTATTTTAATCGGTGCCACCAGTGGGATACAGAGGCTGCCTTTTAAAGTAAAAATTGGAATTTGACAGAAATGTCCTATTTGTAAGAATTAAAAAAAGGCATCACTGGGGGCCTTGCAGAGACCGTCCTTCCTATTTGAAATTTTTTGAAAATTTGTGTGTCCTCATATGCAATCTGGTGCCACACATGCTATCTTTTAAAGTAAAATCTGTGAAACTAAAGTATGATTATGTATTTTTAAGAACAAAAGAAATGGCATCCGTAAGGGGGCATGGACCAATGGTCATGAGGAATCCACTAATCAAAACACCCGCGCGTTTACAAGAGAGCGTTGATCTGCTGGGCGGCGAGAACATTTCTGTGGAACGCGAGTGTGGCCGGTTCATGCGACACTGGCGGAATCTGGGTTAATTTGTTGCATGAAAATACTAATTATTCATGAGAAATGTCTCACAATGTCTACAAAAATTTTGAGGAATTTTTGTTAGAATAAGAAAATTCATCAAATTTCCCCAAATTCCTCAAAATTCCCCAAATTATTTTCAACAGGGGCAACTTGCCCCCTGCCCCCCCCCCTCCCAAGTAGCTACGCCACTGCGCAATACCACGTGAGGGTGTGCAAGTAGTTCGTGCCAGTACTTGCGTTTGTAAATACGTTCAAGGTCTCATCTGATTTCACTCTTTTTTGTCCAAATTATTATCTCGCATTTGAATACACAGCCTACACATTTATTAAACAAAGCGACGACTGTGAAGAGGTAGACACTAGGGGCCTAAGCTCATAAATACATATGGTTGAGACAGGCAAATTTTCCCTGGATCCGGGAAACCTCATTCTCCCTTCGAAAGCGTTATCCTTTAAAGACCCAGTTCTCTCACCCCAAAACAGTACCAATTCTCCTAACCTTCTTACTGAAGCCCTTCCATAATTGTCTGAAAATCATCCTCATCCAGGCACAATCTCAGTTTATTGCTTCAGGGTGAGTATAGAAAAACTCAATGAATATCATCAAAACACTCTCAGTACCGTTCATGCTGGGTAATATAAGCTTTGGCACTCTGCATTGTTTGAATTAGCTTTCAATCAAAGAGCTGAGCCAATTGAGAATTTTGGTACCCGGGTACCAAAATTGTAGTTTGGGAGAGGTTTGGCCCTCTTAAGGTGGATTGACTTGAATAAAACAGACCGTCCTATAGAACATGCTGTGAGCGAAAAGAGGAAGCGTTCATTTTTAATTTCAAAGAGAAACAAAGAAGGCAATATGAGTTGTCACATCAAGAAAGCCACAAACTATTGCGAGAAAGACTTTTTATGTAAGTGGATAAATTTCAACCTTTAATATCCCAACAATTAGAACAAGTTGTAACAGTGGGAGTTGAATGAAAAAGATTCATTTTGCAATTTCTAACATATATATTATTTTAATTCTATACTTTAGATACTCTAGTCTGCTTGTCCACATTTGTCCACTCTGTCTTTCAACTTTTGATCTCAGGTCCGGGTTATTTTTATATAGGCCCCTACCTTGCAAGCAGAGTGGTAATGATAAATTTTTGCATAGACAGAGAATTTGCGATTAGCCCTAACTTGCTCACTGTTCATCCATGATTGGCCACCCCAGGGTAGACCTTCAAGGCTTCCGTATTTAGTGACCAAAATTGGTCTGAAAATACGTTGATGAGACCAGTGTCTTATCCACAGTTCTAGCTACAACTTCCCACACATTTTCAGCATAATACATCAGTTGCATACATGACCTACAGGATGATTTCGGAGAGAGATTCGGCAAGTAGTGGCCTTAAAGGTAAGAATAACGTTTCAAAACTTTATTTTAATCATTTTGCTTTTTCAGTAAGCTTGATCAAGGAACAATTGAGCAACATACAACAGGAGAAGTGTCTGACTTGTACCAATTGGTTAGAAACTTAGCCACAAAATCTCATCTTACTAACTTCAACAGAGGGATAGAGTTATCAGGAACGGATCGTGTGTTACATGTATACCAAATAATTAGTGTTTAAATTTATGAAATCACGGAAAATATTGTTTTGAAAATAAGTTTCAAATTTTAATACCATGATTTCATTTCAGTAAAGGAATCCTAAATACCTTGGGAAAGTAAACAAATTTTACGTTTGTTCATTCAAATGTTCATGTAGCTATTTAGTTAAAAAATAAAATGACGGTAAAAGTAGACTAATCATTTAAGGGCGGGACCTGGGGCGGAGAGGAGACAAAAATGGTTTTGTGTTTTCAGTTTTTAAACTTAAACTTCCGAAAATCGAACCATATAGTTACTCCAACGATCCAATTTGAATTCTTGAAGTATATAGCCTATCATGCATGTCTCTCAATTGAGGTCCGGAGTAACTCTTAACCTTAAAGGGTAAAGGAAGTCACCCCCAATTTGGATTTGTATGGTAGTCTGTCTTGTTTCATGATTGACTTTCAAAAAGTCACGCGACAATATTTTTCTCTAAATTATAAAATTTAGGAGAGTAACTCATTCGTTGAACTTGAATATGCAATGCTAAAGTCGCGAAATGTGATCGGAAAGATACTAGACCTGGACTGACAGGGACCGAAAAAATTTGAGAACGTATTTGTTTAATGAGAAGTAAGAAGAATGAGAATGAGAAGTAAGTTATATGCTAAATAGTAATATATTTTTAATTATTTTACTGATATACTTTTGAATATTCATATCATGAATCTCTTCCGTTGAGGTTGATCCAATTGGGAGGGAGCATGTGTATATGTGAGGTGGCACAGGTATAAAATCTTGCCGTCTCATTGATAAAGCCTTGAGATTTTTTACGCGGTGTGTTTCGTTTTGTCATGGAAGATGCCGGTCATCAAGATGCAACATATAATATATGACAACATGCATGGGCGTAGCCAGGATTTTGTTTTTAGAGGTTTCCGAATATACAAGATGACCATAGAGTGTCGTTATCAACCATACATGTTAGGCTACTTCTCGGGGAGTTTAGACGCCATCAAGAAAATTTAGACGACTGCGAACTGTCAAGTAATGGTCTAATTTTATCAGCCATAACTGGGGTCCACCAACATTTCTCTTTGAAATTGTTGCTTACCTGTATCATTGGTGCTTGTACACTGTTAAAAATTTCTGTAAATTTACAGACTTTTTTTAACTTAAACTTTTTGTATTTTACTTTTAATAGAGATTTCTGTATCTTTACAGACACTTTGTATTACTAAAATAAAAAAGGTTGTTTAACATGTATTTTCTGTTTATTTGAAAAACCATTTCTGTCTGCTTTTTTAACCACATTTTACTGCTTTGTAGAACTTTTTCTGTAAATTTACAGAAATTTTAACAGTATTTGTGTTTTTCTGATTTCACATAAATATACTGTCATTTAACAAACATTCATTTTGTTTTTAAGCTGAAAAAGAAACAAAAATAAGCCCAAACAAACAAATAAGAAATAGCCAGAAAATTTTCAATATATAACATGCATCGTTCTGCGAAGTTTCAGTTAAAAAAACATTTTTGGCAAATTTATGGCCCTATTTGAAAATTAATTTACATTTATTATAAAAGCATACTTAACTATTTTTTTTTTTTTTTTCCTCCATAGAAGGAATAACTTTATTAACAAAGCAAAAATACATAGAGAAGACAAAGAAGAAAAATAAATAAATAATTTACAATATTTACAAAAGATTAATTAAAGTAGCACACAATATGAACAGAACAAGTTCATCTTACACAAAAAAAAAGTAAGTATTTTAACCTTCGACACTCTACTTTGACATCACTGAAAACAAAGACACTTTTCATAACCAACAGCATAGCACAGTAAAGTTAAATTGATGAGAGAAGCAAAACAAAAACAAATTAAGAAACAGAAGCATACTTAACTATTACGTTCTTAGTTATAAATATCATACAACTGGTGTTTTGTCACACATTTTTAAGTAAAAAGAAATTATAAGGCCCTAATTTCAGATCACTGAGAATTGGTATACTGATGTCAACTCATCGTCTTATGCGCTCATGCACTTGATCGGAGCAAATTAAAAACGTTTCACAAATTTACTTGAAAGAGTCTGTAAGTTTACCACTTTATGACGTAAATCTCATTTTGCATAAATGGGTGGAGCTTATTTTGTAGGCATTTTCCTAACAAAAGGATTGCTGTTGCTTTGAATAATATCTTCTTTGGCGTTTTTTAATCAGGAAGTGATAAACTTATTGTTTACCTTGTATGGAAATGTTTGCAACCAATGTATTTGCATTCTTTGTCATATTTATTTTAAAAACAATTATTATATTGTACAAAAAATGTGACTTTCCAATTACAAAGTTCCTAGAGATAGCAGTCTACTTGACAACAATATGACAACAAAGCATGCTCAATGTGTTTTGATTGAAAAACAACTTCGTAACTGCATCCAGGTTGTGGCTTCTGTCCTATTCAGCCAGTCTAGAGCAGGACCACTCAGTGTTTGCCCTTTGGAGGGCGTACTTGTCCATTTGGGACGTTAAGCTCCTTAAGGGAGCAGAACTCCTCCGGGAGTAATCGTTCGGTTTTCGCCCCTTGGCTCTTCGCCAGAGAGTCGTGGGGACTTTTAGAAAAAAAGATTGAAAACAACTTCGTAACGACACATTACGTTGATAAGTAAATACCTGATCTACATAATGGTGAAGTGTATGTTACGTAATAACATATGGAAGGTAAAAAAGCGATATTATAATAAATATTAAAACGTCGGGAACGAAAACAGTAGGCTGTAAATTCACATAAAATTAAGGTAAACAAAACAGAACAATTCTGTTATTCGATTTTACAGTAGACTTTTGTAAACTAATTTACATGCCAAAACTGTAAAGAAAAAAACAAACCCTTAATGTTTTTCATGATTACAGTCTGGCTGTAAAAAAAACATTATTTGGTTGGAAAAAAATTTGCCATAAAAATTATGCTAATTTACAGAGAAATTTTTAACAGTGTAGGCCTATACCAAAACACCTCTTTATTTCCTCGATTCCACGAAATATGAGAGGTTAGCATCGCATGAACAACATGACATTGAGACATTTTCAAGCATGATGGACCCTACTAATAGCGCGTTTTTTTAGCTGCTCGGATTAGTCCATGCAAATTGTCATAAGGTATTACATTTGCATGAAAATTAACGTATGAGTATTCCTACACTCTTAAAAAGTTGATTAAAAAAGTTTACCAACACTGGTCACGTAGGTCAAATACCTGAAATTGGGTAAATTTTCCCCAATATGTGTTATTTGGTTACCCCACAGGCTGGTTACCCAATTAAGTGGTAAAAACCTCTTGGGTTACCCATTAATCAACAATTATTGAGTAAAATTTAACCAATTTCATGTATTTGACATACGTGACCAATGTTGGTGAATTTTTTAATCACCTTTTTTAGAGTGTACAACATGAGAACAACGGGTGTGGTCGCATACGTGAAGGCCACTGTGTATAGCGATTTAGGCCTACTTTTGAACTGTGCTGCATACTTAAATAATGGCAAAGAGATGGTTCTGTGCAAAGTGAAATCCATGACGCACGCGCTGGAAGAATGCTGAAATTTTGCATTACATGGTTTTCATAACAGCATTTACATTTTAATGCTGTACTTCTCCTGGAGTTATGAAAATGGTATTGAGTTTTAATAACCGTAACATAGATAAAGACTTAAGTGCGCGGAAAGCTCAAAAATGTGGTAGTTTGAAAAACCGTTTGCGGTGGAACATTTTAGATATAAATTCCTAACTCCCTTTGAAAACACACTAAACCGTACCCCTATAGGAATATACATTGAACGCCTCTGAGAGATATTCAAAAAACTGCATGACCGTCGTACACTTTCCACGATGTCGATGCTGCTGGGGCATGAGGTGTAAATCGTGTTAGTTGCAAGAAAATCGGGTTAATATTTTACATTAAGACTGTTTCACTTGAAAACCAGTTACAGATGATGAACTAGTCTGAATACAAGTGAGGCGGTTCTAAGGAATGAAGCAACAAACTTAAGCCGAATATTCTTGTTCAAAATTATTGGCAAGTTGAAGATAGTTTTGATAAAACCTTTTGGCGTGTCATACAAAACACATATATTATATTCGTTCGAAAGACTTCATCACAGCCGTTGCAGACACAGGTTGAAGATGAACCGGTAGTTCTAGTTTTCGTTTAAGTATCTTGGTCAGAAAACTCTCATGAAATATTTATTCTCCTAATAATTGTCATAAGGTAAAGAGCGAGCCGTGATAAATACCCGACAAGCGTGCCGTTCGAATTGTTGAATTAGAAATCATCTTGTTTCGAGGACAAGGACCACTACTAAAAATAAGTGATCCTTGCAGGCGCTAGTTAAAGAGTGCATTTGCTCTCTTCTTGGAGTGAATTTCACTCTCCTTGGAGAGAAGTTTGGTATCCTTGGAAAGAGTTATCATGCTAATGAAACGAATTCAAACTTTTCACCCTATTATGAGAATGACTTAAATCCCTTTTTGTTTTTATAATGTGCGATATTGAATGCTGCGCTCATCCATGCTCACACCTTCAGCATTGACGTCAACAATCAACGTGATTGGGTAGATGAATAACGCATTTGAAACGTGATTCACATTGAATATATCCTTGGACGGCAAGTTGCCCCCTGGAAAATAATTTTGGGAAATTTGATGAAATTGGGGAAATTTTAAAAATAATGATATGCCCTTTTCCCATTTCTCAAAATTTTTGTTAGAATAAGAAATTGTGAGACATTTCTCATATATTATTCTTTTTTATGCAACAAATAAACCCAATTAAACCCAGATCCAGTGTCGCATGAACCGGCCCGACACGCGTTCCCCAGAAATGTCTCCGCGCAGCAGGTTGGATGTTCTCTTGTATATGCGCGGGTCTTCTGATCAGTGCATTCCAGGGCACAGGACGCTGTTTTTCGGGAATTTAACAATAGTTGATACAGTACAACTAACACTGAAAGGCAGTAAACCCGAATTAAGAATATGATAACCTTGTACACAGTCTCTGTGTTGTGCACTTTGGGAATTCAGTGAAAGGATGTGAAAACTGACAAGTCACTAAAGTAGACCCCCGAGGTTATATTGTCCTACAAGCTAGTAGCGGGAGGGGTTTAAACTATACCGATTTTCCTCTGTGTACATAACCTTGGATGGGGCTGAAAAATCCATGGCTTACGATGAACATAACGTTAGAATGAACGGGGTACATGGGCATACTTAGAGTTTGTTACTTAGCCTAACCCTTGGTAGCCCGCGGAGCGGACGAAGTCTTTTCTTTCAGCTGCTCATCGCTACGAAAAAAACAAGAAAAACCTAAGGGGGAAGCAGCCACAGAGGCGCTACGCAGGCTAAATCCTTGGATGCTTGCAGGCCAGTTCGGGAAAAAAGCTTTCTGCTCACTTGGGTGTAGCAATAAACGGGTCCATGAATACTCGGTGAATGCAGCCTTCTATACTTAACAGGCTGCTGTTCTAACTGGATATCCTGTGTGATTGAGCCACTATTAGGCCTCCTTTCAGTGGCCTACGAAGGGGGAGGGGGAATTGGGCCATGGTCCCCCTCACCAATGCCATTTTTGCTTTGTTCTTAAAAATACGAAGCCATACTTTAGTAACACAGATTTCACTTCAAAAGATAGCACATGTTGCACCAGATTGCATGTAAGGACACCCAATTTTTCAAAAAAATTCAAAGGGGAAGGGTTGTCTCTGCAAGGCCCCTCAGTAAATGCCAGTTTCTTCAATTCCTACCAATAGGCTAGTTCTGTCAATTTCCTATTTTTAATTCAAAATAGGTAGGCTAGCCTCTATATCCCACTGGTGGCACCGATTGCCCCTAATTTAAGAATTTTTAAAAGGGAGGGCCCGCACCATAGACTCCTTCCCCGGCCGGCATAGACGTACAAGACGGAGACAGCGGAGCGGAGGGTGTTCAGGTGCGGTGATAAATATTTTGCCATTTATCACGCAAGAGATGTTAAGGGTAAAATCATGAACAGATGGGAGTTCGATCAGTTACAGACAATTTCATTAATTTAGTGGATGTTTAATTTAACCAAGTTAGTTAGAGTTTTATGGCCCAGTTTCCAACATAGCTGACCATGGCCTTTTTCCAGTTTCCAGTTTAGCCAAGAGTTACAATAGAGAAACATTAGCATATTTTTAATTCGTTGTTTAGTTTCCCCGGAAAGAATCAAGACCATTTCACATATGCCTAATAGTGATAGTACATTTCATGTGGAAATTTTCTGATCACTGATTTTTTCGTATTGCAAACAAAAGCTTAAAAATAAAGACTGCACGTTTAGATTCTCTTTACAGGCATGAATACGCAATTTATAAACCACCTGAGGAGTCTGATTTTTTGAAATTTTCTCTTCGCTCCGCGCCAACCAAAGGTGGCGCTTCGCTCAATCTTTTCGGCAAAATTAAATTTTGGGGGTCAAAGTAGCTCTTAACTCTCTGATCACTTTGCAGTTTGAGAACATATTTTAAAGCGAGCATTTTATTGCAAACGACAAAAGAAGATGCTACTCTTTAGATTTTTCGTTTAAGTCTGGAAAATGTTATTTCCGGTCATCATTTTCAAAATTTTCTGTGCACTTCGCTAAGATAATCTTTGTGGCAAAATAACGTTTTGTGGCCAAATAAAACCGCAAATAAAAATGCTCTCTTTCGCCTATACCGACGGATGCTCTTTTATTTTGACTCCTAAAAGTATGCAAGTTTAACGACAAGTTTTACTTCGTAAGGTAGCGTAAATGGCATAAGAATACATGTATAAAGACACAAAAGTTTCAGCTTTTTCGTCATGAACCACCACCATACAACTTGTAACACCATTCCTGTCAAAGTTGAAAATCTCGCACCATTTTGCATCTAGGCTCCTTGAAAACGCCAAAATATTAGTACCCCTTAGATCCCTCCTACAGGCTGACCTTCACTCAACATACAGCATGCCCCCCCCCCCCTTCAGAGAAATCCTGGGTACGCCACTGCGTTGGTACATACAAAAAAACCAGATATTGCTGACCAAAATAAATATTCTAAGTTATTTCTAATTGTTCTATGTTATACTTTAAGATTACAATGCAGGTAATATTAATAACATAATTACCTGGTAATGTTGTTATAATTGAAAATTTGCATATTTTATATGAAATACATACACATTGACCGGGAAAAGTATATTTCATACCTTTGCTCCCTCTGGAAAATATCCTAGCTACGCCACTGGGCTGCAGCCCTCGGCTCCCTGCCCTGTGCGGCCATGATGGGAGGCAAGGCCCTTCCCCATTTTCAAGGAATAAAACAATAAAATGGTTTGAAAAAATATTGTATTGATTTTCGTAGGTGATTTTACAAGAATTCATTCCGCATGAAAGAAGGGCATACACAAAAGGCTCCTTATTTTCCCAAGCAGTTTACACACTTAATCCATTTTTCTTATTACAGTTTCCCCACATCCGTAGAAGAGGAATTTTGCTACAATGCTGTACTGATTTGACTGAATCAGTATAGATCAGTGGCGGATCCAGAGGGGGGATGGGGGGTATGCATCCCCCCACCGGAATGGTAAAAAATTGTATAGCCAGGCTAATTGTAACCAAGGCCTAATTACTTTTTTTAAAATGCAGTGATAGTTGTTGCATTATTTGATTACCGTATTTTTGTGTCATATTCTTCAATAAAATGAAAAATGTAAATTATAATGTATCTATCTTGGGTATCATTTGGTAAATTCCCGTTTTGTTTACACATTGCACAATGACGAATTCTAAATCCATCGTTTTCCGCCAACGACCTTGGTAACGCTGTTAGTAACATCGCATGTGTGTCTATGTCAATACGTGGGCTACGACTACTGTCTAATAATGGGCCAATCGTTATGATACGAAGGCTTGTAGAGGGTTGTTGCAGAGTGTGTAGGCGATACGAGTTGAGATATGAAAAAATAGATGAGAAGATTTAGTTCTGATTCAAGATGATTGGCGCTTTTATTCCGTTCGATTAACAACCGGCAAAAAAAAAAGATTAAAATTTAACTACACACAGATTGACGAAGGTGCTCGTCGTCTGCGGTCTGCTGCACCAGTGACGGTGTGAGTGCGACCAAAACTTGCAGGCTCGGAGTTTTCATGTCTCGGGGAGATCGGAACCCATGCAGTCCCTTGATTGGTTGAAAGTTGTGAGTCACCAAATTAGATAAATATTAAGGAATGTGCTGATCTAAATAATCAATGAGAAGGCTATAGAGCAGGGTTGTCCAACCAACGGCCCGCGGACCACGGTCCGGCCCGCGAAAAGGCTGCGTCCGGCCTGTCAGAAATAATCTATATTGCAAAATTTTTCAATAAACAGATTAATTGATGACCTTCCGCTATTGCCTGCTTACTTTTGAATGAAATAATTCATTTCAAATGTCTGCTACACGTAGCTACATTGGAGTGTTGTCCACAGGGACGGGTTGAGAATGATTCAAGAGGAATATGAAAAAAATCTTTGTCCGAATATTCTGCCCAACACCATCAATTTTTGCTAAAATTTATTTATTTGTTCAATCAAAAACGAAAATGAATCAGTGTTCCCTACGCGCAGTGATTGCATTTTGTGGCCTTGGGCTTTGGGAAAATTTGAAAAGAAAAAAAAAGAGTATAGAATGCGGCCCCTCGTCCATTATAACCATAGCATGTGGCCCACCGCTGCGAAAGGTTGGACAACCATGCTGTAGAGGGTGAAATTGGCCACACCTTGAAAATATGGGATACAGCATACACGTGGAACTAGGGCGGGGTAGTTTGTAACGTTCACCGGTAACACGTGGCGGGAAACGGGAAGGACCCTGGGAATCTAGGACGAGAGGTATGGAGAGTTGCTCGTAAGTAGCAAGATGGCGTTCCTGTTAAAGGTAGCGGGCCACTAATTGTAAGTCCCATTGACTTACACACTAAATTAGGCTACTTCCGTGCCCCCTAGCTCCCAGTAGAAGTTTTCAACCAGGACATGCTACCCCTCTGATCGAAGCCCATAATCTCGGCTTTCATGGCACTTTCAAATTTCCTTACCATGACCATTGAAATTTTGAGCAAGAGAGCCTTGAGTGATATGGATGTGTTTCCCGCCTTAATAGCTACTCAAAAATGGCATTTCACGGAGCGGAGTAATACAATAAAAAATGGCACTAAAATTGGTCAGATTGCCTTGAATTTTGCACAGTATGTATTTCAACTCACTGTCTACAAAATCCAAATGCGAAAATGATCATATTTTGTAAGTAATACAGTCAGAAACAACATCCCATATTTTTTATGGCGCTTTGTCTGTCCGTTAACATTTTCCCGGACATGAGTATTGGAGTTAGTGGCCCGCTACCTAAAGGTCAAGGAGGGTACACCATACTACATGACGCTACGTACAGTTTGCACATGACATAGCCTAAAACCGTGTGACGGTAACTGAGTACACCCAGTATTAAATTTACATTGACCGTAACTAGTCCGTTGAAGTATTGATTACCCAAACTTTCAAGACCATGTTTTGAAACCTTGGGAGTTTCTTAGTGGCTTAAGATACTGAAACATTTAGCACTTTGTTGCATCTCGGCCCCCATTTTCTAAGACACCCAGGCGGGGCAGGGGGATCTGAAAATGGAGAATTCGGAAATTTGGCAATTGTGAGACCAGTCTACTGTGTGATTTTGACAACTTATGAATTTACGAAATTCCCAATCAATTTTCTCTAATAAATGCTCCATATTCGTCATTATTTGATTCAAGAAAGCAAAAGTTTCCGCGCTCTTCGCGCGCCGCAAATTGCAATGCCATAGCAGAAATGCTGGCTCATACCTTCACTATGGTAAACTTTTCGGAGCTCTGGGTGTGACAAGATCGGAAATTTGCAACACTTGTGACACCAGATCACCAAGTGACACCGGTAACTATATACAGTGCTATTTTTATAAATTTTCTTTCACAAAATTTCATATTTTCTCCAATGTAAGTTCAAAAAAAATTCGTTGAAGAGCCTCATTTCGTAGGCGTTGGATAACATTATGCAACAACAACGATCTTTAGTCGCCGCCCAACCTCAGATTTGCCGATAGAAAATGCAAATTCTTCAGTAATTCCTCAACTGTTCAAATTTCCTTGCATGAAACCCAGCATCCAAACCTTTTTTGCAACACAAGCTCCATATTTTCAAATATTTGAAATAGGCGAAAGTTTCAGCGCGCTGCAAATTACGCCCTCAGTACAGTGGTAATCACACTAAAATATACGGTAAAGTTTGGATGCTTGCTACCACCCCATTTCCCATTTTCTGAATTCTTAAAGGCATCAGAGACTAAACGACATATATACATATGGTGGCGCTTCGCTCAGTGTACATTTGATACCCAACCACATGCAGACCCCCCCCCCCCACTGAAAATTCCTGGATCCGCCACTGGTATAGATTGCTTTCAAGTGACATCACAACTATTAAGCGGCGCCCTCCCGCGAGTAAAAATCAACAGATTGAGTGTTTACTGTAACAGTCACCCGTGAATTGTCATGTGCTCCTCATCTATCGCGAATCAAACCAGCGCAAAACCACTTTCTACCGTAGTTCTACTTTTCGAATTTCTCAGACAACCTTGGACAAAACTGTTGGAACACTTTGCCAACGAGTTTTGTCCAAGATTGCAGCTACACTAAATATGGTACGTACTACACTTAGTTTTGCCCGTCGAAGCGAGGGGCTTGTGACGTAAGTGAAAACACTCTGTAAGCATGGATGCGAAAGTCGAAGTCTCAATACTAGAACTGACAATACAGGAGTTATTCAAAGTATCAAAAACAACCACAATGTTAATTTAAAAAAAGATATTGATTTTGCACAGCATTGCAGCTCGGTGCTCGTCCTGTTAACGATATGGTTGTGTGTATATATCCAATATAAACGGCACTTAGTACCTATATGGATACACTTGTTTCCCTTCAAGTATATTATTCACGGGAAATGGCTACGTGTTAACAGCCTCACGTACTGATAAGATCTGGCTGTCTGATACAACTGTTGTGAAAATAACGGTACCCGGAATCCTATAGCTACCAGTATTTTCACTGAGATATTACATCATGATTTATCTTTCCCTTTTTTCCCTTAGTCGTTTATAAGCGTATTCGGTAATTTGTTGCAGTGTGAAATTGTGGGACACAGCGTTAGAGACACAAACCGAACCCTCTGAAGAAGTGCGGTGTTCCCTTGTTTTCGTCAGCACCTACAGCACTCTGTATAAATCTAAGTGTTCTTCGGTAAATAATCAAATCCCTTCGAGGGCACACAATCTCTACTCTAAAAATGGGTCTTCGATTAGGCAAGCATAGTCTTCACCGGCCCCCACCTCCAATTTAAAATTTTTACTACGGTAACGACAGTTTCCTCGGGGTGAGCTCAAAATTCTTGAATTTTGGGAAAGGAAAGGCAAATATCTTTCCAGCTTCGTTTGAAAGCCTTAATTAAAAACAATAAAATAAGGAAACTCAACAACCTTCCGCCGTCGTGACGATCTGCTTGATTTTTAATTGAGACATGACAACGAAACGAGGGTCCTAACGTTTTATTGAAAAAGTGTAAAATTTTAAAAGCTAAACTATGCACAAATGCGCTGTCATTTGTCATCTAGACACTTCTAATTCCCTTTTCTTGACTATCTAGAGCACATATATAGGGTTCTTTTGAGGTTCAAATGTGAGCGTTAACCAAATATAGTGACCAAAATTTGCCGGGCTCTTTTTTAAATAAGGAAATGAGAAAAATTTGCCAAAGTTATGCTCTGAGTAAAGTGCTTAGTGACTGGAAGCACTATTCTTCAGTCAGGCAAAACAAAATACTGATGTTTTTCAAAAAAGGACAAATCATCTCTCTCCTTAGTCTCCTTATCTAGGGAGGCGATTCGCACATAGTGACCCACCCCACTTTTACACTTATCCGTTCGTGCTCGTTTTTTACTGTGTAGGCCTTATTATTTTTTTCCGGACCTGGTTTTTGTCTACTTTTTTTCCTTTTTCCGACCATGTTCAAGTCATTTTCTTGACAAGTGGATTTCGAGCCAAGTGTCGTAATTGTTACAGTCTTAAAACTGTCGTTTATGGGTATTCCGATGAGTTATGTAAGACTGCCAATTATTGCACTCTTCGCTAGTGTTGGAATGCTATGCCACACCATGCATAGTATTTACACACTGTAAAATGAATTATAGACTCTATGCTTAAAGCCGTGTATGATCTTGCGAGGAAAGAGATTAAGTAACTACCATCAATATATGTCAGTGAGCCGCTTCCCGCCACGCTTTAGCTAACTTAATGATTAAGGTCCACGGTTTTTAGCTGTGTATCCGAAAGGAGATGCAGCCTTCCGATCCGTGAATCAGGGACTTGTTACGGTTCCCTGGTGTGGTGTATCAGCAACTTGCCAATATGAGACGAATCCGACCGGTAAGTGAAGAAGGCTTTTAGTGGGTCTAAACTTTATGGTCTGTATACGATTCAAAAACTTCATATCTAGTAAAATGGAGAGGATCAAGGGGTGTTGCTGTGTACAATCACCCATTATGCAGTGAAGCAAAGAATTTAAAAGATAAAAGCTGAAAGACTCCAGTTTAGTCAGGGTAACCCTTAACTTAAGGGTGATTTTGTAACCATGGCGACTTGTTTAAATTCCTCGACGTCAGGGAGCACATAGCACTAAATTTGACTTCAAATGAGGGTGGAACATCCAACCGATACATATAATTATCACAGCTCTAGCACTTTTTCTAAACTCCTCCCGAAGACTGAAGGACTACTTGGAGGTTGTCATTATCATCAACAACCACGCAAGCTGAGATGGCGATGGTTTGGAGGAATCGAGAACAGTCTTATGCTTACAACTTTCTTTGAAAACCGCTGGCTAGGAAAAAGGGGAGGGGGGATTTCTTCCCACCCACACTAGAGAAAATATATCAAGGAAGAAAACGAAAATAGGAGAGGGCGTAATTCAAGAAAAGACAAAAATATCGTTAATATTCTGGCGACATATTTTAGCCCCGACCTGCCAACTGCGGACGTGACCCAAGCTTGTAATAAGACTCAAGATATTAATGATAGCTAGTTTGCCATCTTATGAAGTGATTTCTACAGATTTTGAAACACAAAGTGTATCTTTTTTCACATTTACTCCCTTTGATCCCTGTTAAAGTAAAGGGTATCTTCCGTTTTAATTGCATTTTTATGCTAAATGAATGATCCATTAATGCTACGGCGTAAGGAAGGGTTTAATTTTTTTAGGCGGAGGGGGTTCTCACAAATGTTATCCTATCAGGGGTGACACCAAGATTTGGCCGACAGGGGCCAGAATTTCGAAGCCTTGACACAGAACGTGACAGGCAGAATTTGAGGCCGGTAGCATGCCTCAAATTTTTGGCTCTCAAATGTTTAAAAACTGTTCTTGTATTGAAGTACGTTTCAAAATTTTGGGAGAAACTAGGCTTTTTTTTAAGAACCATGAAAACTGGGTGTTTTATGGTAGAATTTGCCCTTCATTTGAGCAAAATCAAAAGTTTCATGGGCGACTGAAATTCGTTTGTGTCAAGTTACGCATTTTATTGTCCTTAGTACGTAGACCTTCTTAGGTCTACGTTCTAAGGCTATGCAGACCAAACTGGGAATTTGTCCGAAATTTTTTCTACCTTTTTGGAACAAAGATTTGAAATTTAAAGCTTACATTGAAGAGATCTGGGAAATTTTTGTACGAAAAGTTGTTTTTCTTTTTTGTGGTTAGGTGAATTGAAGAAAAGTTGGATTTCTTTTTCATTAAGTGATCTGTCTTAAAGAGCAAAATTAAGTAAAATGTCGGAGGTAGTTTAAGATGACTTGGGTTTTTTATTGTACGGGGTATTCATCGAAATTGGGAAATTTACCAATTTTTTTTCCATCTTTAACAAGCATTTGAAAAATCTGCATCTGAGAGAAACTTGTAACTGTAGGACAGACATTTTTGGTTTAATTAAAGATTCTGACCTTTTTATGAAAAAGGGAAGAAGGTGCGATGGAGGTTCCAGGATACACTGGATGGGTTAGAGGAGGTCAGTTTTTGGCGGAATGGAAAAAAGTATAAGGGGGTGAATGTCAGCAGTACTATCTGAGCTGAACGATTTATTGGTTCGCGCGAAGCGACTAACTTGAGAAAAATTTGGACTTTACAAACCCTCCAGATGGCTGGAAATGCACTTTATTAATGAGAAAATATGATTATTATTGCAGTTTTTGTACGTGTAATGACTTTATAAAAAAAGTCGGATTTTGAAGCTAGTATTTACACGTCACCAAGCTTAAACAGAAAAGTGGCATTTATTTACATATATATTTATGTCTCAGGTGATCAAAGCTATATTTAGAGTTATGTCACTAGTTTGTCGTTTTCAGAACGTATAGACTGACAAATGCCCACGGGGGCATTTCAACTTGGGGAGGGGAGCAGAAGATTTTCTGTCTGTAATCCTCCACGAAAGACTATCTAAGCTCCGCGGAGCCGTCAGTTGGGGCGACGCGTTGAAAAAATTTTGAAAAAAAGCCATTTCTCAGACAGCTGGAAATAGCATTTCCATTTTGCCAAAAGACTACCAAAGTGGAACGCTATGAATTTGCGCGGAGCGTAAAATAATTGGAAAAACTCGAAATCCTTCATACAGATATAAATAGCATCGCCCGAAAGACTAACTAAGAGGAGCGCCATCATTAGTTGGCGCGGAGAGTTCGGAGAGTTCAGAAAATTTTGGAAATTGCAGTTCCTCATGCAGGAGGAGAAATCGCCACCCAGGCTTGTATGCAGAATTTAAGCAATCGTTATCTGCAGCTTTCCTTTTGCAATGAAACGAAAAACAAATGAAAAGTGCAGAATGATCAGAAATTTGCCTAACAAAATGAAGGGCAGCCGTATCTGGTATGAGGAAGGGACAAATAGAAGTGTCATTAAGCAAATAGAGCACGTCACATGGCCTATTTAGGTATTATACGGACAATATTGGAAAATTACCCAAAGAGTTAGCATCTCCTCAAAATTTTCTAAAATCTGTAGGTTAAACATTGAAGGAATGTTTTGAAGGAGAATTTAAAAAAATGGTTTTATTTGTAGGAGAGAATTGAAAGAAAAAAAAAACGCAGACTTTATTGAAGATCAACCTGCCCGGGATGGTTCAAATGGGTAAAATCAAGACTGAAATTGGTGTAGGTTTGATAATATTTTTGCCGTATGGTTTAAAAGGAGAATTTGTTTACTTTCTTTTCAGTACGTCCTGGAAGCATTGTTTTTCGGATTTTGGGGGGAAAAGTTGGGGATTTTTAGTTTTCTTGAAGAACATCGCCGTCTCGTAAGCAAAAACAATAAGATCGTCGGGGCTGAAGTTTATATAGCGCTTACGTCTTTTATTGTATGGATGAAGGCTCCCCGACGAGGGGCAGCCTTCCCCGACTGGGGGGGGGGGGGGATTGCCCCCGGCGTCCTGCTGGCTCAAACCTTTAATCCTGCTCAAAAGACTATCGAAGCGGAACACCTTTATCAACTGGCGCAGGGCCTGCAAAACTTGAGAAGTAAACGCAACCGCTAAGACGGCCAGAAGTGATATTTCTCAGGCTTTCAAGTAGAATCTTATCAGTCGTTAATTATTTTAAGATTTCTTTTTGCACTGAAATATTTAAATCAATAAAAATTAAAAAAGTTTGAAAGTATCAGAAATTTGCCAATTAAGTTCAGTTGATAGCGATATTTTGGTGTGAAGAACGAACAAGTTCGAGCTATCTGCATTCTTGGCAGCCGTCCCTTCGACGACTGTCAATATTATTTCGGGCCTTGTTTTTCACAAGACCATGAGAAGATGAAAAGGGCCTGAAAAATAAACGTTTTAATTTATAAACTGCCCAAACGTGTCGCAAGTTTTGTGCTCCCTTTGACAATTCATGAAAATGTCACCCTAAATATAAGACAATATTGTTTTTCGGGAAAATGTTTGAAAAATTTTAATTTTTGAGTAAATGAGTAAATCTGGTTCTATAATGCGTTCAGTTGGCCCATAAAATTATGGGCTAAGAAGTATGGTATATTTAGGAATTTGCTTGAATGAAATGACCTGGGAATAAGACACGGGAACTTTTAGCTCCGCTAGCCAAATTATTATATCTTCACCAAATGATGGTTCAGTACACTGAAATTTGCCATAAATGGCCAATTTATCAACACAGCTTCCTTGTGAGGATGGGGTAAATACCGGAAAATTTTTTTACAATATGCGATAGAGGTCACTTTAATTTTTTTAGTAGGGCAATAGTCACAAGACTGTTAATTATGGGTTAGTGCTTCCATATATCTTATTTTGTCAATCTGAATAAGTTAACTACCTAGCAATCCACATGTAACGAATTTTCACATTGTCACATTTTAAGTTTCATTTTTTTTCTCCTCGTAGAAGGTAAAAAAATTTCCAGATCAACCTCGAATGTCCTTGATCGTTCATCCACGACTTTTTTGTGGAGTGTCCCACGCAGCCTTTCTACTGCTTTCACCAAATGTGTAAGCTTCGTTGACGACGTTGAAATTTGGTTCGAGCCTTATGTGTGTGCATACGGGAACGCCTACTTCAGGGATCCGAAATATTATCAGGATAATCCACACATGAACAATGCCCGGCGACGATACTACGGAAGTCGCGCTGCGAAGGACGTATTACCAGATGGAAAGGATGAAAATAACTGGACTGACGAAAAAGAGATGACGTACGTACGATTACAGTGTTAAATGTTCTTGGTCGTCAGTTTAAGTAGTGGAGTAGAAAAACAAGCAAGTGAACCATAACTGCTGGTAAAAAGGCCTCGAATGGCCATCCCGACTTGAAGCAATTAAGCGCAGGTCGATACAGCGGTACTGGATCGGATTACGATCCGATTTGTGAGAGTTCAGTTAAAATCACCTCCATCCATTGGGAAAACCCACAATTTGTCATCCTGTGTAATTATTTCGAGACGTCACATTAGCAAATAGACTATTGGACTACGTGTGTCCTATAAAAGCAATCGGCGGATGTGACGTCACGGAACAGTTAATATAACTTAGATTTTCTTTGTCCTGTACAAATCATCTATTTTCACAGGATTGGCAAATTTTTGTTTCTTTCCCAACAGAGATGGAGAATATTTTAAATAAAACTTACAAAGAATTAGATGGAAATCCGAAGAGATATCTACGCTTTATAAGGTGTTCAGGCTTACGTCACTGGTTGACGTTTTTTGGTAAAGAGCATTAGCACGAAAACATGCGTGTATGTTGGGAGTTGCGCTTGTTAACTTTTGCGCGATTGAATGCAGAAATTAGACGAATTGACTAATTCAGTGTTTACAACACGGATGCAATCTCGACTGGACGTCACAAGAGTTGGTGAGGTGCGCTTTATACACTGTCGTGACAATAAAAGATAGATTCCAATTGGTCTTCATTATGCGTGAAATCGCACAAGCGTTAACACAGGCAACACCTAACATACTGGCATGTGTTCTTGCGAGTGCTCTTTGCCAACCAATGCCAACCAGTGACGTAGGCAAGAACACACTATTTGGATAGACATTGAGCCATAAAACTTGATCTAACCAACTATCGAATGAATATTCATGACTTAATCCAGCGAAAAGAAAGGGTATGAGAAATATCGGGCAATTTACATTTCGTTATTTCTTTGGCTTCTTTCCTTTACTTGGCCCGAGTCTCTGCGAGAAAATAAGGCTTCCTTAAAAACTGATGTTGAAATGTGGAAGTAGTTGAGTGGGCAAGATTTCTTCGGATGCATGCGGTGTGTCTTATGATTACCGGCCTGTGAAGGAGTCTAAGGGAAGGGTGTACCCATTCCCTAAAAATTTGTATAAAAACCGCATGGTCTTAGCAAATCTGGTGCCACAAATGCTACCCTTGGGTTAAGTATTTTGAGTGCTGTTAGGAGGTAAAAATGGCATCAGTGAGGGGAAGACATGACCATATGGCCCTGGCTACGCTACTGTGAGGCGAAACGTCTTCCTCTCGCTCTGCCTCTACGACATTAGCCTATTTTCAAGGGCAATAACTATCTATCCCTGAACAATCAAAATCAAAATTTGATATTTAAGGAAAACGCTTTGAAAATGTATAGATTTGTAAGTTTTTTTGTTACCTACTTAGTACTCACCCTTCTTGTCTTAACAAGTTGTGTTGGCATGTGTCCAGCCTAACAACTATGTTGCATCAACGTCAATTATGTTCTCTTTATTCAAATCCTGCAGATATTCGTGGGTTCAATCGCAGCTTGAGAAGAAGAAAGCTGACAGAAGACGCACCTTTGTCAAGGATATGATTTTTGCAATCAATGGCGACCTTGGATGTGAATTTCTTCCAAGAGTGAAGTGCAAACACACCTTTCTAATACGCAACCCAGTTGCCGTATTCCTTTCCTTCAAGCGAGCCATAACGTTTGATCCCGAGTTTAATGAAGTTCCATTCAGTACAGATTTCGGCATCCGAGAGGCAAATCTAATCAAAGATTATGGTTTCTTCCCTTTAAAAAATTGTTATCAACAGTTACTTCGCATGTGGAAAGATGTGGGCAAAATAGAGGGCACTAACCCAATCGTCATCGATGCGGACGAGTTGGCCAGGGCACCTGATATACTCCTCCGTAAATATTTTGAAGCAGTTGGCTTTCCTTGGAAAAAGGAATACCTTACATGGGATGCCGGTTATTCCATAACGAAGACCTGGAAAACTTCCAGGCAGCGTATGGATTCAACACAGGCAACATGGAGAATATGGTATCAACGATCAATTGGGAGCTCCAAGTTTATTCCAACAACTAAATCTCTGCCTTGTGTAGGGGATTGGACACGTGACCTCCAAGAGCTCGTCCAAGAGGCAATGCCATACTACGAGGAGATGTATAAATGTAGAATAAGGGCGTGTTCATAACTGACCAATTGAAAGTAGCGAAGTTCCAAGTCTGAAATGGATGGTAGCATTTAGTTATGAGTGGAACGCATAGAACGGTTCTCTGTACACAAGAGTAGATTAAAGGTATGATTTTGCCCTGAAGATCGAGCCGTCACTGAATTGTGAAATTAATTGACTCTGGGCATGAGAATTATCCGGAAGTGTTAAAAAATATGAAACTGAGGAGCCTGTATTAAATTATTCAATTTAAAGGTAGTTACTCGTAACCCCAAACTGCAATTTTCCCATGGGTATACCAAAATTTTCAATCGGTAAACAATTTTTAGATTGACATTAAAAATTACAGACAACCTTATATTACACATCACGTACCAGGAGTGCTGTGATTACTCTCAATAGGGTCATTATTTTGTGTTCACCAGGAAATACCTTAAAATATTTAGAGGCTGGATGAAGGATGATTTTGAGACACCTGTATGAGGGGCCAGAAGTAGAAGGTTGGGTCAATGAGAACTGCTTATAGAGCTGAATTGTGATACTTTGTTAAATTTGAGCCTCTGTTCTTACATTGACGCTTAACTATTTAACAGTACCTTCACTTTCGTTCTACCATGTGTCACTAATCCTGAGAAACGAACTATTCAGAAAAATATATCTATTTCTGGTTCTTCTTAAAATATTTCTTGTCTCCCTAATGATTAATTATTCATGTACTAAATGGCGGGTTTTGCATTATTTCGTATTGTCATAATGCAGTACTACCCTGAATCTATTGTAGAATTTTAGAAACATACCCTCACTCAGACATTGGAGGGCCATCTTCTCGGAAGGTACTACAGAGTCTGTTCCGCAGGCTAGTATGAACCTTGCTGCTGGATATATCAAGAGATAATAATCGCTTGTAAGTATTAACACATTTTCCTTAATTCTGGAACATAAAGTACCTATTTAATATGCTTTTTGTCACAATATCAATTATTGGATGGATTGGGCTGGATTTTTTTTAATTCTATTCCCACATTTTTTAATTTCATTCTGTACATAACTTCATTGTATCAAACTTTAACCGATTATGCTTGGAAAAACAAATCAATCCTTGAGAATTGGTGGATGCCCAGTATCTCAAGCTTGACCGTAAAAATACTTCACTGCACTGCTAGATTCGAAAATCAAGGCCAAAGAAAGATGGTCACCGTTCAAGGGGCTGTATTCTCTAAAGTTTTGCTTTGGGGACCAACTGAGGGGCTTGAACACCTACCTAGGGAGGCGTCTAAGGGCAGGGTTGCCCAACTTCCCTAAGAAAAAATTTCAAAAAGTAATGCACCTTCAGATATTATCTGGTGAAATATTTTGCATCTGGAGTCAATTTGATGTTTCACTGCAAAATAGATTTGAGAATTCCATATGAAAAGTAATCCCCTTGCCCCACCCCTACGCTAATGCATGAAAACATAATAATTTACCTGTATTTGTTCTCTAACTGACAGATTTAAACCGAAGATGCTACAGCTACAGCTACAGCTAACTCTCACATTTTTCCTCCAGATTCTCTTCAAATTTCATTAAATTTTAGGACTTAAATATTGCATATTAAGGTTTAACTAAGCATGTACTGATAGCAAATTTCCTAACTGAAGATAAAGTATAGGCCTTCCTAGCCACATGATCCCAAACAACCAATCATGAAACATGACAGTCTAGGACACGAGTCAAATTAGGGTGACTGCACTTCGTCTTCAAGTTGAAAATTACCCATTGTCGTAGGTGCAAAAGGTTTTTTAAATTTTTATTGCGTGGTACTCGTGTGGAAAGCCTGATTTTGATGTGTGTGACATTAAAACAATGAAAGAAGATATTTTGAAAAGAAAATGAAATATATTTCTGAATAGGGTATTTTTTTTACAATGGGAACGACATATAACTTGCACAGCAAGAGTAGAGAGCGCTCCTCACATTGTGACAGACACGTCCCATCGGGGATTCATCACCTTTGTTGGGGCTTCGAAATGCTGGCCCATCCATGTCAGGCATATCCTGGTGCGACCCGTAGAAGTTTTGGGACTCCGGACCTGCACCTGATATCAAGTGACTGTGTGCGAGACGCTCTAGTGGAACGGAGAGGTGCATATGATGGTAGCGATTTAACTTCACCCCTCTAACCTTCTACCATTCTTCCAGCTCTCTTTGTGCTGGGAGTTGTAGAATATGCTCATGGTATTTCCGCCCGTCGTTAGAGGCGACTAAAGGGAAACCAAACTTGCACTTAAACCATAGATGAAAAGAAATTTAAACTTTGAAATTTTTATCGAGTTGATTGATACTTTATAACTCATTCGTGTTGGTGAGCTATTAAATCTCATATAACTATAACTAACCATCCTTCCAGGGCCTATCAGATTGACCAATGTACCCGGCAGGCAGGCCAACATGCGCTCGAATAATATTGTAGTCTTTTAGTGAGACACACTTTTACGGCCCAGTTTCTAACCAACTGATTCGAGTAGGGCCTGCCACTGCCTTTATTCCAGTTGTGGCTAACTGGCTTGTTCTAACTAACGTGACTCCATTGCTTATGCGGAGCATCACGCACAACGTCAGCAGGTTCCATTTTTATAGTCTTTGGTATATAAAACCCGGGCCTTCCGAGTGAGAGGCGGATGCCGTCTTACCGTTAGACCAAACACGCGGTCTTCGAATAATATTGTAGTATGGACTTATTGATTGTTGACGAAGATTACAAACATATGTGACTAATTAAGGTAAACCTGTATTTCGTCGACAAAATGCCAATTTAGATTAAGCCTTTGTGTCTTTCATTCAGTTACAGGCTCAAAAATGTGAAATGAATTAATGTTAAAATACAACGTAAAAGACGTAAGAGAGCTAAAAATTGGACAAAGCGAAATCGTATCGTGGATCGTGCAGAGGGGGGTCGCGAGTTATGTTGCATTTGGCCCACTCAGCAACGTAGGTTAGCTAAGTTTTTCTTGGGGACTATGGGGTGGGATACTTTGAGAGGGGACTGGATTTTACTATCTAAGCGTAGCGCCAAAATCGCTTGGCGCGAAGTGTACAAAGAAGCTTTTGGATTTTAACACCTCATAGATGGCTGGAATTGGCAATTGCCTGGTTTAATTGTCTGTGATTCTAGTGAGAAAATTTTTCGATTTTTCTCATATTCAAACACCCTTCTGAGATACTGATTCGCTCCGTCCGGTTACTCCATTGGATTGTGGATCCCAGGATTGCAAACCCGAATCCCTGCTGCATGTTGCAAGCAGCTGTTTCAGTGCACGCCAGAGTAATGTTACTTTCCCACTTTCAGGGTTCGACGGCCAAAGTTTTCATTCGTGACTATCCTTACGGTACCGTTAACAGGATCCTGGTGTTCCGGGATCCACCGTGGCGATTCCGTAGCTCGTTTTGCCGTAGCTCAATTTTTGATATGTTCAAAAATCTTATTCTTTCCGTCACCAGTCGTAGGTACACGTAAAGCATAGAAGCACAACGGCAGAAGGTCCGTAGCACATCCGGCAATAACCGTGGGGTCTGATTTGATCATGGAAAACTACGGAGAGGTTACGGATAAGCTGCCGGTTGTGTCACGGTGCCTACGTTTACGATACGGATAAACTACAGTTGTGCTACGAAAGGGCTACGGTTATCATGTACCACGTGGCCCACAAAACCGATAAATATTCACTCTATTTACACACTTTAGAGATCGCAACGTATTCACACCGGGGCATGGGCCTCCGTGGAAGCAAATTCGGGGGGGGGGGGCTGCATTCTTTCAGGAGGAAAAGATCCGCGCCCTCATGAGTTAGCGAGGAGCGCAAGAAAATTTTGGCCCAAAATGCCTCTCAGATCGCTGGAAATGACATTTCTAAAGCCTATTTACAGCATATAAATAGGGAAAATACTGAGTGAACTGTTATGAAATAATGATGTCAATTTTTCTTCGTCTTTTTCTTTACGTTTTCTTCGTTTTTTCAGTTTTTTTATTTTCCAGGGGAGGGCAAGTTCCCCCCTTGTCCCTACCTGCGGACCCCCATGTTTCTATCCCTTTCTTTCACATTCTAGTATGAAGACAGTCTTCATATTTTTGTGTTATTGTCAGGTCTCCATTTAAGATTTTAATGTAATAATGGGATACTTTGTAAAGATAAAGATTAAACTTGCTAGAGCTAAATTGCAAGCAATCTTACAGAGGGAAAAGTTATGGAAATTAATCACCGTTGGGTGTACATTTTTGGCATCTGGAAATCAAGATAAGTACACGAAGAAACATTAATTGACGTAACTTACACCATGTGACCACTCTGAAATAGCCATTAAATTAAGTACGTTGAAAGAAATAGATACCGGCTCTCAGTTCGGAGCAAAAGTTTTTTGGCCCGAAAAATGTAATTCTGCCCGAAGGACAGTCAACGCTCAGTGCCACCAGTGGTTGGCGAGGAACGTCCAGAAAGTCACTGTATCGAGTTTTCCATTGCAGAAAAACATTAGCTCCAAACTTAAATTCAACCAGAAAGACTAATCGGAGGGCCAAAATTGGTTGGCGAGAAGCGAACAGAAAATTTGGAAAAAACGGACCCCTTAGACAGTCCAAAATGGCATTTCCCAGACTTAAGTCCGGTACACACCGCCACAACTACCGAAGACTCTCCTTCGTGGACAATTTACATAAATCGTAGACATTCCTTTGGTAGTCGTGGCCGTGCGACCCGCAATTGAAATGCACCGATTGCATCCAACTACGATTGAACATGTTCAATCGGAAAGACGGCTTACGACACGAAGTAACTCCAGTGGTGAAACTGTCCACACCGCCAGGACTACAGCCGACAAAAAATTTCCAGGTAAAATGTACCACGTATCGTACCAATGGATGAAATGGGCTTGCATATTTTCGGGGAAAACTAAAGACGAATTGAAAACATACCAATGTATTACTACGACCATTGGCTAAATTCAATATATTTTGATGGAATTGTATAACTACCCGATTTTCCGACTATAAATTATTTTACTTTTGAAACAAAATTTCACATTGCAATGTGTGTTCAAATGATTATTTCCGGGCAGACCTAGGGGAAGACATTCTCACTTTAATTATAAGCAGCCATTTCGGGCATTTTGTTACACAAGATGCAGGCTTAAGAATGATTGTATCTTTTAGGTCACAGGCTTCCCGAATGTGTCACGATTTTTTATGTTTGATTTTTTGTAAATATGTTACGCTGACTATGATTTTTTACTATTTTCGGGCAAATGCTTGACAGAATTTGGATATTTGAAGGGAGCTCCTTGTGCACGACTGAAATACACACCAAGAGAGTCAATTTCAGCCACTTCAAATCTGCTACAAAATTATCCATCCAGAAACCCAACGAGTGAAAAAACAAGAGATTCAGAAGATATGAAGCTTGTCACAGTCTACCTGGCGTTATTGTGATATCCAGAGTGGATCTATCGCAAGTGTATCTATGTCATGGTAGCTTGGTAGCTCGGGTTGAATATTATCATCGGCCAGCAAGAACATTTTTGCCCAGGTCGCCATTGGGGTGGCTGCCGGGGTGGGGTGGGGCTGGGAGATTGAGCAGGGGAGGGTGGAGCCCTTAAATCCCCCGTAGATACGCCACTGGACCCACTGGCCAAAGTTTGAACACAATGCCTATACTGTGAAGGAGTTAGCGATCAGAAATATCCATGGTGGAGGAACGTAAAACGCATTTTTCAATGTTGGAAAATGTTTGGAGAATTTAAGGAGAATTAGCTTATGATTTTGAATACTCATTGTGAAAGATTTTATTTGATGCGTCAGTTTGTAGGGATGAAGAAGCCGTTGATAGCTGGTCGTTTGTTGGCTACCGTACTAGAAAATAGTTGGTGTTTTAGTTCATTTGGGATGCAAAGCGACCCTTCGGCTTGAAATGCCTTTGAGTTAGTAGGTTTTACCGGAGAACTGTTACAGCTCCATGGTTCGAACATGGGCGGCGATCCTGGGGGGGGGGGGGGAGGGGGTGATATATACCCCCATGAAATTGGATGAGGGATACTGTAAACTATACCCCCCCCCCCCATGAAAACCAACCTCCATATTCAGAAACTATTTAAAACGTTAAGTATGCTACTATGAAAACTTCTTTAACAGTTTGATAGAACGGAAAAATAAAAGATTACAAAAATCCACGCTTTAAAATGTAACATAAAAATCGTTTTTCTAAAAGTAGAAGGGAACGTATTAATGTGACTCGACAGTTCTGTACAACCTCACATGGAGTAACTAAAACGTTAACATTTCACACATATGCACCAGTATCCTCAATCGCCCATCACCTTCGAAAGTGATCATTCATAAGTTTATTTCTCTGCTTTAAACAGAAGGTAAAAGTACGGTATCCATTTCTTACAAAGGCCTACTTATTCTGATAAGGTGACTTTTACATGCAGTGACAGAACATATAATATTTAAATGCCATCAAAAGTGGTAAAGACTTTTTATATAATTGCCCGATGTACCGTAACGTTTTTTCTGAAAGATTTAATTCTGTTACAACTTGGGTTTCTGCTTCTCCAGATGAGTTTTATTATATCGTAGTTTAAGCTCCAAACGGTTCTTTCAGTGATTTTTACTTTGAAAATCATATCATTATTGTTACTTTTATTCCTTTCGGTTCAGTTTTATCGACTTTCTCTCAGTATATATAGTAATATTTAGGTCATCATTAAGCCTTAGCATACTGTAATTCAGAAAATGACTGATGATTATAAACAATAACTTAATATTTAAGCACTGGCGGCAGAAGCGGGGGGGGGGGGGGGCACGTCCCCCCTAAATTTCTTAGCGAGGGGACGCCCCCTAAAATTCTTAGCGAGGGGAAGTCCCCCAAAAAATCAGAGAAGAAGTAAAAGAAACTTGGGAGCCTTGGACCAATTCAAAGTTGAGACTATAGTTAACCCACCACTAAACAGAGCAGCCGAAATTGACTTAGCCTATGTTCTGCCATTGTTTGCATGATTCTTGTCACGGTCCCCTGCGACCATGCTCTATGCCTGTGACCTAGTTTTTGGCTACAAATCATTACAAGAATCTGACATCCTCGCCCGGTCCGCAAACCAGGTGTATGTAGTATATCACTTGTCCAGTGAAACCGAACCTTTACTGTACTAGTGTTTTCCCTAAAAGTGAAGCATTGCCATTGCCATCACGTGAACGAACAGTTGACCAGTATTCACTCATCCATTGGCGTACGAGGGGGGGGGGGGGGCAGGGGGGAGGGGGAAGACTGCCCCCCCAAATTCCCCCTAAAATTCGGGCAGGGATCTGGCAAAATTCGGGCAGCCGTTTGAGCCTTAAAACCTGGTTTGTTTCTACTTACACAGAACACTCCTAGGCGTGCCCGATTTCCTTCAAACACTTGGCTGAAAAAATAATAAAAAAGCATGATAGTCACGGTACAATTTTCATGAAAACTCTAAAAGATACCAAAATTTGCGACACATTCGGACAACTTATGAAAAAACAATTTTTCGCCAGCCTCACTTCATATTCTTGCGCAAACCTTTGCCCGAAATGACACAATATTCGGGCAAAAGTTGCAAAACAAGTTCTGGGATATTTTAATTGCCAGATTACAAGGGGAGAGAGGATGTATACAGTCCCCAAAAATTTGCCCGAACAAATCAATCAAAAGCTGTCTTGTGACGCACCATATCACTAAATGACAATCACCAATAGTCACCAGAAGGATGAAACGTACTTGGTCGAGAGGTATTTGGGAAGCATATGAATGAGATGACGATTTTGCCCTTTTCAAAATGATCCACTTAAAATTCTGCGAAATTTTTTACCTGCCATGCTGTGGAGCCGAATTTCGGGCAATGGTAAACAAATCAGCGTAGCTTATTTGCTCACTCATACGAATTTAGTGTGAACAAATCTGCAAGTAAGTCTGCCCACAAATTCATGTAAAAATATCTAGCAACGTGACAAGCCGGGTTTTTCTCAAACGCCGTTAGTAGTATATAGTCGGGAGTTCGGGTCGAGTCATATAGACAGTTGTATCAATTCAGTGGAACTGGAATTCGGGCAAGAGTCGCAACAGAGTCACAGACATACGGTACTCTGTTTTTAAATCCGTTCTACAGATTTCCACGGAAAGATACAAGACCAGGTATTGTTTTATACCAGGGTTGTCCAACCTTTCGCAGCGATGGGCCACATGTAATGGTTATGATGGACGAGGGGCCGCATTCTATACTCGCTTTTTTTTTTAATTTTTCCAGACGCCCAAGGCAACAAAATGCAATCATTTCGAGTAGGGAACACTGGTTCATTTTCGTTTTTGATTGAACAAACAAATAAATTTTAGCAAAAATTAATGGTGTTGGGCAGAATATTCGGACAGAGTTTTTTTTTTATATTCCTCCTGAATCATTCTCAATCCGCCCCTGTGGACAACACTCCAATGTAGCTACATGTAGCAGACATTTGAAATGAATTATTTCATTCAAAAGTAAGCATGCCATAGCGGACGGCGAAGCCTAAAGTAGTCACCAATTAATCTGCTTATTGAATAATTTTGCAATATAGATTATTTCTGACGGGCCGGACGGAACCTTTTCACGGGCCGGACCGTGACCCGCGGGCCGTAGGTTGGACAACCCTGTTTTATACATTCCCAGGTGCGGTATATCATTATAATATGAAGCCTTGGGATTTTCGAGGGTTTCTGAAGTTTTTCAATTTTCAAAATTATATTGATGATGATCTCATGCTGCATGACGTAAAATAGTTTGTAGAACGCGCAAGCAAACTCATTTTCCAATGATTATAGCTGAATGTAGTCATCCAATGGTTAGTGGTACACTTCATCTGGGAGTTTTCTGACCTTTCTGTAGATTTCCTCATTTTTGGTGAAAATTTTATTGCAAACGAAAGTTCAAAATATCGAAGGCTTTGATTCTGCTTATAAGCCTGGGAAAGGCCATTTCCGGCTGTCTTAGGGGTTGCGATTTTTCAAAATTTTCTGTACGCTCCTCGCCAACTGATGGTGGCGCTCCGCTTAGATAGTCTTTCCGGCAGAATTACATTTTTCGGGCAGAGAATCCTCTGCCCTCCAAAATGAAATGCTCCCGTCCGCCTATGCACTCATCATAGGTGAGTCATTCACTTACAGTAGGCTATTCCCACTACATTTGTTCATCATTTTTGTTCATTGGATTCACCGTAAAATGTTCCACAAACGGCTTAGATTGCACGAGAGAGCTTGTAGAATCTCAGAGCTTCCAGGGCCCTAAGGCGGGCCCTGGACCCACGCCAGTGGGACTTCGCGCTACGCGCACATGGGGTTCGTTTCACGAGTCCAACCATTCCATCTTGTTCACTGATTGTCCCCCCCCCCCCAAAAAAAAAAAAAAATTTTATGCTTCCGCCGCCACTGTATTTAGGCCTTCGTTAAGAATACTAAAAGGGACGTGATTATAAACAGTGTACACAAAAATATAAATTGATTCATTATACAACTATAAAGAGCCCGAGGAGTATTGCCAATAAGAAATACAGATTCTTCAGTTATCTCAAACTTTTCATATTTCCTTAAATAGAGAACCCAGAATCCAAAATTTTCTCCAGTACACTATGCTCCACATTTTCAAAACTTTGCTGAATAAGGGCAAAAATTTCGGCGGGCTTCGCGTCCCCACAGAACTGATGTTCGCAATTAAATAAAAGAATAGGAAAATTTGGGTGTTTGCCTCCCCATCCCGATCGGAAAAGTCTAGCTACGCCTAACTGAGCAGCTGAGCAGTAGGCCTGCTTCAAAGTATCCACGGTCTTACATCCCACCCCACAGCACGAAGATTCTACCTGTGTAATTACAATCCAGAATATCCATTAAGAACGCATAAAAGTTCAAAACTTAAAACAAGAGACTGCATACGTAGTAGTCAGATAATGCCGTTGCCCATCATAAGGTTTTACAGACCTAACAGAGCAGTACTTTAAAGTATCTGCGGTCTTTATTCCCATCCACAACACAAAAAGATGCTACCTTTCTGAATACAACCAGGGAGTTGCAACTCCCGGATGCGGATGCAGCTTGAAGACAGAATACCTGCTAAGAAACAAAAAGCTTCAAAACTTAAAACAAGGGACTTCATACGTATAAGATAATGTTTTCTCCTATCAATTAATAAGTAGCCAACACATGGCACACGTGGGCTACCTTGCGACTGTGTGAACATAGTTCGGTAAGGCTCATGACATCTTTGATTAATTAGTGGCTGTGTGACAAATTTAATTAAATTAATTAGTACCTGTTCAGGTTTTGTTTTGGCGAAATCCCAGTATTTATTCACCTGGACTGAATGTCAATATATATGCGAGGTTTGTTTATTTGATTTCTGTGTACTGAGGAAATGAGGGGTGAGTCTGCATAAGCCCCCATCATTATTTTCCTAGATTAACTAATACCCAGTATAGTTTATTTTTCATGTGGTGAAAAAGGGGGGAGCTGAGGCCGTAAAAGCCCTCCCTTGGATCCAAGGCTGCGGTTACGGTGGGAAAGTCTCAAGATTTTTTCGGGCAGGGGAGGTTGATACCACTGGTGTACGTAGGGAGCATTGGGCCAGCCCCCACCACACGGAAACCATATTTTTATCCTAAAATACGTACTTAAGTAACACAAATTTTACTTCAAAAAGTAGAGTATGTGGCACCAGATCTATTGCATGTAAGGACACCCAAGGGGTGGGGCGTCTCCCTAAGGTACCTTCAGCAATGCCATTTTTAACTCCTAAAAATACGGAAAATGAGCAAATTTCTCAAATTTTACTTGAAAAGGTAACATCTGCGCATGGCACCGTGACTGGCTAGACTGCATATGAGGACACCTTTTTCAAAAATTTTCGAACTAAAGGAGAGGGGCCTTAGACTCTTTCCGCGGCCAGCATAGACGAACGAAACCGGGGAGGAACGGAGGTCTGGGGCGGTGAACAATATTTTTATTTATCTTGCAACTGAACAGATATTAAGAGTAAAATCATACAATGACGAGGATTCGAGCAGTCATAAAGACAATTTCATCAATTTAGCGGATCTTGAATTTAGCCTATTGAAAGCGTTACACAATAGAGAAAATGAGCATACCTTCAATTCCATTGTATAGTTTCCTCCGGAAAAATTAAGACCATTTTGATTAACATGGAAATTTTCTGATCATTTAGCAAGTTGCTGATTTTTGAATATTGTAAAGGAAAGCTAAAATGAAGACTGCTAAAATTCTTGTAACAAACGTGAAAACACAAATTTCGGCTATCTGAGGGTTCACGATTTTTCAAAATTTTCTGCGCGCTTGGCGCGCCAACTAAAAGAGGGGCTACCGTGAGACAATCTTTCGGGCAAAATTGCATTTTTCAGGTAAAGGTATTTTTTGTAACTTTCCAATCAATTTGCAGTTTGCGAACTTATTTTGAAGTGAAAGTTTTATTGCAAACGACAAACCTAGTTAATGAATGCTTAGATTCTACTTATAAGTCTGGGAAATGCTATTTCCCGCCATTTAAGAGACCGATTTTTTGAAATTTTTCTGTACCCGCTCCTCACCAACTGATCATGCATGGCACTCCGCTTAGATAAACTTTGTGCTCTCTGTGCTCCCGCCTACGCCAACTCACTGATGTTTTTTATTCGAAAAAATCATAAAAGTGTGGAAATTTAATTTTTTTTTTTACTTCAAATGGTGCATTAAATTGCATGTTAAGACATGAAATTAAAAAACAATTTTTTTTCACAGTTTTTCACCATTATAGCCACCAAAATTGAACTTTCAAGACTGTTCCTGTCGGTCAAAAATCTTGCACCATTTTGCATCAAGGCTCCCTGGAAAGGTAAAATAATTCAAAGGGGAGGGTCTTCTCCCTTTAGACCCGTCCCCCCAGGTTGGCAACCGCAGTGCCATTCAACATACTTCATCGCCGCCACCCCCCAGAGGAATCCTGCGTACGTCACTGGTTGATGACGGTAGACGGTAGAAATATAGGCGTGGATCCAGAGGCGGGTGCGCCAGCTCCAGTCTTCTGCTTTTCGAGTTAATCACTCACCATGTTTTTCTTTGGAACGATGAGGCCTACATGTACCAAAGCAATAATCAACCTCAAGTTTTATGCATTGCGTTTCTTGTAACTGTGTAAAGAACAACCCACCCTGATCTACAGACCTCGGATCGCAAAAGCACTTTCGTGTAGAGGGCGTTGTTACAGTAAACAAAACCTCATAGACGTCATGAAGTGATTTATGTTCTGTGCTTTCATCGACATCGTACGTAGCCTGTGTACGTCGGCTAGCTAAGGCTACAACATCATCCTGTGGACGTGTACTGGCTCCGTACGTACCTTATACACTCTACTGTGGTATATACCGTACCACATACTAGCATAGCCTAGCCCAGTTGCTGCAGCCTGTCACATCACAGACAGTTGCTAAAATCCGTCGTTTTCATGCCCGAGTAGAAATACTGGGACTGTCAAAAGAAGGGCAACTGTAACGGCTCGATATACATCTCCGAGAAAATTGAAAACGATGAAGGGAGGGAACTCATGAAATCCACCTGAATGTCGGAACTTCGGAAGGTATAGGCCTAAAGGTCTAACTGTAAGTTAGTAACTCTTACGTTAGCCTAGCCTACCCTATTTTTTGCAAAGAGGCCCTAGCCTTGCTTAACGTTAGGCCTAACCTGCAGCCTAATTGTGATTGTCCCATTGCCAAACAAAAAGCACTTCCTGCCATAAGGTCTTACTTAGCCATAAGACCATTATTTAGGCGTTGGTAAGTTGGTTTTTGTCACTGTTTGCCTTGGTCTAGGATAATACGGTAATGCATAGCCCTCGAACAGGGCTGTGTGTTGGTTACATGGCAGGATTTTTCCTGGGTTTAGAATTGAACGCCGTGCATCTGATGTGCCCAGAGGTGAATCGCCGGTCTGGGGGAGGGGTATAAGGGGAAGGGGACCCCCTTTTGGGACACCCCCTTTTGGAAATTTTTTGACTCATGCAAGTTCTTAGGGCTAGGTGTGAAATGGTGACACTCTCTTGAGGTAAATTAGTGAACAAAATTTCTGTAAGTTGATGCCAAAATTATCACTGGCTGCTCAGGGAGAAGGAAAACAAAGTTTGTGTGAGGCTTAAAGGCCCAGTTCTCTTACCCCAAACAGTGCCAATTCTCCTAACCTTCTTACTTAAGCCCCTCCCACAATTGTCTGAAATTTATCCTCTTCGAGACACACTCTCAGTTTATTGCTTCAAGGTGAGTATAGAAAAGTTCTATGTGCATAATCAAAACACTCTCAGTAGAGTTCATGCTGTTTAATATAAGCTGTGGTAATCTGCATTATTTGAATTAACAGTCAATCAAAATGCTGGGCCAATGGAGAGCTTCTGTACCCCCTACAAGAAGTGTAGTTTGGGGTGAGAGGACTGGCCCTTTAAATGGACAAAATTTTTGGCGAGTTTTGCGAGACTTACACTGTAGCTCCCAGTCCTTAAGAAACTCATCGTTTGGTTTAATTTCTGTTCCATTTACACAGCTTGCGCCACCCCCCCACCCTTGTTGGGAAAATCCTGAGGCAACTAAGAAGTGTATATAATGTTCTATCATAGGCAATTTATATAATTCAAACACTCTAGGCTAGGCCTAGTACCATTCATGCTGTGTAGTATAAGCTTTGGTACTCTGCATTGTTTGAATTAGCTGTCAATCAAAGAGCTGAGCCAATTGAGAATTTCGGTACTCCCGTACCAAAATTGTATTTAGTGGTGAGAGGTTTGGCCCATTAAAAGCATTTGGTAAGTGTTGCAAGTAATTTGAAGTAGCTAAAATAGTATTTTGCCCTAATTGAGTAATGTTACAGCAGTCACATAAAAACAATGCACCAGGCTCTCCATCAGCAGGCAGTATGTTCACCATTAGTTGTAAAAACACATTACCGAAGAGAAAAGGACTTCAAGTACGGTACTTGGCAAGTCTGGCAAATAGGCTCTGTGACATGAAGGCCTATTTAGACTAAGCAGACCCCATATATGTAAAGATAGTTTGCTCCTAGGTATCAGAGAGCTGTAACTTAGATGGAGACAGAATTCCAGAATGGAAGTTTCAGTTTATGCTAGACTTAGAAGTTACAGAATAACTAGATACCTGTACACCAAACTGAATGAAAGTAAGCTCTTCAATTGACTCAACAGCATTTACTTTCTTTGCTTGTACGCTTTGATATCTTTCACAATCTCATTCCAGTCAACTTATCCTAGGATAAAAGGCTAATTGAGAACAGTACTTTTATAAGGCTTGTACCACCAACACTTTAAGAGCACATGCATTGAAAATCAACAGGACAGTTTAAATGAATGAATGAATTCAATTTGCTTTTCCTAACAAGGCATGACCTGCAAGCAAGCTGTAGCAAGTCTTTTTTTTTTTTAACAATGAGGATTAGAAGTATCCTGAAATTTCAACTACATATGTTTTTTTTTACACTTGTCTCTATGCACTAGGGCTGTGACGGTTAATCGGTTAACCGGTTAACCGACCGACTCGTCGGTTACTCGTGCGTCATTCCTCTTCATAGATTAACCGTTTTTGTATTGCCAATAATTCAGTCGCCGCGGTGTGGCTTTGTAAGTAAACTGTTACACAAACATCTCGCAACAAACAGTGTCAGTTTCTCACAAATTATTGCTCAAACAATAACTGTAAAAAGAGTTTTAAAATCGGCCGTTCGATTGAGCGGATTAATTCCGCGGCAGCTCCCCGAATAAAGTACATTATGATGAGTGACAAGTGGTGCATCCATTGTTACTTTCTTTGGGCAGAACTTCGTGTCCTCGTCTCCTAATCCCTTCAATAGCAACACCCAAGCACAACTTTAGAAATTAGCGGCATGTTTGAGAGTTTACCAAGCGAAAAGAAAGGCACAAGACAAGCAGGGAGCTGTAACAAAAGTTACCAAGCCCTGTATTTCTATGGCAATAAAACCTCCGCGAGACCATGATTGGAGCACAAAAGTATATTTGAATAAGTCTTCCCACTGTAGCTAATCGAAATATTTTATCATGCTACACCACCGTAAATTTCATTATTTTTCATTATTAGTAGCAGTATTTGGAAAAAAATTTAACCCTTAAAATACGATCGTAAGCATCAGATAATTCCCGCCATTTTGTTCTTTGCCCAATATCATATTAGTAAAATGGAACATTCCATGTTGACTTTAATGAATAATCATACGCTGTTAGTTGTACCGACTGGGTTGTAGTTGCTATAATAAACTGTACTGTAGAAGTCAACCCTACGATGCACGTAAAAATAACGATCTAATTTTTAGCGGTCTTGGACAGCAAAAAATGGACTCGATTAACGTTATCTTATGGTTCCCTTCTGATATAAATATCCCCGTATTTTTGCCACTTCTTGTCCAAACCTTACCGTCTTGTTTTAAAATAATCAGCAATTGAAATGCACTTAAGTCAGACCCCGAAAAATCCAAGTACGCAGAGATTTGTGATGCCGATTCTTGGAGAATGTAGCACGGGGCTTGGCCGGCTGCACAGGTCCAGCTATGTTAGCCTGGGAAGTGCGATCGCCATAACGCAAACTCAATGGGGAAATTCGTTCGGAGGTCTGGTATTTTCACACACTAAATCCCATAGGCGATGGCGCGAGTTGGGATTGGCTGACTCAGAATCAACGTATTTGAACCAATCACAATGCAGAGGTAATTCAAACTTTGCAACAGATCGTGTGCATATGATGTCATCGAGCAAAACATGGTCCCTTGTTTAGTGGTAAAAACGGATACGCACGCAAGTCTACTGCATGCATGGGACCATGTGCGTAATTGTTTTCGTTCAGAACGACGTCATAAGATAACATTCCATACTCCTACTGTAAATAACATTACGATAGGAATGCTGGGAATTCCTTAATTTATGCAGGAAAATAGGGCTTGGTTGTGCTGTTTGCGGCTGGTGGGCCGTTTACAGTGCAATTGTACAGATCGCTACTATGACACACACGTGAGCGCTGTACATGTATTGAACACTGCATCGCAAGCAAGCTGCATTAAAACAGTGTGGGAGTGTTTCATGAAATAATTGACAATATAACATAGGGTCAGGCGGGAATACAACAGTTGGTGGAATGTTAAGAAGTGCACGTGGTCTGAAGAAAGCTTCAGTAAATGCGGGATGGGTTTTTACTGTGAAAAGATGATATAAACTCAGCGCAAAATGCCAACATTTTTGCCACGTACTTACATGGGAGAACATGACTTACCGCGCCATTTTAGACTTGCACTTTCCTGTACAAAAGTGATGGCGCTCTTTGGAAATGTTGATTTTTTGTTGTTGTGTGAACATTACGTCATTTTCGGTTAAACGGTTAACCGCCGGTTAATAAAATCGGTTAAACGGATAGTGAATTAACCGAAAATGCACAGCCCTACTATGCACTAGCGTAGCCAGCGGGGGGGAAGGGAGGGCAGAGTGCCCCCCTACAGAAATTTTGGGGACGCGAGGGGCGATGTTGAAAAAATGAAGGAGAGCCAATAAAAATAAATAAATAAAAAAAAAGGTAAACGACAAGAGGAGGGAGGGAATCCGGGGCATTTTTTTCGGGCTTTTCGGGGGGGGGGGCCCTTAGTCGTTACGATAAAGTAAGGAGTCCCTGACGGCGACTAGTCTCCCAGATGGTTGGTTTTCCTGTTTTTTGCTCTCAAGGGACAATTTCCCTAATAAGAACCCCAAATTTTTGGCCCGCTGTAGATTCACTCCAGTTTTTTCAATACTTCCATTCCACATATCTAGAGAGTGTAAGTCCTCTCAACCTTAACAAGTAACAGGTACGCAGATACACAGGTTATTTAGAGGTCGTAAATTTCATCCCATATCACAAAGCCTAGTTGCTGTTCTCTTGTGTGTGTCATGGGATAGGTCAGTTGGTGAGTGACTCACAGAGCATAGTTTGGCTATTTTATCGGGTATCAGGTGGTTTCAACACAATGTATGTTATCCCCGATACTGTCTACAACCCCTACAGTTTCTATTTTTTTCTTTTTGTTCTTAATGATTACATAAGCTATGTTATTTTTGTAAGCCTACCAAAAATTTTCGCGCTCTTCGCGCGCTTTGCAATTTCACGATTCAGACTCAAAAGAACACTAACTCGGCTTTTAAAATATTAAGTGATATTGTGCAAAATGTGCCCCAGGCTGCAATGACATGGGATAGTTAGGCTCCTTTATATCCCCTTCTTACTCCCCCCTCGACATAGGGGCTGTCGGAACTTGTGGTCGCTGACATGGCCTGTCCCCTGTCGGGGATAATCTGTCGCCTTCCCATGGTCGGTTTAGTTACTTTGGCTTTCTCAAGAGTTATTTCTGCGATAAAACCCAAAATGTTCGGTATGCTTTGCACACTCTTCCTCAGTTCCGTTACCTAGAGCTAATAAAGTACAAACCCTTCCCATCTTTTCATGTAAATTAATAAGTAGAATAAATGGATTAATGTACATGTAGGGAATTTCATTTCATTTCGCTAAACTTAGTTAATAATCTCTTGTGTCAGTCGTGCGGTACGGACTCGAAGGAGAAAGTACAATGTAAGTTGTGCCCGATAGGGCCCAAATGCTGGGACAATTGACCTACATAAGCTTTAAATAAGTACAGATTCTTTTTAGTGTAGGCTAACCCAAAAAATTTTCCCCCGCTTTTCCACGGTTAAATCAATGCGGAAATATCTTCCTCTAGCTTATACAAATTTGATGTCGTATATGAATCGCAATGGCAGGTATAGTGCACAGGTTTTCTTCAAACCTCCCTCACCAACTCATCAACGGCATCCTGGCTGTCGAGGCTTGGGGTCGCTACCCACCCTACCCCTCGCCCGTTCGGAGAGTGGCCCTTCGTCAGGCAAATCCTGGCGCCAAGCCTGGAGGGAAGAAACATTTTTCCAGTTTTGACTTGTATATAATGAAGCAATGAACTAAAAATGGAAGCTGCATTTTTTGGAGAGCGGCAACTATTTTGGAGGAGCGGCCAATTTCGCTAGGAGGGCGTGTCGCTCCTCTAAAACCCCCTGTGGAGAACACTGGAATCTAGTATAAAAAGAACAAAATATAGCACTATATTGCATCTAAGTTCTTCCAGACAGCAAAATATTCCAAAAGGGGAGGGTGACACCCAGGGAGACAGGCCCGTAGCCAGGGGGTTCAGGGGGTTCGCACTTACTCCCGCCCATACCTAACTTTTTTCATTTTTATTTTTTTATTTCAATGGAGTTTTGGCGTTTTTCAGGGCAAAATGTCAATTCCGCTGGTTTAGCCAACTAAATGTAAGCCTTATGAGTAGCTGCTTTGTTTCAGTGCAACACAATTCCCTAGGGCCCCATTGACTGGTACAGTAACCCTCTTACAGTCACACACTAACCCTGCTAATTCTTGAGGGAATAAGGAAAACATTGATACAAGATTGAAAATGTCCAAAAATTCCAACCTAGGTGTTCACCAGATTGCTCAATTTTGATGTAAAATTGCAAAATCTCCTTTGGGTAGGAGGGGCAGGACCACACCCTCTCCCCGTTCAGTCGCTCGGCTCCTCACGTGGGCGCTTCGCTCCCTCAAGAAAATGCCGCGCCCCAGTGGCAGCGATGAAAAATGAAAAAGTTTGGGCTAAAGTATGTTCAGCCCCTCAATATTTGTCAAGTGCTCCAATTAAGAAGCGGGGAGAATTTCGAAGTTGGGCTGAACATATTCTTGCTTAGAACACTCGGGAAGTGCCATTTACGGCCATCTGAGGGGTTTGTAAAGCCAAATATTTCCTGCTACACTCCGCGCCAATCAATGGTAGAGCTCCGCTTAGAAACATGTATTAACATTTTTCATAGATTGATTTTTTTGGCATTAATTGAGAAATTTCAGAAATGAGATCCATATTTCCAGGCTAGGAACATGCAGCATAAAACACTCTGGAGGTGCCGTTTTCTGCCATCTGAGGGATTTCTAAAACCAAAAATTTTCTTGTACGCTCTGTGCCAACCGATGGTGGTGCTCCGCTTAGATAGTCATGTCGCTCAAGATTGGAGACGATGAGTCGACTTTGCCCCCCTCACAAGAAAATCCTGGCTACGCCCCTGTCTCTATGCTTGGAAAGACCAGCTTTTACTTTCACTCTCCTGACAACTGGCAATGCAGTGGCAATACAGAAAACCTGTCGTTCTCGAACTGTAGCAGAGGACAAATTTGAAATTGTACGCCTTTTGTGTCTTCTTACTAATCCCATGCTAGCATGTAATAGAAAAAGAATTATACAATAGAAAGATTACCGAGTGGTCTTGATGGCATATACCTTACAGTACTGCTCAAAAGTTGCTAATGAATTGCTCTCCTGTTTCCCGCAATCCATAGCAGGATGAGTGCGGGGAATCTATTTTTCCGCCAAGCGCACTCCATGCAAAAGTAGCGAGGATGTACCGTTGCATTCTGTGGTTTTAACAAGCCTATTCCCCTATTGTTGTAGACTTACTTAGCTCTTTAAATGAGTAAGAACATAACAGGAAAATCTGGGAATATAACGGACAGCTAGAGCAGCGGAATATTCATTGTAACAGGGAGTTGGTTACAAGCTTCTCTCAATCTAATTGTTGTTTTAGTGCGGTGTCACTGTTAGCCAAAACAGTTCCTGATGTGAAAGTCGTATTCACACGGGCCAGTATTGGCAATAGGCCATACATACACAACCATTGCTATTCTTAACTTGCACGGCGAGTGTTACTTTCTTATCAGCGATATCCTGACACTACAGTAGAACAGCTTACTGACCATTGCATGTGCAGGTTTCTTATTAAATGTTTCAATGCACCCGTAAAAGGGTGCAATATCATCGAATGGTTGCTAAGGTAAGTGTTACAGTAATTTTACATGCAGCGAAATAATGCAAAGTTAGCGCAATTGTGCTAGCTGTTCCATACATGCGATGACTGCAACAAGCATTTTCAATTCACTCTACAGTATTGCATGTGATTGCGGTCATTATGTCATAGTTGTAAAGTGTAGGCCTAGGAACTTCTTTTGCTATGACTGTTTGCTATTTTTTATAAATTAAGCAATGCATAGGCCAATTGTGACTTTCTTATGAAAGACACGATCCGAGCGAGTCATGTTGCAACTTGCTCGTGACTTACAGACTGTACTGTTGTAGGTTAATCCTAATGTTAGGCCTATACCCTATGCCTATGTAAATGAGGGCTGCCTACAAACTAGTAACAATAATACTGATTTAGCTTAGTTGTACCGTAAGTGTTGTACTGAAACCGGTGCTATGGTCGAGTGGATAAAGGCAGTGGCATTTGAAGGGATGAAACTTAGCAACGGGAAGGTCTGGAGTTCAATTCCTGGCTGGGTCAAAGTAAGGTGGGTTTTTCATCCAAGAACAATCTACGGTTTCCCCATCTAAACTGGCCTTTCAAAAAATACCAAATTTGATCCAACTAATGAATTGGTTGCCACCGAAGTGAAGTTGTAATTCATAAGTCAACGGCTTCTCCCACAATCGTGGTCGCTTAGCGTCGTAAAACACTGCTTCCACAGCATTAACCATTTACTTCTTTCCACAGCAAATACATCATACTGCTCTTCTCGAGTGGAGAGAAAAAAGTAAGACATTTTACTACAGGGGAAGAAAATAGAAAAGAACCTTGTTTTTCTCTGAAAAAAAAATATAAAGTTTCAGCGCCCTTTTTTCAGTTGAGAGTTGCTTAAAATGATGTCACTTCTAATGATTCTAAATAAGTACCCATTTCATTTACTGTGAAAGATTTAATGTACACTGTGCTGTTATGGTGAAAAAACAAGAATTTTTGCCATCACATTTTTTTATGTTAGGGTTGGGATAACATATATTTCATGATGTACCCCATGAATAACCACAAAATTCTCTCCTTTTTTGCTTAAATAAACATTGAATGATGATTTAAACTACAATCTGGTTTAAGATGAAATTATATGTACAGTAAGAACTTGGGGTAATCAATATGACAATTAACTTAAAGATTTCACGAAATTGAAAGAGTTTAACCATTTTTGCACAATGGAAGTTTCCTATTAATAGAGAGATTTTCTCTTTGCACGGTTGACCCTTGACATACATTGAAATAGTGTGGAGGTCAACGGTAAACCGTGGGGCTATTTAAATATTCTACATTGAGACAATGATTGAATTAAAAATTATTAAACCCACCTTAGGGACTTTTTATAGCAGTTCTGTTTCACAAATATGAAAAGCCATTTTTGATGTGTTATTTATCAAAAATATTTGTTCTCTCCCTCCCAGGAAGGCTGTTTTGATCTGCCCTCTCCCCAAGAAATATTTTTGCTTGTACTGTAAGCTATCCCTCCCCCCTTCTGTACCCTGCTCAGCCACCAGTCTCCTGAATAGATTAATGACAAAACTAAACGATGTAAACCACCCATGGGTGCCTTATTTTGGTTACTTTCCTGTCCTTATTAGAAAGACTGGATATGGACAGAAGTCTGTAGTGCTTAAGAAGTTACACTTCTTCCCTGTGAAATATTTAAAAGCTGTTTTTATTGTGTTGTCATTCTGCAGTTGTTCTTCATAATGCTTACATCATGACATTTGTCATTAAAACATTCCCTTCAAAATACACAACTCTTTTTCACCAATTGACATGCGTTGCCCAAGACTAAACACTTCTCCATATACCTTTGTACAGGCTTCCGACGATCCTCGACAAAAATGATGGGACAAAGCAAGTAAACCAAGCAATGAATGGTTCACCAACCCCCACTCCTCCATTCAATGTTGCAGTGGCCTAAGCCATCCTGAAACTTCAACATCGATACGGGGAGCGGGGTTTTGTCCCATGTATTTTTGTCGAGGATTGTAGTTTCTTTGTTACTTTGTGAAATTTGCTGCACAAAATGATCCTGTTCCTTCAGTTGGGTGATACTGTATGTCAACTAAATTTAAACACAATGTAAACTGTTAAACTACTTAAAAACTTAATTTGCCACAGTGCTACCCATGTGATTCTGAGGAACTGAAACATTTTGAGTGAAGAAAATGAGTGTAAAACAATTATTTGTAATTTTTGACAAAATTACTGGATGTATTGATGTCGCAACACAACTATGTGTGTTTATTTTGCAGACTTCCTGCTCTATATATGTTTGTCAACATGTATATTGCAAAAAGTGAGCAACATAAAGGTCATTGACCCTGGGAACGTGTAGGAAGGTGCATGGAATAATGGAAGAAGAGCAGGATCAGAGTGATGCTGCCCTCTCTGATGTGACCCAACCGCCTGACATTGTCATTCAAGAACCGTCCAATCCTGACACAGAATTTGAAATTGCATCTAAGCCCGAGGAAACATTGACTGAATCAAGCAAGGGACAGACTGATACTTGCCAAGAAGTCACTCCTGCTGTCAATGGAGATGATGGACAGCAGCTAGTGACATCGAGACAGGGTGACGCTTCATCTTCTTATGGAGAGGACAAAGAAATGCAAAAGGAAGAGGTTGGGGAAAAGGTAACAGAAGAAACAAGTGGTAGTATAGGAGAAGAAATGGATGTGAATGAGGGCAAAATTTCTCCACATAGGACTGAAAATGTGGAAAATAATGTAAGTGTCAGTGAAGAAGATGTAAGCAAAGGAACTCATCAGAGATTATCAGAAATTTTACCCATTAGTAGAAAAGATGAAGAGGTAGTTATTAAAACATCACAAATTCAGAGTCAGGAGACCAATGGGGACAAGGAAACTGCTTCCAGCAGTCATCCATGTAATGGAACATTTCATGAAAAAGATGGTATAGTAGATCCTACCCATAATCATTCCAACCTAGGGACATCTGAATCAATACCAAGTATATCAGAATCTGATTCAGCAAAGAGTACTAATATAGAAGAAAATGCTGCTGCCCAGGGTAAAACTGATTCCGTTAGTACTTCAAATATAGAAGAAATAAGAACTCCAAACTCCACTGAGAAAATTCAACTTGGGATTGAAGAAAGTGTGAAAGATGTGAGAGAAGTATCTTCTCACAAAATTGACAGATTAGAAGGAGCAGACAGAGGTGGGAATGAAGATGACCTTGAAAATGCAGAAGATGCTCTTCTTTCTCAGTTAGATGCAGAGTTAGATGATGGCAGTGAGAGCAGTGACCCTGCAGACATTGACCTTGCAAATGGGCTGACCAAGGAAGCAGTTCTAGAGGGTCTGGTGGAGTACCAAAAATTGAAGTCTGAGCTAGAGGCAATGAAACAGAGACATAAAAAGAAATCACTAGATTTGGAGAGGTAAGGAACTTTTAAGCAATGCTTGGTATTTGTTTCAGTTAAATATGTTGACCAATGATGGATGGTGCATTAGTCCAGGATAATGCATGTTCTGATGTGAAGCAATATCCACAACTTAACAGATTTAAAGAATTAAATCTCCACTCTTTTAGTACTGGTGTACATGTCCTATGAAGGTAGGACTTTGGCAAATAGCACTTGTGGCATGCAGTATTTAAACCTTTGCTTTGCAAAGCTTATTTTTACATTTCTTAACAGGAGTAAGAGCTTTGCTGACTGTATTTTCCCTATTAACAAATATTTTCCTTATTAACAAATTAAATGTTAAAGTGTTAGGTGTCCCTTTGCTGTAGAATCTTGACAAATTGGCTACAGTATTTAATACTGTTTAATCACATATATTTTTTCATTCAACAGTTAAACCTTAAACAATGGTATATTTTTAAATTGTAACTTTTTATTTGTGTCCTGCATTACAGATTGAAAGGTGAAAATGAAAGTCTTAGAGATCAACTGACTGAATCAGAGAGACAGAAATCTTCCAAGGATGCTCAGTTGGATGAGAAAGAGAATACTATTAAAATTCAACAATTTAAAAATAAGGAAGTGAGTCTTAATGTACAGTATCCTGAAAGAATGGTGAAGCAAACATTTTACTATTTTTTTGATATTTGCTATGACCTTCATCTTATCTGAAAGTTCAAAACTGTGATTTTTGCCAGTACTTATTGTGATGTTCTGTTACTAGGATTCAACAGAGTGTTTTGTGTTCATGTATCATCTGTCTTAAGTAGTCTATGAATAAACACATATGTAATGTTTGAGAGAGAAAACTGTACTAATACTGAAGTCTGACGGAAAAAAAACATTGAAAGAGTGGATCAGTAAACAGTAATGTACTGCAGTCTTGAATCAGATTAAATCAAGATGCCATTTATGTTACATAAAGTTATAACACTCACTACCAAAGAAATAGCTGCCCATTGGACACCCAAACTTTAACTTTGGGTGGTCCATATGGAATTTTAGTTGTTTTGAGAAACCACAAAAATTGTGTCATACTGTCTGTTAAAAATTGAAAGAAGAGTCATTTGCAACCTGTTACCTAACTAGTATTGTTCTCAGGGAGGTTTGGGAAGGGTTTTTACCTCTTTATAAATGCAAGCTTCTGCCAACTATTTTCAATGCTAAGGGGCTCTTGAAGGATTCCTTAAAAGCTCTAAGAAGCACTTCACCGATTCAATTAATGACATCTTCATCTTGTGCTATGGTGACTCTAAATCTCCTTACTCTCTAACTTGGTACCAGCTCATTTGAAATACCCTCTCCAGGACCCATTAACTTCTGGTAATTCGCTGTTTCAATGGCTTTTGACAGGGCTGTAAGCACATATATTTAAGGAATAAACTGCATTTGTGGGACTGTTGTTGATGAATGAACAATGGAGGCTCCAAATTCAGAAAAATAACGAACGAGGTGAAGCTGAGTCCGTTATGTCTTTCAGATTTAGAGTCAAGACAGAATTATTCACCAACAATAATCTGACTAATGTGGTTTAAATTCCTTTTCTACCACTCAAAAATGTCCTTTGGGGGTTAATTTCTAGTGGCTTCTACAGATCATTATAAAGGCTGGTATGTTGGAGAATAACCTGTCAGTGTTAAACCAATCAGAATGCAGGATTCTAAATAACCAGTCAGTAATGGTGTTAAGACTTTGTTTTTTCCAAACTCCCCATGGCTCTTTTGCAAAAAGGTTATTTCTGGCTTGGGTCCTTTGGGTGACATCATATGTTACTCTTGAAGGAGCTCTACTCCCCAAAGGACCTGCAGTAAATACCTTGGAGGTTCACAAAACTTAATGTTACCAACCTGTTGGTATTATTTACATCATACTGTAGGTACATGTTGTGTGGCTTCCATCTAAACCACAGTCAGTGCTGTAGTGTGAGTATGGGACCATGTGTACGAGTATTGGTACAGGTACCAGGCTACGAGTATGGGTTCGGGTACTGGTACCAGGTTATGAGTACGGTTACAAGTACAGAATCTTGTACTTGAGTACTGGTATGAGTACGGGTACGGGTACCACAACACTGACTACAGTACCTGAATAGAACAGATACTACTTGTGATCTTAGCCAAAATGTGTTGAAGAATTGACATAGTTGAATGTAAAGTTTGAATTTCAAGTCTTATGTTTTCCTCTGAAATTAGTTTTGTGCCATTTCAATTATTTTGAAGTGAGAATGCAAAATTTGCCATGTAATCGAAAGTGTTATGAAAGGCATAGAAACTCCATGTCTTGGACTCCTGAACTTTGTAGTATTCATTCAAATGTTTGATTGTTAAATGACTTCAGTATCAGGTGAATTTTTTGTATTGAAATTGTCTGTTCTGACTCTACAGCTTCAAGTTGTGATAGAGCAACATAAAGAAGACTTGGACAAGTCCAGGGAGAAACTTCGCGGTCACGATGCTGCAGCAAAGAAGGCGATCTCTCAGTTACAACAGGAGATGGTTGTGAGAGTAAACCAGGTAGGTCATAGGTCAAACATTTTCTGTTGGCCCACTTCATGTGATGCTGTGCTTTGTTTACTCCAGTATGTTGGAGGCTCTTATCCATGTAGACGAATCCGATTAGCGCTTGTTTTTTAGTGACTGTAGGCAGCCATTAGTGGGGTCCATCAGCCTTTAATCGTCTTCATTTATTGTCTATGTGAATTTCAGATCCTCATATTCAGTGAAGGTGAACAAATTTAGATACACTTCAATGTGCAACCATCCATGGAACAGGTAAGAAAGGAATTTAAAGATTAAACAAAATGGACCCCAGTAATAGATGACTCAAATCAGACCATCACAATCTGTCCAGATTCATCTATATGTGTTTTTCATGTTGTTGTTCTAGAGTGCATACTTGTAGAGTGCATGACAGTTGTTTGTGTATCAGTAGTATTAAACAAGTAAATGCATAGTGTGCATTCCAATTATATGGAACAAGCCAGGGAGTCACAATTGGGGAAAAAAGCCCCACTTGTTGGATTTTACCCTCCTTCTAGGGGGAAACAAATTCTTCCTACCCACAGGACAGAAACCCTGAGAAAGGAATCCTTTTGATTGTGTGGTTATAACATTAGGGAAACATTTAATTCATTCAGCCAATACCTGAATTCAATGTTTTCCTTCCGTACAACCTTATCCCATAAGGTACTTGATACAAATATGATTCTACTGCCAAGCAGTAAAGTATCCACCAAGTAGGACAGTATAATCAACAATATTTGCTTGTATGCATAGATGTGATATTTGATTGACAGAACAGTCTTTAGATTGAAACAAGTCCATCACTGTTTCAAAAAGTATAAAGTCTGTGAAACTGATCAGCCTTTATGCTGGTAGCATCAGTTTTCATCTTTTGTATGTATCAAACTTTGTGATTTTTTTGGTAAAGATATATCTTTTGAGTAAAGGAATCAAATTCAATGTTTGTATGGAAGGAGTGTGTCAATAGATCACCAGTGGAGAAACTCATCTATGCAGGTATACCTAGAAACATTGACTATGCTTCTCCCCTGAAGTATGGTATCACATCAAATCTTTTTGCTAGGCTCCAAAACTAGGCAAGTAATTTTAGTTGTTGCCATGCAGTCAGTTACATTAGATGTTACGGCTTATGTCAGGCTAGTCACAGCCTTTTTGATTCCTTGCCGAAGGCAGGCAAGGAATCTATGCGATGGTGATGTCGTGTGTGTGTGTGTGTTTGTGTGTGCGTATGTGATGCCTGCTTGTAAACACGATATCTCATGAAGGGTAACTCTGAGAGATCTCAAACTTGGCATGTAGATTGCCCACATTAAGTAGAAGTTCTCTATTGTTTTTGGTGGAGGTCAAAGGTCATTTGGAGGAGTCAAAATGGTAAATACCTTGGAAATTGCTTGTAAGCATGATATCTCCAGAAGGAAAAATGTGAGTGATCTCATACTTACCATGCTGATTGCCCATATCAAGTAGATGATCCCTATTGTTTTTGGTGGAGGTCAAAGGTCATTTGGGGTCACCAGAGGTAAAAAGGTCAAAACCCTGTAAACACTGTATCTCAAGAAGGGTAACTGTGATGGCTCTTATATATAGCATGTGGATTGTCCATGTTAAGTAGATGATCCCTATTGTTTTTGGAGGTCAAAATATCAAAACTTTTCAAACAGTATGTCTCAAGAAGGGTAACTGTGAGGGATCTCATACTTAGCATGTGGATTGTCAATATTGAGTAGATGATCCCTATTGTTTTTACAGGAGGTCAAAGGTCATTTAGGGTCATCAGAGGTTAAACCTTGCACATACTATATCTCAAAAATGGTAACTGTTAGGGTTAATATTCATTAGTGCATAGGGTTAAGAGTTTTGAATGGCATGGGTAATGTAAGATGCATAGGTAAGCTTTTGCAATCCACTTCATTATGTAAATGATCTTGTTGGGTAATTTTAAAATATGTACTGAAGCAATCTCACTGTATTAAGAATGTCTAAAGTGCATAAAAGTGCATTTGGTACAGTATTTATGTTGATTTTGGTTTGAAGTTTTGCCCTATAACATTTAGTGCCAGTATAAATACACATAAGAGTAAGTGGGTAGAACAAATCTTAATAAGTTGAAAAGGAAAAACTGTTCATCAGGCTGGCATGTTATTTAATTTGTCTCTGTCATAGGTATGCTGATTTTGCCATAAGTATCTCAGCCTGTAGACTTTCATGAAATTTATTTCCTACTCTTAAGTTGAAGTTTCTAGCAGTGTCTAAAACATGTGAGTTAAACAAAGGCTGTATGAGGGTTATTTGGGGACATAGCTCTGAACATATGGGAGAAAGCTTCCATGCCCACAAAGCAGAGGAATTGTTCAGTGGGGAACTTCATAAGTGTAAACTTTGAACAGATCAAAGGCTCTGTATGATGCACAAAATTTCTTTTAGAGCATGCAAACATTTTTTCTTCCATAACCGTAAAGAAAAAAATGAAGATAACATTAAATTTAGTATCAAAGATTGTTAAAAGTTACAGACAAATCTTGTGCCACTGTCCTCATAAGGACATGTAAGTGGGAACTAGATAATTAAATACACCACAGGTAATTAGTTTTATAAAAAGAACTAAATAACTGATCATTTGGATCAAATACCCTTGAGCATGCTTGAAGTGAGATTGTCTAATTGAATGAATCAAATTGTAACTGACCCACCATAGTCTGTGAAAATTGCTGGTCACTGTTATCTTACCTAATTTATCATATTTGACTGCCACAGTCAGGCTTGGGGTAATCGTAATCAGTAATCGTAATCGATTGCAATCGATTACACATTTTGAAGTAGTTGTAATCGCAATCGATTACTTTTGTGAAAACCGTAAAGTAATTGCAATCGTAATCGATTACAATGGCAAAGTAATCGCAATCGTGGTTTCATTTTTGATTACATTGAAGTTGAATTGAACAAAGAAGTAAAGTTAAGAAACAATTTTTTCAGTGCTTGGTCCTTCTGTTGGAATGACAAAATATAATTGTCCCTCTTTCTTGGATGTTCCAGCTGAAAATGAGTGAGAAGTGCATGGGTTCAATAATCTCTAGTTTGGGAGGACTTGCTTCTGTCCGGGCTTATCAAGAGCAATGTCCATTGCCTTTCTCCAGTTGTGGGCACTGGATTGTTTTGCCTACTACATTGTTAATGTGGAAAGAAAATATAATCATGATTACCATCATGATTACTTTGTAATGTAATCGCAATCAATTACTTTCAATTTTAGCTGTAATCGTAATCATAATCGCAATCGTAAAATATGAAGTAATTGCAATCGTAATCAATTACATTGAGATGTAATCGCCCCAAGCCTGGCCACAGTGTCCTGAGGGCTTTTCTCATTGTTCTCATCTTGTTAATTTCTGGATTAATAGGGTTCCCATTTTTTGTTAATTTTCAAGGACATTATAGTCATTGGGAAGGGCATTACACCAAAAAACAAATACAAAAGGACCACCACTAATAGCCAAGGTTACACCTTTCTGTTGAGATGTCTCTACTGTATGTTCCAATTTATGGATGACTGTTAGGATTAGGGCTTGTTCTAACACTAACCTCAACTTTTTGGATCATAGAGACGACATCATATCCAAAGCCATCCTCAGTACCAGAAATTTTGATTTAAAGGAGCATGTTTCAGAAATATCTCTTTATCAAGTTAATAGACAACATAGTTTACCAGCATCATAACTGTGTGGGAGATCTCTCTTGTTTGTGGAGGTCAAAGGTTGGAGTCACAAAAGGGCAAAACCTTGTAGACGTGACATTTTTATGTGGTTATTGAACTGTGGAGGGATCTCATACTCAGTTTGTGAATTGCTCATATTTAGCATGTTGATGGTCTTTTTAGGTAGTTGCTCCCTATTGTTTTAAGTGAGGGTGAAAGGTCATTTTGGGTCACATGATCTCAAAAGGTTTTGACCTTACTAGTATACCTCAGTATTTGTGAGGGATCTCATGCTTGTCATGTGGGCATCCATGTTCATTATTACAATATATCTTACGGCAAGGAATCACTAAGCCTTTTGGCTTTCTAGTTTCCAGTTGTGGCTGACAGGCTTGTTTTCCATAACCATTGCTTATGCTGAGCACCAAGCACAATAGCGGTACGTTCTTTTTTGAAAGTCCTCCGAATGACCCGGCTAGGAGTCAAACTCCAGAATGTCTGGCTATAAGTCAGATGCTCACACCACTTGACCCTGCAACCAGTCTGTGTTTATCGGTGGTTTATTTCTATCTATTATGCTGATTTGGGATTCTTGTCGTTTTCTTTTAATAAATATAAAGTTTAAGCAGTCATGAGCCCATCTAATAACCAGAGTTTCCACATAAATGGAAAATAGGAAGGGTTTGGAAAAAGTTTCTAATTTTATCATTCTAATGAAAATGCTTTAATTTTGGTGTTTAGTCTGGAAAAGTCCTCTTTAGGTCATGAAAACCTTCCACTTTCAGTAGTTGCAACCATGTTTATTTTGTGTCTATGTGTTATGTGCTGGGTAAATGCATATATGGCCATTGTACAACATTCTTCATTATTCAGTACTAAATATTTGCATTTGAGTATTTATCATTCTTGGCAACAAATATCCTGTTCCACCATCTTTTGCAATTCCTAGTTAGAAAAGCTTCTATCTTTGTACTAAGTTGTATATTGGGTATGAGGGATCATTGATCATTGGTTGAACTACTCTCTAAATCCTCACATTTTTGTTTGTAAGATGTCACGTTTATATCTCAAGACATGCTCATCCTGCCCAATACCATTTCTCGAGATACGCACATCATGCCTAATACCATATCTCAGGACATGCACATCATGCTTAATCCATGTCTCAAGACATGCACATCATGCCTGATACGATGCCTCAAGTTTAGGTTATAATTGGGGAGATGATGTTAGTAAGGTCCAAGTTGGAGGTCTGGAGACTTTCATATCATTTTACATGATATACATGAGTGTTGGGTACACTACTTCATGTAGACAGAATGGCAAGGACCTGGTTACTGTGTACTGTCACTATTAGGCTTGCAGATGTTTTTCTACCTGACATAGTGAAGCTATTTGAATTTATCTTAGATAAAGACCACATCACACCAGCAGGACTGCCTATGATCCAGAAACACTTTTCTGTTTTACTGTAGACTATTTGTATGAATCTTAGAAGGCATTTTGGTGCACAGATTGTCACTCACTATCCTTTACTACAACTAAAGAGGACACGATGCAACTCACAGAAATCGTAGTCATGGAGAGAGTCAAACTGCCATGGCTACAACTGACACGATGTCTCATCATGTGTTGTGTTTTAGCTTAGTCATTAGGGTGCTTTAGGTTTAAAGATGCAGACCTCATCTACAATTAGGTGATGTCATTTGTATCTGTGTCATTTGGAATGCTACCCGACATAATGTTACACCAAATTGTGAAGACAAAGCAGGAGGTGACTTCATTATGTTGTAGCTGATGTCTGCTTTGTGAAGTCTAAAGCTCACCATTGCTGTGTTACCAGTGCTTATAGAGACCTCTTTTGGCACAAAAATTATTTGTGTAGTCTTAAGCAGTAAGGAGAATTTAAGCACCCATAAAACCACCCCAATTTCCTACCGCACAACAGCCACCACCCATCATGTTTTCTGGGTTCAAGGCAGTGTGTACGCTTCCATGACTATGATTTGGTCAAATTTTGGTCTGGTCGTAAGCCCTAGGCCCAATTGAACATGCTCAATGGTAATTAGGTTCAGTCATTGTGTTTTAAGCCTGGGTCACACCGCCAAACCTCTAAAGAAGAGTATTGACACTAATTGTCTACAACAGATGGTCTTTGGCAGTCTTGGCAGTGTGACCCAGTCTTTAGATGGAATCATGAATTTTAGGAAGTGGAGTCACTTTGTCACTTTTGTAGAGAATTCTTGATTCCACAGTTGACTGATTGACACTTTTTTTGGAATTGTTTCAAGGTCAAAGGAATGTATGAAAGTGCTCTGAAAGAGAAAGAAAATATGGTCATGAAATATGCCAAGAGTGAAAAGGAGGTGTTAGACTTGAGAAAGTCTAAGGAGGCTTTAGAGAGGCGAGTAAAGGAGTCCCAACAGCTTGTCGAGAGCAACAACATTCAAATGAAGCAGCTTAGAGTGGAGATGGCTAAAATGAAGAATGTTTCCACATCAAAGGTCAGAGTTCATTTATTTTGCTGGTTTCTTTAAGTTTGTCAAGACATGTTATATCAACCCTGCATCTGCTAAAATTTTTACAAGGTGTCTGGTATTGTGTTTTAAAATGGGGTTATGTGTAGTTTAATGTCAAGTGTACCTCAATAATTCCAGAATTTTAAAAAAATTACAAAGCATGAAGAAGGAATTTAGATGGTCTAACAACCATCTTTACCAGACATCCCTATAGTGTTTGAGTTTATTATCTCCATTAAAAATGGTAGATTACACAACCATTTGTGATGTCATTGTTGTACCTCTCAAATTACAATCTTTGTATTTCTTTATTTTTCTGAGAGCAATTGCAACATCCTTGGGTGACTCGGCTTAAAAGTCCTCTCTGTACATGTTATTCAAGAAAACAGAAAGTGCTTAGTGTTATACAAACATGTTCAATTTGAAAGAAAAATAAAGGGATGTCACAAATTGTTTGCTATAGATGCACAATGGACTATTTGGATTTTAACCTTTAATACTAATACAGTATCTCAGCAATGTAGTAAGCTATAGCAAGTTAGAACAAAAAGATTTATTTTTGCAGCTTACGAAATATACATTTTCCAAATTCTAGACTTAAGGTATGCTTTGATTTTAAATAGGTTCTAGGATTGGTAAAAACTGACTTGTAAGTTGACGATTTTAGTGAGACTGTTGTATAGTATTTGCATTCGAGATATTTTTCAGTTTGGTTAAACTAAGTCTAACTATTTTTCTATGAACATTTGTTTTATAGAATATCTCAAATATTTAAAGTACTAACTTTACCAGTATACTTGACAATAAAGATAATTTTTCCTTCTGACTATTTTCACAGTAATGAATTTGAATAAAATTGTTAACACATTGGACTTAAATTTTGTCTGGAGTCAAGTCTATTTGTCAAATATTGGTCAAATATGGTTGACCAGTGTGATTAGTTGCTTCAGACACAGTTTTGATTTATTTTTGTTTAGAATGCCTATGTCTAGAGAGTATTATCCTAGCAGTAGCATAGTTTACTGTTACAAAAAACACAGGTTTTAGAACAAGTACTTATTCAGATATCATTTTTGTGACTCTTCCAGGAATTTTACCGACATTTTCTGGCAACATGTATTTTGTTTCTTCATCGATTAAAAACAATTATTTGTCTTCCAGACAAGTCCAGAGACTTTGAGTTAAAGGTCGAGCAATTTTCAACTCTCAAGGATTCCAGTCCGGACTCAAGGCCCTGTACTTCACCAATGGGGAGAAAATCCACCCCTTTGGTTTTGTCCTTCAGATTCTGAAATCACGAGTCTGAGTCTGGACCTGACTTTATCACTGCCAGACAGTTCCTATCCTCTCAGCTTCTAGCACCTCCCACAAATCCCCCCCACTAGTACTTCCCCCACTTTTAGCCCCCCCCCTCCAAAACACATCCTCATCCAGATGTAGTCCGAGCTTATTGCTCTATGACATACCTGTACCTTCATGAGCATACAAGACCTTAATATTAACCAATTCACTCTCAGTACATGAAGTGTCATATAAGGAACTCTGCATTCTTTCAATTTGATGTCTATCAAAAAGCCGTGCTAATTGAGAGTTTCTGTAGACTTTTCATAAAATTGTAGTTTGGGGTGAGGGTCTGCCTCTAAACTTTTACAAGCTCCAATGATGTCATGCAATTAAGAAACTAAACAGGTTCCTGGGCATCTATTCTGTCAGACGACCAAATATTTCAAAAATTGCATGGGAGATTGTTATGTGGACAGCCAAATATTTTTAGTTAAATTAATGTAGATTCCTTGAATTTAAAGAATTAGGATGGAGTCAATCCATTTGTTGTTTTCCTGAACTTAAAAGTGGGTTGTAATCACCAGATAATTTTTTCTTGATTTATGTAACTTAAGCATCTCTGAAAATTTCAGCATTTGTGAAAAGTCAATGAGATTACCAGATTTCCCACAAAACAACCAGTTTTCTGCTGAACATTTTCCTCTTGGACAAGGAATTTATTTCCTTAAAGACATACACTGCCATGGCTTGCTTATGCCTGCATGTGTAGCAATATTCCAGTATGTCAGTATGTGTCTCTAGTTGCTTTCTGGAGGTCAAAAGTCATGTGGGTTCATTAGCCATCCAAAAGTAGAGTTTCCCAAGAAAATCCAAGATCATCATCTGGGGTCACTAGAAGTCAAAAAAGTCCTAAATTTTCTGTTCGCAAATTTTCCTTTTGGTAACTAACCACTTAATCTTTGGATTTGCTGGTTTTTAACAACAGGAAAATGAGACGACCAACTTACAAAAGGAAACGGAACAGTTGAAAGAAGAGATTAATTCTCAGGCCATTAAAGTCAAGTGGGCTCAGAATAAACTCAAGACTGAACTAGATGCTCACAAGGTGAGTTTTGTGCATGAGTGCTTCCACATTTATGTAGTAAGACTCCTAAATTTTTGGTGCTGGTATTGCTTGAATAATAATGAAGAATCATGATTCTAGGATGGCAATGAGTCTTTCACGGTTTATCTATAGTAAACGAGGGGAGGAAATGGGTAAATCATCATTGCAAATGCATTTTCGATTGGTTTTTACCCTTATTAAACAACCTTTCAAGAATTACAGTACATGTTCAAAATAAATATATATATATATAACCAATTATAAAAACGGAGATAAGCAACTGAAAAATTAGTGGTAATTTTGCATGGGTAGAGCCAGAAAAAAAAAACTTGTCGAGTCTGGCCTCTAAAGAAAAACGAAACTGAAAGTTGCACAAGGAAATTGAGATGGTGGATTAGAGAAAGAACACAAAGGTGGACTATACATAAATCAAGGTCAATTGTTAATGATCCAGTTAAGAAACTTCTTTAGGGAGGTTTCAGCCATGGCAGAAAAAAAATTATCAGGGGCTGAGTGCCAAGAAGACTAAGTTGAGTGCCATCATTGATTGATTGGACCAGAAGGTACAAGAAATTTCTTGACTTTACAAACCCCCAGGTAACCTGAAACAGCACTTCCCCAGTGTTCTAAGCTGCCTGTACCTAGCCTTAAAAATGAATCTTATGTTTGCAATTTTTCAATTAATGAAAAAATAAAATCAGTCTATTAAAAAATGGCTCTACATATCAGATGAATATTTGGCGGGAGGGGGGCTGAATAGGCCCTCACTTTTTTCATTGTAGGGGATGAGGCCCTACCCCCACCCCTCACTGGTTCCACTGTTACTTTGAGAGCCTAAAGGTATGGATAGTTCTATTGCTTGTTATTCCACTTGGCAGTAGTGAACTAAATTGCACAGTACTTTTTTTGCTTGTAAATTTGACTTTTGCTTGTGAACAATCTATCACACTTGAGTGTAGCACATTACTTATTTAATAAAGGAAATCATCTTTGTATACAGGACCTTGGAAAGTAAACAGTGCTTTATTGTATTCTGTGGAATTGTAGCAATTTTCCTTCTGCTCTTACCCTTGTCAAGGAAACCAAAACCAAGCTTGCCAAAACAGAGCAGAGACTTGCTGAGGCAAAGGAGGAAACAGAAACAATTCGCAAAAATTGTCAGGATATGATTCGACAATATCAGGTAAGATAGAAGTATTTTGTTTCCCATTTCTACTACTCTCAGTAATCTGGGGTTTGCCATTTACCAAAGAAATTTATCCAACCCTCCTCCCTCTCTTGCCTATATCTCCCCAGCCCCTTAAACCTTCCTTGATTACCAGAGCAAATTTTTAGTGATTTCTCATATGCTGTGTATCACATGAATATTGGACAGAACTTTGTTCTTATTTTTATTATCTTGACTATTTTTTCTGTCAAAACTGTTGAAATTCTTCCTTACTGTAAAGAGTTCCAACAATGCTGCTCCCACTTGCCTCCTCTGTAATGCCCTTCCAATGACCTCAGGGCTAGTCTGGCCTGCTTTAGGGAAAGTGTGTTCCTGTCATGTACTTGCACTATTTGGTTCAGTTAGATGAGGTTTTATGGCTTAGTTCCTAACCAATGGGCTCAAGTCTGGCCAACCACAGCCTTTTTTTGGCTCACTGGCTTGTTAAACATACTCCATTGCTAATGCTAGGCACCAAGCATAATAGCAGTAGGTTGCATTTTGAAAGTATCACCTGACCAAGGGTGGTACCCCAGACCTACCGGCTGCAAGTTGGATACTCTAACCACTTGACCATGTAGTCAATTTTACACTTAGTAGGATGTTTTTGTGCAATGTATAGTAGACCTGAGATTGGCCATTTAATAACATCTTATTAATCCTCTACATCTGATTGGAGGATTGTTGGTCACATGCCATGGTTTATTTAGTATGAACCCATTGTCTTGGGTTTGTGCCAATTAACCCATGGTGACAGTGTTGGCCATCATTCTGGTATATATGAACAAATTGTGACCCAAAAACTTTGTTTGCACATGTAAGTGTTATTTTATGCAAGTAAAGGATGTTTTCCATTTGATAGTATAAATAGTTTTTATGTTGAAACCTGAAACTATTTTGGAAATTATATTTAAACTTTGCCTTTTTGTCCTACTGACACTATAAAACACACCCATGACCGTATGTCATTAAATTTCATTTGACCAACTCTACAACTCGATTGAACTCAGTTTTGACTTATGGAATACATCATTCAAATTTCAACCCTTCAAATTATCAATAGTCTCACACTCATAAATATTTATTATTTTTACATCACGAAATTCAAATAATGTTTAATATTTTATTCCATGGTTAAAGTGGTTAGAGCATCAGACTTGCAGTCAGGAGGTCAGGAGTTCTAATCCTGGACGTGTCATACCGAAGACTTACAAAGCAGAACCTACTGCCATTGTGCTTGGTGCTTAGCATAAGCAATGGAGAGGGGAAAACAAGCCATTTAGCCACAACTGGAAAAAAGGGCATGGATAGCTTGACATCAACCAAAAACTGTTAAACTCCATCTACTGCCTAATCTAACCCAACCCCACCCAACCCAACCCAACCCAACTCAACCCAACTCAACCCAACCCAACCCAACCCAAACCCTAAACCTAACTTTCATGATGTGATTTATTGGCATTTAGTTGAACCTGATTTTTTTCTTATGCAAACATATTTGATTCTTTTTAATTTATGTAGGAATCTGAGGAGGTCAAGTCAAATTCTCTTGGAATGAAATTGAAAAAGACAGAAGAGGAACTTCAGATTCATCAACAGGAAACTAATGACCAATTGGAGGTAGTTATATTGCATGTAGATAGTGTAGTATGAAATACTGAAATGAACTGTATTTGTCTGACAATTGTTTGTAAAATAACTCTGAGTTTCAAATTTGGCAGAATAACAGGCAAGGTAGAGCTGAGTCCATTATTTTGCCAAACCCTATGTCTAGTATGAAGGGGCAATAGAATGGCTGGTATTACAACATTGGACTCAAAATGGCATGAAACAAAAGACAGGCACCTCATATTGTTTCATTGCAAAGTTTTTCCTGCTGTGTTTAAATGTAGAAAAAGATAGAAACAAAGAGTTTGGTGTTTATGTGTAAATTTGACTTGCATACTTGGCAGTTACATTTTCACACTGGATTTATGATTAAGAGCTGTTTTGTATTGGATGTACTCATTTAGTGATTCTTACAACTGTTATTCCCTTTGTCTTTAGCTTCACAATGCAAAAATTAAAGAGCTGAACAGCTTGAAGCAGGCACACAGTGATGCAACAGCTGAGCTGGAGTCTCTTCGAGTCAAGGTAAGAATAGTGTAACATGGCCTAGTTTTTCATGTTCTCAGTGTTGGTGCTGAAGGGGGGGGGGGGGGTGAAGCTTATGAATCAACTTCACACAGGTTTCTTGTCTCAGAAAAGTCCTCTACTGAAAAACCAAAGATTTAAGAAAGAATTATGTACAGATGATGATTCGATACTAGGACTATGTGGATTATCTAGTTAACTGGTTCATGACTGATTGGCCGTTTACCTTGTTTCTCAAAACCTTGAACTGTTTTTGTATCTTCATAGCTCTGGTTGTTCAGTGCCACAAGTTTCATTTTTTCTTTGAACCTATTTGTACCATAAACCACAGAGTTCTGGTCTGAAAATGGCACAAATTAGTTAACTTTTCACCCGACATAATAAAATCATAATCGCTATTTGGAAATGGATCTGTGCACAGTTGCTAGTTGTGACTGTTTTTGCATGATAAGAAGTGACCTGTGAATGGTTTTAGTCATTGGTCATGTGACTTTCTTAGAGTCAAAAGCTATAAGAATCTTTTTTGACCCGTAAAAAGGATTTGGTGTGATTTTAACTGATACAAATACTAAAAGGTACTGTGAGATGTCACGAAAAAGCTGTGACTCTGCTTGGCAGTTAAGGAGTAAGCTTTTCCTGAGAAGAAATCGGTTGGGATTATGTCAATATCTTTTATGGTCCTCTAGACATACCTCATCAAAGTTTAAATGTTTCTGAAGCAACTTGTTACAAATGCAAAAATAGTGATCTGAAGTGCTTCTCAGTGTTGTCATTTCCTCTATTAACACTATATTAATTATCTCTCAATGACCCATCACACAGTTTATGGTTTGTTTATTGTGAAACTGTTGATTTTCAAGGTGACAAATGAACTTCCAAAATGAAACTATTAAGACATAATAATGTTACAACTGTCCTTGTAATGGAGATTGCATACACAAAAGATAGCATAATCCATGTATGGTACAGGGCTCAACATAAGCTTCAAAAAGGGCACAACAAAAATGCCATTGGTAGGTATGGAAATTGAAGGGCATCATGGCAAAAGGAAGGGGCATGACAGCTAAAATGATTGTGAAGATAGGGCATTATGGCATTTTTCAAAGTTTGCATTTATTTAAGCAAATTGGTGGAAAGATCATTTCATCATGGAAACATGGTACATGAAACACATTAGAAGGCATACTGGCAATAATCTACTTTCGATTATAAAATACTGGCTTAACGAAAAACTTTTCACCCACGCGGTTTGCATCTAAACACTTTTTTACATATAATTATTAGCCTGTGAGGGAAAGTAAAAAACACTAATTCATTTCCCCCCTTTTAAAATGGAATGTTCCATCACACTGTACCAGTTTGTTCTTGTCTTCCTCACATTAGAAGGTACTACTTTATACTGGGGATGTTCGTATTAACATTCCCTCATATCTAATCACTGAACACCGGAACCTGAAAACGACTTAAAGCAAGTCTGATTGCTGGTGATCTCGCGACAATTTCAATAGGCCTTCAGTGTGTGTTTTTGTCCGCTAAAAGAACGAGATTGCCACATTGATGTAGTGTACTCTGAATCGTAGAAGCAACGTTGCTTCCAAGAAAGAGAGACATGGTGATGACGATCGCTGATAGAAATGTTGGGGTAAGCAAAGAAACGCTAGTTTTGTGCTCTCAATTCTGACAAATGACTGGTTGCTTAATTTTACACAAAACAGCAATGCGATGGACAATTCAAGGCAATATACAACGAAAAGTTTGTGCTGTTACTTCGTGCATATACAGACACTTGAAATGCGCATTTCTGAAAGGGAAAGTACCGACGGCAAATAGAAAAGGGCAAGACGGCAACTTTTGCTGTTGATCAGGTGTATTTTTCAGGGGCGCCACGGCAAACAACTAAGGCACGGAGGCTTTTTGCCGTCGGTGCCGTCGGTTATGTTGAGCCCTGATGGTATGTCCCTCTCTAGACATTACAAGATTTGCATATTGAGCTCATGTTTATGCATGATCAACTGCAAATCAGAATTTTGCTTTGGAAAATGGTCAGTTTTTGATGGATTTTGATGGGAATTGCAACAATTTTCCTGTTTTTCAGGCCTTTTAACATCAAATAAGCAACTAGGTCCTTCTTATTTTTTTAAGTAGACCTATCTACAATCACAAAGAAAAACATAGCCAAATACTACATGTGCTACAAATGGTGAAAAAACTTTGTAAAACTGAGACTTAACAGCTATACAAATGCCCTTACTTCCTTACAAATTGTTGGCAATAGTTGATGTGGCCCGTGGGAAAGATATCTTATATCTTTGTCCTATATTTCAACTGTTTGCCTCAAATAATGATGCTTATAAGACATCAAGGATTAAAACTTCCTAACAGTATCTCTTTCATGAAGCTTTTCGAATGAACTTAGAACCTATGACTGACACTAGTACACATTGAAACAGCTAAATTGTGAACAGCTTTATTGCACCTCAAATTTGTGCCAACTGACCTCTGTAACAAGGATTTTGTGACAGCAATTTTTCAAACAAATCTCATGGGCTAAATTTAACCTTAATTATGTGAAATTTGTCCACTTTCAGTAGGATCATGATGGTCAAGCATCACCCTAGAATGCCATCCACTATAAGCAAGGAGCTGTAAGGGAAGGAGAAACATCATTTAAATCTGTCAGGCAAAATGTACTTGAAAATAATTAAACCCTGTTCAAGCACCGAAATTTGATTGACAGTTCCCTTTCTTTTTATTGTTGACTTTTGTTGACTTTTCTACTCAACCCTTTCCCGCGTGTCTGGGTATACATACTACCCAAGAAGACATTTTTCTAAAATCCATAACTTTGTCACTATACTTTCCTCAGCCTTTATTCAACCACTAAATTATAGCTCAATAGATGTTCTTTATTATGAACTACTTTTTTTTTTGGGGGGGGGGGGGGTTATCATGGACAGTTTTTGAACTAATCACGGTTGAAGGCGTTTTTTACATAAAAAATGGAAAAAAATGTCAAAATTTACGAATTTCGGTAAAAAAAATTGTTTCAGGCACCTATCAAGCAGGCAACATCTCTTTACTCGTTTTGGAACTACCTTCATACATCTTAAACATTCTCAGACAGTTTCAACTCAGAGGGATGCAGGGTTTTGGAGAAATAGCTCCATAAAGTTGAAAAATTGGAAAAATATTGTCGAAAATAACCCAAACCAAGCCCTCCTTTCAAAAATTCATAATTCTTTAACCCTTCAACTGATTTTCCCCATTCAAAAACCATAATGTTCTTTATGAATTTCCTAACACAAATCTAATCACAAAATTGATGCCCTATAGTGATATAGCACCATCTATTACCAGTTAGACTGTTGTTATTGTCAAGATCACTGTTGTTGTAGTTCTCCACACATATAGTGTGTACGGAGCTTGCACACAGTGAACGTTCATTTGACGTTCGTTTTCAAGGTCAAATTTCAGCCATTAGATGGATTCAAGTGATAAAAACCACTCAGGGATAACAAATGAGGATTAAAGAGTGATGTGGGTGAGTTTTGTATCATTGGTAGGACTTTGGAAGGTCATAAGAGCAAAAAAATTGTGCCGGTGCGGGGGCATGTAATTAAAAGTAATTGGTTTATTATGTCATAGGGTCTTGTTAGGATAGTGGTTAGGTCATCTAGGTGCGTGGAAAAGGGTTAATGATAACCTCCTTCTTTTCAAGTGCATTAATCCTGTAACAAAGACCATTGTCAAGATGCTGCTTTAAAGATATCTGCTCAGCCTACACATGTGAAATGTTTTCATAGATTTTTATTACAACGGCTGTCAGTCACTTTTAAGTCACACAATTCCATTATTATTCTAATTTCTTCATTACAAAAGGAATGAACCTGTTTGAAAACCAAAGGGAGTCTAAATTTCGACGTGATGATATTTCCAACTATTCCAGATTGTTCCTAAAATAGTGAATAATGTATCTTTTCTTAAAAAGTAATAAAGAAATACACTGTACCCTTTTAAGTTGCACTAGTTGAAATAAATTTTGCTTTCTAGACGGCTGCCAATGTTGTACTAATGGAGGAAAATCATCCTAAGAGCTCTTTCAGATGTAGCAGATAATGAAAACAATTGCCTTCAATGCTAAATCTCTGTTAGTTTAGAGGAACTTTAGGAATCAAACAATGCAAAACTTAAATGACAGCTACCCACATAGGACAAAGGAGGAACATGCCTTGTTTCTCCTTCCCTTACAGCTCCTTGCTATAAGTAAAGCCTTGGTCACACTACAATGAATTCAGATCTTACTCTGATCTGATGTGATGTCAAAAAATTAATTTGTATAAAATTCCTTTTGTACACCTGCAATACAAATAAATTTTCTTTTGTAGTCCTCCAATACAAATTTTGCAATTGCTATGGTTGGTAAATTTTGTGTTCTCTCTGACCAGAGATGGAAAAGATTTTAATACAACTCACAAAAATTGGGTTGAAATTCGATCCAAATTCCTTGTGGTAAAACTGTGGCTTAGGGATAAAGAACTGAAAAATTCTGTCACCTAACCATTTACAAACACTTCAGACTCTTTGTATGTGACATCGTGTTTGATTTTACACATTTCAGGTCCAATGTCTTGAGGAAGAAAGAATCCAACAAGAAGACTTCTTGACCCAGTTTAAAACTCTAGTGAACAATCAAAAAGAAGCAAATCGCAACCTAACAAAAGAACTGGAGGAAGCTAAAGGATTTCAAGTACAACTCACAGAGTAAGTTTTTTATAGGTGATATTTTGTGACTAAAGAAAGGACACATATTAAATTGGAAAAGATCAGGTTGGGAAATCTTTTATACACAAAAACAGAATTGTCTTGGATTTTCTCCAGAATAGTAGGACAGTAAGGCAATTTCTGAATTATGGAAGTGTCACTAAAGTTAAAGGGGAAATTAGAGCCAAAAATTAATTTTCATATGTGAAAGAGGAACCAAATCTACACAGTGTGGTGAAATTTCCATTCAAATCGGACATGTATTTTTGGAGATATCAGTAAATGAAGGCAAAAGATTTGTGTTCCAAAGTGAGCTTGAGGGCAGCAGAGCTTTTATCACTTAATCACATTGACAAGTAATGCTTTGTTTCCCTTTGTTTTATCAGACTGTTGTTATGACCTTGATGTTCATAGAAATACAACCTCCCTGAGAGGGGTGCAATGTTTGTAAAGTTTTCATGCCACTTTTGCAATCACATTTTCATAATATGGGATTTGTGAGGAGGAAATTGAATCCAAATTTTAAAGAAAAACAAAAGACTGCACACTAATGTGGGGATATGATGTCATATGTGCTTGCTTCAAGTTCACTTTTGTTGAAAATGTGTAAAGTTTACATTCTCATATCTTGAGAACCTCTTTTTGGATTTCAATGCAAACTTCACCAAAATTCTTAGAATAAGCACCCCTGAAACATATCAAATCCTGTTGAAACCACCCTTCTTCTAAGTCCTGAAATCAAACAAGTGACCTGATGGCATTTTTCTGAAATGAGGAAACTTACACAGGATTATGCTTTACTTGTTTTAACAAGTTACTCAGTAATGGTTATTTAGATCATGTATCAGAAATTATTGCAGGAATTTTTGCTGAAAATAGTTTGAATCTTTTTTAAGGTATGCTAAATGATAACAATTGCCAAAACCTATCTTTTACCAACCAAGTATGTCCAAGAGATCTTCCAAAATGATGAAATTTGTGAACACAGACACCTGTACAAACATAGGTTGCAAGTTAGAAGCCTTTCAAGTCTGATTGGTAATTAAGAAGAAGTACTGAAGAAGTACTTAGTCTGTCTCAAGAAAGGTCTTCCTTTACTCTTTCAGAGCTGAAGAGAAAATCCGCCAGCTAGAAGAGAAAGTAGTTCATGTACAAGAAGATGGGAAGGACTTAGCAGTGTCTCTTGAAGCTTCCAGGGAGAAAGAAAGTGAACTTTTGCAGTTTACAGAAAAAATCACCAGCAAGAATGCTGAACTTCATGCAGAAATAGGAACTTTACAATTAAAGGTAAGAACTGTGAAGTTACATTTGTTGTTTACTTTTATGAAAGTAAACACCAGGTAGAACACTTTGTGTGGTCAATTGAATTGTGGGATATTCACCTGACAATTTAAACTAACCATCTTAACCCAAGGTGTTGAACTACCCATAATTCTGTTTTGGGGCATTGCTTGCCTGTTTTTAAGAATCTTCTATATATTTTCAATGAACTTCAAAAATGCACGATTGCACAAATTTCTTAAAGGGGTAATCAGAGTTTGTTTTCTCATTTTATTCACAAATTAAATTCTGCCCCTCATTTGTACATACAGAAAATGATCTGCAATCATGGTCTGATGTTGAGCTTTGTTACAGTGAAGAGGAGGCTTTGCAGTCTTGTGTCTGTGTAGATTTTTACCGTCAAATTTTTTTTAAGTAACACTCAGTTTATACAAGTTAACACAATGCTAAAGTTTCTTGTAACTTGAAAGACCTCTTCAATGTTTATATTCTAGTTAATAACAGTCAATTTTGAAAGGGAAAACAAAATGTTGAAAGGTAAGGTAAATATTCTCTCTCAAACTGATATTGCCCCTTTAAGTAAACTCAGATTTTTTAACACCTGCTGAAGGTACTGTTTAGTTTTGTTTTGTTTATGCCAGTGGTTTGGAGAATGTGTGTATAATATAGTCAAACTATTAAATTAAAGGAGAAACAATGACAGATAGTGTTTTGGTAAATCAGAATGCATGATCCAACGTTTGATGCAAGGGATGCGCAAGAGTGCAGCTAGGGGGCATTAAAATGATATCAACTCTGAGAGTACATTATCCTGTGCTTATACACTGAACTCTAGTTGTTTAACCTTGTTCATTCCTACAAAATATTTTTTTGATATAAAAGACTTGAAATCTCAGAAAACTCCATTTGAAAATTACAACATTAAAGCAGCTCATTGAGTTGGTTCATGGAAAATCAACAAATATTTCCAAACCTGTTTGGAAGTTTTCTTCACATACCAATGACAAATGGTCAAGCTTAAACAATTCCCATGTGCTACATACAAAAAATTGTTTTATGAGTAAGTACTTAACGGTTCAATTTGGTTTTCAAAAATTCGTGACCAGACACTTTTTCAAATTATGCACAAAACCGTTGCAAGTCAGGACATCACAAATTCAAAATTTAAACGTTTTCTGTAACTATTAGATGTGAAACTGGGCTAACTACGCTAATTATAAACATTTTTATGTGTTAGTATCCTTCAACGCCGTCATTAAGTTATCCATATAAAAGCCCCTTTAAAATATTACAATCCTCAGAAAAACTGAGTTTATCCCATCATATCTGACTGTCACATGACTTGAATAGACCAATAGAAATTGAGGATTAGAGCTAAAAGGTGCATGAACATGATAGAAGTGCTCCTCCAGGTGAAAGGGATGTCTGGTAATGATGATGCTCTATGTAAGCACTTGAGTACAGAAAACATCACTGTACCCTACATTTGGAAAAAAGACTGTCAATGCCACTAAATTACACCAAAAGTTTATGAGCTGAGGCGTAACATCTTATGACACTAACTTATGAAGTTTTCAAACTCTTTTTTTGTTGTTCATTTCTCAGGCTGAATCTTTGACTGAAGAAAACAAATCTTTGCAATCACAGCTAGATGAAGTTACTAGTAAATGCTCTCAATTGGTAAGAGTTTAAATTTCAAGGTGTTGTTTATTTTGGATTTACTCTAAATCCTCTTGAAAGCCTTTGTTGCCCACAGTGTGGACTTATGGCTGACATATGTGGAGTTATTTAAAGTTTGAACAAGATTGGCCAGAACATTAGCACACGGTAATATTAAGATAATTTGTTTTAATCTCTAGTAGCAAGGAAATTTGATTAAAAGCAGCAGGCATATTGAATTCTGGGAAGGGGGAAGCATAGACAGCATGGATTTATAACTTTTTGTCGATGATGCAAGGTGAAGGAAGTAAAGGGACTGTCAGTTTCTTGAAGAGTTGTATAGTTCATTCTATTGTGTGGCGTGTTAACTGCATAGAATATAACATGGGGGATACTGTTCATACAAGAAATTTGCCATCTGTAGATTTGCTGTGATTGCTATTTTTTACATTTGGGTATTCTTACATTGACTAGTCATTGGTGAAATAAGAAATTCTTGTTCTTTTTTCATGAAGTTGTTGCAGAAGTTGTTTTCGGAAGACCTATCAGACATTAACTTCAATGTGAAAAATGTATTCTTTTGGGGAACATTGGAATATTCTTGTTTGTCCCTGATTTATATGTTTTATCCAAGCTCTCACTATACTTTATTTTATCTAAATTACCCCTTAGTCCACTGATCTTCAACGTGAGAAGGAATTTAGGGAACGAGAGGTCACAATACTGACCGGTCGGCTGAATGAGAAATCCAAGAATGAAGAAAATCTGTCTTTGAAATTAGAAGAGGCAAAAGATGAAGCAAAAACCTTGAAAAGGAGACATGCAGCTAATACCAAGGTTGGTAGTTATGAATTATTCATAGTAACAATGGTTATAACATAACACAACATGACAGGTTAATAAGGGGGGCTAAGTCCCCACAAGATGCCCTGTAGCCCAAACCCTACAATACAAGCAGGTAACACAATACCTGCTGAAACTAGCCCACTTTAATTAAGAACCTGTCAATATTAGCCCTGAAGCATTGCACAGATGGGGTATTTAAACCCATTCTGACAGACTATTCCACTCATTGACAATTCTTAGCATGAAACAGGACTTCCTAATAAGCCTTGCAAAATGCTTCTCAAGCTTTTTACACTTGTCATGAGACCAAGAATTACTTTGAACCTTTTAATAACTACCATACAATGATATGATGCATGGTTATAGGTCAAGGAGCAGCAAATTTCATGCACAGTTACAGTTTTGTTGTATTTGGGCTACATTTTATGAGTAGTTTGTCAAAACTGTGTATTTGTCCAACCTGTTTTAAGTGGACATACAGTAAAACCCTATTTATCTAACTCTATTCATTGTATCTGACAAAGATGTGTGAGCTCAGAAAATTTCTTGATTTCAGGAAATTTAAATTCTTGAGGAAAATTCTTAGGAAATCCATTTTGCTAGACATAAAATTTTTCCATGGTCACTGGGATTGGATAGAGCTTTAGGTTTTTCTTTTTTCTTGTTTGAATTTTTTCAATGTTATGGTGACTTTTACTTTGCACAAACATAGTTGGAAACATAAAAAGAAAGCAACCCTTTCTACCTAGGCCCTCTCCTGATGCAAAAAGTTTTCACAAAGGGGAACCTTAACCTTTTTTTTAGAAGGCTGACAATTCTTGATGACAAAGTTTCAGAAAACGTTCTTAACTTATATCAGACTTTTTGTTTGTGAATGGGATATCCCACCCAATTTTTTGAAGGTTTAATTATGTTTAGTCTTGTAAGAGGCATGGGCAAATTCAGCAACATAACACTGCTTTTGCAACATTCATAGAGTCACATGTATATGTTTTGAATTCCAAACTAGTGTTCCCTTGTGTCAAAAACAAATGAACTCTTTCATAAACTTTGGAAAACAGCTGTTGTGTGTTTTCTTGGAATTTGTTGAAAGAATCTGCAGACACAGTTCTGATTTACAATTGCCTGTGTCACTCATCTGCCCCCCCCCCCCCCGCTGTGGGCAGAGGGTCGTAGAATATGTCGGTGGTATTTCTTGCCTGTAGTAAGGGGCATATAAAAGGAAGGACTTACGCCGTATTTCAAACTTGTGTATTTGAAACTGCATTTCAACTTAAGCATTTTATCTATTTGACACTCTATTAACACAGTCTATTAACACAGTCTATGAAAGAAGTCTTTATAGAAGGCTGACAATTCTTGATGACAAAGTTTCAGAAAATGTTCTTAACTTATGTCAGACTTTTTGTTTGTGAATGGGATATCCCACCCAATTTTTTGAAGGTTTAATTATGTTTAGTCTTGTAAGAGGCATGGACAAATTCAGCAACATAACACTGCTTTTGCAACATTCATAGAGTCACATGTATATGTTTTGAATTCCAAACTAGTGTTCCCTTGTGTCAAAAACAAATGAACTCTTTCATAAACTTTGGAAAACAGCTGTTGTGTGTTTTCTTGGAATTTGTTGAAAGAATCTGCAGACACAGTTCTGATTTACAATTGCCTGTGTCACTCATCTGCCCCCCCCCCCGCTGTGGGCAGAGGGTCGTAGAATATGTCGGTGGTATTTCTTGCCTGTAGTAAGGGGCATATAAAAGGAAGGACTTACGCCGTATTTTAAACTTGTGTATTTGAAACTGCATTTCAACTTAAGCATTTTATCTATTTGACACTCTATTAACACAGTCTATTAACACAGTCTATGAAAGAAGTCTTTATAGAAGGCTGACAATTCTTGATGACAAAGTTTCAGAAAATGTTCTTAACTTATGTCAGACTTTTTGTTTGTGAATGGGATATCCCACCCAATTTTTTGAAGGTTTAATTATGTTTAGTCTTGTAAGAGGCATGGACAAATTCAGCAACATAACACTGCTTTTGCAACATTCATAGAGTCACATGTATATGTTTTGAATTCCAAACTAGTGTTCCCTTGTGTCAAAAACAAATGAACTCTTTCATAAACTTTGGAAAACAGCTGTTGTGTGTTTTCTTGGAATTTGTTGAAAGAATCTGCAGACACAGTTCTGATTTACAATTGCCTGTGTCACTCATCTGCCCCCCCCCCCCCGCTGTGGGCAGAGGGTCGTAGAATATGTCGGTGGTATTTCTTGCCTGTAGTAAGGGGCATATAAAAGGAAGGACTTACGCTGTATGTCAAACTTGTGTATTTGAAACTGCATCTTCAACTTAAGCATTTGACAGTCTAAGAAAGTACTGTAAGTGTCACTTATTTGCAAAATTTGCTGGTAACAATGTTTCAGTGGTTGTAATGTGTACATTTTATGTGTTGATTTCTTAGGGGCTCCTTGAGTTGATATCCATAACTTACGGAGAGTGTTTAAGGTTCAATTCCACAGGACAGTTAGCATGATGAATCAAGTTTCATAACTAATAGTTACGGAAGAAGTTACAGTTTTGAATTTTGTGACATCCTGACTCGTAACATTGTTGCACATAATGTGCAAAAAGGTCTGGTCACTAGTTTTTGGAAGCTAAATGGAGTGGTCAAGTATTCAATCCTAAAAAAGTTATTTGTATGTAGGATGGAAGGATTGTCTAAGTTTGACCAGTTGTCATTGGTATGTCAAGAAAACTTAACAGGTTTGGGAAAGTTTGTTGAATTTAATGAATCAACTCAGTGAGCCTCTTAAAAATAATGACATAGTTTTCTGTGAAATATCAGTTGCAAGCTGTTATAACAATCAGTAACCTAATGTCAGAAAATGGGAGTTGAAGGGTCTCATTATGTTACTGTAGGAAGGTCATCCTAGAAGAGAGAGAGAGGGGACATAGTTACATGGAATAAAAATTTGGGACAAGCACAGGTCACATTAATGCGGTATCAGGTAGGGTTATGGTCTTATTTTTCTGAGTTTAGCTAAAAACATTCCCATCTCAGGTCGGAAAGAACCAAAAATTTGCCAACCCCAGCATATGTATGAGAACTGCAAAAATGAAAGATCAAGATATTCGTTGGCAATGTCACACCATGAGACAGCATTAACCTCACATGCATACAAAAATTGGATTCTTTGCAATAAATATTGTTGTGCTGAGTGACATAAGGTACTAGTGATGGCAGAATATTTTATCTTGAGGCAAATTAGGACCAGTTATGAACATAGCATCACCATCTTTTAAAAAAAAGTGTGAATAAAAGCTGTTGGTCATAAGTAGGAAAATTTGGAGTGGATTCTGGACTGGAAATTGCTGAAGGGTGTGACCTCCATTAGGTTTTGTTTTTATGGGTTTACATTTCTTTTTCTAAAATCAAATATGTTTTAAATGAATTTTTTCTTTGCACTCTTTCTCAACATAAGTTGTGGAGGTGGTTGGAACTAGAATTTTGGCCTTTAAGGTGTTCCTAATGTTTTTTCCTTTGGTAGGGAGGAGGGGTGGGATGTTGCAAGATGTGGAGAAAAACTGTGATAATATAATTTTAAAACAATTTTGTCATTTTGAACCTTTGAGCCTGTCTTGTGTTGATGTTATTATCTTTCATTCAAGTTGAACATTTTTATTCTATCCATATGAAATTCAGGATCTTACAAGGCAACTTCAACAAGCAAAGAAACGCTTAGAGTCTTTTGAAAAAGATGGCCATGGACATAAAGAAAATAACAGTATGGGCTCACGGACAAGCTCTTCAGGGTCCTTAGAGACCGCAGGTGTTCCGAGCCAGAGTGCTTCCAGCTCTGCAAGAGGCAGTATCTCAGGTCCAATCGGAGAGGAGAAGTCCTCACCAAGTAGTCAAGTAAAGTATTTAATTTTTATTGATATCACTTAAACTAGAACTTGAGGCAATTCCTTCAATTTTTAATGTGTATAAAAATGTCTTAGTTCAAACTGACATGTAATTCAAAATAGCAGTATTTACCTTGCCCCTCCTCACATTCCTATTTACATTATTTTACTCTTCTTACCTCCAATTATCAACAGTAATTGTTTGTCTTGTACTTCAAACTCATGTCTTTAACTAGTTCAAATTGATTTTTTGCTTCCATGAAATGTTCGTCTTTCAAATCATGCTTCCTCAGAATATATACTAGGCAGTTCAAAATGATAAGTTTCATGGTTTATTTAAATGCTTTTACTAAAGTACCTGATTAAATTTATTTAAAAAGGTAAGGCCTTTATAGGAAGAAATTGTCCCTTAATATTTGCTAATTCAACCTCTTGAATATTTTGTTAAAACCAAACTTTACCACTTCAAATGATGCAAGGTTGTAAGTAATAATTTGGGGGACTTTTTGTCAAATGCTAAATTATTCCCGGAGTTTTCTTATCACAGTGATTGATATTTTAAACATTTTTTTTTCTCTGTACCCCATGATGCAATATAGTTAGTTAGATGGAGTTTTATGGCCCAGTTTCCAAAATATTGGTTCCAGTCGAGCCGGTCACAGCCTTTTTCCAGTTGTGGCTTTCTGGCTTGTTTTCCCTACTCTATTGCTTATGCGGAGGATCACCCACAACGACACTAGGTTCCATTAAACACAGATTTCTCCCTTAGTGTATTTATATTTATACATACAAGAGGATAGATTGTTGCAATAAATATTCACTAGAATGAAATCCACTTGTTTATAAGTGTCTATCAGATTTTCGATTGGGCTGGAATTGAAATAAAAAAAAAAATGAGGTCTAGGATAAGATATGGATTAATTTCAGGTGGGATTAGGGGTTGGATCAGATAATGCTTAGGCTTGAGATTAAGTTAAGCATTAGTGTCATCAGTCTAGTAAGCCTTCAAGCCAGTATATTCTGTACCCATAGCTAGAAAAAATGTTTTTTTCCTGGCAGGCAGATCAAATTTCCCACAACTTTAACGTAACTTGAGTCTTGAGATAAAAAACTATTCAAATTCTGCCTAAATTTAACCCTCCTGCCAAAATACCAACATTTTCCAGCAATTAGCTTTCCAAATTGCTGATTTTTGTCATGCATGCCTGTCCCTTTATGGAATGTTGCTTTAAAAAACATTGACACTCTTAACGTATACATTAATATCTACAGACTTTGTGAATAAATATGTGAAAGATTGGATGACAGGTAATTTTCCTAAAGGTTTTACATGGTCCCTAATGCAAAGAGCAACTCCAAGTACAGTAGTAAAAAAAAAAGCAAGTTTCAATTTGTTTTTACCAATGCTGATTGTTTTCCTTAACTCAGACATTTAATTCACCCCCTCATTACTTGAAATATTTCTTAACTCAAATTGCCTAGCAACTGAAATGTCTTAAACCTGACCTCATAAAAGAAAGCCATGGTTTAGTTGATGTTTGCATCTACAGTTTATAGCCAAACCGAAATTTACGGGGCTTAATAATATTTTATCGATTTTGTAAAATTTAAGTCTTGGAGGAGTTGCTGTAATGTGCAAGTGTCAAACATCAAGTATAAACTTGAATTTCGGCCTAAAAGTTGCATTTATAACTGTTTATGACTGTTTCATTTCACCAATTTTCCCTGTGTAGGGGAGATTTAGGAACTCTGGCTGCAAGTAAAACCCCAGTGATTAATTTGATTACTTGTCAAAATGGTAAACTTCACCTCAGGGAAAAAGTATTTATGTATAAATCTCATTCCTTTCATAATCTCTTTTATTTTGTTTATGTTGGATGTTGATTGAATCAGTTTCAGAAATCTGCTGTGAAAGAAGTTTTGAATAGATGTAGTCATTCACTAACATTGCATCATCATGATTAAAAGTGCCCTACTTATCTTCAGTCATGCTTCAAGCAAACATTGAAATATGATTGTTAGAAGACAGTTTTTATTACAGAAAGTTGAACTACTTCTGTTCAAAAGAAATAATGCTGTTTTGATCCTAAACCCAGATCATTGCTATTGTAGTATTGAATACTATCATACTATTGTAAGTTTTATTCAAAACCACCCCATTTTGGATTTATGGGACAATACCTTGTCATTTGGAGGAATTTTTTGTTGCTAGGCAAGCACTTCCTTTGTAGCGTAAAATTGGTTTACACTTTCCAAAGCATTTTTGAGCACCAGTGTTTGCATCATGTTGTGTAATCTTTTTCTTTTCACATAAATTCACTAATCAACATTTATTGCCATGAGGATGATCCCCCGGTAATTCAGATAATTTAGAATGCTCTAATTGTGAACAATGTTAAAAGGTTTAAGGATACACTGTATACAGTGTTTTTGCTCTGCTGGGGACTCAAGTGGCATATTCAAATATCAGCAGGTTGTTATGGTCAAATTTGTCATGATGTTGTCGGAGGATTATATTCTATGTAATTATGTTTCTTGCATTTAACTCTTTATTCCTTGATTGTTGTTCCAGCTTACAGACAGTTATGTGACTTACCTTTGACTGACAGGGACTCTAAGTGTTAATTTACTTGGAAATCATTTCTTGTATTGGTTGCTAAATGAACTATCAAACTTGAAAGACTGTCGGCTGAAAGAAAAATAGATTTGGAACAACTCATGTTGTGTTGTCAAGGCAGCAGGGGTATATACATGAAGCTGAATTGGAGTACCACTTGAAGGATGTTTGTAAACATGTTTTTGTCATAAAAAAGAAAAAAGTCAGTGAGCTTTCGAAGCGCAAAGACAAACTCAAAGACATGAATGATGTGTGAAGAGTTTGATTAACATGAGTGAAAATAATACAATGATTTCCCTAGTCCATGTCATGTCATGTGCATTTAGATGGTCATGAGAAGGAAAAGCTTTTGTGTAAAGTTCAGGCTTTTTAGGGCAGTTATTTTGGGCACTTATGAACCAAGAGCTCTACTTAAACTTCACATGTTTAATTCATGTGGTTTTGTTAACCATTTCATTAACTTTTTCCCAAATGGAGATCCTATTATTTGATTGTAATTTCAGCTTAAATGGCAAACTGAACTTAACGTCTCATGTAAAACAGAGACATGAATGTCTTCTTTTAATCCAGCAGCGAATGGAAGCAATTAACTTGTAGCTGCGACACGTTTTTTCTCCAACCCCCCCCTTCTGCTAATCCCCCCCTCCCCCCATCCCCTAATCCATTCTGTCATGTTGCTTTAATGGGCATGTACTGTAGGCATGAGATGAAACACTGTTCTTTGTCATAGTCAATGGAATAATTTCTCCCACCCCTTGTCCATTCTGTCTTGTCAGTCCAGTGAACATTTTAGGTACCAGATGAACAATTCTTTGGTCAATTAACACCAGGGGTTATGACCCTCTGAAGGAGTGTAACACAATGTTGGAGGGATTTGTAAAATATTCAGTGAAGAAAAAGTAAATTCAAAATTTCTCTCAAATTAGGGAGGAACTAGGAGTGGAATTAGTTGTCATGATCTCATAGACATGTCATTGAGTCATTGAGGGCCACCAAGATTTGGGAGTCAAAAATGGGGACCCCAAGCAAAAGACTAAAGTGATCTGCTCTGAATGAAATGATTTTTTTTTATTATACAGCAACTTTTTTTAGTAACTGAGCTTTTCTTTACTTGATATTTAGCCATGTAAAAAATACAGTTCTAAGTAGGGGACCATGCTTCCAATATTGGTAACAAGCAGACTATTGATAAAAAACAGACATTGTTTCTAAAGGCAGATATATAATGAAAGGAAATGTCATTAAATAGTCCCTGTCTGGTGAGTCATAAATTGGCAAGGTTGGTAAAAGGACTAGTGCTCAAAGAACTTGCTGCTTTATTTGAGGAAAATATCAGTCTCACATTTGCAAATTTTACAGTAAAAAGTAAAAACAACCTCCCCCCCCCCAAAAAAAAAAAAAAAAAAAAAAAAAAGGTTGCCATATTTCTGTACCTTCTGGAAGTATACTTCAAAGCAATTCCATATAAAAGTTTTTTAGCCTTTGCTCATTTCACCGTAGTCTCACTCTCATAGTAATTTGCAAAATTTGGAAAATTTGCATCTGTTGGAACTTATGGCAGGATGTAGGAGGAGGCAAAATTCATCATGTATGAACTGACCAATCAACCAGAATCTGAAATTTACACCATCAGTGCAAGGTTAACATGCTATAAATTCATGAGCATGTGTGAAGTTTGCTCTGTTCTTCAAATGATTTTTTGGACTTTTTCTGATGTGTTAGTCCAAACAATAGCACTTTGCATCATTTGAAATTAGATGATGTATGTGTAGCAAACAGAAAAGTTGCTGAAATGTTACTGGCACAAGCAAAACCAGTTTAGAAGACAGAAATCATCAAAAACTTGTTGTTATGGTTTAACCAAATTCATAATACTTAATAATACTTTAAGAACTCTCCATTCCTATTATTTTTTCAGAGTCCACAAGTAACCATATCCTCAGGGAACAATGACTTCCCAGGTATTGATAAAGGGATGTTGGTCGAGAGGATAATCAGATTGCAGAGGTTGCAGCAGAAATATAAGGAGAAGATAGAATTCTATCAGGAACATAATAGAAATCTGGTGGAGGTCATCCAGAAAAAGAACAAGTAAGAACTGTGAGAGGCAAAATGTAAAGGGAATTTAAGAAGAAGGGGGGGGGGGTATTATAGTATGTTGGAGTGCAGGGTTGCCACCAGACCATTTTGAGAGCCAGGTAATTTGTGATCACCATCCTGAGGGAGTGCCGCAACCCCCATCCCCTGCCCTCACGATTTACCGTTCAGTATGCTCTGTTCATGTATAGGAAGTCCGTGGTTTAGACAGTTGTGGGAAAGACTTAGGTTAGTTGGTTAGGAGAATTGGAACTGTTTGTGGTGAGAGGATTAGGCATTTAAGTTCTTGAAAGAGTCACAAAATTATTAAGCTGGCAGTGTGAAGAAACTTTAAATCAGACATAGAATATGGAGGTTGATATTTCTCTTAATACCATGTAGATTTGTAAATTTTGTATTTGACATTTTGCAGGATTATCCAAGGATATGTTCTACGAGAAGAGACAGGGGCACTATCCACAGCAGCAAGTGATATTAACAAGGTAAGCCTATATGTTATATGGTTGACTTTATGTTAAGCTTGCTTCTCTCGGTATTAAAACCTCCTGAAGTTCATTTTATCTAACTAAATCTGACAGCCAAGTGATGGTTGTCAACTGTTGGGTCACTCAATCAGCTTTATTTGTCTTCATCTCTGGCTGGGTCATACTGAAGACTTTAAAAAATGGAACCTACAATGATTGTGCTTGTTGCTCAGCACAGTGTTGTAAGAAGTCAGGACTCGAGCCACTTCCTCTCAAAATGATAGTGACTCGATAGAATTCAGGAGCTATTTTCCCATTAAAATTGTACAATGACTCAAGTCAATGACTTGACTCAAAAAGTTTGAAAACCAGTGACTTGAGTCATTAATCTAGTGACTTGATTACAACACTGGCTCAGCATAACAATGGAGAAGGGAAAATAAGCTATTGAGCCATGACTGTGGCAGGCCTGACTTAAACCAGCTTGTTAAAAACTGAGCTGTAAAACTCCACCTAACTGACCATTGCCATCAGCTTTATCTTTGGTAGATCTTTGATAAATCTGTTTCATGGATGGCTGCAAGCAATCTCAAAGCCCCAACATGAGCAGATTAGGTACAGATTTTGAATTGGAATATAATTATCTGTGGTTCAAATAGACAAAAGAAAAGAGGTAGCTCTCCGAAGTGTCTGATATATCACACCATCAGTTGGCTTGGGATATGTGTCTTTTGGTTGTAGTGGGGGAAGGGTTTTGTGAGCTTGCAGAAGCATTCCCCTCAAACTTGTTTCAAAATGAGAGCTAATTCTGGCTAATATCTCCTAACTTTTGTGAAGGCTTGCAAAGCTATTCAGACTAATGAAGGCACCTACAGTGAAATTGCTCTCTTTACTCAACTGTTGGCTGGTTTACAAAATAGAGAGGGGGACATAGGACAGAGGATTGGCCATTGAAGAAGGAGATTAACTTCAATGTGGATGGTTAAGATGGAATACTTGAGGGGTAATCCATCTTGACCCTCCACAAATCTTCTCTCCCTTTTTTCATATTTCAAGACATGGATATATTTATCATCTGAGGTAAAACAATGAGTTAAACCCCACAAATTTCACAATTCATGAAGAAAAATATTGTCACTTCATCCTCAAGACCTACAGTAATAGGATAGACAACTAGACCTTAACAATTTGGGGGACTCCTAGCTCTTTGCCTCTAAATGTGGCTGGTTCATTTCATTTTGTTAACTGTTTCTTTTCACAATAATATGTCGTACATGTGAAAAAGATCTTTCGCATCACAAAAGAAAAAGTTGTGAAAAGGGAAGTGTGTTAAAAAGTTAAAAACTCTTGAGATTTGTCTGGAACACTCTCCTCAGAAAGCATTAAACGAAAGTAAATGTTATAATTACAAAAGTTACAAAAGTTTCAAAAAGTACACTTTTATTTAACTTAGTTTCCATACCAGTCTCCTCTCGTTCTTCTTCCCTCCCCCCCTTTCATTTTTTATGAATAGCATCATCTCCCTTTAAAAGTTAAAAACTGTAGGTGTGAGGTAACTTGACCTATTCTTCTATTTTGACTTCAAATTGTATAATGGGAGGGGAGGGGACTGGGAAGGGAAACTGGGAAGGAGGTAATGAAAAGAACAAATCCTGTCAGGCCTTGAGTTTTAGATTTTCCAGGTGTGCTATAAATCACACTTCTCAGAAAATTAAGGAGTGTGGTAGGTGTGTTATTTTATGAGCTGATACATTTACTGCTGTCCCCATCCTTTATTTAGGTGTGCAAATAATTGCACTCCTAACAGTGATTTAAGGTGAGTGATGATACTCGCCTTCCTCAAAATTTAACACCTGTCCTGTCCTACTGAAAAGGTGTGCTCTTCTCCACCCCCACTGTAAATTGTTGAAGGTAAGAAGTATTCCCAAAATCTTGTAAGACTTCGTTTGCAAATGTTGTGGGTATTTTGTTGGCATAATCAAGTTGAATTTGATTTCATGTATTAATATTTGCCTCTCTGAATGTGTGGCTTTGCTTGTTATTTTTTGTTTTCATTTTATGTTTTACTTTATTTCCATTTAAATTAATTGAGAGTGTAAAAATCAGTTTCATCTATGATGTCATTTCCCTCTCCCTCACTTCTTAACCCTCAGAAAGATTTACACAACAGATGTCTGTCGGTTGTTAATTTATTATACTCCCTTCAGAAATTGTGGAATCTTTCATGAAATTGTATTTATAGGTAGCAGCAGGCATTTGCAGGAGAAGCGACCATGCAAGTTGTTAAACTAGCGTCAGTGAACTTGTAAAATACTCTTGTTTAGCTATTTTCCACTTTTTCATCATTGCTAAAAACAGGAAGCTCGTAAATGTTTCCGCTAGATTCAAGTTGAATCAAGTGTTGTTAGTGTAACAGGATTTAAATGCTAAGTAAAGGTACCGAACCGTCTATGCAACAGATCAGACGATACAATCTATGCGTTCTACTAATGTTTCTTTGTTCAAGATTGGTACTTGCTCTGTGATTTATGATGACGCTTTTGTGATTTTAGCTACGACTTGAGTGGTAACCTTCAGGTATCATTTCTAGAAACAGTGATGTAATTTGGTTGGTATGTGATGTGCCTGGTAATAATGAGTGATTTGTTGGTCATAACATGTTACTCTGTAGCAGTTGGCTTGACAACTTTCCCGAAATAGTTATTATCGTTACAAGGAATAAATGCCTGCAGGTTTTCTCATCTGACAACTTTCATCCTGCTAGGAGAATTTCAAAAGATCGTTGTGGCATTGTGAAGAGAATAGAACTTTGCAAAGAGGTAGTGTTAACATAGCAGTGTGTGTAAACAAACATGGAAGGTTCAGCAGCAAAGGTTTCATTTTGCAGTGGTTAGAAGGTAAGCTTGCTGTCTTTGGAGATTGTCACTGGCTTGCAACTTACAAAATCTTTTAAGTGTCAGTGAAAGTAAGCCCCAACAAAGAGGGTGGGATGGCTTGAAAAAGAACAATGTGTGTTTCCTGAGAAGCAAGTCAAATTTTCCTTAGTTTATGACAAATTTGATGAGTTGAACTTGGTGCTTGATGCTCAGCATAAACAATGGAGTAGGAAAAACAAGCCAGTGAGCCACAACTGGTCAAAAAGCTGTGTCCTGCCAGACTCTAACCAGTTGTTAGGTTAGATGGTTAGGTTAAAGATGGAGTATCGTCATGGAAAAGATTTCTCATAACGTAAGCCATTGGTACCCTTTTCACGGTTTACGTCACGACTATGTGACTTCATAATTAATATCTGAAACGAGAATATTTCAGACATAAATTGTGAAGTCACATGGTGGTGACGTAATCTGTGAAAAGGTTACCGAAGGCTTACGTTTTGAGAATTCTTTTTCATGACGACACTCCATCTTTAGGTGGAGTTTGCAGCGTAGTTATGCTGAGCACCATGCAAGCCTAATGGCAGTAGGTTCTACTGTTAGTCTTCGGTATGATCCAGCCTGGACTTGAACTCCCAACCTTCAGACTGCAAGTCTGATGCTCTAACAACTTGACTATCAGTCAGTTGCTACCAATTGGTAGAAAACTGGGTTGTAAAACTGCATCTTACTAACATCTACCTAACTAGAGGATATCTGTAGTTTTTTTACGTCGAGGCTTTTTTCTTGACAAATTTTTATTGTCCCATTTTTTTCTTATATTCTTATACTTTGAAGTGTCTAAGCAGTCTGTTTCTGTGAAAGTTTAGGTGTTGTTTATTAGCAATACATTGTATAAATAGCAATTTAGCAACTCCCTGTTTGTATCAGAATGGTTTGCACCGCCCTCATTCCCAAGTGTGAATGCATGGCACTCTGGTTATGAAATGAAGTGATATATGAGTAACGAGGCTAATAAGAAGCATTTCCATGGAATGATCCCTCTTTAAGGTAAATGACTCAGTGTACCCCTTTAAGTGGCTTATATCTGTTCATCTGACACTACTAATCTGATGTCACAAATTGGATATCAATGTCAGTGCTATCAACCTTGCACATGCACTTTTCATATGTCTTGTGTTAATTTTTTGAATTCTATTGTGTGTTGTGTATGTTTTGAAGACACTGTTGCCTTGGAAAATTTAAATTCTGGGTAACTCTGACAAAAGTTGTTTTGAGGCAAAGTGGTTTACTTTTTGCTGGTCTTTAATACTCTGGTGAATCTTCTAGGTAGGTCAGCATTAATGTTAAAGTCTTGCAATGTGGCCTCAAATCTTGTAAAATTGAATCTTACATTAGTAACCTTTTTAAAGAGCAGTCACGCTACAACAAATTTGGATGGGATTCCGATGTGACTATTGTGTGTTGTTACTCAAAGCTTTCCCAAATCTGGTTGAGGAGAATCCAAAATCTGCCAAACTTTAAATTAATGATTTGTACTGCAGACACTATGAAAATTAAATTTATACTTTTGTGATGTCACAATTACAGACAGCTGTTATGAGACCAAAGCTGTCTGTCGGTGTGACGTCATGAAAAATCAGCCATCTTTTCATTTTAGTAGACCTCTGATGCAAATCATGTTTACACTGGTTGACAAGTTTTCAGCCCTATCAAAGCAGAGATGGAGGAGGAGATATTAATGAAAGTTCCAAAAATCGGATAGAAATTGAATCCGAATTCATTGCATTTTGACCGAGGCTTTAATCTTGTATTGTTGTGGTAGTTGCCTTATCACAGAAATAATTACTCTACTATGCAAAGCTGCTACAGCACCATCATTGAAGCAACAAACCTTTGTCCCTCACAGGGTCTCAGATTTTCTTTTAGGGGGACTGGGAGGGGATGGTTCCATTCACATTATTTTTTCTCTTTGGAGGGTCAAATTTTGTTGCATCTGTGGGATAACTTGCAACATAAAGTTCAGGTTTTCCCCGAAATTGCAGGAAGTTTCTGCAAAAGATTTTTTACAAGTTGAGGGATTTTTGAGAAAAGAGTGTTGGAATGGTGTAATTTTGATCTCTAATGGGGTCTTCTTCATCACAGAGATTTTTAACAATATATTTGATACTGGTTTTAAGTGTACCCTCACAAGACATCAATGAACCAACAGGCAATGTGGGTCTGCATTGTTTTAGAAGAGAAAAACTCATGCTGTTTAATATATATTTTTGAATTTTCTGACCTGACAAACACTTTGCAATACACCAGCATGAATGTATAAAATAGTGCCAGCATGGTGCATAGGTAAAGTAAGATCTTTAAAGTTCATATATGGTGCAAGTCGACCCTTTGAGTCTCCTCTTACAGAAGAAGTTGGTAATTTTTTGGACAAATTCTACAATCCCCAGTCTAAAGGGGATTTACCCTCACAAGAGATTAACGAACCAACAGGGTTGTTGTACAGTAGGCAGTGTGGATCTGCATTTTTTCAAAAGAAAAAACTCAACTAGATTTGTGGCTTAGGTTACCCTTTTTGTAAAACTGGTTCTTCCACATGTTCTAGTGTTCTGACAATCCATGTTACTTTGCAAACATATTTGTTGGTGTTTGAAGTAGCATAAAAAATGAGATGCTTTCTTATGGTTAGTTTGTTAGAAGAGATTTAACGACACACCAACACAGACGTGTTATATAGTGTCAGCGAGATGAAAGATTGAGTATAAGAACAGTTTCAAATACAGTGCAGATAGGTTCAAGTTCTGATTTTTAGTTGCCTCATAGACAGGTGGGGAATACCATGGGCATGTTCCACAACCCAAAAGGACTTGACATCTGCATCAATAGCGTTGCTTTCACGAATTGACCTATCGACTTTATTTTACTTGGTAGGTAGATAGTGTAAGTTCTCAACCATTAAATTTTTTACAAGTAGTGGTCAAATTACTTAAGATAGATTTTTTTTTAATTGAGGTTTTTAGTTACTAACCATAAAAGGTCATTGTGCATAAGTGGCAGTGCTTTTCATACATTTCTGGAGTTCAAAATGGACATCTGGGCAAGACCTAATTGTTTTGAAAATGATGAAGTCAAGTCAAGTCATTATTTTAGCAGGTTGAAAACATTGCTTCAGTGTATCAGTGGTAACTGTGGATCTAGGAATGTATGTTACTTAACAAAAGTTGCAATGCTAAATGAAAAATAAAGTTAATATGCTTCTGTCTTATTTATATCATTTACGACATTTAAAAAAAAAGAAATGACTTAAGGACTGCTGCTGCCTGAATGCGCTGCAGTCTGATGAGCAACCTACTGTACTTCATTGGCCAGGAACTAATTTAGTGGCACGCCCAAAATGCTGAGTGGGAGGAAAGCTGTAGTATCCAGAGAAAACCCTCTTATATCAGATGGGATTTGAACCCAGGCACATATAATAAACATTGGTTCACAGCAGTAGAATGGATCACCATGCAACTTGGCAACTCTTTTTCAAATTTCTCATAAAATCATGTATTGCTTTTTATTCATTTGCTTCAAAATTGTTTGAATTAATGACTTCTTTTTTTTTTCACAAACTGACTGGTCATTCCCCTAACAAAGTCCTGTGATGATATTTTAACATTGATAGACATTTATAGACCATTTTCTCAAAACAATTTGCAACATGGGAACCCTTCCCTAAAGTTTACTTTCATGAACTGACTGCATGGTCAAGTTGCTATCTTGCTACTTGCAACCTGGAGGTCTGGAGTTCAACTCCTGGATGGATCATACAGAAGATTAAAAATTAAACATACTGTCATTTTGTCTGGTGCTCAGCGATTGGCGATGGAACAGGGGGAAAGCAAGCCAGTGAGTTAAAACTGGATAAAAGGCTGTCAGCAGCCCAGATTATTAAACCAATCGAATTAATCCAATTGGATTAAACGAATTATAAAACTCATCTAAGTAAACTTATCCATCATTTTGTTGCTGTACAAAGAAAGGTATATTAGAGTACGTCAATCCCTCTTATTTTGCCACTACACCTGTACATTTAACCAGAAGGTTATCAGTTAAGCTGTAACCCAAATCTTAGTAACCACCCTTTCTGTTTGCTATCTGGTTTCATTTTCAAGACCAGTTTGGTTTTTCATCATTTTTCAGTTTAGTTCTTACAAAGGCTGTGTTAGTAGGAATTTGTAGAAGTGCTTGCAATAAAGGGAAGAGTTTCTTCACATGGATACATGTGCTTTAGGCAGGAGATTCAGTACTTATATCTTAAGTTTCTGGGATGTGGTCAACTGACCATTAGTCATTCTTGACCTTTGATCTTACTCCGATTTGATGGCTTCTCCATTTAAAGTTTTGACTAACACTTGGCCTATTATTTTCAGTTTCCAAGAGAAGGCTGTGATATGGTGGTACTGTCTAGTAACGGATTAAGTGCACTTTTCAGATTTTTAGAGGGTCATCTGAAATAAAACCAATACTCATTGAAAGTTGATGGTATTGTAGATGAATGAGATACCTAGCTACAGTACCCTGGACATGAGGCACCCCTGGTAGAATCACAAGGTTGCCCAAATGTTCTAAGAATATTTACAATAATTATGCAGTGGCAGTATGGTACTAGTTAATAGTCAGTCTTGCTCTTTGACACATTTCATTTCTCCAACTGTACTTAAAGTGTCATTCCTCTCACCCCAAACTACACTTCTTGGGGGGGGGGGTTAAGAAACTCTCCATTGGCCAAGCTTTTTGATTGACTGTTAATTCAAACAATGCAGATTACCAAAGCTTATATTACACAGCATGAACTGTACTGAGAGTGTTTTGATTATACACATAGAGCTTTTCTATACTCACCCTGAAGCAATAAACTGAGATTGTGACTTGATGAGGATGAATTTCAGACAAATGTGGTAGGGGCTTAAGTAAGAAAGTTAGTAAAATTGGTACTGTTTGGGGTGAGAGAACTGGGCCTTTAAAGGGAGTCAATTCTCACCCCAGACTACAACTTTTGATTGACAGCAAATTAATAAAATGAATACTGTAGCTCATAATACACAACATGTCTGCACTGTGAGTGTTTTAATTACACACCAGGTGATTGGGATCTTGTTCACTTACCCTGAAGCAATAAACTGAGATTGTGTCTGGAAGAGAATGAGTTTGAGACAGTTGTGGGAGGGGCATAAGGTCTGACTAGATGCCCTAGTTTACTGGGACATGTTTTCCTTTTACCAGTTTGCACTTGCAGTGGTGTCCTGAAGAATTTTTGAAATTGCCCAGGATGTCTGGGTTTCATGTATTTCTGTGGTGATCTGACAGGTTTTTCTTGAACTGCATAAAAGGCAGTCAATTCTCACCCCAAACTACAATTATTCTAGTATTCTACAGAAATTTTTAACTGGCACAGCCCTTTGATTGGCAGCAAATTAAAAAAATGCAGATTACTATAGTTCATATTTCAGATAGCAAGTAAGTTACAAAGGCAACCATGCTTGAGGTAGGCAATATATTTTGGAGATAGAACTGCTTAAGATCTTAGGCACTTTAAATAATAAAATGTGTAGCTCACGTACTGAGCAACATAGCAGTTTAGGTTATTTTGTCACAAAAATATGTCAAATTACTTTTTCAAAACCCTAGACAAAAATTTGTGTTAACCTTTGTTATGCTGTTTTGGTGACATATGCAAATTGTAAAGGTGCTTCACAATATGTAAAGATGCAAACCTTACCTTAAATTAAAAGAGTGCCCTCAGTTTGCTTTCCACTCTGTAACATCACACTGTAAATTATTGTGGTGGTTGATTAGATTGGTAGTCATTTTGGAAAGGGGGGGGGGGGGGGTGGGGGAGAAGAGAGGGGAAGGGGAGTAGGAAAGTGCAAAGGGAAGAACACAACTGTAATAGAGGGCTATGTTGAAGCAAAATTGGTGATGGCTCTGAACAGTGATACTTCTAACTTCACACTGTAGATTGTGGTGGTGGTTGACTAAATTGGTAGTCATGTTGAAGGGGTAAGAAGGGGAAGGGAAGAGGAGAGGGGAAAGGTATGCAAAAAGTGGAGGGGGAAGAACATTAGTGTAACTGCAGGGCCTCCATTGAAGCAAAATTGAAGAGTGCCCTGAACAGTGATACCTCTAACTTCTCACTGTAGATTGTGGTGGTGCTTGACTAAATTGGTAGTCATGTTGAAGGGGTAAGAAGGGGAAGGGAAGAGGAGAGGGGAAAGGTATGCAAAAAGTGGAGGGGGAAGAACATTAGTGTAACTGCAGGGCCTCCATTGAAGCAAAATTGAAGAGTGCCCTGAACAGTGATACCTCTAACTTCTCACTGTAGATTGTGGTGGTGCTTGACTAAATTGGTAGTCATGTTGAAGGGGTAAGAAGGGGAAGGGAAGAGGAGAGGGAAAGGTATGCAAAAAGTGGAGGGGGAAGAACATTAGTGTAACTGCAGGGCCTCCATTGAAGCAAAATTGAAGAGTGCCCTGAACAGTGGTACCTCTAACTTCTCACTGTAGATTGTGGTGGTGCTTGACTAAATTGGTAGTCATGTTGAAGGGGTAAGAAGGGGAAGGGAAGAGGAGAGGGGAAAGGTATGCAAAAAGTGGAGGGGAAGAACATTAGTGTAACTGCAGGGCCCCCATTGAAGCAAAATTGAAGAGTGCCCTGAACAGTGATACCTCTAACTTCTCACTGTAGATTGTGGTGGTGCTTGACTAAATTGGTAGTCATGTTGAAGGGGTAAGAAGGGGAAGGGAAGAGGAGAGGGAAAGGTATGCAAAAAGTGGAGGGGAAGAACATTAGTGTAACTGCAGGGCCTCCATTGAAGCAAAATTGAAGAGTGCCCTGAACAGTGATACCTCTAACTTCTCACTGTAGATTGTGGTGGTGCTTGACTAAATTGGTAGTCATGTTGAAGGGGTAAGAAGGGGAAGGGAAGAGGAGAGGGGAAAGGTATGCAAAAAGTGGAGGGGGAAGAACATTAGTGTAACTGCAGGGCCTCCATTGAAGCAAAATTGAAGAGTGCCCTGAACAGTGATACCTCTAACTTCTCACTGTAGATTGTGGTGGTGCTTGACTAAATTGGTAGTCATGTTGAAGGGGTAAGAAGGGGAAGGGAAGAGGAGAGGGGAAAGGTATGCAAAAAGTGGAGGGGGAAGAACATTAGTGTAACTGCAGGGCCTCCATTGAAGCAAAATTGAAGAGTGCCCTGGACAGTGGTACCTCTAACTTCTCACTGTAGATTGTGGTGGTGCTTGACTAAATTGGTAGTCATGTTGAAGGGGTAAGAAGGGGAAGGGAAGAGGAGAGGGGAAAGGTATGCAAAAAGTGGAGGGGGAAGAACATTAGTGTAACTGCAGGGCCTCCATTGAAGCAAAATTGAAGAGTGCCCTGAACAGTGATACCTCTAACTTCTCACTGTAGATTGTGGTGGTGCTTGACTAAATTGGTAGTCATGTTGAAGGGGTAAGAAGGGGAAGGGAAGAGGAGAGGGGAAGGGTATGCAAAAAGTGGAGGGGGAAGAACATTAGTGTAACTGCAGGGCCTCCATTGAAGCAAAATTGAAGAGTGCCCTGAACAGTGATACCTCTAACTTCTCACTGTAGATTGTGGTGGTGCTTGACTAAATTGGTAGTCATGTTGAAGGGGTAAGAAGGGGAAGGGAAGAGGAGAGGGAAAGGTATGCAAAAAGTGGAGGGGGAAGAACATTAGTGTAACTGCAGGGCCTCCATTGAAGCAAAATTGAAGAGTGCCCTGAACAGTGATACCTCTAACTTCTCACTGTAGATTGTGGTGGTGCTTGACTAAATTGGTAGTCATGTTGAAGGGGTAAGAAGGGGAAGGGAAGAGGAGAGGGGAAAGGTATGCAAAAAGTGGAGGGGGAAGAACATTAGTGTAACTGCAGGGCCTCCATTGAAGCAAAATTGAAGAGTGCCCTGAACAGTGATACCTCTAACTTCACACTGTAGATTGTGGTGGTGCTTGACTAAATTGGTAGTCATGTTGAAGGGGTAAGAAGGGGAAGGGAAGAGGAGAGGGGAAGGGTATGCAAAAGTGGAGGGAGAAGAACATTAGTGTAACTGCAGGGCCTCCATTGAAGCAAAATTGAAGAGTGCCCTGAACAGTGATACCTCTAACTTCTCACTGTAGATTGTGGTGGTGCTTGACTAAATTGGTAGACCTTTTGAAGTAGGAGTGGGAAGAAAGGGGGAGAGAGAGTAGATGGGAAAGTTAAGGGGAGGGGGTGGGAAGGGAAGAATGTGACTGTAACCATGGGGGTCTGCAGAAAAAAAGTCAGGGGGGCAAAATTTCTGGGGAGGGGCAAAACCTCCAAGTCACCATGAATTGACACAAAGCAAGCAAAAATTTCAGCCCAAAATGCCTCCCAGATCTCCGGAAATGGCATTTCTAAAGCCCATTTTTTGCAAAGAAACTTTGAAAACGCGTTTTTTTCAGGTTTTTGCTTTGATTTTTGTACATTTTTGCAAATTTTTGATTTTCCAGGCGGGGGGGAGTGCCCCCCCTTGCCCATACCTGCGGACGCCCATGACTGTAACTAGGGCTATTTTGAATAAAAATTGGAAAGTGCCCTGAGCAGGGATAAGGGTTGGTTTTGTTTGCAAATTAGTCAAAATTGTCAGTGTTTTCTCTGTAACTAAACAAGTTGAATCAGAGGAAGACCTGAGATGGTACCTTGAAGAATCCTTAGCAAATAATTAGGTTGCATATTGCATAAGGAAAACGAAAACCTCTCAAATGGGACAAGGTGATATTAGAATGGCAGTTACAAAACTGTAAGTTGACTAAAGTGATTAATGTTTATTGATGGTATTAAAATTGAATTTTGAATTTGAAGGTAAGAAAAATATGAACAAATCAAATGAATATGATAAAAAGGACAGGTACAAAGGAAACTGCTCTGTGGTAGTGAGAAAAATCAATCCAGGCCATTTGGGCCAAGATCAGGACATAAAAGCTAAAAAGTAACCTAAAGAGTACAAAGAGCATGACAGAAGTGCATTCAGGTAATTGTCATTGCTTGGTACTAATGGGTTTTAGCAAATTTGAGAGACAATAACAACCATTGACTTAGGTGGCCACTTTTGAAAGTGTTATAGGGATCTGAATAGTGTATATGTTGATGTGTTGGACTGACATAGGTGTATTTTTAAAACAGGTTTGTGGGGAAAGTGGATGGAAAATTCATTGAAGATGTGTGAAAACATGCAATATATCAAATGTTTCAAAATGCATAAACTAAAAAGATAAAACCATAATAAAAAGGTAGGTATTTTGTGGTTTCCCTTGTTTGCTTTATTATGTTTTGAGTTTGGTTGTGGTAATTTCCAACAAGGGAAATAGGTTTTCACTTAGTCTTTAAGGGACTGTGGTTTTCTGCTTAATTGTCAGGCCAAATTTTCATCGGTAGAACTGGCAGTGTAGTCATTTTCAACTGGATACTACTGTTACTCTGTGTTTTTAATGCTCACCTAGAAAATTGTTTTTTTTTTTTGTTTTTTTATAAATTCAGGTATTTTATCACTCATTTTGATAACAAGTTGTACAAGTAAGGTATTTTACATTTGTCAGTAGTGTCCCAACCTAGAATAATCAGGCTTCCAAATCTTATCACAAAGTCTCTTCGCAGAGAAGTTAAATGTGTAACACGTACTGTAGAAATCCCAAAGGCAGAAATGTCCTGTTTTATATGTTCTAGCGTGTCATTGACTCTTGGTCCTGATGTTGTTATGTGATTCAGGGACAGGAACCTTCATTCTGTTTCCTTCACTTCAAAGTGTTAAAAATTTATGGAAGGTACTTCAGACCGTATTTGCAAAGTATGATGTTGCAAAGACAGGTTCCAAGGACTTTTGGAAAATTGACAGAAAAAAGTTTTGGTGTCGAAGTATGAAGCAGGTTTATTGTTTTTAGGAATTGATTTTATTTTTATAAGCCTTACTTTGGGAAGTGTTTTATTTTTACTACATTCAGTATTGGTTGTTTCACGTCATTCTTTGTTTGACTAGTGAAGAAGGAACTTGGGGTGGAATGCTTTATTTTGTATACTTCTCATTTGTTTATGCCAGAGTCATGGCATGTCATGACTCAAGTCACTAGTTTTTAAAAAGGAGATGAACTGAGATATTGTATCTGAGTTTTCCTCATAGAAAGTGATTGGAGTAATTAACAGTAGCAAATGACTTGACTCAACTGCAAAACTGAGTGTGACGTGTTACAGTTTTGCTTCATGTTGATTTCAAGTTTTTCAAAAAAATTCAGTGGGTTGTATTTTTTCTTTACAAAAACATAAAATTTGAGAGCACCAGTCAAAAGAAGATAGATCAAGAGGGATTGTTATGGATAGATATGGGTATCAAGTTTTCATGGTTACCAGCTACTGTATTTATAGAGATGGGGGGGGGGGGTTGCTGATGTGGCTGCAGATCCTACACAAAGGTCCATATTCAGCATCTCGATTCTCGTGGTTTTCGGATTGTCTTGGACAATTAAAATTCCATACAGACAACCAAAAGTCAAAAGTTGGTTGTCTGATGGGCAACAACTCTCTCTTGCAATGAATTATAAAGCAGCTTGCGCCATTTGATTGGAGAAGTATACTGCTGACTGATCAAATCTTTCAACTTTTTCCACCATACAATTTCAGACTTTTCAGTGTTTTTATCTCTCAAAGTTTATCTTTTTATTCTGCAAGACCAGTTATACATAAACACTGTTTTGCGAAAATTTTTCGGACAACCACATTTTTCTTGTGAACAACGAAAATATTGAAATGGTTCCCCAAAGGCAAACCATATTAATTATTTCTGAAAATCAATGCCTGGTATTTCTCCTTGGCTGCACATATGACTGTTTGATATGCTGTAGTTGTAGAGAATCCAACTTTGACTTGGAAGGTCGGGGTTGACTATCCTGCCAGGCCAGGCCATACCAAAGACTTTTAGAGTGGAGACTACTGCCATTGTACATGACACTCTGAATAATGGACTGAGGGAAAAAAAACCCAGTGGCCCACAAATGGAGAAAAGGCAGTGGTGAGCTGGTAGATTAAACCAGAAGATTTGCATGGTGAGGTGTAAAACGTGATCTACATCGCCCTGCTCCTACCTCCTATTTAAAGGCATATTTTGGAGACAAAATTCGTTAACTTCAAAGAAAGCAGAAAAATTTTCGCTTTCTGAAGGTGAAAACTCCATTTCAGTAGCTTATAGCATTCCCAAGATACAAATTTTTAAAGTATTTCAAATTTTTCTTGGGATTTGATTCATCATGGGAAATCTGTGACATCATTGGGGCACATTAATATGACATTGCATTCAATTCATTTATAATCATAATGCCACTGCAAGCAATATTAAGCAACATTGTTGCTTGTGCTCTACGTATGGTGAAGGGTAATGCTATATCTACAGGATAGATATTCAAACATTCCAACAGTATCACATTTTAAGGACAAACAGGATGTTCAATTATGAAGAAAAACAAAAGGAATCTGAAGCAATGTGCCCACATTACATAACTTTCTGTGGCTTTGTTGAAAAGCAGAGGTATTTTTTAACAGAAATAATCAATCTTTAAAGCGAGATATCTTGAGTTAGGAAAATGGCATTGTGATAGGGTTTGAAGGACATGGTGCAGAATATTTTTGTTTTTAATACAAAATGAGGCAAAACATACCTTTAACCTCACAGTAACATAGAAATCAGGGAAAAGGGGAATTTTTTAGTTTCTGGCTGTTGAAAATTTGTGATGTTGAAAAGCAAGACCAAAATACCGGAGAATATCTTTCGATGATTTACATTAATGAGAAAAAATGGGGGGAATTATCACCCCCTTCCCCCTCATAAGGAAAGACTTTTTGTCACATGTGATGAATATACTTTGAAAGTTTAGGCTGCAAAGGTTTTCCAACCTTTCCAAAGTTAGTCTAGTGGTACAGACACACAACACGTGTAAAATGATGTTTCAGGTGTTTGCACTTTTTATCAGCAAATGGATTAACAACAAATCAGCCTTTGAATGGTATTATTTAGGGTGAGGGTTTTATTGTTAGTTTCCCATAAAACATTTTCTATAAAGTGGAAAGAAGACGTGAAATGCATGATTGAAATATGAAATTATGTAATTGATATATGAGACCATTATCATTATCACATCACGTGCATTGTGTTAGAAAGTGCTTTTTAAGTTCTGGTAAAGTATACTTATCTATTGTTCTAGCAACCATCAGGTCAAGATCAAATACTCAAGTCAAGTTGAACTGAAATTTCGGGACCCTGGTTGAGGAAAATTTTTGTTAGACAGATGTTTAGTAATTGATATTGTTGTAAGTCTAGTTTTGTAGAAATCAATTGACTCTGCAGTAGTAAAGAACCTTGTCAAGTTGAATAGTGTATTAACCTTAACCTTTAAAAAACATGAGGTTGCACTTTGAGTAAACATCGAGAGGTTTGTTGTGTTAGAGTAGAAGGTCATTTTACTGTAACATTAAAAACTGAACCCTAGGAACACAGTTAATTCTTAGGATACATTGCAATGAGTAAAAATTGATGAAAATGTTTTTTTTAATGTATACACCATTTCAGGCTTCGATTTTTGGGAAAAATTTATGGTTGTCCTTCAGTAATTATGCAACGAATTCAGTATTTTTAGTTGTCCTAAAAAAATTGGTCGTCCGAAACATTTTGCTCACAGTTACAGTACAAAACAGTAATTGTGATTGCCTATAACCTCTCTCGAAGAATAAAATGATGTGATTTTTGCAAGACAAAAACACTTGAAGCCTGAAATTGTTTGATGCAAAAAGTTGAAAGAAGGGTTCAGTCAGCAGTACATACTTCTTCCATCCTATAAAAAGCAAACTGCTTGAATATATATAATTCATTGTGAGAGAAAAATGGTTGTTGTCCATTGGAAAACCAACCTCCAACTTTTGGTTGTCGGCACAGTTTTAGTTGTCACGGACAATCAGACAACCATGAAAATCTAGCTCTGCATTTTTGAATGACAGCTAGGGGGCTTCTCATAGCAGATGTGCTCTGACATTGGAGTGAGAATCCAGCAAAGGAGAATTCTGACCATTTTGAACCTCTAGAAGTTACACTACGTACTATCCTTGTTGTGAATGTGAGTTCAATGGTATTTAGCACCACAGTTCGGCATGTACATGCTTTTGGAACATTACCTTCCTTTTTGGTTCCTTGTGTAACAAAGGAACCTATGCAGTCACCTTGGCGTATGTATGTGTGTGTGTGTGTGTATGTGTGTGTGTGTGTGTGTGTGTATGTGACGGATTGGAATGCGAGGTATGTGGTGCGATAACTCAATAACCGAGTGATCAATTTTTTTCAAACTTGGTATGTATGTAGATGTTGTGGAGTAGATGTGCCCTATCGTTTTTGGTGGAGGTCAAAGGTCACTGGTGATCACCAGAGGCCAAAAACTGAATTTCTGTTAGTAGCTGTAACTCAGTATCCGTTGTTCAAGCAGTGGCATCATTTTAAGATAAGTTAGATTGGTAGGAGGTGAAAATGTTGGTACATTAACCAAAATAATTGGAAAGGGTCAAAAGGTCAAAAAGTAATGTTTTATTGATATCTTGCCACTGAAACATTTTAGAGGGGTGGTGTAATGGAGATATGTGTTCGTCTAAGTGAAATGCACGTGATGACCCCCCTTGACCTCACTTGACCTCATTTGACCTTTTGACCTTTGTGACTTTTTTCTGACTTTTTTGTGACATCAAGATTTGTCTTGATCAGACGAACCAAAAAGGCTATTACACTACCCTCCTACAATGTTTGTTACTTGAGTTACTGACATTTAAATGACAGGCTAGTGTGTACATGTAGGTCATATGTAGGCCTACGGCAATGCCAGGTATGCGGTGCAATTACTCAATAACCAAGTAACATAGTGGAAATAATGGAAAGTTGTGTTCGTTTAAGTGCACGTGAAGACTCTTTGGGTCTTTGTTCAATTGGTTTAAAAGTCCAGCTGAAGTTTAATGCCTTTAGACAAATGCAATGTATAAAAGAAAAGAAGAATTATAACCCCCTCTCAGTCTAAAAGCAGTTTAGTTAACAATCAGGACAGTAATGCAATTATTATTAAAAACAACCATTTCCTCACATACAGTATTGAATAAAGTTATTCACAGTGCAAGCTAAGATTCCAATTTCAATAGTAAAATATGAAAGCAGTTTCTCTTCTTTACCTCTGCTTTTACCCTAGGGACTACAATGCTGTTTCTAACACCCTCTTTAGGTTAAAAGGTCAAGTTGAAAGTCATTTATTAGATTCTACAGAGCTATGTTTGTTTCTTGGTCTTCTAGCCAAATTGTGAAGAAGAAATTGGTGGTAATAAATCACTATCGGGCTGCCTTTAGTAGCAGAATTGTGGGCTTTTCCTTATTTTTGCTTTTCAGGCAAACACATCGGGTAGTCTAAAGGACAACCATGACATAATTTCTAGTCATCCATCATAAATTTTGGTGGTCAGGAATGACCAGATGACTGTTAAATTTCTTTGGTGCAGAAGAGACTGTGTTTATTTAAAATCAGTTTTGATCTACTTTGACTGTATTTGACCTTTGTGACTTCTTTTTAAGGTCTGGATTTGAATTGTTGAGATTGACCAAAAAGGCAATTAACTAACCTCCTATACTACCCCAGACTCAAGTAAATGACATTTTAGTGAAAGGTGATGAATGTATTTGTCGCATGGAAGTGGGCAGTGTGCAGTGTGATAATTTGAAAAGTTTAGTGTTCCATTTCTCTCAAACGGCAAGTGCTTGTATGATTTTGAAATTTAATGTGCCCCTATGTTTTTGGGTGATGGCCAAAAGTCATTGGGGTTAAAGGTGCAAATTATGCCTTACCTTGGGACTACCTTAATACAATATCATCTTTAATGCAAGGAACCATAGTGCCCTTGGGCTCTTGTTTTAGTGTAGGACTAGAATGTATACAAACCAGGGGCTACAGATAAAGTTGTGTATTCAATACTTTTTGGAGATATTAACCCTTCAATATCAATTAACCTCTTCTCCCCTGTTCCATTAAATTTTGCTTCATGGGCTGCATTCTTGTTCTCTTTCAGTTTTTTACCACATTGACAATGTGTCAGGTATATCCAATGGGGAGGGGAAGGCTGAAAAACAGGAGGGTGGTTGCAAGTGGGAAGGAGAGAGTTGGATGAGATTTAAAGACACACCAATATGAATGTGTTATATAATGAAGCCTACTCAAAAAAGTTCCCAGTTTAAATTTATTTTCAAGTACCGTTCAAGTTCAGGTTTGGTTTCCCTTTAGTTTCCTCTTACAAGAGGCGGGAAATACTGTGGGCATTTCCTGCAATTATCAGCCCAAAGGGCCTGGAAAAAGATCACAAGGACTATGTATCAATGATGAATACCCTATTGACTTCTTGTTTTGCTGACAAAATATTTTATTTTACAAATTTTAACAAAGGGGTCCCATGCAAGTAAATTGCTGACACCCCCTCCCCTCCTGGTAAAGGTGTGTCCATACTGTAGTCGTTAAAGAAAGCTATAGTTACATTCATCAATAATTTTAACATTTCTGGAAAGAGACACCACCTCTCTTTGAACCACATTCCAAGACAAGACCATGATGACTACTTAAATCTTCAATGATTGGAATACCTGGGCAAAATTGAATCAGTGGAGAATGTTGGATCAGTGTACTATGCCTTCAATTTTTTCCAACCGCTTCAAATAATCATGGACTATGGTGTCACGTACCCCGCACTGGAGGTAACACCGTATTTCCTTGCCCTCAAGTAACGTGGGAACACTGGTTAACATACAGGATGGGTGTTTAAATTTTGATCCACCTTAGATTGCAGGGCTATACAGTTTTAAACACCATGTTTGTTTTAATCTAGTAATTTCACAGGTGTTTATGGCACTTATGACGGGTATTTGCTAACATTACTCTAATTGATATGTGAAATATTTGACCTTGTTAGTATGCTAACACTATAAACCAGTCAGCAAAACATGGTACTGTACATGAGAACACAGATTGAAAACACAGGGTTAATCTGTGGTTTTGCCTCATTGTAAATACAAGGTAACTCTGAGTGTCAGGTAGGTGACGTACATGTAGTTGAGACCAGGCCTGTGGAGTAGGGACAATCCTGTGTCGTACAACTCAAGAAAAGGCTGCAAACACCACTAGATTTAACCAAAAGGTCGTAAACAAAGGTATAAAGGTATGAAGGTATAAAACTCTAACAGTCAATTCGAATATTCCATTTGTCCCATCATGTTCAGTCTGCAATGCTTGAAAGTTTTGCGATCCATATGTGCTTTTACAACCTGCTGTGAATATTTCAGTCTAAAATTTTACTAAGGAAAAAAGCAAAGAACCTTAAAACAGGATTCCAGCCGTGCTGATTCTGGTTGAACGCTAAAGTAAGAAAGGAACATGTCCATTTAGACACACTCCATGCCTTCTGCCTTCTTCTCAAAAAGAAACCATTTAAAGCTGTTGTACTGTAAATGGACCATTTCCTAAACAAGAGACCATTTAAAATTCTTTGTTTTGGTGTTCTGAAAGGGATACTAAGTGGATGAATGCATGTAAAATTGTGCAGCCTTATTTAGGGAGAACTTTTGTAATGATAAATTTCAAAGTGAATTATGGAAAAAGGATTTAGATGCAGAAGTTTCAGTTGGTTCATACTGTACAGTAAGATTCGTGCAATGTGGGTTTTCTTTTACTGTGCATAAAATTCCAGCTTTATATTACTTGATACAGATGGTCCATCTGAATGATGTTTAGCAGAAGCTGCAGCTAGTTGATGTGTGTGTTGCTTATTTCTAACATCGTAGAAAAGTGATAGAGTTGACAAGTGAAATATTGTCTTCCTATGAACTAGGCCTGCTATCCATATCAGTGTTGGGCAAGTCTTCAGCAGGTAGTCTTTTATTGTGACCAGGAGTCAGTTGTGACTTTGTCTGGTAATGGTGACCCTTATCTGTGAAACACTTATATATGAAAGTGTTTTTTAGTCCCAAATGTGCAATTTAAGGACCAAAGACATTAAGTACTGTATTGAAAAAGAAAAACAAAATTAGTTACCATGCAGTTATCATTATTTTTAATGCACTGTCGTGTATAAATATGCAAAGGTAAAGAATTCAGGAAATTGGAAGACTTTGAGTAAATTCTGAGGTAATCAATTTTACAAAACAAAATGGTTTGCCATTGTCATCTTGGTTGAAATGGCCAAAGGCATCCTTATATATATATATAATTGAAAAATGGTCCACGTTTATTCCAATAAATAAGCAGAAAACATTTTACATACAAATCATAATTGTCGAAATACTGTAGGAATACTGCTAAAAGAATTTATTGTTGTGTTGAAATTTTGGATCTACCTATATTGTCCTCAGCAAAACGCGTGTTAGGTGGTATATTCTTTATAGGCATAGATGATTGTAATAGGACCACAAATGCAGGAGAAGCCTGCTGCTTAATATGAATTATGTAAACTCCATGTCAGGTGGCAATCAGCTAATTTATTTTGATCAATTTCAATGGAAACGGTAAGATCGCACTTGGATGAAAAACAACCTCAATTTTAATCTTGTTTTTTTTTGGGGGGGGGAGGGGAATGATGTTTGGGGTTGGCAAGGGCGTATGGAGCAATATACTGTAAGAAAGGAGTCGAGGGAAAAGCAATCTTTTAACAATGCACCCACATAATACCATTGACCAAAAGGTACATTTTTATCCTAAAATTTTCACTTTTTTTTTTTTTACGAGGAAGAACAATTTTTTGAAATGAAAAAATTAACTGCCATAACTCATTTTCTCAAAGGAAACTGCAAACTGAAAAAGTCGGAAATATTATTGCCAGCTGTGTTACACTAGACAACAATTCCAGTATACTATGCCCTCTGCAATATTGAACATTGATAACATTTTGACACTTCAGTAACTAAAGAATGTATCTACACTCTTCTCAACTGACAGGGTTGAAAAGTATCTGATGAGAGGTGTATACAGTATGAGAGCATTTTAGTATGGTAGGCCAATGATTCCCTGCCTGAAATATGAAGGCTTGCCAGAAAGACTATCTAAGCAAAGCTCCACCTTCAGTTGGCACTGAGGGAAGAAAAATTTTGAAAAGTCATAACCTCAGACAGCCAAAAATGGCATTTCTCTGGCTTGTAGGTAATGGCTAAGCAGGGTTAAACAGACTTCTCAGAGGAAATGGACAAGCACCCAAATTTTCTGATTTTTTCGTTCAATTGTGAACACCATGTTGTGTTAGGGACTTCATTTGTGGCAAGCATTTTGCCCCTTGCAAACAAATATTTGTAGACAGTGGCGTGCGCAGGTTTTTTGAGGTGGGGGGCCAGTATGTCTATCCCCTTGACTGATATGGAGGTGGACATCAATTCAAAGGGAAATGCTCCAGTGTAAATTCCCCCGACTGGGTTGTTTCCCCTGACTACATACAGAGGTGGGGGGAGGGGGCATCCCCCAGCCCCCCTATTGCGCATGCGACTGTTTGTATTTTAGAAAGGTTTGGATTCTGGGGATCTTTTAAGGAAATTTAAAAAGTCCAGAGATTACTGAAGAATCTGCATTCTGCACTTCCTACTGTATATTGGTGGCAAATCTGAGAATGATTGCACAACGACTAAACGTTGTTGCTACATATATGTTATCTAAGGCCTAGGAACTGACACTCTCTGATGACATTTCAAAAGTTTCCCAAATTCCATTGCCCTTTTAAGACAAGTATTTAAAAGCAAAGAGCTACATTGGAGAAAATTTGGAATTTTATCAAAGACAATTTATAAAAAAGCAATATGGCTGCCAGTGCCCCTTGATTTTGTGGTGGTCACATATGGTAATTACCCCATTTTGTCATTTTCAGAGCTCGAAAAAGTTTACCAAACTGTTTTATGAGTGAGCACAACTGCATTTAAAATTTACTCACCAAAAATTTTGCTTTTTTAAGATTTGGAAAAATGAAAAAATAAAAATGTTTTCTGACCTGGAAAGTGTGGGGGTGGGGGCAGAAGCATGCCTTATAACCCCTCTCATTTTCATTAGAGCAGTTCATTTTCAGAACTTGTCGTAGGTCTCTTGAGTTCAACCTCTAATGTGTAAAACAGTGCAAATGAGATGCAGAGTACGGTGCAGTACCACTTCACACCTGCTTCTGTCAAGTTCACACTTGGTGAAAAATGTTATAACTGCAGTTGTTAGCCGTATTAATATTTTGGAATCCAAAATACATATTGGAATGAAAGTTATAACAGAATGATTAAGTTAAGTTCCTCTTTAACATTACTACTGTAGATAATTTGGTCAATTCCTTCTTTTGGATATATTTGCTTAATTGCTGCCCATTTCTTACCCGGCCATTCATGAAGTTGTGATGTATTTTGCTTGTATTATCATTCCTCAGAAGTAATTGTTAGTTACTATAAAAAAGAGATTCCCAGTTTGCCCCATGCTGTGTCTTTTATTAAAGATTCATACATAAATTTGGTGTGTGTTAGGAACTTATTTTCCTCAGAACACTAACTGCCCAATTATTTTCAAAATCAAATTGGAGATTGTTATTGACATTTTCTCTTGAAAAGGCATGCATGAGCACCAGTACCATCTATTGGTTTATCCATGACAGGAATGCTGGACAACTTTATTTATAGCAGTCGAGAAATTAGGCCTATTGCACCAACTTTTAGAGCGACTCATTGAGTTAATTTGTGGAAGTCAACAAATCTTTCCATACCTGTCAAGTTTTCTGCACATGAAAAATGACAAATGGTCAAACTTAGACAATACCCATATCCTGCAAACAAATAACTGTTTTATGAGTGAGTACTTAAAACAGTTCAATTTGGTTTTCAAAAATTTGTGTCCAGCCATTTTTTCAAATTATGTACAAAACCATTACAAGTCAGGACACCACAAAATTTTAAAATTGTAACTTTTGTGCATATGAACCTTGACTCATCATGCTTATTACTGAAAGCATTGTCATGTGGTAGTGACCCTTTAACACCCTCTTTAAATTATGGAAATGAGTTTCTTTGAGTAATAACCTGAAAAGTTAGTTGTTTTGGGAGAAAGATGGGGATTCTTGATACAACAATACAAATTTGTTACATTGTGTAAGCTGGATAGGTAAATTTTAATGTCTTCCAATTTAGTCATTTTAATTTGTCCCCTTTTCTGACCTTATACAATGGGTATAGTTCCAGACCTTAAATTTTGAGGTGTTTAAGCGTGATTGCATATTGTTACTCACCTAAAATCAATGTGAGGAGTACATACCTATTTAAAGTTTGCCCTCACGGACTATATGGGCCTCTGCCACTGACAGAATACTGTACCTACAGTATGGTACAATGCACTGTAACTTGCTCATGATTGTATGCAAGTGCTGCTTAACGGTAAAGAGCAGTCCCCCCCCAAACTTATTTTGAAGAAAAAGCTAAATAACTCAGTTTTTGTCTTATTTCTCTTAAAGTATCTTTCATTACATTTTATGACTTTACTATTGCATATTCAAGGTAAACCAAGCAGTTATTTGTAGTAAATTTCACATTTGAAAAGAATAACATTGTCACATGACTCCCAACAGCCAATCATGAAACTGGACAGTCTACTACACTACTTCAATTTGGGATGACTACTCCAGCCCTTTAAGCTAGTGCCACAATGGGTAAGAGCAGTTGCCCCAAACTTACCCTTTTGCTACCATTGTTGCTGATGGGCAACAAACACAAACTCGATTTACTGTACATTCCAATGTCATCAATCGGTGACTACTGCACCAGGTAGTAATTTCAGTTTTGACCTGAAACATACCTGTCTACCCCCTCTATTTCCAAGTTGTGTTCTATTATACAGAAAATGGAGTAAAAGATCATGTGATGTAATTCACGTTATGTTCACTTAAAGGTTTTGGCTTGGCTGAAAAATCAAGTTGAAGTTAGCATCATAATGGCTTCACTTGGAGCCAACACTGATGGTGGTGCCAGCTTAGAGTTTGACTCTGAAAATGAATCGTGCCTTCCCTTACAAAAAAAATGTGTGCCACCCCGTGTCTGCAACCATACTGTATTCACATACAGTATGGTTGCACAAGTGGAAAACAAAAGAATTCTCGCATGTTCTTGGGTGGCAAACCTGTCTTTTTTGGAACCTTCTATACACAGGTTAATGCAGGTTTGGCACACCTTTTCTTGCCTTTATCAAGCTACATGCTTTGTCACAGAATTCTTTGTTAGCAATAGTTCCTTTCACCACATGGTTTTGCATGTAAAACCTGTGTTGAACCTGTGGCAAACCTTTGTCAAACCTGTGACAAATGGTCAATCGGCATCAATGTCAAGGGAAAACATAGTTTTTCGTGTAGAAACCTTTAAAAACTCCTGAAAAAATCATGTGAAAACTTGAGTATGTGGAACTTACTGCCTCGCACTTTTTTAAGGGATGGTGAGTGTGGGAAAGTTAAAGTAAGTGAATCAAGTGAATTGGGAGATACTGTAAGTCTGAGCAATTAAATAGCCGAACAAGAGCCTAGCTATGGCCTATCATAAGTTTTGTCAAGCTAGGTGGAGGACACATATATGCAACTGCTATTCCTTGGGTTAGTCCATGCACCTGGTATAGACAGGACAGAATTATATACTGTACCACATTAAGGATTATGTTGTACTGAACAACTTTTTTTTTTATGTACAGAACTCTTTATTAGAAGGTACTGTATGTTGAAAGATATATCTAGGAATTACAATGACCATTCATTTTAATGGTACACATATGGGCAGAGAAGTGAGGGCGGTATACTGTGTGTATTAGCGAAAGGGTTCAAGTGTAGCAACAACAAAGTCTTATACTTTCGTCTTCTTTTCTAACATACTTTCGTAATACCGTACTTTAGGAATTCAATATTGCATAGATTCAAGACACTGTCTGTATGTAATATATTTATTTACTACTTGTAAATTTGACCGTACAGTGTAGGAGATACAATATGGTTATACTGTAGTTTTCTGAAGAGCCAACCATGAAGTATAGGACAGCTTACTAACTAATTCAAGTTGGTGTCCAGACTACATTTTTCCTTTAACCTTTAAACTATAACAGGTCAGCAATTGTATACAGATGAATGCTTACAGGTGAATGATGAGAAAGGGTTACTAGGTAATGATGTACTGTACTTGAACATGTTCACATAGCAGAATTTGCAAGAACTTTTTACTTACTTTATGTACTGGTCAATGTTTTGAAGAATCTTGGAGGTTCTAATCATCCTGTAGGTTCAAGGAAGATTTCAAAATAAAAATATGTTGTAGGTTGTGTATAGTCCAGTATATTTTAATTAATTGTTCTCTTGAGACTATAGGACTTTTCTTCCTTAACATTATCCCCATACACCAAACACATTATTTCAGAGATTTTACTCTTCGTTTTAGAAAATTTCTGGGGTTTTGTGCCGATGCAGTGGGTGTAAATCCCAATAGGAGAGTGCTGATATTTGTGTGTGTGTTCAACCTGCATGCATTTTCAGCGGCTGTCCATTGGATAGCTGCATCATTGTGGTCGTTTACTGTTACACATTTTCCATCCATCCCATTTGCTTGTTATCAATTTATAATTTTTACCTCTCGTTTCCTTTTCATTTTCGGCTGCGGTTATCAGAAAGATTTATTGAGATCGGCCATGGTAAGCACCAATCACCTGTTTCAAGCTCTCTATCCCAGCACCATTGGACATTTTATGTTTTCTTATTTGTTTCTCTGTTTTCGTTGTTCCATCATTGCTATCCTTTAATATCTTACAGCCTGCCAGACTCTGCTCCACGTGAAATTTGCATGAGTGGTCATTGTTGCATGTTAATAAAATTGTGAATACAGACATTGTCAGAGGGTTGGGGGGGGGGGATGGAGGCCCCCATGGGAAACTGCAAAAAGAATTTTATTTTATATTATTATTTTGTAACTGAACAAAAAGTTGACATCAAATGATGTTTCACGCTGCAATAGATTGTATCTTAGGACACTGAAATATCCAAAAAATTATCAAAATCGAGTTGTCCTCATCCCCATAGACAGCGATCAGGCCCTGCAGTTAACCACTCTGAATGAAAGTGTTGCCTAGATGCAAATGCTTGGTTGTAGTTTGTCAGCTTCAAGTCCCACTTTCACACCACAATTCTTTTCTACATCTTACAATTGATATTTTCAGTGACCAATATGCTGTGCATCTGACAATAGAAGTCATCATTCCTCAAGCAAAATATCACTTGGTGAAAAGGGGGTCAAAGTTAAAATATATTTCAACTTTTCATTTTATTAAATGGAGTTTGGGTAATTATGTAGAATGGTCTGGGTGTTTGAAGCTATTACTGTGTTGTATCCAGGCGTGGTTCAAGGGACATTATTTTGGAGAGGGGGAGGGGGGGCTAATTCGCGTTTTACCATCTAAGCGGAGTGCCACCATTAGAGGGCCACCATCGGTTGGTGCGGAGCATTTGTCCAGTTTTGGGGGGCTACCAAAACTTTGGGGGCCCCTAGCCTTCCCCCCCCAGTAGAACTGCCCCTGGTTGTATCATGTCACATATCCCAACTGTTTAGCCCAGTATAGTATGAACAGGAATTCATTCATTGAACTGATCACTTAATACTGTCCCAACTACTGTTAAGTTGACCTGACCATATTTAAAATTGACTGGACCCAAAGGTGGTTTTTGTTGACATGACTCTTTACCCAGTTGTGTCAAGTTCATTTACTACATATGGCATTGTTCAGCAGTCTGGTTTATCTTTTTGCTTTATTTATTAGTTGACTTCATCATTATCATGACATATTTCCCTTTCTTTCCTTTCTTCCCTTTTCCCATTCTACTTCTCCTTGTTCTTCTTCCATTTCCACATAAAACTTGTTCTCATCAGATTAACAGTTTTTACAGAGCAATCTGATGCATGCTGTGAAATACAGGGTTTGGTGTTCTTGTTCATTTTTCCATCTTGTTTTAGTGTGCTCCAGTAGACATAGACCTACCCATTCCCAGTAGATTCATACCATGTATTTCCAGTTATAAAATGGAATACACAAAATGGATTTTTTTTTTTAATTTGAAGTTAGAGAAAATTTTATAAGCACTGTCAGTGATTTGAATATAGTATCCATTTTACCTTTGCAAAGAATCTTTGATTTCACTGGGAATTCGTGTTCATTAAAGGACAGGAGAGTGACCAACTTGGGCATTTGGTGAATGTAAACATTAGAAAATAGAGACAATGCCTATTGATCACAATCTATCAAAACTGATCGTTTTGTGAGTTATTTTTCATGTGAACTGAACTATATGCCATGAACAGAAGCTAATTATGCATATCTTGTAATGTAAAGAGAGGGACAGGCCGTATATGGCTAATGTTATCCTTTGTTGAGGCCTTTATTTCAAGGATAGTTGTAACATTAGAATGGCCCGATGGTTTTATTTTGAAAGTATAAATTGTTTCCCTAAATACCAATTATCTGAGAGTAATTGACTTATAATTCAGAGTTAACTACTGTAGCACAGGGTTTAACTAAATGCTAACAGGCTTTGAATTGCACACATCATCACTCTCCTTATATCACTGTGATGAGTGAATTCAGCACTCCAAGATGAAGATGTGAGCTCATGTAAATCCACATCACACTTAATACTTTTCTGAGTGGTGTGATTTGTAGCACTTAGGAAAACTCAAGGCCTGTGCTAACATGGGAAACAAGTTATTCTTGAAATATTGGTATATCTTGAGAATATTAAAAGGTACTGTAGTTGCATTAATTTCCAACTTTATATTCTTTCTCTTAATAGAGTAAACTGCTATGTATTAAAGCCATGATACTTTTCTAGCTTGCCACCATACATAGGCTAAAGCTCAATGGACATATTTCAAGGCTGCAGTCACTTAATACTAACGGATGTCAGATTTTGTCATTCTTATTATAGAATGCATTTCTTACTCGTGATATGTAGAGGTCAAAAGTACTTACTAAGCTAGAAAGAATGCATTTCCTATTGTACGAATTGGGTGCTGCAGCTGCCCTGGCAATGCCTACGTACTACATTGTGCGGAGACTCCACCCATGCTTTGTTACTTCACATATTAAAGTGACAATGCTGCTGCAAGGCATGTGAAAAGTAACAAAGCATTCCTGCAGTTGCTGCAACTTTGGTTCATCTGGGGGGCGAGGGGGGGGGGGGAGAGATGCACACTGTTTAACAAGAAACTTTCTAGCTGGCTAGCAATAACCCTAATCCCTAACTCGAACAAAGAATACAATTGATATAATACAATGGCAACAGCCAATGAAGAGACACCTCGTCAAACCAGGGGGCTGCAGCAGCTCCCTGGTTAAACAGTGCGCATCTTCAGTACCACATCTTGGCTGGGGAGCTGTATGAAGCACTTGGTGAGTTTGACAAACGACCGTCATTTGAAGTCATCAAGATCATTACATTTCCTGCTTAAATCTTATCTGAAAGTCTTGCTCAAGCTGGCAGCTCCTCAAAGAGGATTAACTGCTGGCTAGTCTGGATCATCAGTGAACCACTGCATGATGTGTGCTACTCAGTTACTTGCCTTTTGGTATACCCCGGAAAATAAAACGATATTCCGGGTGTAGGAACGCCACAGTCCAAAACGTGGACTCTGGGCGGGCCCACATGAGAAGGGGGTTGGGGATCTGGTCGGGCGTAGACACATTCTTCTTTAAAAAAGAATAAACAAGGCCAATTCGTGGCTTCTCATGTTTATTGCCGTCGAAGATACGGTTTACTGGAAAGAAAGGAAAACAATTACATTTGACAAAATTTCTGCAATTCAATATAGAAAGAAACTGTTGCCCTGAAACCTGCAAATATAAATATATATATTTTCTTAGTTGAAAAACAGTATTACTCACTGACTGTGTCGGAACCATCCAGCGTGACAACCTGGATTGCTTGAGACGTCCGGCCTACACAAGCACTATCGAGATTGTGCCGGACACATGTACAAAATGTTGGCGTGGCTACTTGCCCATGCTAGGTACCGTATACAAAAGAACCAAATTCCAAACCATCTTGCAATTACTAAGCCGCATATCATGCAAATTGGCTCAATCGTTAAAGCAACACACACCATAACACCGGGTGTTACATGATCAACGAAGACGCCAAATCTGCCTTGGCTATCTCCGAAAACACAGTGTTTCAGAGATAGCAAAGGCAGATCTCATATCTTCGTTGATCACGTGACACCCTGGATATCATTTCATTTTCCGGGGGTAGACCAAACGGCAAGTAACCGCGCCGCACACGTAATGTGCCTGGCATCCAACTGTTATGTAATAGATCTATTGTGACAATTGTTCAGTTGAAAGCAAGTAATATGCATGGTCTTCAAGTTTATGTGTGTAGGCTTGATGCAAACAGGTTCAGAATTTTACTTCAGCACTTTTTTGGCAAAAACTGTGGTATCAGGTTCACAGACTCTTCAAAGGCAGGAAATCTGTAATGAACATTTTAGCCATTGATTTCAATAAAAAGTATCATGGGAGGGAAAACCATCGTGAAATTTTTGCAGATGGTGAGGAGGAAATCAAACTGTAGAATGAAATTGAATAGTTGAAGTTTAATGGAGTTGTCAGTGTCAGGAGACAAGCCTCATTTGATAGAAAAGAACAATTTAATAAAGAAAATATGAGGAACTGTGACCATATGGTATGTCAACATGATGGGTTGGTTTATAAACATGGAGGCAAGGAAACAGATGAATGAAGGGAAGTAGCATGCAAACTGTCCCATGCTAACTGTCCACAGGTCTTGTTTTTTCTGTTATACCATTGCTTCCAGTTGTGGTGCACTTGCATTAGACCTAATGCTGTTCTGTTATGACAGGTTTTTAATTACACTTACCACTTAATTAGCTCCTGCCACAATCAAAAAATGAAAACTCTCTAATAGCTGGCCAGTATATATTTTCTGACAGCTTGACATCTCAACTTAAGTGAAAATCATGAAATGGAAATAGGACAAGTAATAAAGGTGGGTTAAGGCCAAAGCATTATTAAAACCTAAAAAACAAAAGGAAGAAAAATATAAACGGAGGCTCGTTAGGGAGCCTTGAAATGTTCATTTTGTTAGTAATACTGGGTATACATCTTCACTATTCTGGGTTTCTATTTGATGGGTTTTGGTATCAAATTGTGTGAAGTGGTGATGTGTGGGACATTTTACTGTCAAAACATTAGGTGTGATAAGAAAGGTGTGGATCTAGATTTATTCAAGTTTGCTATTAATCATTAAAGTAGTCTTATTTCAGGTAAATGGAAAAGGGGAAACACAGTATACCTACTCCATTTTTTGGGGAGAACACCTGTTGGTACAAGCAATGTGAAACCTGTCTTATACATTGTTGTAGAGTAGTTGGATGGAGAAAAAGGGTCCCTTAGAAAGTGAATGGTTTCTTATCTTGGGGAACTGTTCATATTTTATTCACATAATGGTTGGAACCCACTGTTAACGTTAAAGTGCAGTATGCTCCAGTACATACAGTCCCAGGTCCAGTCGTATCACCTGTCCAGTGTTTAAGTGGATGTAATTGGCATCGTAAAAGAAAGTCTGTCTGGAAAGCCATAGTGACCCTGCAACTTATGATCGGTGCAATTGAGTATGTGTTTACATCAAGCTGTACGTTAGCTAGCCTACATATGTCAGTTTGTTAAGTAAACGAAACCTGCACTGCAGTACCTGTAATTGTTGTACAGGTGCTGCATTGAACTGTGCAATACCGAGCAGGCTGTGTAGATACGCAGTAGTGAAGGACGAAAGCCCTGGATGTTGGACCATGATTTAAAGGGCGGTATTCCAAAAATATAGTTTCTAAACATGTGCTAGTATGTAAGTATGTGTTTACTAGTTGATTGAACGGAAATTGCAGGCTGCTATGTCTGGACATCATTTAAAGGATAAACAAACCCTTATTCCTACAGTTTAAAGGTTTAGAGGATTAAACAGAAATTGACAGCCCTACCACTGACTAAAGAAATTGCCAGATAGCATTCTTTGGTAAATGGGACAGCCCGTTTGTGAAACAGGTTTATTAGGCATGTACAGTAGTAAGTATCAGCAAAGTAGATTCAGAAACAACAGGTAAGTTTTGTTGAACCTCTTTTCTCAGTTCGCTAGATTTGGGTACAGGAGTAAAGGTCAGTTCCTCCCCTGCCATGTGTTTATTTTATGTTGCCCATTGTACACAGTTATTTCTATTTTCATTTTTGTAATGAATAAAAATGAGAAAAACATGCAGGTTTGGGATGCCATAAATGTTGGCTCACCACAACTTTTTCAACCTTAATTTCAAGGATGCTTGCCTATCATTGGTTTAGCTCAAAAGCCAATTCTTCTCACCTCAGACCCTCCCCTGAGGGCTGTTGATTGTAGAATATGCCCATGGTACAGTATTTCCCACCTATCGTAAGAGGTGACTGACTAACCTAATTTGAAATTGAACCGTACTTGAAAATAAATTTTAAGGTAGAAATTTTTATTGTGTTGACTAACACTCTATGAAATGTTCGTGTTGTTAAATCTCATCTCACTTACTTCTTACCTCAGACATTTCCAATTATGCTACCCCCATCCCACTACTGTCTGAAAGGAAAATATTGCATTTGTTTTACAAGGAAGTTTCATCTTTTTAAAAGCAATATTTATTGGCAAAGAGTGATATGGCCGAGTGGGTAAGAGTGTTGGCATTTGAAGCAATGAAGCTTAGCAACCGGGAGGTCTGGAGGCCGATTCCTGGCCGGGTCAAAGTAAAGTGGGTTTTTCATCCAAGAGCAATCTACTATCATTTTCCATCTGAACTGGCCTTTCAAAAAGTACCAAGTTTGATTCAAATTGTTGAATTGGTTGCAACCTGACATGAAATTAATTCATAAGCCAATGGCTTCTCCCACATTCGTGGTCACTTAATGCCCTACAATGCCTGATTATTATTATTAAAGGTAGTGTGACACCAAAATAACAGAGGCGGGTATTTCATGTAAAAAGCATTAGATAACCAAGAAAATTGCCGCAATTCCCATCAAAATGGGTTAAAAAAATTGGCCATTTTACAGGTTTATATCTGATTTCCACTTAATCATGCATAAATATCAGCTCAATATGTAAATCTTGTGATGTCATGGGAAGGACATACCATGTATGGCTAATGTTATCCTTTGTTTTTGCAATCTTCATTTCAAGGGCAGTTGTAACAATAGTGTTTCCTGAAGAGTTTATTTTGAAAGTTGAAATTGTGTCCTTGAAAGTCATCAGTATCAATCACCAAACTATAAACTATCTGATGAGTAATTAAGAGATAATTAATGTAGGGTTAATAAAAGAAATGTCAACACTGTCAACACTCAACATCACTATTTTTGCATGACCAACAAGTTGCTTCAGAAACATTCAAACTTTGAAGAGGTTTATCTTGAGAACGGTAAAAGGTATTGACATAATTCCAACGGATTCTTGTTTAGGAGACCTTAATTCTTAACAACCAAGTAAATTTAGAGCTTGTTGCTGACATGTTACAATACCTTTAAATAATTACAAATAAGGCAGTATAGTAGCCTTCTTTACAAGAAATAAGTTTCCCTCAGATAGAAATTCCGTTGTTAGTTGCTCAAGAATAATTTGTTCACCCAAACTTCAACATTTTAAAAGATGCAACTTCCATAACTCTTCTTGTGCATAGTATTTTGGGGAGATGAAGCTTTTGCTGGGGTTTATTGTTGAGACCAAATGATTTGAAAATGACTCAAGCTATTTACTTTAAATGGTATGTTGGAACATTTTAAATGCAATATTTCCCTTTAAACTCATTCTTATTCAGACACAAAATTTATTGCTCCTGGGCGAGTATTCAAAACCCAATGTGTAATTAGAACACTTTCATTACAGAATATGCTGTGTAATGAGCTACAGTACTCAACATTTTCTGAACTTGCTGTCAATCAAAGAGCTGTGCCAGTTTGATAATTTTTGTAGACTATGCTACAGTTCCTCAAAAATTGTAGTTTGGGGTGAGAGTTGACCGTCTTCAATCTTGAGAATTGTTTGTAGATATTGAAGAAATGCAGTGAATCTTTCATGGGAAAATTTTATTCTTTAATTGCCCTAATGAAAACACAAGTCTCTTTTCCTTGGCATGCCACCATGTTTCAAGTTTTATATGTACAGTATTAGAGGGATGATCCATCAGAGCACATATAACCCTTTATAACTTGTCCAAAGAAATGATAGAAGAGGCATTGTACTTTTCATGAAAAGGAAAGGGTACATAGCTCATTTTTATGTATATTTTGTTTGTGGTTATTGTGCAGAATATTAGATCAATGGGCCAAGCACGTTTAGCGGTTTCCGTGACTAAAACAAACTTGTTGGCAGCATAAACAGAAAAAACGTTTTGTTGCGGTCACTGGTAGTATCTTATTACCTAGGATAAACAAAAAGGCAGAAAGGTAAAATGAAATTGCCAAGTTAGCCTGGTAGTATTTAAGATGGGCATAGCAAAAATACTGTTCTTCAGCTAATATTTCAAGTACACCTGGTAATCAAAGTAGTTTTGTTTTTTCTTTCAAGACTTTAGAATAGAAATTTCTCTTGGATCAGGATGTCATTTAAGTAACAATGGGTCGTAAGATATTTGTTTACATTTGAATTTTCCATTGGAGTGGTTGCACTTTTCAACATTACTTCAATGTTAGTGTACTTTTAGAACCTTTTTTTTTCTTGCGGTGACAAAGTTGCTATCAAATTGTACTTGCATTTTGAAAAAAGTACGGGTGACTCGAATTCATCGTTAGGCTATATGGTATCACAACAAAAAAATATTCAGAGAGTAAAGAAACAATGGTCAGTAAATTCATGATGGTTCTCTGCATTCACATAACTGTTCTTAGATAAAAAATTGTTATTGGGACATGTTTTTATCATTAAGAATAACATCGTGGCACTATAACCTCGCTGTGAACAGTGAACAGACGACTTGAACGAAAGGATATGCAAGCAAATAGAATGCGATTGATTTTCGTGGACAAGTTGCTGGTACCTGTTAATAGCAGTACTGTATTGATACTGTTAAAGTTGGTAAGACAGTTACTCGTGTGCGTATTAAAGTTCGCAATGTGTAGTAGCTCAAGCTTTTGTAGGATAGTCAGTTTTATTGGCGTAACATGCTTTGAATTGCTAAGCCATTATTTGCTTAGACATACAGTATCGGTCACGTAGTGTCATTAATGAGTTGTTTGTAAACATGTTCATAGTTATTGTACCATGCTCTCAAGACGGTAGTGTGTTTTCGAGATGAAAGCCATAAGAAGCCCAGAAAAACATGAACTTTGTCAAAGAAGGCAGCAGTATACTGTACAGTATGTTGCACATAGTCTCAAGGGGAAATGCAGCCACCCCTTTTTGAAGTAAACTGTCCTGTTTCATGATTGGCTCTGTAGAGTCATGTGACAATATTTTTCTCCTGAAATGTGAAATTTACTAGGAGTTATTGCTTGGCTTACCTTGACTATGCAATATTACTGTAAGGCCTAAAATAATATGAAAGATTCTTCTAAGAGGAATAAGAAGAAAATGCTGAGATCTAGCTGTTGCTTCAAAATAGGCTTGGCGTGACTGCTCTTTCCCTTTAATGTCTAGCATTACCATGTTTATTAATTCTCTTGAAAGGAGGACAGGAATAGCTAGCCTGGGGGGAGGTGTCACTTCCCCTTACTGGCTTCGGAAGTTTTTTGTTTTCAATTCAGAGTGTCTAGATGCAGAGCAGTGCAATATTAATTGATGCAAAATCAGGAAAAGTTTTTCAGATCATGTGAAAAACTCATGAAATTTGGACATTATGAGCTATTCGAAAAATCCATCCACCTGAATGCGAAACAGTAAAAGAAGAACACGTAGGAGTAAATCTGGAAGTCTGGTTACCCTATTAATAAATAACTACATTAATGAGATGTCACCATCTCCCATCTTGTAACAAAAAATTGTGGTGGTGGAGAGAGCAGTGTAGGGAAGGGGATCTGAGGTTTGTTGCCAAAGATGCAGGTTATGGCTTACCTGGGGTATGGTGTGGTGCAAAAATATACTTTCTGAGGTTTTACATCCTTAAACTTGGATCAAAAATACACACTATATAATGAACTGAGTTTGGGTCAGTCTTATCGTACAACCAGTGCCTACTTTACTACAATCCACATCAGGGTTGTCACCAGCCCAATTCGAGTGCCGGGTAAACATCTGACTCAATATTTGTACCTCACCCTACGCCCATGGAATCCACCTCATTTTGGACCCATTGAATTTTTCAGCTATAGGCTAATGTCAATTTCATTATTTTTCACTATAAAAGATCATTTTTGTGCCGGTCGGAAGCCTTGCATTTTAGGTGTTGTACCGGTCGGCAATGTCCAGTGCCAGTTAGTCCCGACCAGCGCCGACCAGCGTGGTGACAACCCTGCTCCACATACTTTGCACAGTGTACTACTACTTGAAGCAAAGTGCAATGGAGCATACTGTGTAAGGCCTGGTTGAGGACTAGGTCAATCTGTGCTGTGACAAACTGTTTTTGGGTCAACAAATGCTATAACGAACTGGTCACTTTCTAGTTCATGTTGCAATTATTAGTGGTAAAATTTTTTTGACATGTGAAGGGTGTCATAAGTTACATTTGTAGATAGAATTTAGTGACACCCTGACAAAATAGTTTGAAGGGGGGTGTCCCCCTAGGCCTCAGTGACTGTGATGCCCTTGTGTCTTATCTGAAGGCATTGTATGTTTACTGATTCATCTCTTAATTCTGCATTATTTACCAAGAAACTTAGGTCCTGAAAGCTGGATGGAAGGGGTTAAGGATTGAGGTAGATGGTACCACCTTCGGGACTGGGGCACTTGCTGGTATAAGCACGAGCAATGGCATGTCTATGGAGGGATTAGATACATTTGTATTGATTACATTACTCCTTGTAAAATATGCTAAGCAACAATTCATCATAAATATTGTAGGGCTACAGAGATTACAACTTGAGTATTAAGACTGTTAAGGCCAGGTCACATTACAGCGATATCAGATCGGATTTTGCTCAGATTTTTGTGAGTTTTAATTAATATCTCTTCCATCTTTGGTAGAAAAGATGGAAATTTGCCAACCTGTGTAGACCTATGAATTGTATCGCAGGACTGCAAAATTCTTATGTACACCAATTATCCCCTGACGTCACTTCCGCAGACAGCTTTTATCATATACGTATAGTCCGATTAAAGCTGTTTGTCAATGTGGTGTCAGGAAATAAATAGTTTACATTTCATTTCTGAAGTCCTCTCATACAAACATATGTTTTCAAAATATGGCAAATTTTTGGTTTTTTTTCCAACAATGGATGGATGGGATTTTTAACTAAAGAAAAAAGAAAAAAGAAAAATCTGATTGTATTCCAATCCGATATCACTCTAGTATGATGTGGGCTTTACTATATTTGTACTGCGTATGAAAAAGCAACTAATTCAGGTTCACTCTTTTACGTCAACTCTCACTCGATATTACAATTTTTGTAGTAGTCCACAGAAATTCTCAGTTGACACAGCTCTTTAATTGACAGCAAGTTTTAAAAAATGCATGGTACTGTAGCCCATATTACACAGCATGTACAAGGGAATAATTTAGCATTCAAATTTTGCATAGCAGTTTTGAAGATTTTTGAGGTCTTTCACACATTGTTGGTAAAAATGCAAGGGTTATGCACACAAAAAATTGCTACACAATTTTTCATTTGTGTAGCAACTTGGCCTGTTTGTATAGCAAATTGCGATGCGCTAGTGGATAAATTATTCCCTGTGTACTGTACTGAGAGTGTTTTGATTGCTCATTGAGGTCTTGTATAATCACCCTTAATTAAACAGGGATGTAATACTTCCAGCAAATGCTGGATTTCCAGCATTTTCCTTTTTCCAAGAAGATGTTCCGGCAATGAATGGCAACTTGGCAGCTGGAAGTAACTTGCGTTGTTTGACACATAACTAGAGACTTGTGTCATATAACTGCCATTCAAACAACTGCAACTTGCTATGTAAAGTGCTTTTTCAACCAGACCCAAATTTCATTGCCTCAGGGTGAGCATGTACTATAATATGCTGTATATGTGCTACAGTATTTTGCATCTCTTGAACTAATGTAACTGTCAATCAAAGAGCTGTGCCAATTGAAAATTTCTGTGTACCATAGCTACTACAGAAATTGTAGTTTGGGTGAGAGTTAACCGTCTTAGTTAAGTTTAGATGCTTATTCAGTACAGTTTTGGCTAATGTTTCAAAATGTTGTACTGCAGGAAAGGCTGGTGCATGCTTCTTGTACTGTACTGTACATACTTTTAGGTGAGATACTGTACATGCTTGCAATGTGAGAGGTGAACTTCATGCAGCACTTAGTAACAGCTTGGTGTCAGTGTACTTTATATACAACTTGTATGGAACTGATCCATGTGTGTTGTGATCAGGTTTACTGTTCATTCTTGTTGTTTTTTGGCCCCCCATACCTGTAACTTAATCTCTGATAAACCAGACAAATCAGAGGTAGAGTGAAACAAAAGGGTACTGGTTACTGGGGTAACTAAATTGTTCAACTATTGTTTTTTAATTTTATTCAACATAATTGTTTAAAATTATTGTTTTATAATATTCTAGTTTATATCTTAGAAAGGAGATCTAATATGTTGCTGGCACCAGCTGAATTTGAATGAAAAGAAAAAAAATTGAGCAATGCCAGGAATGAAAAGTGGTGTACTTTTTGTTCAAAGTCAAGAGAAAGAATAGCTTTACCCATTCACCTTTAAAATCAAAAGACTGAAAAAAGTGCAAAGATTGTACGTGAGTATTTTACAAATCATATCTAAATGGCATCTCGTAATTTTCATACAGCTGTAATATTGTAGGCTACTTTATGCACCAGTCCGGACAGATTGTGATGGTCTGATTTAAGTCGGTCCTTACTGGGGTCCCTCACCTTTAATCTTTAAATTTCCTTCCTTACCTCTTCCATGGATGGTTGTACACTGAAGTGTATCTTAATTTTCTCAACTGCACTGAATATGAGGATTTGAAATTCACGTAGACAATAAATGAAGACGATTTAAGGCTGATGGACCCCACTAATGGCTGCCTACAGTCACTAAAAACAAGCGCTAATCGGATTCAGCAATACATTAAAGAGTGAACTGCATCAGAAGATGGCTTTTTAAAGGTTGTGTGACATTAAAATGAGAAAGCTGCATATTTGATGTACAGTAAAATGCATTCAAAACAAACAAACTTGCTGCATTTCCCATCAAAATGTGTCAAGAATTGGCCATTTTACTGGGTAAATTTTGAGTTGCACATAAACATGAGCTTAGTATGCAAATCTTGTGATTTTTTGAAGGGGGCATACCATATATGGCTAATATTTTCCTTTAATTTTACTATCTTCATTTCAAGGAAAATTGCTTCTTAAGAATGTTCTGAGGATCTCGGTTCCAGGCCAAGCTGAGAATGGTAGTTTTTGTTCAAATGGATGAACCTGCAAAGCTACCATGGCCCTGATGTGACAAATGCGTTGCTGTACTTCTGGTAAAAGCTATACCTGTTTGTTGGCTTTGGTGTTACTTGTGTGCACTTAACAAAATACTGAACTGATGAAAAAACGTTCTGTTTTAAGCAGACACCGACATGCCAAATACTTTTCAAAGGTTCCTACTCTGTTGCAAGCTTCAGGGATACAGCATAACGCAAAAGAATCACACAAAAGACCCTAAAAACAAGTTCTACATAGTTTAAGTCAAAACAGCAATAACTGCATTCATAGTTGTTTTCACTGATTTGTTATCAGTGTATTCCGATTTGCAATCCACACACATTTCACATATATAGTGCACAAGCATACCTACTAAGTGTCCCACATCTGGACACCCAAACCCGCTGACCCACCCCTGCAGCCCCCTGAAAAACCTGCATTTCAAATCTCTGAAGTATTCCTAGTGAGAGAACCACGCAAATTAGCAAATATTTTAGCTTACCGATATCCTACAAATTCAGTCAATTGTATCTATAACAGCACATTCAACTGCTCGCGCTGCTATACAGTGCATAGGCCAATGTATGTATGGAACTATGTTTGCTGTCGTAACATCGTTATTGGCTAACCTTCGCAGCAGGTATGGGATACTGTATATATCCCTGTCACTGGGTAAATAGTGTATTTTAATGTCGTGCAATGCCGCGTTCAATAGCGAAAATAAATACCCCTTTCGCAGGTTAAAGGCAGGCTTGTCTCAGAGTTTCCCAAATGTTCTTAACTGTTTTGACAGTTCTTGATGTTCTTGGCTAGGCCTATGTTTTCATGGCTAGAATGCTGTGCAAGATGTATGGAGGTATTGGAAACCACCTGCAGCATGCATGGTACGACTGCCAGTGACACACCGAGTTGACATTTGCAAACTGTGCTGGAACCGCAAATTTACCTCAAAAATAATGATTAAGTATTGTGATTAGGAGAGGTTTTAGTCATTGTGCATTTGTGAGTATCTGCATAACAGTATTTTGGCAAATCTCCTGATACAATATTTACTGTACAGAACTTTTATGGCGGTGACCTAACGAAATTGTATTCACTGATTTGCCAAAAAAGTGTCACCATTTTGCGTGTAGACACTTCTAAAGTTAAAAAATTTTTGAAAAGGGGAGGCGATGCCCCCCCTTATATCCCTCCCCCAGGCAGGCGATGCACCAATTGACAGATCAGTTGGACCCGCATCAACTCCCTCGGTACTTGGGAGTTATGCAGAAGGCCTCTAGGGAATTGAAAGAGATTTCACTGACACGATGATAAATAAAGAGTCAAGTGCCCATGTCCTATAAAGTTTGTACAAAATGACAAATAGAGATATTAGTATTGAGGCAATCCTGTACAGGTGTTCTTTGGTAGGCCTAGTGATGTAGCATATTGTAAATGCTTCTGTGACTGAGGGCTAATAGTAGTTTTGGGTACTGGGTAGGACTGGTCGTTGGCTAAACTCACTGACATTGTAGCATACCTGTTACACAAACAGGGAGCAAAATTCTGTGACCATTCTGTGACCATGCTGTAACCTACATATCTATCACTGCTCAGGGTGAGGCCTGTTCATACTTTGGCTAGTCCCTATGCCACTATTTAGATGTAGTGAATGCTTATTCACATGCATACTATGGGTTTTCAAACTTTGTGTATGTTGTGCATGTTTTGAAATAACATTGGCTTTTTTAATCACCTCTTAAGACAGGCGAGGAATACCGTGGGGCAGATATTTTACAACATTCAGCTCACAAAGAGCTATCTTCAGGTTAAAAACCTATTTTTCAGATTGAAAAATATTAAAAATACAGAAATCCAGTTAATTCCAGCTATGCAGCTGAGCATCTCTTACAAATTTACATTCAAACCTTGTGCATGCAGTGTCATTCATGTGCAGAAAAGTTGAAGAAATGTATGTGCAACATATTGGCCGTAAAGTAAACACATGCATGCAGCAAATGTGGTAGGATGTGCAATGCAAGTGTGCACTAAATCAAATGGCTTCTAAGTTGCTGGTGTACGACTTTTTTCGACATGTTTCTGCACTTTGCCATTCAGTGTGCGTTTAACTATGGCATGCTGTCTATATCCAACATGGGCAAATGTACAGTATGTGTGGGGTGAGCTCTGTTGCAGAAAACAAGTCAAGTAGGCTCAGGGATAGTAAACTTCATAGACACAGAGAATTATTCGGTGTTTATTGTGGATATCTTTCAGAAGAGTTTATAGAAAGAAACAGCTTAATTACCTTCTGGTTCATGGCTATTTTACTAGAATGCAAGATATGCAGAATCTCTGAGTTTGACCATTTACCATTAAGAGGATTGGCTCTGACTTAGTTGAATATTGAGTCAAGCCTACAGTAGGAATTCGGGCAAATGGGAGTCCCCACCAAACAAATGAATGATTTAGTCCTGACTAGGGCCTGCATTGCATACACTTAATTACCTTACCCATGCCCATTTTCATCATGGAGATCTGAAAGACCATTCTATATACCTTGTGACTGTGCTGTCACTGTCACTCACATTCTCATTGACTGCTATGAATTCTCCCATATTAGCCAGAAATACCGTACTACACCGTGCCCAACCTGAAAACCTTGAACAAGCAGTTTCGTCCCTTATTCTTGGCTTTCTCAACTCAACGCAGGTAAACTTTACAGAAACTTTGGACATGACTCCCTTTAGTTCCCTTTTTGGGGGGGGGGGGGGGAGGTGGGAGAGAAAGTGACCCATGTTTTTTGTTTTTGTTAGACATTGACCCACGTTTTTACTTCTTTGAGTAGTTTTTTCCTGTACAATGTAACCTTTTCTTTCTTAGTGACATTATGTAACACGTTCGTGTTGGTGTGTCGTTAAGCCCCATCAACCATCTTACAAACTGACCTACTGTAGTTGATTACCTCTAATTTTACTGTAAAGTAATGGTTACAATTTGCAATCGATTTTTATGGAAATTGCGGCAATTTTCTTGGTTTTTAATGCTTTTTACATCAAATACCCGACTTTGTCATTTTGTTGTCACACTACCTTTAATGGCCCTCCAAGTTTACCATCTAGTTGAGTTATACAGTTTAGTATTCAAATAGTTGCTTACACATTTCATAGAACATTTTAAGGGGAGTATTTGCTTTAAACAAAAATGTTAGTCTCATAAAGCAGACTGACAAGAAGTTTGTAGAAGTGGTTATCATGTCGACAAACAGAAGATGTGGAATATGTTAGTTGTCCCAGACTCAAATCACTTTTCTAGCAAGAGGGGATAACTGATAATTATCTGTTACTTCCCTGGCAGTGGGGGGCAGCCTTACTCCACATGAGCCATGCCCCCTGAATCTCTGCTGGTGCTGGAATATGTTAGTTGTCCCAGGCTCAAATCTCTTTTCTAGCAAGAGTGGATAACTGATAATTATCTGTTACTTCCCTGGCAGTGGGGGGCAGCCTTACTCCACATGAGCCATGCCCCCTGAATCTCTGCTGGTGCTGGAATATGTTAGTTGTCCCAGGCTCAAATCACTTTTCTAGCAAGAGTGGATTACTGATAATTATCTGTTACTTCCCTGGCAGTGGGGGGCAGCCTTACTCCACATGAGCCATGCCCCCTGAATCTCTGCTGGTGCTGGAATATGTTAGTTGTCCCAGGCTCAAATCACTTTTCTAGCAAGAGTGGATAACTGATAATTATCTGTTACTTCCCTGGCAGTGGGGGGCAGCCTTACTCCACATGAGCCATGTCCCCAGAATCTCTGCTGGTGCCATCACTGTTCTGCATGCCTTTAATTTTTGCCCCTTATGCCCCCCCAATTTTAACATTCTGGTGCTATCTGCTGCCCCCAAATATATAAATACAGATACTTCAAAATGACTCTGCATGTTTACTGAATTAAAGGAACAGTATGATTCACTTTTAATATTCGTTATTAGATTAGAATAAGTGCTTCTTTCAATTATAAGTACACTTTGTGCTCATCAACACATTTTTATTCATTGAGAGACATTTCTAGAGGACTCACAGAATTTTCAAAATGTTCTACCACAGAGGAAAATGGTAAAGCCCTAAGTGTGAAATAAGGGCACATATATGAAAGGATACCTAATTGTGTTTGTTACTATAGCAACCAGCATAACGCACACAAGATTTGTCACCTAATCATTAATTGTGCTAATGCAATTGAGTTAAATCAGACAAAAAACTTTACAATCAGATTATAATCTGGAAATTTCTAGCTTGAAACTGGTTTTCAAATATTTCTGAACTACAGATCATGTCCCCCATTTTAATGAAAACTGTAGTCTGCATGGTGTCAGAATTTCAAAATAGATCAGACTGATGTGATTTACAGTATTTGATTTTAAATGTCTTAAAAGTTTGTTTGTGGGTCAATATTATGATGTAATACAGAGGTTAATAAAGTTGTCTCTGGTCTGATCTCTATCTGTAATGCAGACCTTGAATTTTGAAGCATTTGAGCTCTTGCCTCAAATCGTTGTGAGGAGTGTGATTTTTTGCACACCTAAATAAAAAATGGAAGCTCTTTAATATAAATCTGTAAACATTTAATAAAAAACAGCACATCTATTGCACTACTTGATTCTCCACCGAGTGTGATATGTAATTCACCTGGGAAATCTAAAACTCAAGACTTGATATGAGACGTCATCTTGGTCATTATAAAAACACAAAAAGTGAAATTGTAAGGGCAGAATATTTAAAACAGTTGCCACATCATCATGTAGGATTAAAGGAACAATTTAGTTTTGATATAAAGACTAGAAACTTATATAGATCTTGGGAAAGTTCCTTTCAGTTTTTAAAAAATGAAGTTACAACATTTGATTCTCAATATGAACTTACATACTACAGTATAAATATATCTTCTCCTGTGTACATTGAAGAACAGTACTTTTACATGTGAAAAAGGAACCAAATCTACACAGTGTGGTGAAACTGTCATTCAAATCTGACTGTATTTTAGAGATATCAGTTAATGATGTCACTACATGTGTCCTCCAAATAGATTCTGCTCAAGGGCATCAGAGGTTATCACTTCCTTTCATTGACAAGGAATGCTTCATTTCTCTTAGTTTTTTCAGACTGTTCTGTTGACCATGAAGTTAATAGGAACAGGACGTCCCTATGCGGAATGCAAAGCGTGTAAAAAACACATGCCACTTATTCAATCACATTCAGATAACATATGGGATTGTTGAGGAGAAAATTGCTTGTAAAGCTCAAAGAGAAACAAAAGGCTATGCACTACTGTGAAGATGATGTCACATGTGCTTTTTTCAGGTTCACTTTTTGCTGAAAATATGACAACTTTACCTGCACATATCATGAGAACTACACTTTAGATGTCAATGCAAAATTCACTAAAATGCTTAGAATAGGTATCCCTTTAAAAGTATCGTAGCCAAGGGCAGGGTTTTAGAGGTTGAAACCCCCTCTCCCAAAACTCAAACTTGAAAAAAATAATAGCAAAAACCATAGGATCACTATAAACTTTACATACATTTGAGGCTCAAACATTGCACCATTTGCATCTGGAGAACAAAAGTAGCCATTTTCCCCCTTCCCCTTAGACCTTTCCCTTATGTCGTGCTCCAAAACCCTCCCCATGACAAAATCCATAAACTATATCAAAACATGATGTGACCTTAAAAACCTGATTTAATTTAAACCCCATAAAATCCAGAATGTTGTGGTACAGTATCTCTGACTGACAGTATTAAAAATAAAACAACACTTAAAGGCCCAGTTCTCTCACCCCAAACAGTACCAATTCTCCTAACCTTTTTACTTAACCCTTTACCGTTGTTTGGGTCCTTTTGGACCCATGCGGAGAGCTCGGCTGTCACACATCTTTACTGTTTCACGCGGAGCTCGAAACTGCGAGAAGCTACCCGAAAATTCGGCCACAACAGCGAGAGAGACAATAGTTTAAGGTCACGGGGTCAATGGCCTACGGAAGCCGATGCGGGGTGGGCTGCGTCCGCTTTTCCACCCAATCCCGAGGCGCGCAAATATGCCCCGATCGGAGCACAATGGTAAAGGGTTAAGCCCCTCCCACAATTGTCTGAAATTCATTTTCATCCAGATACAATCTCAGTTAATTGCTTCAAGGTGAGTGAAGAAAAACTCAATTTATATGATCAAAACACTCTCAGTACCGCTCATGCTGTGTAATATAAGCTTTGTTACTCTGCATTGTTTGAATTAGCTGTCAATCAAAGAGCTGAGCCAATTGAGAATTATGGTACCCCGTACCAAAATTGTAGTTTGGGGTGAGAGGTTTGGCCCCTTAAAGTGATTAGAAAATGGCTTAGCAACAGCTTTTGAAGTAAAAGAAAAGCCAGTCTTTGCATTCACTGGATTGATTTCCACATATAAGGGCCTCAAATTTTGCCCTCGTCCTGTTGTCTGAGATGGTTTAAAATTGTTTGGGACAACCATTGTATTTCTTTGAGGTTGTCTGATGGACAATTGATTAAAGAAGGTCCTTTTTTTTCTCTTTCCCATGAATCCAAACTTTTTCAAATATTGTAAATGTGGCATGGTAGAGGGTGGGGAGGGAGGCTTTGCCTCAAGTTACATTTATCACTGCTAGACAGAAATTCTAATTGCTTCCATTGTTGTATCTAATTGTCATATAAACCAGAAGAAGTTTTGGAATTGGGAGGGGGTGGCAGCTTTGTAATCTCCATGTGATGCCTCCTATTGAGATATTTACAGTAGATAACAATATAAAGTGTGGACCAGGATGATTGCATGATGTGGTTTAATAGCAGTTATTTTTAAATATGTATGATGACACCATAATATTTGGGAATCGTCAAGTTCAGGATTACAAATTTATATTTAAAGCACCTACCCTTTAATTTGAGCCAACAATTCACATTGTCTAAACAAATTCAGCCTCAAGTTGCTGGCATTTCTGAACTCCCACTGTACCAGAGGACTAATGGATCTGACAATAGTAAGTTTAGAGACCTTTCCAGTCATCCACCAGCAACAAATATGTAGGAGTATCCTGAACTCAAAACACAGTGGCTGGTACCCCTCTGTTTTTCAAGGTTCCTTCTATATTCTAGATATAGTTTTTTTCACAATGTGGTTTATATCACTTTCCCGTTTCCTGTTTGTTAAAAAGTACATTATTTTTCGTAAACTATGTATCATCGTTATATAGAATGAATGGTGGTTTGTAAGTATTGTTTTTTATGTTGGATAATTAAAGTATTGGGTAGACACATGAATATGAGTGTTGAAGTCTTCAAAGTACTCTGACCTTTAGTCTGTCTGAAAACATCCTGTTTTAACTTTGGAGTCCTGCTTTTCTACGAATGTGAAGGAACTCATGGTGAGTTCTGTTCAGGAAGTCATAATGTATGTATGAATCATAAGTAACTTGTGTTAAGAAATACTTCAACTTGCAATATTAGGATGTCTATAGTCCCCTGTGCGAATAGTCCCTGTCTCATTGGTGCCCCATGTAAATAGTACTCTGTCTCATTTGTCCCCTGTCTCATTGGCCATCCCCCATCTCATTGGCCAATGAGATGGAGGACCAGTGAGATGAAATACTAAAAGAGGGACCTAGGAGATGAGGGACTATAGAGCCGGACCCTGTAACATCAACAAAAATGATGATTGGATATTAAAGCTCTTTACTCATCACTACAGTTTACCCTGGGTATACTGAAATGCTCAGTTCTCATAGTTCTTTGATCAGCATTTAATTAAAAAGTGCACGTAGCAGCTCATATTTACAGTATGCAGTCAGAGTAATATTCTTAGTGATTACACACTGGGGTCTTGTGCACCATTCACTAAGTGCCTCAGTATTAAAAGTTGAGTTTTAGACAGTTGTGGGTGGAGCTAAAAGTGAGTAGGTTGGCTAAAATGGAACTCTCTAGGGCAGGCTTCCACAAATAGCGGCGTGCGCGCCACTTGTGGCGCGGGACGTGGTTTGGAGTGGCGCAAATAATTACTGGGAGGATATTGAAAAATAACTTTTTCATAACTTTTCTGACTAGAATTTTTCTGTCTCAAAAATAGGTACTGTAAATAAATCTATTATTTCCCACAGACTGACTTCACATACAGACGAGGATATAATAACATCCTATTTGTTCTCACAACACAGTAAAATCATTGTCACTGTTTACATTTATTATAGTCAGTGCTATGTTGATTCACCATTACTGGTGAATTGACCTGGGAATCAACAAAAAATTGCTAACTTTGTGAAAAATTTTGGCCAGGAAAGTTGAACAAACTCCCCTTTAACCCCTCCCCCAGGATGGCAATAAGTGGGACATTATGTCAGTAAGATTTAACACTGTGGTGCTTTAGAAAATATAATTGAGGAAGCCTGGTCTAGGGTGAGGAATATCTACCTCTAGAACTAATTTAAAAAATAACAAAAAATAGACAATTTCTCTTGTCTAAAATCAATTGAAAGCAATAAGGGGTTGGGGAAGTAGATTGTGAAAAATCACTATGAACAGGGTTCCTCCAGCCTGGAAAAATCATGCAGTATTGTAAAAATGACAGTCCTCATGAAAAATGCATGCAATTTAGTCCAGGTCAGTCTTTAAATTTTTTACTTGAAATTAATTTACCCATTTTTTGGTTTCGATGAAAAGAGAAACCTATGCATTCATGATGGCGTGTGCGTGTATGTATGTGTGTATGTGCGTGTGTATGTGTGTGTATATGTATGTGTGTGTGTTTGTGACACTTTACTTGTTTACACGATATCTTGAGAAGGGAAGATCTGACAGTTCTCAAACTTGGTACACAGATACCCCATACTGAGAGGAAGAACCCTATATATTTTGGTTGAGGTCAAAGGTCATCTGGGGTCACAGGGGGTCAAAAACCAAAATCCTTGTTTACGCAATATCTCAAGACAGGAAACTTGGATTAATTTCAAACTTGATATATTGATGCGTTATGATGTAAGGAAGAACCCTATTGATTTTGGTGGAGGTCAAAGGTCATATGGGGTCATGTGGGGTCAAACCCCGAACTCCTTGTTTACACGATATCTCATGGTAGAAAACTTGGATTAATTTCAAACTTGATATGTTGATGCGTTATGATGTAAGGAAGAACCCTATTGATTTTGGTGGAGGTCAAAGGTCATTTGGGGTCACATGGGGTCAAACCCTGAAATCCTTGTTTACACAATATCTCATGGTAGAAACTTGGATTAATTTCAAACTTGATATGTTAATGCATTATGATGTAAGAAAGAACCCTGTCGATTTTGGTGGAGGTCAAATGTCATTTGGGGTCACAGGGGGTCAAAAACCAAAATCCTTGTTTACGCAATATCTCAAGACAGGAAACTTGGATAAATTTCAAACTTGATATATTGATGCATTATGATGTAAGGAAGAACCCTATTGATTTTGGTGGAGGTCAAAGGTCATTTGGGGTCACATGGGGTCAAAAACCAAAATCCTTGTTTATGCAATATCTCAAGACAGGAAACTTGGATTAATTTCAAACTTGATATATTGATGCGTTATGTCGTAAGGAAGAACCCGATGTATTTTCGTGGAGGTCAAGGGTCATTTGGGGTCACATGGGGTCAAAACCTGAAATCTTTGTTTACATGATACATTATGGTAGGAAACTTGTATCCATTTTAATCTTGATAGGCAGATGCGTTATGATGTAAGAAAGAACCAGATTTATTTTTCGTGGAGGTCAAAGGTCATTTGGGGTCCCATGGGGTAACACCCGGAAATTCTGGTTTACACTATATCTCAAGGTAGGAAACTTTGATTCATTTCAAACTTGATATGTTGATGCATTATGATGTAAGAAATAACCCAATAAATTTTGGTGGAGGTCAAAGGTCATCTGGGGTCACATGGGGTCAAACTCTGAACTTCTTGTTCACACTGTATCTCAAGGTAGGAAGCTTGGATTAATTTCAAACTTGATATGTTGATGCGTTTTGATAGGAGGAAGAAGCCTATTGATTTTGGTAGAGGTCAAAGGTCATTTGGGGTCATAGGGGTCAAACTCAGAAAAACTTGTTTAGGATAGCACAAGGTATGAAAGGTGGAAGGATTTTAAAATTAGTATGTAAATGAATTATGGTGAGGAGTATGAGGTTTTTTTTTTTTTTGTGGAGGTGAAAGGACATCTGGGGTCATGATCGGTCAAACTGTGAAAAACTTGTCAAAATGTGATATCTCAAGGTAGGAAACTTGGATGGATTTCCTAATTAGTTTGTGGATGTGTTATGGTGAGTTGAAAGTACTGTACCTGTTGTTTTTGGTGGAGGTCAATGGTCATCTGGTATCACCTGGCATCAAACTCTGAAAACCTTGTTTGCAGAATATCTTAAGGCACAGTATGAAATTTGGCTTTTTGAATAGAGACATGTTTTGGTTAAAGAAAAACCAGTCACTTACAGGTGGAGGCAAAGGTTATTTTGGGTCAACAGTTGTTACAAGAAATGTAGCATATTTTATTGAAAAGAGCATGTATGTATCATCGAAACCTCAATGCATTTTTGCATTCTGGTTTTTTGTCATGATTGTCTCCCCATTAAAGTTTTATCAAATCTTGGATATACTGTAATTTGGTCATGAAATAATAAGGTCATGAGAGGGTCATGGAAAAGTCTTGAAATTTTATTTTTCTGAAGGTTCAGGAACCCTGTATAAATGATATTTTGATGTGAAAAGGAAAAGGAAATAGTGAGAAATCTGAGTAAACACTATAAAAATGTCCAAATAATCTTGAAGCAAGCGAGCCACAACTGGAAAAAAGTCTATGACGCCGCCCAACTTAAAGGTATACAAGTTGGTTAGAAACTGGACTGTAAAACTCCATTCATATTGCTGACATACAGTACTCTATACTTACCCCTTGCTATCTAAATTGCATATTAATTCTGTGACCATGCACTACTTGATGACGTTCGTTCTAGCACCGCACACTGATTTTGCCCAGATCAAACAGTAGATCACTATCACAGGTTTGGAAGGTGGGTGACTCTAACCAAACCAAATGCTTTTGCTTTTATTTAAACAAATAAACAGCATGAAGATGGGGAAACATGTAAAACCTTGGAATTTGAGAATCGAAGAAGCTCGATCCTCAAATGTTTGAGTCCACAAACACTTACTGTAACCATTTAGAACAAACAAGCTTTGCCTCTCAAATCTTTGAACTTTGCTATCCTGAAGAACTTGAATCCTCATTTCTGAATATTATGATCATCCTGCGTGCATTGTTCTACTGTTTTAAAAATGCCTTATCATTTTGAATTTGATATCAAAAGTAGCTCTGACCCACTTGTTGGATTTTTCTCTTTCTGATTGGAAAACGAAAAATATTTCTAATATAAATGTCAGAGGTTACTCCCAGAATCAATGGCCAGTGAGCCACAACTGGAAAAAAGGTTGAGACCAGCTGGACTTGAACCAGTCAGAAACTGGACTGTAAAACTCCAGTAGCTAACTAGGCCTAGAATCAGTTTGTTGCCCTCTTCATCTTTAACCTGGTCAATTTTATAAATAACTGGAAGGTCAATGAAGTTTGTGGAATACAGCCAGTTTGTTTTACAAAGATGCACATCTTATTTCAAATGGACACAAAATGAAATATGTCTGCTACAATCATTAAACTTGATATGGTAGTTAATGGAAATTTATTCCTTTCCTTGAGTAGTCCTTTCTTGTCCTTTGTTTTATTGTCATTTTGGTCAGGATTGCTTGACCGTTAACTATTTAGCATCCTTGTCATTATACACGCTTTGTTAGTTCAGTCATTGTTCTTAAGTACATGCCATGGAAAGTGCATTTTTACTTTAAGGTGTTATACATTATTAAAACTGACTGGACCATAAATATGGATTTCACACCATACAGCATTAACCAATAATTTTTATTTCCCATATCTCATTCACCCCCCCCCCGTGCTTGTGGTCAAAGAGACAATGAGCTGCCCATTCACGATTCGCTTGACTGACATGCTAATGGACAATATAAATGAAGCCTTGCCAGCACAAATATTTTTTACCTAAAACAAGGTTGTTTCTGTATGAAACAAAAGGCAATATCTAATATGTGGAATGATTCAATTATTGTAGTTGTTCAACTTCGTTGGACACATGAAGGACAAGAGAGGATAAATTACCGTAGATAAAAAAATTGACTGCAATATGTATGTCAAAGTAATTAGCATCTTATGCTGGGCTCTGTCATGCAAAACATCTTAAAAACACAATATTGAATCGGTGGACAGCTTGAAAAGAATGATCACTCACCCAGAGAAATGCTACGTAGGACACAGTATTGTTCATGGTACTGCTTGTTATGTGGATGCTGTTCTTTTGAATTTACAGTAAGAACTTAACTGCTAAATTTTTAAGTTGTGAGTATACTTCAGGCCAGTGTTTTAGTGTGTGTATTGGACCATGAGTAAGAGTATGGGTACGTGTATCAGTTCATGGCAATGAGTATAGGTACGGGTATGGGTACCTGGTCATGAGTTTGGGCACCAGGTAGGAGTCCAAAGAAAAATAAATCATGGGTAAGGGTAAGGGAACTAGACCATGAGTATGGGTACAGGAACAAGTTCATGAATATGGGTAAGGGTATGTGTACAGAATCTTGTGCTGAAATACAAGTAGGCCGGTACTACAGTACAACACTGCTTCAGGCTACTGTACATGTAAGAAAAAACCTTTATTCTCTTCACAGGCCTCATTTAAAAACTATCAATGGGTTCTTCCTTTTATTTTCTCCTTTTAATTTCCAAATATCAATTTTAGTTATTTTAGTGTGCTCCTTCTAGGCCCTTACACTATTTATACTTACTTTTGTACAGTGCAAATATATCATATGCCCAGATTGTTTTGATCAAGTTTATGTACATGTTGTCAGTCAAAAGTGCAGGAAAAAGGATTGTGGATTTGGTGAGAGTGATTTGGGACAATCAATATGTTCAAGATTGTTCACTTGACATCCAAAATCGACCCAGCCAGTGAATACGTACAACCAAGTTTTTAACCTCCAAATTAATTCAGTGCTCATGATATGAAAATGATAAAAGCTACAGTGCCTGATAATCCTTTTTTAATTTCAAAAATATGGTTTGCTTCTATTTTCTATAAATCATCACAAAGTGGTTATATAGTATTTAAACATCAGGGACTTCTAGTTATACTGTACCTCCTTCCCCTGTCATTCATGAGGTATAGCCATGGTACATATATTTCAGGCTTTGATTTTCAGGAAAATTTATGGTTGTCTTTCGGGCAACCATTTAACTAGTTTTGGTTGTCCACAATGAAATTTGGTTGTCCGCAACACTCAGCACACAATTACAAAACAGTAATTGTGTTCATGTATTATTGGCCTTGAAGAAAAAGCTGGGATGTTTGAGCGACAGAAACACTTCAAGTCTGAAACATGGTAGACGAAAAAAGTTGAAAGAGTTTATTAGTCAGCTTTACAATTATTCAATCTGAGAGAAAAATGGTTGTCCATTGGACAACCAATCTTTAACTTTTGGTTGTCCTTATGAAATTTTAGTTGTCCCGGACAATCAGACAACCATGAAAATCGAGCCATGTATTTATATAAATTGGGATTTGGGCAAAATATGATATGAAAAATGCAACTGTTGGGAGAACTCAATATTTAGGCAAAAAATCCATTTCACCATCACATTTTGCAGTTTTATGGGAGTGTGTGTTTATGCACAAGTCGGATTTACCACATAATGTATGCAATTACTTCTAAACACCAATTGTAATACTGTACATACATGGAGGCAGCTAAGTCTGTTAATACTAATGACGTAGGGGTTTCTATCGCATTTCTTCATGTTTCACCAGTTTTTGCATTATGCATTTCTGTTGTGATATGCATAAACTGTATGTCACCCTGTACTTTCTATATATTATTTTAAGGGAGTTAGCCGCTTGATTTTAACTACTGTATGCTCTGTATGTGATCTGGCTCTTTGCAGTGGACTTTATCTGAATTGCCCTTTTGAAGTAAAAATGTGCATTTTAGTCTGTGAAGTATGGCAGAAATCCTGATTTATTCCTTGTGTACATTGCAGTCAGACACTTACTGTAGATTAAGACCATTGTTTGGTATCATGTACAGTACTAAAACAATTAAGAAAACACAGTACACTTAACTCTGAGCTCAGTTTGTGCATCCCTGTATGTGCACCAACATTTCATGTGGCGACAAGCTGATGAATTCACTTTTTCTAATATATGTTGCTACTGTATATATGTACACCACCACATTTAAAGTACAGTAAGTACCAGTAGTGGAGTTTTAAGATGAAAGGTGCATGTTCACTGTAAGATATATAACCCAACAATTATAGAAATGAGCCCTAAATTTTGGATGATCTATCAGGTTATTTTTCAAAGTCTTGTACAGGTTCCTACTTTAGGTAACACATCATCAGTCACAGTGTGATTTTTGTCATACTAATATAAACATTCTGTATGGCCAGTAGACACAGACCATGCACTGTCCTGTATATTTTCTATATGGTTGGATGGCTAGCTGTCTTGGTAGAATGAATTCTGGACTAACTGAAATATTATTTTTCATTATGTTTGGAATGACATTCAATGTAAGCAGTGATTGAAGGAAAATTTATGACCTCATCACCCATCTATTATACCTGTTATTATGAAAAAAAAAACTATAGTAAGGTTCAATTTTTGTATGATTTCAATTCAGCTGTATTGTGTAACTTTCTCTCTTGGTGGTTGTGCAATTATGCAGATATACTCTACCATCAACCCAGATGACCTTGTGCACAAAGGCAGATCATTGTTTATGGCTTAAAAAGTAAATTTTTATTACTTTTTGTTAATTTATGAAAACAGCAGAATTTGCTGGTGCCAAAAATCTGTTCTAAAATGATATTATAATTATTGAGGAAGGGAGTATATACAGTTTATCCAGATCATGCTCAGAGTATTCCTTGGTCAAGTGGTCATTTTTTTTGCTAAAAACATCAATGGCAGAGGCAGTTGGGCACTCAGTGATCCCAGCCAATGAGGGATCAGGATTCCTGATGGTTTCTACTATCACCATTTCTTCAACTTGTAGTTTTCCGGGGAACAAGAAAATGGCGACTTTAACGTTGTTCACATACATAACATAACATATATATACACCTAGCCTATATGGCAACATAATGTAATATTACGTAACAGCACTAAGACTTCATGTATTTGGCAACAAAGCGAACAGAGGGATTTCTCAACTTATAATTTTTTAAAGTATTTGTTGACCTGTTGTTGACCTTTGGTGGGATATATATCTGCTGCACGCCACCACTCCTATGACCAGTGTCATGATCGTATGACAGCTAGATTTTACTCAAGTAAGAGCCTAACAACTTTAAATTGATTGTACTGTAGGACCATGCTATAGTTTCACACAAGTTTCAGGCTGATGCCAGTCGTTTGTGCAACAATCGATGCCCATGCAAGACCTTTTTCATGAGCATATACAGTACAGTACATGCATCTGTCCAGTCTGCAACTGTCCCTTACAGTATGTTCACTTCTGTAGAATGACCACATGCATACATTTCTGAAAAGTTACAGTATGATCACATATGATTCATACCTAAATTCACAGTCATTCATGCAACCAAGTGGTCACCACCATGAGAAGTGTGAAAGGGGCCTAAAACCACACGCCTATCACTCTCCGAGCACTGTGTATTGAATAAAAAAAAATTCCCCTAGAACTCAATAGTGAAGTCTCTATCACAGGTCTGAAAAATAAAGGGAATTGGCTGTCCAGGGACTGCATAAGTTTAGATGAAATTTAATGTTAGTTAGCTAGTTAGATAGATAGATAGTTTTATGACGCAGTTCCAACCTAATAGTTCAAGTCGAGCTGGCCACCTTCTTTTAATTCCTTGTTCAAGGCAAGCAAAATCTATGCGATGGTGATTATGTGCGTGTGTATGTGTGTGTGTATGTGACGCTCTGGCTTGTAAACATGATATCTCAAGAAGAATAAGTGTGACTGATCTCATATGTGGTTTGTGGGTTAGCCATATTGAGTAGATGGTCCCTATCATTTTTGGTGGAGGTCAAAGGTCATTTGAGGTCACGAAGGTCAAAAGGTCAAAACCTTGTAAACAAGATATCCCAAGAACGGTACATGTGACTATACTTTTTGATATGTGGGTTGGTCATATTGAATAGATGATCCCCGTCAATTTTCGTGGAGGTCAAAGGTCATTTGGGCCGGGTCACAAGAGGTCAAATGGTAAATTTATTAGAAATTGCTTGTAAACACAGTATCTCAAGAAAGGTAATTGTGACCAATCTCAAATTTGATGTGTGGGTTAGCCATATTTAGTAGTGTTTGCACGGGTTACCCGGGTACCTGCCCCCCATCTATTACCCGGTTCCAAATCTTATACCCGAATCTTAAAAAAAAATGCATGCAAAAAGGATCACCCCATTTAGGCCATTGCCCGCGGTAATGGACCAAAATATTTTGTCAATTTGGTAAACACTCTCAGAGATTGAGAATGAAGAGAGCCCCTAGAAATTATGTGTAAGTTTGAAAGTTGTCTGTACTTTGTTTCCGAAGTTGAGATTTTTATCAGCGTGTGGCCCGATCGCGGTCTCGTCACGTAGTGAGTTACTTCCCACACATCACATGTACAGTATATCACTTATAAACTTGCGCGCAAGCAAGCTATCTGACGGCCGATTCAAAAGCAAATTGTACTGTTTCACGCAGACATGACAGACATATCACCCCCGCCCAGCTGGCAAAGACAGTGCCCGACGGTAACGTTCGGCATGCCAGGTAAACTGAGCCTTGCATGTATACGATCTTTTAATTAATATGGTACGTCACCTCGAGTAATATCCTCAAATATTTCATAATGGTTAAACGTGTCAGTTTTACGCAAATCAACACTTTGCCAAGTTAGTTAAACGACATCAATGTAATAACACCGTATTAACATTCACCATAATACAGGGTTCTGATTGGTTGATATTTATAAATCAGTTTTAAAAAAGGAGAAGCTTCGAGCTCTTAGTATGCTTGCTCCTCAGGTAGTAAAGCGTCCCAAAATTCAATATCAAATTGATATAGGCTTTGGGAAGTACTAAGTTTCTTATTTGACTGTTTTCTGTTACATTTCTTTTACTTGTTATTTTGATTTAAAACAAAACGAGATGATAAAACCTTCTGACAATCAAATGTTTTTGAACTTGGGAATGTGGTAGCTACATCTCTACACTACAGCTTTAAATGTTACCATGCATATCTTTTGGAGTATGCCTTACAAAATGCTCATATCTTTTAGTCACCGTAACACCGGGTAACCCAGGTACCCGACAGGTATGGCGATTGGGTACCCTGGTCCTATTTTTTAGTACCCGTGCAAACACTTATATTTAGTAGATGATCCCTATTGTTTATGGGGGAGGTCAAAGGTCATTTGGGGTCAGGAGAGGTCAAAAGGTCTAAACCTTGTAAACATGATATATCAGGAATGGTACATGTGACTATGCTTGTATTTGGTGTGTGGGTTAGCTATATTGAGTAGGTGATTTTTTAAATTATTTTCAGAGGTCAAGGTCATTTGGGGTCATGAGAGGGCAAAAGATGGAAGCATTGTAAACATGGTATCTCAAGAACAGTACATGTGACTAAGCTCATATTTGGTGTGAAGGTTGGTTGTTTTGAGAGGATGATCGCATTTGATATTTGTGAAGGCCAAAGGTCATTTGGAGTCAGCAGGGTCAAAGCCTGACAAGCTTGCTTGTACAGTTTTACAAGAAAGGTAACTTGTAGGGTCCGGATACTTGACATGTAGATGGTCAATAAATAGTCACAATAGGTTTTGGTGGAGGTCAAATGTCATTCAGTTCACAAGGGGCAAGGGAGATCTCCATGTACGGAGTTTGGATGCCTTTCATGTGCACTTTGTGGGTACATTACGGAGCCCTGCCAATTGAAAAACATTCTGTAGCACTGTCAATGTGAATATAAAGCCTTACATTTCATTGGCAAGGAATCACTAAGCCTTTTAGCTTTCTGGTTTCCAGTTGTGGCTCACTGGCTTGTGAAATTTAATGACACACTGAAGCAAATGTGTTATATAGTGTCATTCAAGTTTACTTTTTTTTCAAGTATGGTTCACATTTAAATTTGGTTCCTCCTTAGTTACCTGATACGACAGGCAGGAAATACCATGGGCATATTCTACAGCCACCAGCTAGCCCACAGGGGAGTCCAGGGACTGTACAGTACAATACATCTGTCCTCTTACTATCTCCAATGCAGCCACCTTTAGTGCAGCTGTTTCAGTTTTAGCTTTAATTTCAACCATCCTTTACCAGTTCCTCTGTACCCATGTAAACCTGCTCTGCAGCTACAGTAGCTCCATTGCAGCCTCCTTTGTTACTACCATCACTGTATGTCATCACTTTTTCTGCACTCACCTCCCCTACAACCAGCTTCACTACAATAACCTTCCTCAACAGCTCTTCTGCAGACACCATCACTGCACGTCATCAGCCCTTCTTCAGCCACTCTCACTGCAACCACCAACTGTCTCCTCTGGACCCATGTAAACCTGCTCTGCAGCTGATCTCCATTGCAACCTCCCGGTTGTCATGGCCATCACTGTACCTCATCACAGGTCTCTTCTTCACCCACCTCCACTACAATCACCTTCCTCACCAGCTCTTCTAGTGACACCATCTATGTACGTCATCACCCCTTCTTCAACCACTCCCACTGCAGCCACCGTCTCCTCTGTACCCATGTGAACCTGCTCTGCAGCTGATCTCCATTGCAACCTCCTGGTTGTCATGGCCATCACTGTGCATCATCACCTCCTCTTCACCCACCTCCACAGTCACCTTCCTCACCAGCTCTTCTGCTGATACCATCCATGTTACCACCCAAGCCTTATGCACTGAAGGCATTGATACCCCATCCCTCTTCTTATGATGTGTATGCAGTCATCAACTGCAGATGCATGATGTCCATGACTAATAGCAAAATATTTAAGTCTTGCAAATGCAATGATCAGCAAAAATGACTACCATAAGCTATTTATACATTATTTTATATTATTTTGCTAGCACAGACTGAGGAAATATTTGCATTCCACTTATTTTCGCAAAGCGACTGAGGGATGGCAGCTGCACATTTGCTACGCAGCCATGTATTTCTAGTTGAGGGGATAAAACCTCACCATGGGACTTATTGGGTGTTGAGGGGATAAAACCTCACCATGGGACTTAGTGGGTGTCATGTGGTATTTTTGTTTAAAAGAGTTAAAATTTTGTACTTTGATTGTCTTTTCAGGCTCAGATGTCCAAACAGAGTGGAATCATGGCATCTTTGTACAGGTCACAAGCATCAGATCCCAGAATGACCCTTGACCTCTCACTGGAAATCAATCAAAAGCTCCAAGCAGTACTAGAAGATACACTCTTGAAAAATATGACCTTAAAGGTAGTGACCTACATTTCCTTTTGATTCACTTTAATCTTTAGCTCAGTATTATAAACTAAGAAAAAATAATAATTGTATATATGATAATGCAGTTTGTCAGAGGTTATTTAAGGTTGTAAAAGAACGTTATTACAATCAATTTGTCTCTAGAGTTCTACTGTGTCAATGGTACCCATTTTGAAATTGCAACCGCCCCTGAGTTTTTTAAGAGTATAATTAAGCAGTGATGTGCAGCAAACGGTTACAATAACTTTGGAATGCTCCCCGAGATTGCTCAATATATGAAGTAATTATCCAAAGTAAACGGAGCAGTTATCATCGTTAAAACAAACCATAATTGGTATGATCCAGGAAAAAGGCAACGCAAGGTTGAATGTATGAAAACTGCCGCATGAGTTGTATATCCCAAACACCATGAGTTACGTGTGTTGCAGGAAAGATTGCAATGCATGTAGCTAATGTAGCATTTAAAGTTTAATGCACTTAGGTGATGGCCAACTGGCTATTTTGAGCAGATGAAATATTCAAAAAGACCTAGTAAGCCTGTGAGGATAGCCCTCCAAAAAAGAGGTCAAATGGTACAAATTAACCCCCCTCCCTTCACTCTTGGACCTTGAACTAAGGCTCCAACCCTTCAGGGTACGTTTTTGGCAGTTTCCCATTTCCAAATTTGTCCTAAGTAAAGTTATTGCTTAAACCACTAATTTGCTGAGATTCTATTGTACCAGAATTGATATCAAGGCTGCTGCTCTCTGAAGCAGCTTTTTGGAGTCATGAACCATTTGTCATTATGCAACTTGGAACCACAGTCTTTCCCTAAGAACTGTTGAAGCCATTCCGTCTGTAAAGGCAATATTGCAACATGCTTCCTTTGTGGTCACTTGGTGGTCATGCTATGCCCTCCGAATTGTACCACATAGTTCGGGAAAGTGGATTAGCTCTACTGGAGGATACTGCATGAATTGTGTTTTTGCCTTCACACCAGTCTGCTAATCCAATAACAAAGGAGCTTCTTGGACATTGTATGCAGTTTGTATTTAAATCTAACTTTCTACTTAAACATAATGCAGTGAAGTTGGATGCTTGAGTGCACTCTTTATGGGTGAAGCAGGTAATGCCATGTGTCAATAAACTTTGGGATGACCATGGTTTGTGGACACAAAAGATAAGATATTGACACCAGAGATAGGTTGTGGTTAGTTCCTAGCTGGATTTTCTTGAAGTTGATGGAGCTATTTGGGAAAAGCCTTATGGTACTTTAAGGTACAAAGTTGTATTTTGTGGGTTTGACCTGTGATGCTTGCATGATGGCATTTGACTGGCTTCAAAACATGACCTTCATCCCTGAAAATGGCCCAGAAACTGTAATATCCAGCTTTGACCCCTAGTGCCTCATCTCAATGACTTTTGGTTTGCATTGAATTATTGGTTTTTATCCACTAAGAAAGGAAAAAAAAGTGACAATTTGCCTTGCTCTCAGAAATGAAATAAAAGACATTCATTGTTTAAATTACCATATGAGAATATTTTGTTGAAATAAGTTCATAATCTTTGGTAAACTTCAGTGACCTCAAAGAGAAGTTAAAATTTTATAGAAGGATCATGACCCAATGTTCGGTGAAAGTCTTGCTAACTTGCTATAGGGCATTAAACCTCTAGAGGTCATTACCTTTACAGTAACTATTAGTTACTTCATGACCTGATTCTCTGGTAATACAAACTGCCATACCTCAACATCATGAGTGTGTACTCTTTTACAATGAACTGTATTTCCTGCTTTTTGAAAAATAAAAATTAGGAAAAAAAAATCCTTACTGATCATACCAAATGGGCAAAAAATTAGAACACCATAACATTTAAAAACAGTAAGAAATGAAAAGAACTTGTTTTTTGATTCAGGTATTTAACCTAGATCTTTTTTTCAAGAAAAATGCAGGAAGTGACTGGATATTTTGGTTTTGGTAATAAAAGATTTGTATTGTGACATAAAATAGTCTTTTGTTACTGATGTAAATACTGTCTGTATTCATTCATCTCTGGTTGAGTTTACGAATGGGAAATTTTTGCCCTCTTCCTGATGGACAAAGAAATCACCAAAACACCATTTTCAAGAATCTATGAATTTTCTATTTCAAATATTGATGAATGTTTTCTCAATTTGAGAATATTTACTGAAAAGTTAGTCAATGTGTTTTAATAATTGTACAGTAAAAAGTAAAATATCTTACAATGTCATTACATTTTTAATGCTACAGTAAAGAGAACATAGTTGGACAAAATCTGCATTCCTCACCATAAGTCCAAAGTGATTAGCTAAATGTATTCATTGCTGTTGCTATTGGCAATTTGTCAGTAAGTGATATCTCCCTCTCACCCATTCCCCTTCCTTGAATTACTCCTTATGATTTTTTTTGGAGGGGGTTGAGAGAATGACTTCCATCTTCATCACACTTGATTTGGAAGAAGGATTTTTTTCAGGCAGATAGTTGCAGATCAAGCTTTAATAGGCAATTTTGCCATTTTGTACAGCTTGCAAAGTAAACAAAAGCAGCACCCACAAAGTTCCCCATCCTAAAAAAGAAAAATCTTTTCATGCAGACAATTCCAATTCTCCTATCCTACTTACTTAATTCCTCCCAAAACTGTTTCAAACTTCTCCTCATCCAGACAAAATTTTAGTTTATTTGCTTCAGGGTGAGTATACAAGACAGCAATGTGTGATTGTGTGTGATCAAAACACTCTCAGTACAGTAAATGCTGTGAAATATGAGCTACAGTGACTGCAGGTTTTGAATTTGCTGTCAGTCAAAGAGCTGCAGAATTGAGAATTTTTGTAGACTATTTCAAAAGTTGTAGTTTGAGGTGCAGCTGACTGCCTTTATATCATTTCTGTGTCTGAGAGTATATGAGTCAGGCTTGGGGTAATCGTAATCGATTGCAATGGATTACACATTTTGAAGTAGGTGTAATCGCAATCGATTACTTTTGAGAAAATCGCAAAGTAATTGCAATCGTAATCGATTACAATGGCAAAAGTAATCGCAATCAGTTTCATTTCTGATTAAATTGAAGCTGAATTGAACAAAGAAGTAAAGTTACTAAACAATCTTTTCAGTGCTTGATTCTTCTGTTGGAATGACAAAATTTAATTGTCAATCTTTCTTGGATGTTCCAGCTTAAAATGAGTGAGAAGTGCATGGGTTCAATAATCTCTAATTTGGGAGGACTTGGTTCTGTCTGGGCTTATCTAGAGCAATTTTCATGTCCTTTTTGGTTCCTTGCGGTAGCAAAGGAACCTATGTAGTCAAGTTGGCGTGTGTGTGTGTGTATGTGTGTGTGTGTGTGTGTGTGTGTGTGTGTGTGTGACACTTGCTTCGGTACGCTCTAACTCAACAAGGGAAGGTTGGATGAAACTTGGATTTGGTACATAGATTTTTCATAGGGAGAAGGTGTGCCCTATCGTTTTTGGTGGAGGTCAAAGGTCATTTGGGGTCACCAGAGGTCAAAAACTAAAAACCTTCTCAACAGGATATTTCTAGTTAGGAAACTTGGATAGATGTCATACTTGGTGCGTGGATGTGTTATAGTGTAAGGATGAAAATGGATATGTTCGGTGAAGGTCAAGGGGTCATCTGAGGTCACCAGGGGTCAAACACTGAAAAACGTTTTAACACGGTATTTTAAGGTAGAAAGGACAGATTTCAAATCAATCTGTGTTTGATTAAGGTCAAAGGTCATCAAGGTCACTGGAGGTCAACTGCTAGAAATGTTATTTAGAAAATCTTGGAAGCTAGATAAAGATAGTTTCAATAGATTTTTTATCTCACCTGGTTTTGCATGCTTACGCACTCAAACACCTTAGAAATTTGTCCTTTTTGTTGGTTCAGTAATGATTCCTTTGGGTTGTACACATATACTGGATCATTCAAAGTTTTAAGAGGGCAATAACTGAAATCTGTAGATTTCACTGAGCACAGGTCACTCTGCATTAAACTGGTCTCTCTGCCAATGGAAGCAATGCATGGATTCTACAATATGTCTCTTTAATACTGCTGTGCTCTGTGGGGTAACCTTATCCTCATTCTGTTATCACACTTCATTAATCACTTGCTTCTGCTTGACTGCTGAATAAACCCTGTTTTCTGTGTAGAGGTAGCAAACAGGACAAGTGGTAGATTGTTTTAAAGTAACAGCAAGTTTTATTTGAGAGCAGGTAAAAATAACTTGTGAGAGAAATACAAGGGGTGTTTTTCATTCTCTGACCACATTGTGTATCATTTATTGGTGATAATATCAAATTTGATTACAAGCATAAATACATATGGAAATGAGGCAGTGTTTTTGAAGGATCACCAAGCATTACAAAAGTTGAATGTTAGTAAGGCCACAGAAATTTAATCTTTGATTTCATGTAAAATTAGTACTGAAATACCCCTTGTGAAGATGTTACAAACATTGAGTATGAACTTTTGCTTAGCTCTATTTCACAGACTGGCTGTACAGTTCTCATAATATCTAGCAAGGAACCACAGTGCCCATTGGGCTCTTGTTTCCAGTTGTGGGCACTGGATTGTTTTGCCTTTAACATTGTTTATGTGGAAAGAAAATGTAATCACGATTGTAATTATGATTACATTGCAATGTAATCGCAATCGTAATCAATTACTTTCAATTTTAGCTGTAATCGTAATCATAATCGCAATCGTAAAATATGAAGTAATCACAATCGTAATCGATTACATTGAGATGTAATCGCCCCAAGCCTGATATGAGTGGTTTTTCAGACACTAAAATACACCACATAAACCATAATTAAAATGAAATGATTTGTAACACTTTTACAGTATGTCATATGCTTAGTATGTAAATACACCAGCCACTGGTTTTGTATGTTTGTGTTGGTTTGACAAAGCATACCACTAAAAAATTTCCCGTGAAATGTTTATTGATAAAAAAATGATAAAAATGGAAGTTTTTTCTCCTTATCTCCAAATTAAGGAAAACATCGACACACTAGGAAGAGAGATTGCAAGACTTTCAGAGGAACTGTTCAACTCGAAGGAAAAATTAAAAGTACGGGGAAAGTGAACATCAAGGGAGGGCATTTCATATGTACTTTCTGCAACATCCAGATCCAGACTGCATTACTAGAGGCAGTGGTTTTCCACCTGTCGGTAAATCTTGGACGACACAAGACACTGAAAATTTGATGTTTTCTTTGGCTGTCTGATGCAATGAGTAGACAACCTGGCAAAACACATGCTCTAAGAGATGATTCAGATTTTCATAGTCTGACTTCAAGTAAAAGGGAGGGACAAGCTCATGGTAATGCGATTGTGGTTATAGAGAAACGAAACCGTGCCATTACGGTGACTGCCTGAAACTACTGTCTATTTAATTAAAGGCTTGTTTATTTTGTGGTCTAGATGTTCTTAAGGTGCAAATTGCATCTTAGGATGCAATGTAATGAAGAGTCATACAGTATGTTCTCATTTATTACACACAGTAAGTCTTGGGTAAAGTTGTAACTGTGTGCTTTTTTCGTCAGTCAGGGAGTACTTTTTAAGTCAGTAAGGAAATATTACTTCTTCAGGCCTATAGCCAGACGAGATACTGAAGGGACACAAAACCTTCAAGGGGTAAAATTTTTTTCCAGAAAGGCTGTTCACTCCTCCTCCCCCCCCCCCCCCCTTGGCTAATACCAATTTGACTGTTCGCCCAAAATATCAGAAAGACTTGTATATGCTCAGTTTATAGGTGTTTTAAAATAATCACAGTGGATCATCTAAGAATTTGTCAGTCACTTGCCCCTCCCCCTCCTTTTTCAGCCCCCATCCTTGCCCCTAAATGTAGCTACCATCCTTGCTAGATATATGTACATTATTGTGAGTGAACAAAATCACGGCCTAGTCTGGACACTGGTTCACATTTTTAGATTACAGCAGTTTTGTCATGTTTAAAGCAGGCACACTTCGTGCTAGTACAATTTAAGGTTTGGGACAACCAAAACTTACCCTCCGTGACCACGATTTGATTGAAATATTTCAGCTTTTTTCTGATTGGTCAATGGTATATGCAGATTTGCAAATATCAGTGTACTCATTAGAACATTAGCTGAAACAATTTAGTGCAACACCTTTGTCATTGAAGTGCATAATTAGGTACCATTGTTAGTTACTGTAGATGTGGGTTTTGACTACACACCAACAGGAATGTGTTACATATTGTTTAACAGCTGAATAGGCATGTTAAGTTTTATATTTCTAGTTGATTGAGGGTCCAAGCCATCCCCTTTAGCCACATCTTATAACAGGTGGGGATCACCATGCACATTCTACAACCTCCAGTCCCCTGGGAGAGTGAGGTGCATAAGACAGGTTAGTTTAAAAGAAGGAAATAGAAGTAACTCAGTCAGGAGAATTGTGATTGACTTCAGAAAGCATTTAAAATTTAAAGAAGCCTGTTAGCTTTTTTGTTAAACAATACAAACATTGATGCAGAATTGTTTAACTAATTATTATTGTAGTTATGAGTGGAGTATACAGCACAATATGGTTGTATGCTTTTGTCTGGAGTTCCAGGTGCATATAATAAAGGGCCACATGTCCTAAAGATTGGCCTGACAGAGCAACATGTAATATACCATAGATGTCTGATATATTTCTGGACAGAGGGTATGTGACCAGAAGAGTCACCATTAAGTGAACAAAATGAGACTTGCCAAGATGGCTGCAATGCTACTCTTGGTTGCATATTTCATTGATGAATCTTCCATGTTTCAGACAAAAGGAAAATGAAATTCATTGCAGGAAAAATTCAGAGTGCCAAATGACATTGCTCAATTTTTACTATAACTCCATTTTGAAAAGTTCATCACATTTCTTGTTAATTTTGTTGCTGCTGAACTACTTGAGCAAGCCAGAACTTTATACACAAGATATAAGAAAGCCATATCAATGGTAAATCTGAATTGTTATGGTGACAACACTCTGTGCATCAGACTTTAACTGTAGGATGCCCTGTCCATACAGAGGAGTGTCAAGGGAAAAGGGGGGGGGGGCAGAAGAAAGTACTCAACTGGAGCTTAACCCCCTATCAAAGTACCCTGGCACTGCCCTTGGGTCCATTTATGTAATATTATACCTCTATATAAGTCTCAGAGGTGTACTCTTTTCTGGGTGCTAAGCTAGTATAAGATGATTTTTCTGGGAAATTTTGCCTTTCTCTAACTTGGAAGATATTTATACCCACGGTAAGTGCATCTAATAAAGATATATTAATGATGTATAATATGGTTGCTTTGGCTATTATGTAATTGTGACTGGAGTCACATCTAGTGGAAGTAATTTTCCTGTCAACGTAATAAATTCCACAAATTTCCCCCTGTAGACAAACTTAACTCTAGCATGATGGGAAGTTGTACACCACTGATGTGTAAACACCTTTCAAACAACTGTTGCCATATACTGCCGTATGTTTTTCTTCATGCTGACCTCAGGGAATTTAAGGGATATGTAAGTGAATATACATTGGAAATTTGATGTTCTCATTGGATGTCTAGAGGCAAAGACTTCTCATAAACACTTTCGTCTTGTGCGCATTATTAAAAAAAAAACGAGTTTATTAAAAGTAGAAACACTGATCAAACATTTGTTTTATCTGGAACTGAGAAATTGAGATCTATTTATGAAGCTAAGTGTGTGTTTCATGTCTCCTGTTCTTAAGTGCTAAAGGTGTGTGATAATGACCTTTTACTCAGCATCTGTTCTTAATACCTTCTTAAAAGAACAGATCGCCTTAACAAGTGCAAAATGTCATAGTTGTCGTACACGTGAAGCATCATGAGTAGGGATAGTGTCACTCAGTGTGAGCGTAGATCAAATCACATGCTTTCTTGTAGAGAGAATCAGCATATTTCCACTAGCTTCAATGAGGTAATGAAAAAGTTGTGAGTAGAAATCTTCATTCACAAAATTAGTTAAGATAATTATGCCAAGGTGTGAGTATGGACATATACAGTAAATATGGCACATAGAGGTATTATACATGAAGGTTTCACTACTACAGTATCTTACTCTGAGCTCATATGTCTACTGTCATTGTAACATAGGTTGTGTTAATTTGTATGGTTAATATTGTGTTTCTTTTGTCCCAAAGAGTGGAGTTAGGGGCTTGTTTAAGGGGAGCTCCCTTCCTCCTACTTTTAGAAATCATGGCCTTTATTTATAGGACTTTGTAATTTTCTGAAAATTTTTTAAGTCCTGAGGGTTTATGGTTTCCCCTTCCTGCCCCCCCCCAAAAATCTTCTTGCCATTAATTTACCATGTCACTTGCCCAGGCTATCTTCTACCCCTAAAGAAGCCCCCTCCTCTCCAAGAAAAGGGAAATAGGGGGATAGGATCTAAATAACTTTTGAGTTTGATGGGGTTCTTGCCCCCAATCTTGCTTTCTTTTCATTGCCAATCCAGAATCAATATTAATGATAAGGAACAAGCAAAGGTTTAAAAATAGTTAAAAAGTTTGAGCCACGAAAGGAAAAGTAAATTGATTCTTCCAAGTTTAAAGACAATATTAAATTGTCTTTCATAAAAGACAGGTAATTTAACATTTCCATAGTTTATTGCAAGGTTCACAACATATTTAAGACGATGACAATTACCTTTCTGCTTAGAAAAAAAGATTTGTTTGTCAAGTTTCCAAAGTGTTTGTAGCGTGAACCCAAGGCCAATTGCTTCTACAAGATTAATTCTTCAGGAGGACTGTCCTTTACAGTGGAATCTAAATTATTGAAATGCACTGGTGCATGTTTGAGTTAATTTATAGATGAAGTGATACTCCTCTGTTTAGCTAAGAAGAAAGATTGCAATCCAACCACTTGAAGTATAGTAGTGAGAAATTTGGGTCATGTTAAACCTCTTACTTGCCCTTCTCATTTTTGTCAGAATTTATTTGGAGAGGTGATTGGGCTATTCTTTGATGGTAAAAAGAAAAATCAAAATGGTCACAGGGACAGTTTTTGAAAATGAAAGAAACTGATATTTTCAAGATTTTTAATATATTCTGACTTTTCATAACTTAAAATTTGTTGGCCTACAATCCTAACAGCTTACTGAAAAAATTAAGAGTGTGTTGAAATTGCAGGTGACTTGCTATTGTGTATTACAAAGATGACTTTGCTTGCCACGCATAAAGAAGGGCTCATTAAAATACCTAGTGCTCCCTGTCAAAAGGCTGTAGGAAACTTAGGATGTAGGACACCTTCTGCCAGTAGGGTTACCATGGTGTAATTAGTTTGCCAGATGGTAAGTATAGGTGTAAATGGTATACATAGGGTGATAGGAGGTAGGTATGGTCGATCATAGACTCCCTAACCAGGGAGCTTTGTGGAATTTGTCTTACAAAATTTGTTAAAATAATGTTTTTTGTTGTTGCTTTCCCATCCTCATAATAAGCTAGTTTTTTTATTCATTTTGGTTGCTATGCACATGGGCACATCTTCCAAATCATCAAGATAAACAAACTCATCCCGCACCTACAACACACTTTCCAAAATTTGAGATTACATAAAAATTTGGTGAAATCATTCTTTCTTAATCCATCCATAATGTTTGGAGGGATCTAAAGTGCGGTTTGAGCAGTAGGTTGTGTCTAAATTGTCTTTTTGGTGTAAAAATTTGCATTTGAATCTGCCGTAAAGTAGTACTGACACCAGCTATTTTCATTCAAATTCGTTAGATACTTAGGTAGTGTTGTATGCACATACTGATGAAAACAAGGGATCCCTTTAAGCTATCACCTGAGCTTGTTTTGTAAATCCTATGCTGTGCCCCACAACTCCATGTGGCAACAAATTACCAAGCTCACTTTTTTTGAACCACAGGCTTTTAGCCTAAAGGCCCAGTTTTCTCACCCCAAACAGTACCAATTCTCCTAACCTTCTTACTTAAGCCCCTCCCACAATTGTCTGAAATTCATGCTCATCCAGATACAGTCTCCATTTATTGCTTCAAGGTGAGTATAGAAAAACTCAATTTGTGTAATTAAAACACTCTCAGTATGGTTTGTGCTGTGTAATATAAGCTTTGGTACTCTGCATTGTTTGAATTAGCTGTCAATCAAAGAGCTGAGCCAATTGAGAATTTCAGTACCCCTGCACCAAAATTGTAGTGAGAGGTTTGGCCCTTTAAGCTGGAGAAAAGAAGTCCTTGGAAAGTATGAAGTCTGTCTAGCAAATAGAAATTTTGTGAGCTGAGTGTAGGCCTAATGGAACATTTCTTGTGTGGTATTGGTTAATACTGCTTCTTTGATTAATGAGGTTAATGTGTAGATGGGTGGAAGAATTTTACCGGCAGTTTGTTTTCTTAGTTTAAGGGCAAAGGCAGTTGTCCAAGACATTTCAATCGATGTACTTTTTAGACATGACCAGGAACACAAATTTTTTTCATAGTAGGGTCTGCCATGATTTGGTGAACTGTTTAAAAGTAGAGAAGACTTTGTTAGAAAGTTTGTGTTTCTCAATATCATCTTATGAATGTGCTGGTCATTTGAAAAGTGTTCAACCTACCCGCATACATTTCTCATTTTACTTGTGACGTGCAATATAAGACTAGTTGTCTGTGTGGCCGCTGTGTTGTTGAACTCTCAAATTGCAGGGTAAATCATACAACACTACACTTCTCTGCTCATGTGAACAAACGATCTTGTGCAAAGTCCAGATTGTGAAAGAATGGTATATAGAGGGTAAACTACTTTTGTGAACAGGGTTTAAAGGATAATATATTGTATGGAATGGCAATTCTGGTTTGTTATTGTTAGACTGCTGTAAAGGAATGTTTGAGTTTCAGAAAAGCAAGTAATTGTCATTACAGTAAATAAAAAGGACACCCATTTAATTTAAAATTAAAATGCTCTGATATGGAGTCAGTGCTTGTGAGGCAACGGCTGTGAAATGAGTCTTTGTAAGAGTGTCTAACACTTAATGCAATTAAACACTTACCAGCAAAACTCTATCACATATGTCACAACAGGGAGTCCTTTGTTTACATACCAGTTGGTTCTGAATATAAACACAGGGCCTTCAACACCAGGCATTTAGCTGTATTGTCATTTTGCTGAGGAGAATCCCAGGGTTTTGCAAATCTTTGAAAACAGTGTTTACCTGAGGTCATTCTTTCTGTGATACATCCCTTAATTGTATCAGGCAAATTAGAAAATGAAATGTAATACATGACTTTTTTGGGGTGACATGTTTTGTCAAATCTCTGACATCTCTGATCTAGCTATACTACCATAGTATCATGCATAAATGGTCAGTCCTCTATGTCCATATTGTTATTGTGTTCTGATGTCTGTATATTCTGATCAGTCTGTGTGGACATCAGTGTTAGGATGATGGGTTAGGCCAGGTTCAGGGAATTTTATCACACCTGTAGTCTCTGTGTGCCAGCATTCTCATTTTTTAATCAGATGTTATCAAATATATCCAAATATAGCCTTGTAGAAATATCTAAAGAAACAGATACTTGAATTGAACATAACTCCAGCCTATGGAAATACTTAAGTTATTGCTAGTGATTTTTGATGATAGATAAATTAAGACCTTACAGCCAAAATGTTGTTGGTCTAATGAATGTGTAATCAAAACCCGTGGGGACTGTTGTGTTCTCCAATATTTCCTTACATTCAGACAATTCAAGCCAAATCTGATCTTAACTTTCTTCAGCATTGCTTAACAAAACCATTCAATGTTCTTAGCAAAATTGATATGTGTTTCTTGTATAATGTCACTAAAATGAAGTTCAAATGCCAAAGTTACCAAATGAATCTTGATCGGTGAAAATCAGTACAGATTTTGTGAAGTTATTTATGAAAATAAAATTGAAAAATGTGGGAATGGATTTTCAAACCAGTCTGTCTGTCAAACTATGAGCATTTAAGACAAAAACATACTGAATAGGTTCTTCATGTTCTGAAGTTGTTGAAATATGTGTTTATAATTACAAGCAAGCATAATTTCTTGATACTTTGGCAGTAAGTTACACCCCAAATCTTTGTTCAGTCTGTGAACACCTGATAGCATAAAGGTCAGTTTGTTATTTACGTTTTTCTGTCATTAAAAATCCGCCAAGTCATGACACTAACTTTCAAGGGGCAGAATTTCTTAATGACATTGCATGTTCTGGGACTTTTCCTCATATCAAACAAGTTTGCTGCAGTGTCACACAGAGTTCATGAGCTGTCATGAGAACCTGCATGGGACTGATTTCATTAGTAATACTATACTGCTTATGGCTTAAATCAATGGCAATGTAAAGAAGTGGTGAAGGACAATTCTTTTTTTAGCAATGCTCACCATAAATCATCCCCTACTTTCTGATCCTATTTACTTTCATTGCACCCTCTGGACTAAAATATTTAGCAGAAACTGTGACATGAAAGTAACAAGTTTATACGAGTAGAACTAGCAGCCCATGTATATTTTTAAGCATACGATAGTGACACAAAACTTCACAACAAATATCCGTCACACACTTTATTTTTAATCAGCTATGTTTGTTACATCAAACCCTCAATAAATATCAGTGAAACTTGCCCACCTTTTCCATGTGTTGGTATTAACAGAGCTATTGACCAGTGCCCAGATTCACATTGGTAACCCCCCCCCATGCGCACACATCCACCAATCATGTGGGGAGAGTACATCTTTTTTCAAAGTTAGTTTGAATAGTTAGAGAAAAACTAAATTAAAACTCTGTAGTCTTTAAATAGAAAATGGGAGATTCTATTCAGGGAAATCCTCACCAACTCTACCCTATTACCTTCCTGCTCAGCACCAGTAGGAAGGGGTAAGGGGGAACCCCCTGTATCTTAGGATGTGCTAGGCCCAAAATTCTAATTTGGTATCTGCAAATAAAAATATGAAAAGACTGTTAGGAATGAAGAATTGAAAAAAATCAAACTTGACACTTGTTTTTCCCTTGAAAGGTAGATTATTTTAATTGTAATTTGTTTTGAAAGACAGGTAAAATATGTTAAAAGGAGAAAAAAATAAAAGAAATGTAGGAGTAAAAAAAAAGCAGTACTTTAGGAGAGTAGTAGGAGTTGATAGTCTCTCAAATAATAACAAATATATACATATACATAAATATATTTTTAAAAGATGACATTGTGTAAACTATTAATGTTCTTTATCTCTGTCCTGACGTCATTTTTGTGGAAAAAAGAGGAAAAGCTGTGTATTCATTCTTTCATTTCAACTTGAATCTTCTACTCGAATGAGGAAAAATCTTTGGTAGTTACAAGTTAACTTGTGATGTCATTTTAGAAACCTTGGCTTTATTGTGTGTCCGCATTGCAGAGTAACTAATTGTGAATTTAGTTTACCAGTTTAGAAAGTTTTCCATTAACTTATCAAGATATTCTGTTTAAATTGCTTTTAAATTAGTTTCATTGTGGCTTTTATTTATGGAAAAGTATGATCTTTCTAAATGAATATATACCCATTGTCCAAGTCTGCTGTATGGGCATTTTTAGGGGCTTGGAGTAGCTTCACTTATGTTGTTTTGGTTCCAACCAGTTAGTCTTGGATGTTTAAACATGACAAAGTAGAAAAATCTTACTCAGGATGTGTAAGCCTAGAAAAGTTTGTAATTCTTGGTATTCTTACGTCATGCTGTAGCCTGTTATATGAAAGAAATCTCTCTTATCACCTATCTCTATTTGATCAGACTGGTTTCTCCCACCCCCCACCATGTTGGGTCGTTGAGTGACAGAGTGGTCTGTTCCAACTGTTGTGCATCAATGTCTTTCTCGTGTGCATGTGTTAAAATTTCCACCTGATGTAGGTGTGTTTTCTCCTGGGACTGTGACCCTCCTCTCACTTGGCATAAAGCGTGCTATTAAAAACAGGTGATCAGCCTATGACGTCGGTTGCACGACTGTCTTAAGCACCTTCGAACAGGAACAGTTATCTAGTTAACTTTGCTTTTACTCTCCCCCACCCCACAAGTAAACCTGCCCCTCCACTTGGACCAATTGGTTGGAAACTGGGTTGCAGAATTCCATCTAACTAAACTTCCTCTGACCAGCCCCAGTTGTATGCTACTTAAGCATAACTGTTTACTGAATCGATGGACGACGAATTGAAAAAAGACCGATTGCATCTCATGAACTAATTTCCATGGAACTATGACTTATTGTAGTAATTTAACAGTCTATTTTGTAGCCATCAGTAGTAATGTGCTTGTGTTAGTTTTAAGCAACAGTTCAAGCCAATACAAAGTATTGCTTGGAAAAAAAGATAACATTCCTCTTTTTGGTATTTGTAATATGATATTACTGAAATTTAGAATGATAATTTTGTAGAGGTCCAAGGTAAATATTAATGTGTCATTTTGTTTTCCTCTTAAGTAAGTTTGTTCTTATAATGGAGGAAAAAAGTGTCAAAATTCTGTAAAAGTGGAAACACTATATTATTTTCTTGAAGTTGTGCTGATCATTCTGGGTAATTGTATGTGTTCACAAGAATTTATTCCAAAAAAATTTGAAAAATAAAATGGAATTTGTTGATGGATTGTAAGGAAGGATTATTCATGATAATAAATAGATTTCAAACTTTATTGAAAAGTTACCATACTGTTGTGTGCCCATATTTCGTCAGTTTCATTTGTAAAAGCATTTGCTTGTTTTCTTGGGGGTTGATTCTTCGGTTGAAGAAGTTGAAGAAAGGATAAATCATGTAGCAGACCATGTGTGTGAGAGCAGGGAGGTGTAGTTAGACATCCCTGGTGAGAGGAAGATGATAATTGCAGTCTCAAATTCCAATGAAACTTCTGGTTTGCCACAACATGATTTGTTGACTCGCTAATATGAGCATGCATGGATTAATGTCACGATTGAATTGATTAACTAGCAGGCTAACAAATTCTTTACATGCAACTAATCGCTCACAGTTCAAACAAAGTCGAACATCAAACTGCTTTCTTTTCGAACAAATATTTGTCCGTATTCGATGTATCAAACATATTTCCGTATTCTGTGTATCTTCTATAATTAAATGTGTTTACATCACTCTGTCGTCATGATCACAGAGCTGCCTATGTAGTCTGCGAACTGATTTACAGTACTCAGAATCAATGAGAGTGAAACAAGAGATTTAAATTAAAGGCCAAGTTCTCTCACCCCAAACAGTACCAATTCTCCTTGCCTTCTTACGTAAGCCCCTCCCACAGTTGTCTGAAATTCATCTTCATCCAGATACAATCTCAGTATATTGCTTCAAGATGAGTATAGAAAAACTAAATGTATCTAATATAAACACTCTCAGTACTGTTTATGCTGTGTAATATAGGCTTTGGTACTCTGCATTGCTTGAATAAGCTGTCAATCAAAGAGCTGAGCCAATTGAGAATTTCGGTACACTCGTACCAAAATCGTAGTTTGGGGTGAGAGGTTTGGCCCTTTCAGACTGAACATCCACTCTAAAAAGTGGTAATGACGTGTCCGATTTATTTTTCTCAGTCCAAATCGAAATTGATCCCAATTTTTTCTTTGTATGAAGCAGTTTTCATTTCTCGGCAAAAGATTTAAATCGAAGAAAGGCTAGCAAAGGACAAAAAAGTGTTTTAAGTCTGCTATCAACGTGAAACATTGTTAAATAGTTTATTTCCGACCACAAGGACGGCAGTTTGTTCTAAATATGGGGGGGGGGGGTTTCATCACCTCCGTTTTTAGAAAAATACTGTGTGTAAAATTTTAAGTCAATGAGCAATTTCACATATATGAGGGACATGCCCCCTTTTCCTCCCTCCGAATCGCCGCCCATGCCAGACCAACCCTACCTTTGAAGTAACTGAGCACAGGGTTGAAAAGTTTGGATAAGCGTTTCATAAAATAATAATTCTAGCCAGTTATTGCATCATAAGTAGCAACCGCTCACAGCTTTCAAAAGTAAAATGTTACTTTAACGTCAAATTAACCTCAAATTAGAATATTTTAACTATCATATATTAAATCTTTTCACACAGGGAAAGCGCAGAACGCAATCCAGTAACAGTCACGGTCGAGTAAGTTTTGTGTTTTTCTACCCTTTCCTTCGAATAATTTCTCCTGATTTGTTATGTATATCAATGCCATCTGTATAACTTTGGAAAAACATTTGGCACATAAATTTCATTTGAATTGGAATAACTAGGCATCATGCGACCGATCCATCAGTCTCCGACCAATGGGTGTGTGCGAAAAGGCATTGCAGGGAACTGACGATCCCCACCCCAAAGGGACAAAATGGGCAACTTCGGGTATTGCAGAAATGCGGACAAAAGTTGTAGACATTTGAAAAAAAATGGAAGAAAGTGTGACTAGACTTGTGGAAATTTGGGAAGAAATTGATCATTTTTGCAGAAATTTCAAATTTGTCTAAAATGGCATAGAGATTTCAGGCCAAAAATATTGTGCCCCTAAGTTGAGTGATCCCACACAGCTAAAATGCTCTACACCAGAAACTACTTTTCCCGCCGCTCGATAAAATGATAAATGGATGCAAACCGTACAGGTCTTCGATACGACTTTACATGGTTAGAATTTTGCAGGCAAGCTGTTTTACTTCTCTAATAGGACAGTGTTTTCTTTTGACGCCATGCATATAAATGTACTAAATAATGCCAGTGACCCTCAATTGCAAAACTGTCTGAAATTTAAGACGAAGCAGCTTTTCAGCTCAACTTGCTTCGTCCTTATCTGTAGTCTTCAACAAAGTTTGCCTTGTTTCCTATAGTACCAAAGTATTAGTTTCTTTTATACGCTTGTAGGTACTGCCCAGGCTGTATACATCTTCAAAAAGTTTGATGACAGTCCCTCAAAACTCCCCGTATAGAGTCAGCTTTGTGTCTGTCCAGTTATATTACACTACTTACATTTTCCTAAGTGAATTTTTCGGGCATTGTCTCTTAGCCATGTGCAAACGACATTGTCCTTCTCGATTCAAATTCGGTCGGTTTTTAACCTAGGTGAAGTATCTCTTCTTGTTCAGCCAGTTTAGAACTTAGGCTGCTTAGGCCCCTTATCGACAAGGTACCAAATGGGCGCGGCAAAAACTTTCCAAAGGGGGATTTTTTTTTTCATGGGAGCCACATGTTTAAAAATGATGAAGTCTATGGGACACCTCAAACCCCCTTTATAGGGACGAAAGGGGGAGCTTGGTCCTCCTGACTGACTTTCTCTTAGTGATTGAGGGCATGGGGCTACTCTTTGTTAACCCATGACGCTCAGACCTGCAGTTGTTCACACAGCTCTGGTGGGGAACAGAGCTCCGTCAGGGGTAAAGTTTGGTTCTCGTCCTTTGACTCTTCGCTGAAAAGTCGAGAGTACATCAAAAAGGTTTTTTAATTTAATACATCTATTGCCATGAATGATAGGCAGGAAACGTTGTATAGTCGTTGTATAGTCCTCGTGCTGGCTTCTATACTGCTGCAACTGTAAATTTTTCTTCGTGACCTGGTGACAGGCTGTGAATACCTGTAGCAAGAAATATTATTTTGAAAAAATCCCAGTCATGGCCCCTTTTTCAGTTGTGGCTCTCTGGTTGAATGAGTCCAATAAAATCTCGTATAGACCGGAAGTTAGGTCAGGATTCGGAGGACTGTCAATCCAACCCTTAATTTTGACCAGTTCGGTTGATTTGTACCGTTGTCACGTTGTTCTGTCCATCATAGTCAGCAAAGAGCCATAACACCAGTTCAGAGTTCACTGTACAAAATGAAGTTTTTAACTAATGGATCTACAGGCTGGCTTGTATGACAGATATATAAAACTCTCCAGTCACGTAAACATTTCTTCACTGGTTTTCGAAATGATGACCTTAACATGGTTTTAAGCACAGTGCTGAACTTCTACTGATTTTGTGTAATACGTACTTTTATTTTACGCTACGCAAAAAATCATTACAAGGTGGGATGCAAAAAAAGAAAAAAAAATCAAAATTTTGACTTTTTGATTAATCTTTATATCAGGAATTTGGCTTAACTAGCATTGTCATGTGGTAGTACCCTTCGACACTCTTGTTAAGATATCATTATCAACTAATGTGTCCCTTTAAGACAGTCCCATGCAACAAAAAACAACATGAAATGAATGTTCAATCCTAACATTAGACACCCTTAAAGGCTGACATCAATTTCAAACTTCAAGCTATCTGCATACAGAGTGCTTTCACCTATGTCACAGCCGACCGCATGGTCAAGTGGTTAGAGCATCAGACTTGCAGTCGAGAGGTTGTGAGTGCGAACCCCGGCCAGGTCATACCGACGACTTTAAAAATGGGACCTGTAGTATTTTCCATTGTGTTTGGTGCTCAGCAAAAGCTACGGAGTAGGGGAAACGAACCAATGAGCCACAACTGGAAAAAAGGCCGTGGCCGGCTCGACTTGAAGCAATTGGTTGGAAACTGGGCCGTTAAACTCCATGCAACATAATATTCACGTTAGTCACAATTGGTAAGCCACGCCAACTGCATGGCAACTGCAGGGCAGAAGTGTTATTGATCAGAAATTGGGCTGAACTAGCATTGTCATGTGGTAGTGCCCTTCAACACCTTTGTTAAGATATCAGTATCAACTAATGTGTCCATTTAAGACAGCAAACAACATGAAATGAATGGTCAATCCTGACATTAGGCACTCTTTAAAGCTGACATCAATTTCAAATTTCATGTCACACGTGCTTCTCAGCTAGCTACACTAAATGCGTATGTGTGCATAGAGTGCTTTCATCTACAAAAGCTCTGCCCCTTTTGACAGGCAAAATTTAGTGTAGAACGCATTTAGTGAAACTAAGTAGGTACCTGTTGACATTTTTCGGAATGTGCCAAGTTTGTGATCACCATGATAGGCCTACTAATATATATTAGTAAAAATACTACCATCTGCCAATAACAAATGTGAACTGATCATCTCAGTTCTCGATTATAACCTTTCCCATCCTCCTACCCTCGCATTTTGCACCTTTTTCGAACGCATACAGATTAATCGACTTCCGGGTCAACTCTTGACCTTTTTGTCTCCAGAATCGGAAGCGCCAGCGCTAATTCTCATCCTCCCATCCTCACATTTTACACCCTTTTCGCACGCATATAGATCGATCAAATTCCGTGGCAAGTCTTGACCTTTATGTCTCCAGAATCGAAAGCGTCAACGCTAAGCACTTTTATATACAGGGAGGTCTAAATGTGGCGCAAGAAATACCAATCCAATCAGCCGACCAAACATCCTGTCATGCTTTAATGAGTATACCTTTTCAATTGAATTATTTTCAATGATCAGCAACCAATATTTTGAAGAATGTTTCTCACATGGGATACCATTCAAGTACCTCGGACGATAGTATACTTCCATTGGGATACTGAAGTGGTTTATTTCGTCACCATGTCTTATCTCGAAAAAAAAAAAAAAAGCCAAGAAAAAACTTGCCGTGCAACCCTCTGATATTCGTAAAGCGTAGTCTTCAATTGGTAGGCTATCTGTCGATTGAACCTGCCATTCACCACATACGTCATGTATTATACCCGGCAAGCAGAGATGCCTAGTATCTTGATTTATGAGGAATTACTACGATTTTCGCGCCAAAACGAAAATCATCCCGAATTTCGACTTTTAACGATACAGGATTAGGCCGCCTTCTATTGAGCTTGAGAAGTCTCGTTTTTTTTTCTTCTGCAAAGTTTAGCGAAGAAGCAAACAAAAGTTTTAACAAGGGTGCATCAGAAAAATGCGCGTTGAATTCACCGCTCTAGAGCTCACAATCTCTGCTGTTGTACTTTTGATTTGCTGTCGTAAATTGACTTACTTTCGACCAATCAAAATCTGTATTATAAACAGTTTTCTGAGCACAGTGTTAGTCAGTCTGTTGAGCTTGTGAAGGCGTGCGTTCGCCGCGTTTTTCTTTTTTTCTGCAAGCCAAAGGAGCAGCAAGAATTTGAACTATGCATCACGGCAGGATAAAAAGGAAAAACAAGAAAAGAAGAAAGAAAAAAAAAAAACAAGAGGGTGGATGCACCGCCTCATAGCTCATAATCTCCGCTGTTGTGGTATTGGTTGGTTGTTTGTAAAAACTATAACTTTCGACCAGTCAAAACTGTATTAAAAGATAGCTTCTGAGCACAGTGTTAGTACATTCAGGCTGCCATAGCATCACTGTATTGTCAGTCACGCAGTGATACCTCCTATAAGTATTACCCTAAATCCATGGATACCTCATGATACGTACAGACCTAGAATGTGGAAACTCCAGCAAGCTTTACTCTTTAACACTCAATTTAGTCATTGATTTTTCTATTATAAAACATGAAGCATTATCACGCGACCTACAAATTGCTGACCTTCTTGGCCTCAAAACAATCACACGAATCCTCCGAGACCCTGTCACATGCAATATATGGGTCTCACACTATCAAAGGAAGATAACAGTTCATTTCATTGATAAAATGTAACCTTCGAAACGTTATATTTAAGTGCTAATTTTGCAGGATTTGACTCACAATTCGTGAACCGTATCCCACCTCATGCCCTGAATCTTGTGACTGTCCTTCAAAAGTTCAAGTGCTTTGCATAACGGTTTCAGTTAAATACGACCTCAAATCACGTCTTCTGTGTAAGCAGAACAGCATCTCTGGTACATCGGACATTTCAAAATGGAACTCATTGTTGGTAAAAGAAACCTTGAGGAGGCTGACTGTAGCAAGCCGCAAATTCATAAAGTGCGTGTGCACTTTTTTTTAATTTGTCTCATTATTGACGGAGGAAAGCGGACGGTAGAACCCGAACAAGCAGAAATGACGTAATTTAATTGGCTTTCTCTGAAGGGACTGCTTTCCTCCGAATCGCCTCCCCATGAGATTGTAATATTGGAGTTCGAGGAGTCAGCAAGGAGCATTCACCTTGTCTAAAAGGGCCAATCTCCAAATTTCTTTTCCCGCCGGGACAATGGGTCTCCACCAATATGTTTAGTGCGCATTAATCTCGAACGGTTATGGTAATTACGCGTGACTTTTTTACATTTTGAATAAACGTAGATGGGCAATGCATCTCACGCCATTTCAAAACCACACAATTGTTCTTCAATTTCGGGGTTTTCTCTACACCCTTTTAACAGGTCAACGGAAGGTTTTGATATAAATACAGCTCCGATATGTTAAACGTGTACGTATGATACCGTACACGTCATCGGATGAAGTTCAATATTAAACCATATTTGTTGCTTTCGAGAAATGATAAAAGTAAAATTCACACATATGCAAACCGACACGGCCATAAACAGGCGCGAAGCCAAGGTAGGACGGAGGCATGTGAGCTCTGTTTAAAAAAAGGAATCGCATCATTTTGGGGAAACTTCGCCAAATTGTCACTTCACAAAATTTGAAATCGTCATAGAAGAGAGAAAAATAGTGAAAATCGTTATTTTATGATTTTGTTCCACCTTATAACCTCTCATTTAGAAGCGCAACTGATAAAACTTACCTTAATGGGAACAATGTATAAATCTTGGTCTGAAATGAACAAAGGATCGCGTTAGGGTTTTGCGATATGATCTTGCACAATTTGGCATATCTTGGCTGAGTCCTTGAAGAATGCAAAAATTTGGAATGGAACCCATTCAAGACCCCCCCCCCCTCCAAACCGTAGAAAATACTACAGTGATTCCCCTTAAACGAATTCAAACCGGCACATTCAACCATCGAGTTACAACTCCTTGCGGAACATCATAAACTTACTCGGATACGCCCCAAAATCAAAACAGTGAATTAAGTCACTCTCCAATAGGGTGAAAAGTATCATTTTACTTCATTAGAGTGTTAATTTTACTCCAAGAAGAGTGAAATTCACTCCAAAAAGAGTGAAAATTCACTTTTCCTCGAGTGCCTGCAATGTATACACCTTTTTTAAGAGTTATCATTGTAAGAAGAACTCCATCAAGAGTGAAACTTCGCTCTTTTGGAAGGAATTTCACTCTTTTAAAGTGAAATTTACTCTTCTTGAAGTGAAGTAACACTCTAATGGAGTGTATGACACTTTCACTATTATAGGGAGTGACTAAGTTCACTCTTTTTAATTTACAAGGGTAAATCTTCTACTTGGGATTTACAATCACTTTTGTTCTCGATAATCGTGTTTCTCCCACGTATTTTGGTGTGTATCAATTTTACAACTTCTCATATTCTATCAGAATATTCTAATTTATATCTGTTTCGAGTTAATAATTTGATAATGTTATAAATTTAAGCAGAGCTGCAGACTTTGTGTCCATTTTTGGTCGGGGTCGGAATTGGACCGGAATAGAAGATTCCTGAGTCGAAATTGGGCTAGGATATTGAAGATGCATGAAGTCGGACCGGGACTTGGAGCACATTTCAAATACCCCCTCCCCCCAAAATAAATGAAATCACGTATAAAGTTACAAAGAGTTGCGTTGTTTTTGGTGGAGGGTTCAACATGTGAAAAGTCATATACAACTTAATTACAGGGTGATTCGGGGTATAAGTTTTCACTCTAACAATAGAAAGAATAAAATTTCAGCCCGTTAGAACGGTGAAAGTTGTGAAGTTCACTCGAAAAGAGCGGAAATTCACTCCAAGAAGAGTGAATTTCACACCGAGAGAGAGAAGAGTTTCACTCCCGATGGGAGTGCCTGCAAGAACCACACTCTTAAAAATGATCACTGCATACAGTCATTTGATAGTTAATTGTCACTCTTCTTGGAGTGAGTTTTATTCTTCTGGCACACTCTAATGGAGTGAATTTACACTTTTTACTCTTTTCAAGAGTGAAGAAATCCACTCACTGGTTTTTAAAATGTCCTTCTATTCAATCACCACTTTGGTTTAGTGTTATCTCAAAATAATACTGGGAACTTTTGAGCTTTTGTATTACATGGTATACATCGTAAAATAGCTGGAATTGAAATATGCCCGCAATGGGTGATCAAAAGTAGGCAACCTCATCTCAGAGTCGTATAACGAAGCACCAAATTTTGCAAGGGAGTCGAGTCATTTGCCACTTATAATGTGACTCAAGTCGAGTCAGTGATTCGAGTCATTGTACAATTTCTAAGAGGAATACATGAAAAAACTGTCACTACAGGGTCTGAATAATTAACTACAAACTGAAAAGCCGAAAACTCCACGAGAATGCATATACAGATTTACATTTATACCTCTTTCACATGTTGAAAATAAGCCATGGCTTCAACCCTTTCTTTCACTTACAACTGTACAAAGTGTCTGCATCACTCTTCCGCAAATGAATTAAATTCTCAAAAAAAGACGAGCGAAAAAAACTGCTGTTTTCAAGGTCAGGTGTAAACTCTGCTTTATGGATATTACGCTTAGAAATATTATCTTTGGGAATTGAAAACTTGCTTCTATTTTTGGTCGCGTCTTTTGACAGGTTTTCTGATGAGCAAAATATTTGAAGAACCAAGAGATTTGAAGTAAGGAAGTCCGATACATTTTATTCGCGCTCAAATAAGTACCATGCATGTGTATCATTTCCCTTCTGTGCGTTTTGACAAAAAGCCAAAAACTATGTACCCGTAGGCCTAGAAGAGAGTTTTTTGTATACTAAGGGGTTTTAGCGTGATTTTCAATGAAAATTGTGTGAAACGTAGAAACATTCTCTAAAAAAATTGGTTAAAAAACTTACCAACACTGGTCACTGGTCACTATGTCAAATACCTGAAATTGGTTAAATTTTACCCATTAAATGGTTTTCTAAGAGGTTTTTTATAACTTAATTGGGTTACCAATTAAGTAGGGTAGCCAGGTAGCCTAGAGTTTATGTGAAAGGGCCATCAGGAGTTACAAACACTGCCCGTCGGTCACAATTTACATATATTCGACATATCTAATTGCCTGATTTACTTTCCATCAATTACACCGGGATCCCGAGGAAACGACTTTTCACAAGAAAACATTACTTTCGTTACAATCCTCCCCTTACCGTAATTACGCCACTTGTTAGGAAGCATGCACTGACTTACATTCCCTAGAGCTTCAACTACTGTGGCAGAGAAGCAGGAAACCGTTCTGCTCTTCAAGGAATGTAAGTCCTCAAAAGGGCAAAATTTAACGACTGACCAACCTCAAGGCCTTAAACAATTCATATCTTTAGACTTTACATCATCAAGACTTGCTATAGTTCATTACACAGTAAGTGACCATGTACAATTAGAAGAACGAGAAGCTAAATGAAGCCCATCTTTAGGTGAACCAGCGAATATAGCTCAGTTTTTGGATTTCATAATCCGAAGCCATGGTAGCTGAGCAATTCAAATAATCAAATGGGAAATTCACTCACCCCAATTTGGATGAGTGTAGTAATCTGCCTTGCTTCCGGATGGACTATTGAAAGTCACGTGATGATGTTTTTTCTCATGAAATTTTGAAGTTATTTGGGAGAGTTATTGATTGGTTTACGTTGAAAATGCAAATGTTCTAGGTTCTGAAAGTATTATGAAAAATACTTGGAAGCGACATAAGATGAAATCAGTGGGGTTTAGCCGTTGTTTAAAATAAGTTTGGGCCACGGACTTCCTATGCATGGACAGAGCACACTGCACGTTAGATTGTCGCTACCGCATTTGTAGTAAGATGGCTTTCTGCTATGTTTTTGTGTGAAAGTTTGGACTTGTTCAAGTAAATCACCAGATTTTTTGCAAGAAAGTTGAAATATTGTCGAAATAATACAAGTTAAGGTCAAAGTCACTACACGTGTAGCAGATATATGATATTTTCCCCCATTAAAGTTTAATTTTTGTTCAAAATATTACAGGGTAGTTCTCAAATCAAGCAAATTATAACGTCACGGTGGCCATCTTGGCGCGCTTTTTTCTGTCCTAGACGGTGGCGTCAATTTACGGATAGGACGTACGCGTTACATGCTCTGTCCATGTATATAGGAAGTCCGTGGTTTGGGCCGACTGCTTTTGTCCTTTAACCCTCCCCCAACCGATGTTCCGGTAACAACGAACTAGCAGATATTAAGCTATAGCTAAAGAATAGAAATCTCTCCCCAGAGCTAACTTAATCCAAAGAAAGGTTTGGAAATCAAAGCATGTATCTCACCCGAGTTTCGTTATCCAGGAATTCAGTAGTCTGATCTAAATATCATACTCTTTAAGTACCGTAATCGTCTTATCCTCATTAAATAATAAGTTCCTCTACCATTTGCAAATAGGGAACCCAATTCCAGCAAAAAGAAACTAATACGAATATGAAAATAATATTTTAAAGTAGTCAAACGGATGATGACGACGTCATTTTTCAAAATCACGTATAACTAAGCACTTGTCCTTACTTTTGTCCAAAAGGGGGATGTAGCATTCGTGTCAGAAAATGTACGCATCTTTTGTGCGCTATAAATTTTAGTGCCCGAATGAAGGGGGGGGGGGGGTGTACTCCTCCACTATCTGCGACAATACTAACTCGGGTAATCCCTGGATACACTGGGTAACTCGAAGTGACTCACTACCAAAGGTTAATTATATGCTTCGTTGGAACTTGAGGTTTGCCCATCTGAAGTGGATGGACACAGACTCAGAATCATTGACTAAACTAGATTTGATTTTCCTCAACTCGTTTTGAGTCTATTTACCCTTAAACTCAACTTAATACAACTCAAGACTCGACATCACATATCTCGAAAAAAAAATCATTACGGCCGTTTGTCCTGCCGTTACCTGGCAAACTGGTTAATTCCAAGGAACGTTTACACAGCGCAACAGCTCCCAGAGCAAACCCTCACTGGGTTTTACAATTCTTCGATGCTATCCACAATTTTAAGCCTTTTTTGTGAACTTCATTTTGGGCCAAATGGGGGATCAGGGGCATTAATTTAACGAGATGGGTCAATTACATGATATTCCTTAATTCAATTCTATATTTGGGATAATGTTTGTAGAAACATACTCATACACAATCAATTGCAGTTTCTGTCCTATAGCGATGTGTACGTAGCGTGCTTATTGTCGCTTTCTTTTCAACTCTGCTGTGGAACGAAAAGTACAATTCAGCTGCAGACACACCAAGACAGTTATTGGACACACTTTGTGCATTTTATGAGGTAATATTCCTGTCTAACAGACCATTTAGCACGAGACGTAAAGTATAGCTTCTTAGCATATAATTTTATGTTCTTACGACTCTTTGTACTGTCAAACATTGGCACCGGAGTTTCTTGACAATGTCTGATTGGTCAATGCACAAGAGTGGCACGTCATATATGCTTTAAAATATATAAAAAGAAATCATCCTATCCCTCTTCAGTCAACTAACAAATTTTGATTAAGAAAAAGAAACGTTGTAAGGAAAACAGTTTCCAATATCCAACGTGATCATTTGCTGCAGTATACATGGAAAGGGCAGGGGTCCATGACACCTTAGGCGTAAGTTAGCTGGATGATGTTTTACGGCCCAGTTTCTAACAGAGCGGCGGGGCCCATCAAAGCCCAGTTGTGGCTAACTGGTTTGTTTCCCTACTCCAGTGCATGATCAGCATCAGGCACAATGGCAGTAGGTTTCTTTTTTTAAGTTTTCGGTACGACCGGTCAGGATTAGAAATCCAAACCCCCTGGCTGCGAGTTGGATGCTCTCAACCACTTGACCATACAATCGGGTGTGGTAAAAGTTAGTTAGTTGGTTAGATGGAGTTTTACGGCCCAGTTTCCAGCCTATTGGTTCAAGTAGAGCCGGTCACTGCCCTTTTCTAGTCGTGGCTCACTGGCTTGCTTTCCCTACTCCATTGATTATGCGGAGCATCACGATACCATATAATGTCCATTTTGAGAGTTTAGCAGCGCTTCTCAAGCTTCTGTCTTTATGTAGTAATTGTTACTTCTCCTTCATACTTATCTCTCTTACATAAGTATACTGCATGCATTTGCATAGTCCCTTTTTCCCATTTTTGGATCATTCAGTGCCGCGCGTATGCACACTCTGACAATAGAAGTGATAAATTAATCAGATAGTTGAAGCATGCCAAAGCTTAACCGAAAAGGTCAGACCAAGAGGTTAAGCGGATTCAGAATCCTTAAATTCATCTCAAATTCCTTGCTTCGTTTTTGCGGCCTGTGACGTAGATAAGTGGATTGTCAGTGACCCTTCTTCGACACGGCACCACGTCCTCCAATCTAATGGTGATAATTTCCACTCGGCAGGTGAGCTCTAATCAAACCGTCAAATATCATTCAATCAACCACCCGAGAAACATTTCAATGTAAAACGAAAACCAACCAAATGACGACGTAGAAACACGCTTCATTTACGCCATGAGCAGGATCAATATGATTGCTTTCGTGTGCAGACGCACGAGTATCTCGGTGTTTTTGCCACTTCAAAAACGTTGCTCCAAAGATACTCCTCATTTAGATATGAGGAAGGGGAAGGGATTGTCACGTTTGCTAATGCTGTTACTAGAAAAAGTAATAGGGGCAATGGTTGCATGTTTTCCCATCTGGGTCGAAGTTTCGCTTCTTTTGGGGGTAAATTTGTGATTACAGAATTCACTAGAATGCAATTCATAAGTACTCACCTCAAATCGTGTGTCCGTAGTCATGATAAGACAGTGTAGTACCGCCTTATGCGAAAAAATCACCTCACAAAGGTAAACCTTTCTAACTGTCCCATAAAAATTGTTCGAAGAAAGAGGACGATACTAGTCATTACTATACTACTCTGGTACTAGTCAGAAAAGGACTCTATAGGAAACCAACGGTACGTTTTTGCTTAGTACAAATATCCTCAGGAGTCACCCTTATTCAGCTGTAGTGAAAAGGGATCCCTCTTTGTCTAATTTTATTTCAATTTCACTATTGAGATGAAGTAAAAATTCATTTTTTTTTTTCGGCGCTCCTTTACAGGTAACGGTTCTGTGAAAGTCACCTGAAAAAAACTATATAGGAAACCAGAGTATGTTTGTGCTTCAGTAAGAACGTCTTTAAAGGGCCACCGTTATTTAGCTAAGGTTAAGAGTGGCCCATCCTTCCTCTTATTTTCATTCAGTTTCTTCACTGAGATGTCTTAAACGTTAAATTTTTCGGCGCGCTTCGCGCGTCCCATCATAGACAAGGGCTGAATTCACATCACAAAAAGCCCTCTAGATTTCTGAAAAGAAGATCTGGGGCACCAAGGGGGGAGCCCCTGAAGGACCTCAATTTTAAGTAATTCTTAAGTAAGTAATTCTTAAATCTTATATGTCCACTTGTAGATTGTGATCAAAATTTTAAGCCGTTCATGTTTGGTAGTAGATAACAAAGTTTCAATATTTTATAAGGATATTTATGCTAAGGTTAGGTCAGAGAATACCAATAGCCTGAAGTGAACCCAATACCCTTTCTCTCACTATAGTAGGCAGTTTTTCCTGCACCGTATAATAATTTTCTGTCATTTATGAAATAAAATTAAATTTTAGCAACCCGTCACGGTTGCACAAAGAAGATCAAAAATTAATGAAATTTTCCTACATATTCATTAATTACCCTACATATTCATTAATTCACGTTTCACTTATTAAAACAAATAACACCGCGAGCCCCGTTCTTATTCGTTATTTGATTCAATTATGGTGACAAAAAGTGGGAATGTAAGATATTTACTTTTTTGCGCAGTACTAGTAACAAGCCAACAAGTCGTAGCAAGAAACCTATTTCCAGTATTGTTGTATAGTACCCAGACTGTTAGGCGCTGTGTCGTAGTGGGGTTTCTTGGGCCACTTCTTCTATGAGAAAGATCGTTGAACTTGGACGAAGCCAACAGCTCAGCAAACTCGCCTTAGCGGTGGACTACTTGACGCATTTTACGATGGAATGAAGACCCTGAGGTGACGTGAAACCGATATAGCATGATAAAAGGCAAGCATTTTTGTGATGTCACTTTATCAAAGTTCGATCTTTTAAGACCAATAAGAATAAGCCAGCACAAATGAAGTCAAGTAAAGGGGGAACAGTGCAAACATGTATTTGACAAATGTACGCTCACACCGAAATTGTCAAGTTCCAGTTAAAAATATTACATTCAGATTAAGATATCTTGTCTTTTTGTATAAGTCTATAGGCTCCAGTGGTGGCGCTTCGGTGTTCCGGGGGCAAGAGGGGGAATCTGCCCTCCTAGATATTTTTTTTTTTTTGCTCCCCACTTACCCAGTTAGGTTAGGTGATCGTTAGGTTATGTTAACCAAAAAATGTAAATTTCCAGAGACTTAATTTTTCATCAAGAGATATGCTTTACCTCAAAGCTTTCGAGGGCTTCGTCCTCTGGACCCCATTGTCAGGATCGGGCGCTTTGGCCTCAGTTTTGCTTCGTACCCGAAAACTTTTGTCCCCCAATATTATCCTTATTTGCCATTAGTTCGCCGCATTTTGACACTGATAGCGCGGCCACTGCCAGGTTTGGACCGAGTGAGCGGATAAACATTTATTTTTGGGGTGAAGCAGATACTTTTGACATTTTCTGCTCTATAATAATTATAACATTACGTTTCCAGCATAAAACGACTGTATGCAAGATGGAAAGGTTTATATATTAACTGTTAAATATATTAATATTAAAAATGTTAAATGTTAGGTTCCAGTATATTTTTCATTCGTTAGTTGTCGTGATATAGGCAGATAAACCTACCCCTTTTATTGATTGAAGTGGTCTTGAAGCTAGCAAAGAATGTCGAGAAGATAGGAAATTTTTAATTTATATGTTTGCATGTATTTAGTTCAGAACTTACAAAAATATGATATTTTACAGACAAAATTTGAAGTAAAAAATAAAAAAACAATGCACACCAATTTCGATTGATGAAAAGTTTTTAGCTATATCAATTGCGCTGGAACAAAATTCGCATCTGGTGAAAATGGAAATTTCATCTAGTATATCTAGAACTTTTTTATCATGTTGAATAAATTAAGCTTAAGTTTTCTCGAGAACAGAACCATTGAAAGAAATGAGAAAGTTTGAAATTGCCACGTAGTTACTTCATTGCTTGTCGAATTATTTTAAGGGCAAGAGCAGTCTCCCTAAAATTATTTTGAAGCAACTGCAAATTTTCACAATTTTCTTCCAGCTTGTCTTCAAAGCATCCTTGAACATATTTTAGAACTTAAGTATTGCATTTTCAGGCAAACCATGCAGTTAATCCTGGTAAATTTCACGATTGAGGACAAAACATTTTGTCACATGACTTTGAAAAGCCAATCATAAAACAGGTCGGACACCTAGAGTCTACTATACTTATTAAAGATGGGTTAAGATGGGTTAGTGACCTATGGAGTTTTACAGCCCATTTGGCTTGAGTTGGGCCTGCCACGGGTTTTTTCTTTCGAAGTGCACCTCACTAGCTTGTTTGCCCCTTATGCTGAGCACCAAGCACAATGGTGTTCAAGATGAGGTGACTGCGTTTTCCCTTTCGGTAAATTTAGTTTTCCTTTGTTTGAAGGTCCGTTTAGCTCCAAGATGATAATTATATGTCATGCATAACGGCTAGCAAGTCTGTACTCACTCATGCCTTCAATACGTCGCCATCAAATGACGTCACATGTAATCACCCAATCTGCATTTTCAAAATTAGGTAAATGGACGTGCCACATTTTCTATCTCAATCAGGAAATTTATTATGAAAAAGTGTAGTTGGAGTAGTATCACACGTGTTCATCGTGTAAACAAACGTTCAGCTTAAAGGGGACAGTCGCCCTAATCGTACCTTCAAACAATAATTCATTCTCACCAAAAGTGCCTTTTATCATATTTTAGAATTTAGTCCTAAGCCTAAATATTTCATATCGAACATAAACCAAAAAGTTATGCCTCATAAATTTCTCGAATGAGTAAGAAAATACGTCCATTTGATTCTTCAGAACCATTCATGAAAAAGGATCCACAAATAGACTAATTCCCCTTTTATGAAAAAAGATTCCACAAACAGACTAATTCCCCCTTTTAAAAACAGCGTTGTAAATACATCGTGTCGTTTGGAGAGCGACTTTCAAACGTAGCCTACATTGCTATAATACCTAAAGGTGACATTCGGGATGTATCTCCTCATGTAGTCATGTAGGCGTACAGAAATAAACGCGTTAGCTGTCACCATGACTTTTGTAACATTTACTTCTATAATTACCCATAACTATGAGTTAAGGTGATGAGTATAGATCTGCGTGGTGAGAAGTTTCACATAAATATCCGAAGCATTATATATTAATTGATTCTTTCCTGTCAAAAGTATCAAGCACTTCCTCACTACGTGGAACCATCTACTTAGGATGAGAGACTTCATGGAATTTAGCAAAGTCGTCGACTGATGCTTACTTAGATAACATTAATGCGAACCGGAAACTAGATTCATTCTAGACTTTCAAATGCGTTTAATGATTATACATCATCACGACTAGTTTTTTTTTTGAATAGTTAGTACAAAAGCAGTCGCCCAAATTAATTTTAAAAGACTAAAGCCGTGGTCACACTACAACGAATTAGGATCGGATTTCGATCCGATTTTTTTCGGTATTTTGTTGCAATTTTCTGCACTTCTGGTCGGAAAGAGTCGAAAAATAGTCAACCCACTAAGTACATGATTTTCATCTGATGTTTCTTAAAATAAAATACTAACTGATTTTTTCCGTGACGTCACACCGACGTAGATTTTTGAATCGACCAGCTTAGTCTCACAAAAATCGGATCAATCAAATTTCGTTGTAGTGTCGGACTATTGTTTACTTTATGAAGCACTGTCTACTGCACTAATTTTAGTTGAGAGGCATTTTCCCAACATAAACCCACATAACAAAGAATATTCAGATAAGAAAGATATTCAGACTATAAATAATGTTTTTATTAGACAAGTACTTGAAGCTTGGAGTGATGTTGTCTTTACAAACCCATCGGATAATTACGGCAGTCAAATTATTTGGAATAATTCTAATATCCGTGTTAATAATGATATTGTAATGTACAAGAATTTATTTCAGAAGAATGTGATGTATGTAAGTGATTTTTTGATGATAATAATTTACCCTTAACGATGGACCGTTTTAAACATCTCTTTAAAATCGAGGCTTTTCCATTCACCTTGTATTGGGGATTAATTAAAGCAATACCACAGACTTGGCGAAGTTCAGAATGTGTAAGAACTTTAACCTCTAATGTTACTATCGATTTTCTGAATAAAACCATGCAGTCTACGTCGGTTTCTCAATTTATTTACATGGGCAAATCCGATTCAGATCTTTGTAGTTTTTGTGGTAATGCAACTGAAAGCATCGAACACCTTTTTTGGGAATGTAGTCATACAGCGTCATTCATTCTTGATGTAGAGGGTCTTATATTAAAAAACAGTTTTGTTTCTCGAAACAAACCTTTTCTTCGGGTATGGAAATAGCCCAAATCATGCGTATAATTTCCTCATACTCCACATGAAATATTATATTTTTGACTGTAAGAGAAAGGATCGTAAATTGCCTGTTGATGACTTTTTCTTTAGGTTTGAATTTGCTCTAAACATTGAAAAATACAATAATAATAGAATTTATAAGAAAAAAATTAATTATAATGACCTTTTGCATGCTTTCTCTGCCTGCCAGGAACTGTTTAATTGAGACCTCTCTAGTATATTTACTGTAATCCAATACTACTATTTAATATTATTATCATTATTCTCAATTAGGAAGTATATTATAGTTGTTTCTTTTTTTATTGATGCTTTTTCATCTATGCATATAATCTCTGGATTAATGCTTCACACTGTTCGATTCCAACTAGAATTATGTTATATCCATCCTATTTATTATGGATTAACTTTTGTACATATCGACCTTTATGTTTAGATCCGCGTTTATATGTTAAAAAGATGTCAATAAACGAAAAAAAAAAAAACACAAAGAATCGTAGGCGAAATCTTTTAATCTCAGATGCCAGCCGATTGTTTTAATGTTCGTTGTGTTACTGTAGCATCACTTTGAACACTGAATACCTGTAATGTATACGTAAACGTTTTTTTGCATAGTAGCCTCTTTAATTAGTAAGCTGTTTTGGTTAGTTAAGTGTTATATAATTTGTTCACAAATACTACCCGTTTTTAGTCATTTTCTCTATTTTTGCTACTGTAAATACTAAGTTTTCCCTTCTCCTTCTCTCCTATATAGTATCCTGAAGAAGGCCGATACATATTGGCTGAAAGCTTGATTAAATCTTAATATTTGGGTAACGCGAAGCTACGTCTGCCGAGTTTTTATTTTTCTGTTGTCTCACTCTCTCTCTCTATATATATATATGTTCACAGCTCACCCACAAGGGTACCTTTAAATGTAAGTTCTCCCTTACGATGGGAACTTTTCTTCATAGATAGTGATCATGACAAAAAAGAAACAAAACCAAAACTTGGCTAAAATAGCAGAGACAATTAGGAAAATTAAACATGCCTATAGCGAATTATCCCACACCTCAGAAGTGATAACGGCTGATCATAAATATTTTGTAAAATTCTTTTTAAAGAAAGAGTTGATGTGGTAGATTTCCTATCAAGGGAAACCCGGTTATAACAAATAATATTACAATAATTTTGAAGATACAATCCGACATGCACTAATGCATGACGTTGTACACAAAAGAGTTTCTCCTATTACCGGTATTTATCGTTAAAACTTACTTAACCTGTAAATATAATAGTTTCGTTTCACTTCTGATATTTACAAAAGACATTATTTATAAACAAGCACCCCATACATTTATTAGCATTACAATTGAATACCTTTGATATTTTTAAAGGTCACAATCTAAATACAGTACCTGATTAGTTGAATAACGTCTCGTTTTTTTTTTTTGTAAGCAGATTGGGTCGTCTGTTTTATATAGTCTGAGGATGTTTAGTTTAAGCAGGAAGGTGTAGTATAGCAGCACATAAACTTCAATGACACTGATGAGAACTTACGATAAACAGAGGAATAAGTACTACCGTACTTACAGCTGCTCATGCTTTCTCACGCAAGGACAGTACTGAAGTATAGTGTAATAGTGTAGTGACTATCCGAATATTTTCATATCGTATTTTACGGTGACAATAAACCGACTGTAATGTTCTTCCTCTTTTCGCACCATAGCACTAGCAAAGTGTACCAAGTTTTATCCAGTGCAAATTGACCACATTAATCTAAAATTCATCACTGACTTTCCTATTCAGCTATTTTGAGGTTAATAAGGTTGAAAGGGTTCATTGTTAATTGCATTGCACAGAGACATAAAAATTAGTGATAAACTTCATCGGGCATCTCTTAATAAAAGCATGCCTTAAAACACGGGAAAGGAGCATTTTGTCGGGTGATTTGTCTAAAATCTCCCATCAGATTCAAGTGACATAACCGAATCTAACACGTCATGTCGTTTATGGATATCAAAACTACGGAAGCGTAGAAGGGCCATTCAAAAGAAAAAAGAACCGTCTCGGCAAAGTGACAATTTTCGTAAAATTGACATTTTGACGACTTAATGGACTCCTTAAAATGGCAAAATTTGGAAAATTGTCATCTTGACAAGATAAAACATCTTGTCAAAATGGCAACATTCGGAAAATTGAAATTTTGCCGAGTAAGAACATGTTGTCAAAATGGCAAAATTCCGAAAATTGTCCTTTTGCCGAAATAGAACATCTCGTCAGAATTGCAAAATTCAGGAAATTGTCATTTTGCCTAGTATCAGCATGTTGTCAAAATGGCAAAATTCGGAAAATTGCCACTTTGCCGAGTTAGAACATCTCGTCGAAATGGCAAAATTCGGAAAATATGACATTTTGCCTAGAAAAAACAACTTGTCAAAACGGCAAAATTTGGAAAATTGCCATTTCGCCTAGTTTTAACCTTCAGGGCGAAATTCTATGGAAACGTTAAGGTGCCATAAAATAACGAACTTAGTCATCGCATTATTTTAACATTTTGCAACAAAATGATGAAATGAGTCTTATTATCTTAACATTTTGCAGAAAAGTGATAAAATGCAAGTGTACAATATTTCAACAATTCAACATTTTTGCACTGAATTGCTCACTTATTGCAAGTGATAAATTTAGCATATTGTTAATTTGCAGAAAAATGACGGATTACGGATCTGCTTTAGATTCCTATTTCCACAGTTTACAGAGGTAGAATAATATGCGCCGTCATTAAAACCAATACACATGTTTTCATAACGAAAAATTTCTATATATCTGTGTGTTTGGGTCAATCTGACCTCTTGAGGTAGAAGGCGGGCGTAAAACTTCCAGACTTCAGAGAGCCCCTCAAATTCGAATTTGGGGTTGGGGCAATCTCTGTCTTTCATTTTACTGTCTCAACGATTTTACCTTTGACTTTTTTCCGGGGCACTTTGTCCCTTCCCCTCTTGCTATGCTACTAGTTTGATATGTGTACAAGGTGTGGCAACGTGTGTAGCGCCTCTGTGGCTGCATCCCCCTTAAGGAGGTCGCCCCTCAGATTTTTTCGTAACGATGAGCTGGACGAAAAAAATGCATCCGCCCCGGGGGCTAGCAAAGTCTAAACGCCCTTAAAATTGAACGCACAGCTACAAATCTAAAGTTTGTCATAGTTTTTACTTGAATCATGCTATACAAATCCGGGCTTGGTTTAAGACAACTGGGATTTAATTATCCTTTTAGAAGCAGATTTTCTGAACCAGTGTTTTAGTCGAGACCAGCATATCCAAGACCGAGACCAGAAGGTGTCGAGATCGAGACCAGGGCAGAATTCGAGACAGACCAAGACCGAGACCGACAAAGTCCAAGACCGAGACGAGACCGAATGTACATATTACATAGAAAAATAAACTGTCCAATGAATACTTTTAGCATAATGTTATTACCTAATGCTCCAAAAATGACATGAAGCACCAAAAGTGCTTCGTCATTGATTTGCACATATTTTATTTTATCCTATGCATGTCCGTATGGGATGGGGGCCGGGGCCTACAGTCCCCAAAATTTGCCAAAACCTTGCTTAATCGGGCAGACTTTGGTTCCTCATTAGGAAAGAGATTATACCGTGGTTGGGGATTTGGAATAGGATAAAAAGTCACCCCTGAGAAAAGAGTGCCATACGGCCATCACCATATGCCAAATATAGAATTAATGACTTAACTTAATCCAAGTATTTTTCTCATGTGGCTCACATGGCTGTACCCGACTCTTTCTCCTCGGGAATGGTGTTTTTCCCGACTCCAGATGCCCAACCAGAGCATAATCTCTGCCTGACTGAGGCACCAAAGTCTGCCCGATTCAGCAAGGTAATGGTCATTTGCGGGTGGCAGCCCCCTAACCTGCCCCGTCCCGTACGGCCCAGGTGGCCCTACTCATCAAATTGGAGTCAGTCAACGCCACATGTGTTTAGTGTTGTGAATTTGATTGATGCATGAAGTGAGTTTTTCCAACCCACAGAAATATAAGTCGCAGAACTCTATATAGTTATTGTCAAGTTTTCCCTTGGGCCAAACATGAACATGGACTACTTACACTCTCACAGAATGCATTCATTGCAGTTGAAGAAAATGAGTGTTGAAAGTGTTGAAAGTTCTAAGCTCGTCTAAAAATTACTCTAAGGGCAAATCGAAGTAAAATGTTATTGTTAACAAATCTAGTGAAACTACCACCAACAGCAGATCCGGCTAACATTTAAAAGAAGTGGAGCTGAAACTGGAAAGAGAAAGTAGTTGATGGGCAGGTAAATGTGATTCTCTTAAGGAAAGATGTAGGCCTACTGTAATTCTGCCTAAACGGTTACCTCAGCAGTGTGCGTTACCTCCATGTTCAATTGGCGTAGTTGGAAGTGTGCAGAATTTTTTGAAAAAAAGCAACCCATCAGACAGACGGAATTTCCAGATGTTTTTGCGATAACTTCATTTGATGAGCATGAAAATTACTGCCTTTTCTCGTCAAAAGAAGAATCAAATCTTAAAAAATTTTCTCAGTCACACTCTCATTACAGAGAAAAAAATGCTTTTTGGCACACGAGGACACAAGATTTTCCAGGGGGCAGGTGCCCTTCGCTCCCACCCTCTGCATCTCTGCATCCGCCACTGATAGGGGTCAGATAACACTGTTAACATATTTCTTCTTTTTGTTCGTAAAGCGCCTGCACTCGTGATTGTACCATAAACTCACCAAATTGGGAAAAAAGCAACTATGATACAAAAAATTTGGTATACATGAGTAATTCATCAATTTTCTGCAAAACGAGGAATTAATAACATTCGTTAAATGCGTAATTTATCAATTTTCTGTGAAATTTTGAATTGTTGAAATATTGTAAGTTTGCATTTCACCATTGTCTGCAAAATGTTAAGATAATAAGTAAACATTTCATCATTTTGTTACAAAATGTAAAGATAATGCGGTGACCAAGTTCTTAATTTGATGGCACCTTAACGCTTCCATAGAATTTCGCCGTTTAAATAAGATGATCTAACTCGGCAAGATGACAATTTCTGAATTTTGCCATTTTGACGAAAAGTTCTTACCCGCCAAGCTGACTTTTTTCTGAATATTGCCGTTTTGACGGGATGTTCTAACTCAGCAAAGTGACAATTTTCTGAATATTGTCATTTTGTCGAGATTTTTTAACTCGGCAAAATGACAACTTTCGGAATTTTAACGTTTTGACAAGTTGATTAAAACGCCAAATTTTGGATTTTTGTCATTTTGAAGACTTAATTTTAGTGGTCAAAATGTCAATTCTACGAAAATTGTCATTTTGCTGGAAGACTTTTTTTCTTTTGAATGGCCCTTCTACGCTTCCGTACAAAACGGATTCCATGGGTCTTATTTACTGTTGTTGTTATTATGTTGGCATTATGGTGAACCCTCTGTGACATTTAACGGGAACGCCATCTTGTTGTTTACGAGCAACTCTCCCTTCCTTTGTCCTATATTCCCAGAGCCCTTCCTGTTTCCCTTCACGTGTTACCGGTGGAAGTGACAGTCTACCTCATCTTAGTTCCACGTGTAAACTGTATCCCATATTTTCAAGGTATGGCCAATTTCACCCTCTACAGCCTCCTCGTTGGTCATTCAGATCAGCACATTCATGAACAGTTCTTTTACTTGGTGCGTCACAACTTTGAATCAATCAGGGGACTGCAATTAGTACTAGGATTTGCCCACAGCCCACGTGGCCTGGAAGTACGAGGCAAGTCCCGAGCCCGCAAGCTCTCACTCGTGCGACAGACTTCAAGCGATACGCATTGAACAACTTGTAGATATTTAATAATATTAAGGCCGGAAGAATAATCAAACTTGATCATCTTTTTGAAAACCAGTCACCGAATAAATCAATTCCGTGAATCAATTGGAACTCTCATTTGTTTTTACTGTGCTTCCAGCTACACAAAACCCCGGAGAAGGGGCGGTTACGAATGACCCACTAGCGTTACTTTACACTGTATAGACATGTATTGGTCAACTTTAAGACTGAAATTAAGCACTGGAGGTTATATTGTCAGTGAGGGAATCATAATACGCCACCTTTTACTTCTACTTCTATGCGGAGGTCTTGTCTCGTATCGGAGTTTTCAGTCCTCTATAATGCTTCAAACTGAAGAAGGAACGACAACCCTCTACCTCGCTCACACAATGCAGTTCAATGTAGTTGGTTCGCTGCCCTACTGTCACAATTATGAAATCTATGGCGAAAGAACACCATGCGGGTTTCTTGTGGAGTATGGCGGGTTTGCTAATATCTCGTACCCAATGACACGCAAATTTTTGTACATATGTCATGCTGTCTAGACAGATTTACTTTTTTTCATAAAATGCATTTGAAACAGAGTAATCAAATTATAACTGAGCATAAAGGAAATGCCCCAAAGGGCCGGAGCAGTCGACGACGCCTCCCAAACTTTTTTGAAGGGACAAATAAATCTCACAATTTCCTTCTAATTTCTCTTCAAAGTATCTTTTGTAGTATTTTAGAAAATTAATATAGCATAAACCAAACAGTCACAACTAGTTAATTTCAGATTCTCAACAGCCAATCATGAAACAGTACAACCTATTCCACTTCTTCAAGTTGGAATGATTTTGATGTCGTGTGGAAATATATAATTTTGAACGCATGACTACAAAATCAAAATTATGCTTATAGTTCCTGACGTCAAATCCGCAAACATCTTTTATTGGATACGCCGATAAAAGTTGTTTGTTAACGTGACATCACGAAATAATTAGTATTTCATTTTCATGTTCTTCGCATTCATATCATATATACATATATTTACACAGGGATGTCAATTTTTTGTTCTTCCCGACAATGGATGGGGGACATTTTAATTGAAACTCACATAATAGGATAGTAATCCGATCCGATATCGCTGTAGTGTGACCTGTGCTTTACAACATTTCTCGGAACTATGGAAAAGGGATTTCATTGAGATGACGCATTTCTTGTAGAAAGCTTTGCACCAGCTTTGGTAAACCATGTTTAACAACCATGACAAGATGAAGGGTTGCACCCGGACTTCCTATACATGGACAGAGCATACTGCACAGTAGATTGTCGCTACCGTGCATATGAGAAAACGCGCACCAAGATGGCTGTCTGCTATGGTTTTGTGTATAAGTTTGGACTTGCTCAAGTCAATTCCCAGATTTCGCAAAAAGTTGAAATATTTTGGAAATTTTGCAAGGTAAGGTCAAAATTACTTCACTTATTGTAGGAATACGGTATTGTCCCCCATTCAAAGTCTAACTTTTGTTTAAAACATAACAGAGTCGTCGTCAAATCAGACGACTTATTGCTTCACGGCGGCCATCTTGGTACGCCTTTTTTGGCCCAGTTGGTGGCGACAATATACTGATAGGACGTACACGTTACATGCTCTGTCCATGTTTATAAGTTCGTGGGTTGCACATATACGGTAAGCCTTTTTATCTGAGACACTTGCAACATGACTTCAACATCAGCTCCGGGTAATTCCACGGAAATGCTGAGATCTGTCTAGTTGTAGAGAAAATGAAGCAGAAAAGAAAAACTCTCCCGAGGTCCACATATTTACTTGAATTTTTCGGATACATTTGTTTTCTGGCAATTTAATCTTTTTGGTATATTTCTCCACAGTTTCGATACGCCACTCCTGGATCATCTGTTGGTCTACATCAGATGTCATTTGCAACATTAAAGGTCTGGTGACATGAAAATAATAAAGTTGTGTTTTTTATGTAAAAGGATTGAAAACCTAGAACATAGCAACAATTTCAATCCATCACTGAAAAAAACCCATTTTACATGATAGTTTCTGATTTTAACCTTTTCATGAATAAATATGAATTAAATATGCAAGTCTTTAGATGTCGAGAGAGGGATATGCCTTATTTGGCTGATATTATCTTTCGTTTTTACTAATATGTCACCTTACCTGTAAAGGGTAAATGCAGTCGCCCCGATTTGACGAAGCGTATAGTAGACTGTCCTGTTTCATGATTGGCTCTTTGCGGTCATGTGACAATATGTTTTCACCTTAAAGGATAAATTTACTCAGAGCAACTGCTTGGTTTACCTTGAATATGCAATATTGAAGTCCTCAAATATTATGGAGTTACTTTGAAGAAATATAAGATGGTAATTGTGAGAATTAGCTGTTGCTTCAAAATATGTTTCGGATGACTGCTCTTGTCCTTTAAGAGAAATTGTAAGCCTCAAAAATAATCAAGTAATATAAAGGAAGGAAGACGTAATTCCCAAAAGCGAAGCGTATCTCTCTTTATCTTACTGTGTAAAATATTTTGGGCATAAACCTGAAAATTATCTTACATAACAAATACCCTAGGGACTGTATTAACCGTTGAATTCATTGTTTATTTCAAATTCACAGAGAACGGGGTTTCCCCTACTGAAAAAGGATTTCCCCCAAAACCTGCATTTTTGCGGATGATTTTGCAAACAATTTCAGTCGGATTCAAACTAAAACTATGGACTTGTTAATCGACCTTTTTTCTAAGTGACTTATTGAACATTTCTTTTTTCGCGTTACAGAACACTCTAAGGTCAAAAGAGTGACCTTAGTCACTCTTCTAGAGTAACGAGTGTGAATTGACTCCACCAGAGTGTTAATTCACTCCAAGAATAGTGAAATTCACTCCACACTATGCGATTCAGTGCGACGCAACTCATTGCAACCATATTGTTCAGACGCGTGGCAAAGTGTGGAATGCTTTGCAACTAGTTGCAAGCAGAGGCGCAACCCAGTTTCATGCGACCGAACATGTTCGGTCGCATGAAACTGAAACGTGCAACTGACAACAATGACGGACTTCTGGAATGAAGCCCGCGAAGTTCAGTCAATCGAAATGGACAGAATACATTCCTGTCTCTTCAACGTAACAAATGAAGAGTACGTTAACCGTAAGAATATTGCGTGCATCGCTTCATGGGCCTGCGACTTGTTGCATAATGTGGATACTATGCTTATAAGATAGTCTGGTTGCAATAAGTCGCATTGCAAAGTGTGGACGGGTTTAAGAGGAAACTTCTCCCATTTGGAGGGAATTTCACTAGTCTTGGAGTAAATTAACTCTCTAATGTAGTGAATACACACTTTAAATACACACTTTCAATCCATTAGATTGTCGCTTATTTCCAGTGGCGGTGCTACGGTGGGGCAAGACAGGGAATTTACCCTCCCCCGATATTGGCCTTTCCCCCACTTGTTTCCCAATTTCTCTACAGAGACTTATTTTTCATTCAGATAAGTGCTAAAATCTCCTTCTCCCCCTGGACCCCTATTCCAGGAACCCTCGCTTTGGATTAGGTTTCGCGCCGCGCAGGAAAGTTTTGCCCCTTCAAATAATCCTTTATCCATAGTTTGCCCCCCCCCCCCCCCAATTTTGAAATTCCGGCGCCTTCACTGCCTATTTCAATCTTTCATAGAGTGAACTAGAATTGAGTTACAAATACAAAGTAATCCATGTCATTGCTTCCTCTTGCCAAAACACAGTCAAACGAAAACTTCTGATAACAGTTTTAGAGGAGTCACGTGGTGCAGCGAAGCCGTTAAACAAAATACTGGAGAGGGATAGCTCGGGGGCAGTTGTTTAGCTTTTATCGGGTTGCCAAATGATCTAAAATGCAATTAGTTAATGAAACTGTCAAGAGGAGAACAAATTTCAACCGGCGGATTTTCCTCAATTGTTCCCTGAGCTAGGGGCATAGCGTGTAAAATTGCCATTGGAATTTCTATTATGCGAAATTTGTTGACAACTCTTTGGAAACAGTAAAATATGATGTTTTTTTTTATATCGTAAGGCCAGATGTAAACAGAAGGTTATGTGTACAGGCCCTAATCCGAATAAAGGACATTTCAACAGTTTTAGAACTAAATGAGGAAATACGGATCAGCAAAGTCCCTGGTTACTGTGAGAGCAAAGGGGGAAAACACAACGAATTTTCCCTAAGGAGTTTCGTTCCCTGAAGGAGGAACGGTTCCCAAGGGAAACTATGACTGGGCATAACTCCGCTCTCAGAACCAATGATCTATGAGGCCCTCTTGATTTTCTTTCCTATGAAAATGAAAAGGGTAAACTGGATTTTCAAAACATTTTAAATTTGTTTCAAAATGTAGGTTTGGGATAGAATTGAGGTAACGGTTAAGTAAATCAAGGATATTTGGCCTTCTCGTTCACAACTCGACGTTAAAATTTCAAAACAAAAGGTCGAAAACTGTCATTCTGGAATGAAGCAGTGACGTAGCCAATGAAGGGGGGGGGGGAGCAGGGGGGCAAGTTGCCCCACCTAGAAAATATTTTGGGGGAAATTTGTGGAATTTGGGGAAATTTCATGTTGAAGAAATAAGACTTCCTTTTCCTATTTCTTTAAATTTTTCTCACTAACAGTAAACGTGAAACATTTCTCATTCATAACTCGAATTCCTAACGTATTTTCTCAGATCTCATCATGAAGCGCGCTTTACTCGCGTTCCGCAGAAATGCCCTCTCTTTTTTCTTCTTTTTTCTTGACTCTTTGGCGAAGAGCCAAGGGGCGAAAACCAAACATTTACTCCCGGAAGAGTTCTGCTCCCTTAAGGAATGCCCTCTCTGCAGCAGCGTGAATGTTCTCTGGTACACATTCAGGGTATTTTGATCAGTTCAGCGTATACTACGCAACACTGACAAATTATAAGACCGTAGCATAGGATACCATCATCGAGTTAATTCCCTACGTATTGTTGAGCTAATTTTATGCTCGTCAACTTGCAAAGTGTACTGAAACTGAAAAGTTTTGGGGAAATTTTCAATCTCCCCCCCCCCGGGAAAATATTTTAGCTACGCCACTGGAATTAAGGGTGCGATCTATTTCTTAGGAGCTGATTCGTTCATTAGCCTGATTTTACCCTTCTTTGTCATGTGAAAATGAAACGTCCGCAGTCGACCCGTTCCAGACTGGCTGAAATGAACAGGAATCCCCACGGGGGCGGCGTCAAAAGAACAGGTGCAGTTTTTTCTCTTCCCAATGTTCACAAGAAAATGTGAAAAAGCAAGGAAAAAGGAAAAAAGAAAAGAAAAAGGGAAAAAGAAGAAAATGTGCACTCAAATCATGCCTCCCCCTATGGTGGCCTGAGCTGCCCCTGACCAGAGTACACATCTTAGCCAAAAGGCCGGGTACTCATGTCTGTTTTAATTTTATTTATGTCGAAGTTCAAGAGATATTCTATCATTTCCTACAACAGTCCAGTGCCGCACAACTGGAGAAGGCCCGTGGAGGGGCTAGATTAGATATGTTTAGAGGTCGACGTTAAAACCTATCGAACCTAACCTATCATCGCCTTTTATCTTCAAATGAAGCTTTAAAGATAATTAAATTTTCTGACGACGTATTCCCTTAGTCACAAACCGCTAATGACAAGTTCGGATTAAAAAGGGACGGTTGGTTGATTGCCAATGTAATATACCTTCTTTGCATGCTTGTGCGTAGAAATGCTCATAATACCGCGTCGTGTAATCCGCTTTTAGTGATAAGAATTTTAGGCTTAACGTACTTCAAGAACAGTACTGAGAGGACGTTTGACCCTGTTTATTGTTAAGAGCGTAAGCTAAAGACTGGTAGGTTACATAACATGCTCGTATCAGCTGGTCAGAATTACACTTTGCAGACTGTGTATAGTATTCCTTCGTTCGTTTCACGTTTGTGATCATACACATACGTCTCTTATAAATACTGGGGCGTGTGACCTGGATAATTAAGAGGAACATTAGAGAGTATCACCGTGCCAATTCAACTACATCACTGAGGTAACGATCGTTACAATACATATCTCTCCGTGAGTGTTTCCATGTTGCAGTTTCTTTCCTTGCTTTACCCGTTCCTTGCTTTACTTTGCATACAAATTAGTAGACCGATAACAGGTTACAATAGGTTAGATGGAGTTTAACGGCTCAGTTTCCAACCAATTGGTTTAAATCGAGCCGGCAACGATTTTTTCCAGTTGTGGCCCACTGGTTTGTTTTCCCTACTTCATTGCTTTTGCCGAGCACCAAGCACAACGGCAGTAGGTTCCGTTTTTAAAGCCTTCGGTATTACATCCTGGACTCCGCCAGGCACCTTGGCGCAGTTCCCGTGACTCCACTCGTTTAACCTTGCACATCGCGCTCGTGGTGCACCTTTGGTTCATTGACGGTTTTCTTCCGTGTCAGGTGGGGAATTACAGGTCGTGCCACCACGTCCGAAATCCTGCCTACGCCACTGGGTCATGCTTGATTGAGACTATAAAATGGCACCCACTGCCATTTTGCCTGGTGCTTATGACATGCAGTTGAGTAGGGAAAACAAGCCAGTGATTTACAAGTGGGGAAAAAGGTTGTGGCCAACCATAATTGCAACTCAAAGCAATGGGTTGGAAACTGAGCCGCAAAGCTCCATCAAACGGACTTCATTTCATTTCATTTATTTGTTTTTCCACAATAATCGATAGTAATAGGTACAATACACAGAAACAAAAGTAGAATGTTACATGAAATTAAAATAATCACAGACTTACTAATGTGACATCGGTAGTTTGTGCTCTTATCCTCATAAAGGAGCCCAGGTGTAGAAAATAAGAAATGTTAGAGTGAAAAACCAGTTTGAATACGATGAAAGAAAGGTGTCAGTAAGGATTTACTGTACCACAGCCTACCAAGAGGCTACTTAGTAGTAAGAAGGTTAACATTGACAAGTTCTTCCATGACTGTGGTAGAGCCTGATTGTTTGGGGCTGTTGTCTAAGTTTGGTGGTTTGACTTTTGATTAGGGTTTGGACTTCAGGGCATCTTATGGGGCCTTGGCCCCCCTTGCCCTTCAACCTGTTATGTTACCAAAATCGTCTGTCGGCGCCCTTTTTAGGTTTTTAACATACTTTACTCTTGCACCATTATTGGCAAAAGACATAATTTAATAGCGTTGTTTTAAGGCCCGGCTAACAAAATGCTCAAAAAGCCACCAGTAACTGTACTATCTGCACTTTATTCTGATGACAAGAGTCATCTTCTGTAATACAGGGATAGGTTTTCCCGAAAAATATCTTCATGCTTTATACGCACTAAAGGAATGTTGTTGCTGTGCTAAGTTGCTTCGACACCAAGCCAAGCTTACAAAATACATAAACTGATATTTAATTCACCCTCCCGGCCAATAAAAGATGTTGCAAAGGGCTCAACAATAATTGTAGCGCAAACCTTCTTGATAATTTTCAACATAGACAATAAAAAAGTTTATAAAGATACCAAGATAGCTTCCACAATATTTTTCAAATTTTTTTTAAGAGAATATTCAGGTTAAAATAAAAGAAAACTTTTATCATAGTGGTAATGATTATAGAGTTTTAATGAGCAGTTTCCACTTTGCTTTTCTGCAAGTGACCATTCTCATGATAAATGGCTATTTCTGACACTGTACTATAATCCGATGAAAGTGCTTATTTCTGTACTTTCGTGGTCTCAAAAGCAAGAAAATTACATCTAATGAGCCTAGGTTTAGGCTACTGTTATTTATTATGAATTCAGTATCTAGAGAGCCAATTAAGTAGACCTTTCGTCTTGGCTATTTCTTGCAATGTACTTAATCAATGGCTATGTCAAAGTGGAAATTACGTCAATTAATGTTTCTTCGTGTACTTATCTCGATTTCCAAATGACAAAAATGTCCACCTAACGGTGATTTATTTACATAACTTTTCCCCCCTGAAAGATTGTTTGCTATTTGGCTCTAGCAGGTTAAATCTTAGTCTTCACAAAATAGCCCACTATTACATTAAAATCTTAAATCGAGTACTGGCAATAGGACAAAATATTATGACCGCCTTCATAGTAGAATGTGAAAGAGAGGGATAGAAACATGGACATCCACAGGTAGGGGCAAGGGGAGAACTCCCCTGGAAAATAAAAAAAAAATGAAAAAACGAAGAAGACATAAAGGAAAAGACGAAGAAAAAATTAACATCAACATTTCTTAACAGTTCAGTCAGTGTTTTCCTTATTTATATGGCGGTAAATAGGCTTTAGAAATGCCATTTTACGAGATCTGAAAGGCATTTTGGGCAAAAATTTTCTTGGGCTCCGCGCCAACTCAAGGTGGAACGCAGTTTACCCCCTAAAAGAATTTTGTCCCTCCCCCCGATTTTTTTTCTGCGGAGGCCCATGAATAGAAAATTTAAATATATTTTATTAAAAAAACTTGCTGATGAGAAATGGCAAAGCAGTCTTCTACCAGGTGCGGGAAATCAAATGGAAAGCCTGAAAAGCCGTGTCTTCGATTGTGCCTAGGCTCGGGGAAGTTAATCATTCGAAGCGCCCCTGCAGACCATTTCGCCCCCTCTGACCGAAATCCCCAGATGCGCGACTGCTAGACAGCTAGAAGTCACGGAACCTGGTCCATGAAAAAATAGGACTGTAAGCATATGTTTGGTGCAAAAGTAAGTCTTACTGTTCAGCTGTTATGATCCTTTAAATTGGAGTTTCCTCACATTAGGAGATTGTTTGCTTTGAATTGATAAGCCAACTGAGGATTGTATAACTGCGCGTGTGCTATGATTGTGTTCCATATTACTATGACCCTTGACCTGATGAGACATAGGTTTGGGCACTGGGCGCTATGCGTTGCTGTAGCCGCATTGGCTCATTGAGAGAGCTACTACACATCGGGCGGTAGAACGGGGGTCTTGCCAAACCACTAAAGTAATGGACGTGGCTTAATGTATGTTCAACCCCTAATATGTGCAAAGTGTTCTGCTTCAAGAAGTGAGTACATGCACCTAACCCTTGGGAAGTTCCGTGCCTGGCCACCAGCAACAGTGGTTAAAGCTTAAAGGAGCTTATTGAGTTGATATCAATAACTTAATAAGAGTGTTGCTTCACTACCACAGGGAATGATTAATAGTTAATATAACAAGTCAAGTTTCATATTCAATTGTTACTGGTTACGGAAAAATTTAAGTTTTGAATTTTGTGGTGTCCTTGCAACGTAATGGTTTTGTGCATAATTTGAAAAAGTGTCTGGTCACGAATTTCCGGAAACCGAATGGAACTGTTAAGTACTCACTCTTATACCAGATATTTGTATATAGGATATGGGGATTGTCTAAGTTTGACCACTGGTTTGTGAAAAAGCGTAACACGTTTGTAAAAATGTCATGATGAACCAACTCAATAAGCCACTCTCAAATCTTCAGAAAAGCATTAATTTTGTCATTTATGTTTAAATAGCTCTAACAGCTCCCTGCACTAACCAGTACTCTCTTAAAGACTTAGAATTGCTGAAATATGACACCATACACAGGCACGGGAACTTAGAAATTTCCCATTGCATTGTTTTAAATTTCTTGACGGTTTTAAATAAGACAAAAGTACGGATTTGTACTTCCTTAAATTATATAATTTTTTGAAGCTTTTAAAGGCTCAGTTAAAGTTGGAGGGTAATAACATTGTGATTCAGCACATCGTGTTCCCTTCTGAACTGATTGTTTTCTGTCAAAGAGAAACATTGAAGAAGAAACGTAAATTTTGTATTAACGTGTAAAACTGTACAGCCTCCACTACATTTGACCAATCACAACGCCAGACCGTGATCACGCGTACGGATTATTTTTGTTAATTTAGTTTAAATCAATGTACAAATGTGGTACAGAACTGTTAAAATTGTAAAAACAAAAGAAAAAACAAAAGCAATCGTCATCTTTAATTATGGAAATGACTTACCAGACAGAGACTATACTCAGTATGGGTTTCGTATAGACGAATCCGGACAGATTGTGATAGTCTGACTTTAGTCGGTCATTACTGGGGTCCATCATCTCTAATCTTTAAATTTCCTTCCTTACCTGTTACATGATGGTTTTACACTAAAGTGTATCTTGATTTTCTCAACTTCACTGAATATGAGGATTTGAAATTCACGTAGACAATAAATGAAGACGATTAAAGGCTGATGGACCCCACTAATGGCTGCCTACAGTCACTAAAACAAGCGCTAATCGGATTCGTGTATAGGGCTTATGCACCTACGTCACTGCGTTGCGCATCTCTCTCTTTTGCCATCCAGACGTCCATTTTACAACAATTGTTACCAAGGTGCTGTTGTGCGCGCGTTTCGGTAACACAGCGACTGCCGTTGATCATTTCCATCCCAGTGAAACGCACTGACGTCACGAGCATAATCTCCATAGATCAAAGAAAAATGATCATAACATCACTTGATTCTATTGTCACATTCCTCTGTTGTCATTGGCGTAGCCAGGATATTTGATTGAGGGTGGCCAATCAGACCCAAGGCCTGATCTGTGGAGTGAAGAAGGGGGTCTCAGAGGAGGGATATCCCCTCCCCTATAGGAGAAACATTTAAACTATTTAGTACGTTCAGATGGAACCTGCTGAAATAACCTCGGTCATTTGAAATCAATTATTTGTTCCACTGCACAAAATATTTGCATAATTTGATTAGGGGCATGGTCCCCTGTGACCACCCTCAAAATTTATTGTAAAACCATGAGCTATACAGTAGGCCTAATTACTTGAAATACACTTTCTATTAGTCTTTCAAACCAACAACTTAATGAAATACAAACAATTGAGTTAAATGTTTGCATAATCTAATTTATAAACATTGCTTATTGTGGATTATTTATTATGAAAACAAGGTCACCGCTTAATGCGCAAGGCACAGATGGCATTTTAAGAAACATAACATGGACATATTTTTACAATAAATGTTCATCTCCCGATTGCGAATAATAAAGTCATTAAAATAACATGCAGTATTGACAATACTTCCACAATTCTATGACATAAGACTATAACAATAATTCAATGACATGCTCCATTTCATATTAAGCGACACCAAGAAAAGGCAAAACTTTTAAAAACTGGAGAACATTTTCATCAGTTTCTTTTTAATTACCCCAAATCATGATTTATGTAAAGTTAAAATGTACAGCTCATCTCGAGTTTATATCTTTGTGCGTTTCTTGGCTATTGAACAAAGAATTTTATTTACGTAACTGATTTTACCAGACTTTTAGATTCAAAAAGCAATTTTGATTTTACCAGATTTTAGGACCAAATAGCAATTTAACTCTCCAAAACGAAGACTGAGGCTGGGAGATGTTTGGTTAAAAAATAACGAAGATGGCATTCATAACTGAAAGGAAAATATATTGTAACAAAAAGAAAGAAAAATGTGGGTCAAATGGATAATACTAACATTCAACCTTAAAAAAAACTTAAATCGATATTTAAGGATAAATATGAGGAACGCATATTATACTAAAAGGTTATAACACGAGATGCATTCAGAAAAGACCACTGAAAAGAGCGGGTATAGTAATCTGTAAGTAAAAAATGGTGGCAATAGTATTTTAGAAAATATTGGTTAAATAAACTCAGCTAAATAGATTCGAAAAGTGTTCATCTCGAATAATTACTGTACATGGAAAGGAAAAAGTAAATGGGAAGGGCCGGCGTTGAGAAACTGCATCCCTCAAATTAAAAAGGCGCCTTTGGATTTTGAATTTGATATCAATCAAAAATTAAAAGAAAAAGACTGGCTAGTTGTTTCGGATGCTGAGTGTGGTGGGGGGGGGGGGGGCAGTAACTGTGCGAACGGGATGGTACCCCTGTTTAGTGGCGTATAGCTTTGAAACCAAACGATTTGGTGATTCTTAGAAGATAAAGATAGTCTATTAATTTTTCAGTTTATTTTCTTCCTTCTCAGTTCAAAATACTCAAAATTTTGCAATTGTCGTGAACTTATTAACAACATACTAAAAATCATGATATACATGATAAGCAAAAGTCAACTGATAATATCCTTTCAATATACAGAACTGTGGAGTGAAAAGAGAGAAGACCCAAAAGAAAGTTAGAAAAATTATCTAGTCTGGTCCCTGCAAGTACATAATTATGGAGTGTATAATATCTAAGAACTGGAGTAGGTTTAGAATGAAAAGCAAAGTAAGGGGGGGGGGGGGAGGGGCAGTCAGGGAATTTCTTACCCTATCCTACAATTACACAGAAAATGAAATTAGACTCTATGTACATATCTTAGCAGTGGCAGTTGAGATTTTGCTACAGGCTATTAAGTACCGAAAGCAATTTGGGGTGATGAGTATTTGTCTTTAATCATTTGTGAACAACCAAAACTTCTTCAAACGATGTTTGACGCTTGTTCCTCTGTCCACCTGTAAGAAGCTTTGTTGAGGTACCACGACATAGCTGAAATTACTGACGGGATGATAAAACCGATTGTCGTAAGCTTGAAGAGATTGTTATTGAACATAAATGTTTCTTATCCGTGCTAAAAAAATCCATCAGCTTTGCATCATTTAAATTAAACTTAACAAAGCTACACTCTCCTCGTCTGAAACCCAATTTAATGTGGTGACGATGATTGTGATAAGCATCAGAGATTTTCAAATTTCACTGGAAATTTCGTCTTCTAAACAATGGCGGGTTTGTTTGTTAACCAGCGAATGCCAGTTAAACTTCTACTCTATTTTCACTCTAAAAACGTCCGGTTCAAATTGAACCGGAAAAGGATCAAGCGGGTACTCGGGGTACTTAACCGAAAAGGATCAAATATTTTGACTAGATTTGATTTTGACTAGATTTGATTCATTTTGAACAAAAATGGTTCATTTTGAACGGAAGCTAGTCAAATATTTCAACCTTTTTACGTTTAGTGCCTATTTGACCCTTTTACCGTCCGGTTCAATTTGAGCCGGATATTTTTTAGAGTGTTGTATAGGCCTACTTCAATTCAAATAAAGATGAATTTATGTCACCGTGCGTTAAATTTTCTTGAAAGCTACAACATTTACTATAAATAGGTTGTTTTCAAAAAGCAATATTTAACGAGAGAAGTAAGCACTGATTTAGTAATAAGAGTTAATGAAACATAACTATAGCAGTTGTCTGTCGTTAATGTGCGGTCTTTTTCGTCAAAACAGGTTGAAAACCGTTTAAGAGTTCAATAGAAATAACGTTCTGATAGTATACATCTAGTTATGTAGAACGTTAGAATAACAAGTACTGTAACCAGGTAACAACACTTTGTACGTTACATTCAGTTCTGCCTTACATGTTTTTGCCTTTCTGCGAATACTTTCTATCGATCGAAGAGAATTTTAGCAAAGTACGATTGAATCAATTAAAAGGTAGCCTACTGGTTATGGTATATTCGAGAAACTGTAATGAAATAACGCTGCCTACAATTGGTATACAAGTCCGTTTATGTTTGTCCGTTTCAAAGAAAAATATTCCGTTAAGCTTAAATGGATGTTAATTCTGTTGGCAAATTTACCTTGTGTGGTTATCATATTAAGTCTGTTTGAAAGCGAGTAACTTGCTCTTTATACGACTCATTTACCAATGACAGAAAACCAGAAAACGACTGCATGAACAACTAATGCACCTGCATGAAACGAAGGTGAAGTCTGGAGGTCTGGAAGTCTACTCCTTCCTGGGTCATACCAACACTTTAAAAATGATATCAACAGTCAGTTTGGTCGATGCTCAGCTTACGTAACGGAGTAAGGAAACACGCCAGTGAACCACAATTAAAAAAGGCCATGGCCAGCTTGAAGTGGCTTAATCACTTAACCGTAAACCTCATCTGACTAACAAAATCATGAAATGACCTGCGATAGAGTTTTGCTCGTGTACCAAACCTGATCCCGTCTACCCCTGACAAACTTGTACCTATTGCGTAATATTACAATCAGTGCGCCGGAGAGTTGGAAGTGAATGCATTACAAATAATGAAATACACTTATTTCCGGGCAACTCTTCGCCTTCACGCTGCATTAGTCCAGTGTTTTAAAATCCAGAAGCACCTAGGCTTATTATCGTTTATTTAAGTTCTTAGATCTCATGAGGCATGTTGTTCAGGTTTTTACGGTTATTTTTAAACCTCATTTTAAGGAAGTGTTAAATTTACTGCGACCTTAACAATCGCATATTCGGTAAACCTCAATGGAATTATTGCTTATAATTTGCTTAGTCGATAGTCTTTTCACAAAATCTAATTTTTATCTCCGGAATCTTTGTTTCGCCAGGATGAAAGTGTTAAATTCTTTTCGAAGTCACAAACCGTGGCAAATAATATAGACCAAAAGTGGCACGAATCGGTCTAACTCAGACATTGAGCTGAGAGTATATGGTAACACGACTCAAAATTGTCTCTGACGCATGCGCCACCATTCGGACAAACCACAGAAGTCGTAAGCAGTAATGAACGTGACGCACTTTCATTGATTCGGGAAAATTTATTTTAATTTTTCCAAAATTTTACGGTCTAGGGAAATTTCAGAGAAAGGAAAGAGTCAAAACAGATTAATCTCGACGTAAGGAATAACACTTGGTTTGAGATGGGCACGTTGGATCATCGTTCGATATACACTGTAGGCTTAATGAAGCGAAGAATCGGTAAACACATGAAATGAATATCTCGAGCAAGGATCAACTTTAGGAGCTGGAGTGCACCTCAAGCCTGAAGTTTCAAAAATATATTTACGTTAATTGCAGGGCATGAAAAATGCTATAAAATAGTTCAACCCCCTTTTTCATATGAAATTTCTAGGGCTGTTAAAGTGTTTTCTCTCGATTTTAAATGGTGGGTTTAACACTTATTCGTAATGTCATTGTTGTAATACTCAAATAACAGTCTTTGCATTTCTTCGCTTTTTTGCAAGTTGCTTCATCTTATGCCACGATGTGAAAGCAGTATTACTGTAAGTCCTCCGTGTTTTATATAAGCTGAAAAGCGTGGAAGCATTCAAAGTCTAAGAATGATTTTACTTTCCAAAGGAAAGAAAGCAAGTAATGTGAGACGGATGTCCAACATGACCAAGTGAAAATTGTTGCGCAATGGCCTATATCTATTTAAGCAGATAAATTTTAATATCGCAGCAACGTAGCAACCTATGATAATGGAAGCTGGGTTTTACCATTCTAGGCTTAAAGGGACTTATTGAGCTGGTGTCGATAACTTAATGAAAGTGGTTAAGGATACGTTTATAATTGGCATAATTTGTCAAGTTTCATATCCAATAGTTACGGAAGAAGATATAATTTTTGATTTTCTTGATGTCTAGCTGTCTTGTAACGGTTTTGCGCATAATTTGAAAAAATGTTAGGTCACGAATTTGAGAGAAAAAATTGAGCAGTTGAGTTCTCACTCATAAAACAGTTATTTGCCTACTTCTGTATACGATTTGGGGATTGCCTTAGCTTCGCCATTCGTATGTGGAGAAACCTTACACTTTTAGAAAAATATTGTTGAATTTAATGAACCAACTCAGTGAGCCGCTTTAAGGTACATTTTATAGTTAGCGGTCTTGTAATAAGGATGCTTCCCTGGCCAAGCGAGTGGCTATGCAAGGGGTGGGGGAGAAATTGCTTCCAGAAGGGAAAAAAAAAAAAAGCAAAAAAAAAAAAAAAAAATTAAGATTTGAACGAGAATGTTAAATGCATTGAGGTAACTGGTTATATTAAATCTTTAAGAGCTCAAAGGTTGAAAAAAAAACTTGCAAATGGACTCCGCTCTTCCCCAATTGGGTAGACTACGGGCTCCTGCTGAAACGTCCTGAAACTTACTGAACTTCCTTGAAAGAAGTTCTCGTTAGTTTTCATGTTAGATTTCATGTCGAAAATACCTCGGTGGCGTTCCAGAGGTAAACCCCAGGAAACCTTTGATTAAATTTCTGAGTGAAATAACGAGCCTAAGAAAAGGTCAAATTTGCTTTAGAAGATGAGGTCCAGAACCTTCTTTAGGTAATCCACACAATTCCCTGCATGCATTTTTATACATCCCACCGCTAAAGTTTTTCATCCCCTTGTTACTCTCGTGACATGTGTCGACTGTGTACTTATCTTTCGACCTACATACTCTGGTACTGCGACATTATAAAGCCAATATAGTTGTTCGATTAATACACGTCCACAGAGCGGACGAGCCCAATTAGATATATTTGTCCCTTCTGTATGCCTTTTCTGACTACAGACCTAAATTGCGTTATTATTTCCGAATTTTCATTACATATGTCTTTTTTTGATGACTTTTTTTTTTAAAGCTTAACATTTTTAGTATTAAGGGCATACACCAAACACTGTAAAGAACTTGACAAATATCATTGTTTAAAGGAAAAGAGCAGTCTTCCAAACTTACTTTGAAACAACAGTTAGTTTCACATATTGTTTCTTATTTGTCTTCCCAGTATCTTTCATAAAATGTAAAGAATTTAGAAAGGCAACCAATAGACGACCAATTCGAAGTTTCTACGTGGAGCAGTCTCGCGCAATAGGTCAGAGGTTAACTATTAACCCTTTCACATGTGTTAAAGTGTACCTCCAGTAAAAATAATCAAAAATATATACTAGAGATCTTGAAAAATGAACTCCCAACAGTTCAACTCCCATCTTCATAGGCTATTCCTGAGCTGATATATAAAATACTGAAGTTTATTCACCAAAAACCCATTGCACAATAATCTGTGACTTTCTGGTGGTACAACTCACATAACCTGCTTTGTTTCCCTTTAAAATTAAAAAGTGATTTTATGACCTTGAACACTTTCTGTTTGTTTGCATAGCATGTTGCACAGGGAGAGCTTAACTAATTACAGCACCGTATAAGAATACGAATGCTATCACACTTTCGTACAAGGTGCAGTAACTTTCAGAAAAACAAAGAAATACAGGGATTGTAATTTGAGTAGTACAACCAATGACATCACAAATCATTGCGCTCTATACCATTTTTAGTTAAGTGAATAAACTTCAACATTTTATATCTCGGCTCAGGTATGTCCTCTGAAGATGGGAGTTGGACTGTTGTAATTCATTTTTCATGCTGTTTAAAATATATTTTTGTATTTTGTGACTTAAGGTACACTTTAAGATGGTGGCGAAAAGCTGCGAGGTCGGTTCAGCGCTCAAATATTTTGTTACCAGTTGACCTGAACAGAAAGCCTGTCACTAAGGCATGCGCAGATATAATCTTCGAAATCGTCTATTGAGTTACTTAAATAAATTGCACAATTTACGGAGAGAATTAATTGGCACGTGATTCCCAAGAGTTATCTATGAAATAGGGTAGACTACTAGACTAACGTAAACTGGGATGACTACATTTTCCCTTTAAATATTACCCCCAAATTTAAGAGTTTATGCCGTTACTAATCTTACATTTTCCCTCATATTTTCGAAGTAGTTTAACTTTTCAAGAGAACGAAATAAAAAAAAGAAAAATTTAAACGTCATTCATTAGAGCTGCATCTGTCCGTCTGTTGAATTAAAACATCTCTGCTTGGTGCACGTCCCGAAAACAGACAAACACTATGCATCTACATGAAGTGACGCAAACCCCTGCCATTTCATATCCATATTGCCAATCTATTATATAAATCAAACTTATTGGACGTAATTCCAGAAATTAATTTGACTTGATTTGTTCCAGTGGATGTGACGGTTTTATGGTAATTTGTGTTTTAATGAAGAGGAAGAGGTATTTAACACAATTACTATAAAACCATTTATTTCATGAGATCAATCCAAACACGAAATTTTGGGAAAAGATTTTAAATTTTTAGGTCGTTTTGAAGTACAAAATCAATGTTCATGACTTTAGGTCAAGTGGAATGTCAGTTTCGAGCACTTTAAGAGATGAATTAGTAAATCAACCGCGACGAAGCCAGTAAATATACGTAAGAACACCCACGGATTGCCTCATGTTGGTATATTGTAGAATGAATCATAATGATAAGCCTTTATATTTTGAATTACCCTTATTATAAAAGATACATAGCGTGACATCGATATGTCTATTAGGCTGAGGTATACCAGCAACTACGTGGACACAACTTATCATGTAGCCAAGGATGCATCGTCTTGTTAACTCCTATTAACCACTACTATACACGTAAATGATACGTCCTCTACTATTGGACGTTGGAATGTTATTAAACAAGAATCCTCTGGTTTGATTGGTTGATGGCACAGGACGAAGAGTGCATTAAGGAAGGCGGCATATAGAATTTAGTTATTCCAATTGTTTTCTTTCGATAGATATCAGTGATTTGATTACAACGTTCCTAAAGGATCTGTGTTATACATGCTTTTATCGTTCGAGGACCAAACCACGGACTTCGACCACACATTTGAAGCCAAAATTGTAAGTTAAACACATTTTGTTTTCTTGGAGATAAATTGCAAGAAAATCTAACTTGGCCTGTGTATATTGTTAAATTATATTTGAGAGAAACTTCTTTACTTTATACTTTCCTTCTCCTTTACTTAAGATTTCATTTGGAAAAGTTTCCAAAAAATAACCTTCGATAACTTGATTTTTTCTTCAGTTCGCTTTGGTTGAAAGTGACGTCATTTATTTGCATTATCCAAAATTATGTAGCGACTTTTTAAAACGTAGCTTAGCTAAGTGTGCTTTAAATAGGTCTGCAAATTAAAACTAATATAACACCTTTTTAGGTCTAACCATTTTTATTATCGGGATGGAGTGGCGTAAAATCGGAAGGACCCCAAAATAAAATGTAGGAGATACTTTTTGTTACAAACTAAGAAAACACGAAATGTTGGGAAGATGCCTGGTTTTAATTGCTTAACAGTCCGTGTTTGATGTGATCAATTCCACTCAACGCAACACTGAAGATGTGTATCCCCATTTAACGATCGTCGCCAGATGCAGTCAATTCCATAGGACAGCTATATTCATATGTTATTGTAAGCGACTGTATGGGGTACCTAAAGGCTGTTCTGCACTACCTGCTAGCCAAAGGGAATAATTTTAAAAAAAGCGTCTGCCACATCGGTCCTGTGGGATTAAATCTATATTCGCTGGGGTTAAATACCACGGATTGACAGGCTCACGCCAGAGTTTATCGCGGTCGTGAAATGCCTCAGAATACAACGAATATTATGCAAATATAAACTTCCACAAGGCCATTGCACTCTTTTTTTTAAACGTAACTTTTCCAATTAGCAAAAGATGCAGATAATATAACAGCTTGGGGGTTTGTTTTCGATGAAAAAAGCGTTAATTTAATCACACAGTTTCTCGAAGTGTTTGTGTCGGAAGAGGGCTTTAAAGAAAAAACTGTTCATCCAAGGCAATATAGGCGGTCACTGTGTGTTATCATTTGCCTCTTCAGGAATTCCTCGAGAGAAAAAAAATCAGGGAGTTTTTTTTTTTATGAAGATTAACCAACTGTTAAAAAATGACAGAAAATACAGTATCTTTGATTTAAGGATGTCGATTTTTCCTTTTAATGACGTCACTAAAATTAAGCACATTAAATGAAAACAAAGATAGATAGACCGCGAGGAAAAAGGAATTCAGCAACCAATGAGAAGTAGATTTAGCCAAACTCTTTAAACTAAAGAATGAGATTTACTCAAAAGACGCCCGATATTTCAATACATGTGTATGAAATACTGCTCCCTATGGTTCGAATTTAAACTCAATTTCGGGTAAAGTGAACTCGCAAAAATCAGCACGCATTTTGGACTGAAATTCACTCTTTTTAAAGGTAGTCATTCGTCACACCACATAAAGATTTTTATAAAATGTTGTACAAACTTTCTCAGTTGGCAGAGATCTATGATTGACATACATCATATTTAAAACCTAACGTATTTCAAAGCATGCATTGAGAGTGATCTTATTACACATAAGAGGGTTGTATGGTGGCTATTGGATATGTCTTGAAGCATTAAAAAGGATTGCGTCTGGATAAGGATGATTTTTAGACAGTTGTGGGCGGGGCTTGAAGTAGGTAGGTTTGGAATTGGAATTGGAAACTGTCATTTACAATTTGAGGCCGCCAAATTTCGTAAACGATTCATTCTTCCCCCTTTACTTTGTTTTATGCATTGTCCAAAAAAGTTTTTGGCATGTTTCAGAAAAAAGACAAATTAATTGCTAATGGTCATTTCTGTCGAATACTTCTTTTCAGTATCTTAGAGCCGCTTTTCTTGAGTACCGGTACTGTGAAGGAAAGGGGCGGGGGGGGGGGGGTGTCAAAGGCGTCCTGTGTTGATTTCGAGTTTTTCTGGGAATCTCAATTGTAACAGCCTAAAGTGCTCGAAGAGAGTGAAATATGTGTACATTGCCTCATGAAACTGGATGCCGTTCCCATGTTTTAAAATCAGTGAATTTAGTCACTCTCTGCAAGAGTGAAAAGTTAGACTTTACTACATTAGAGTGTAAGTTTGCTACAAGAATGGTGAAATTCACTCCAAGAAGAGTGAAAATTCATTTTTGGACGAGTGCCCGAAGAGATCAGGGAATTATTGAAGTGAATTTCCATTCTTTTAAGGTGAGCTTCATGACGTCATGATTTTGGATGATGACCTCCACCAAATACACTGTTTGCCAGCTTGAAAGGGTTGCCTGTTTCTATGGTCATTATTAAGTGTAGCATTACAACTCTGGGAACAAAGAGGATTTAAGTGAGTTCGATTTAATGATTTAGAGTTGATACCAAACTGCCTATGCAGAGTTATAAATTGGAAAGTGTTCAACTTCAATGATCAGCCCTTCCCAGTTACAGACATATTACCACTTTGCGAAAAAAATTGTATGTTGTTCCCAAAAGGTTGAAAATTAAAAGCTATTTTCATGAATTTGGGAACGGGGGGAGGGGTTTCTAGGTGACGGGACAATATTACTCCAGATCGCAGAAGTAGGCCTAGTCGTGCTTGGGCATCCGAATCAATTTTTAACCGACTTTTTCTTAACCACGGACTTAAACTTCGCATATTTTGTGAGGCAGGAACCAATTTGAGTTCCATCCATTTTTCCTAGTTTAACTTCTCGTGAAACGTGGCTCCATGTAACTTATAACGTGGAATTAGTCAACATTAACTTCCGGTTATGGATATTGCTTCCAGGCAACGCTTGATAAGCTAGCTTTTAGGTTACATGCGAAAACAGCATTCATGAGAACAAGCATCTAATAATGGTTAGAAGCCTGCAAAACATCACGCAGGGTACCGTAGTCACTTTAGCTGTGAACTGTAAAAACCAAAACAGAAACCGATCGGAATGCATTATTCTTCCATTTGGCAATATACCTGAATGAGCATGATATACGACACCTCTGCATTGCATTTTCTTTTTCAAAATACAGCAAATGGTTATGTCTCTGATTCTCAGTTACTATGTTTAGATAGCCTATGTCTCCTCCAGCAACCATCTTCTTCAGATGTACCTACTAGAGTGTGCTAGTGACAGTTACGTTTCAATTCTCGCAACCTACTTACCTCTAGTCAATTTCCATGGCTGTTTTAAACTCATGCTTATCCAGTTTAACAATTTTGGATGACGGATGAATGCCTTTAGGACTCCGATCATTTCACCTTAAACAGTTCCAATTCTCCTAATCGACCTACTTAGGCCCCTCCTACAACTGTTTGACAACTAATCCTCATCCAGACAAAATCTCAGTTCAGTTTATTGCTTCAGGATGAGTATTAATGACCCATAGTGTAATCAAAACACTCTGATTACATTACACGTTGTGCAAGTGAGTCTCATTTCTCTGGTTTTTGAACTTGTAGTTAATATAAGGGCTGGAACAATTGAGAATTTCTTTGGACTACTACTACTACAAAAAATGTAGTTTGTCATGAGGGTTGAATGAGTGCCCTTCTCTGTAAAATTCACCAATGTTTCTTGTCTATGTGAATGCAAACAGATGTTCGTCGAGTAGTTTTTAAAAAATTCTTGAAAATTTCGGAGTATACTATTTTAATACGTTCACAACAAACATCAGACCTGTGGCAAAACGCAGATGCTAGGGAAGTAATGTTTGCATTTCTCTTGTGTACAACGCGTACCAATCTTGAACTATACAGTACGGTAATATTCCACCTATCTGTCGTGTCATACATTAACAAACTGTGTCTATAGTCCATCATTTTCCTTTTCCCTTTCCACGATTTTTGTCACTTCTTGGCCAAGTTCAGTGGCTATGCCTTAATGTCCAGGTGCTAACAAGAATGTTGTTTTCCATGTCCCTATTCAATGAATAATTCAGGCTTTAAGGCCCCTTTGGCGCCCCTTAAACGATTGGACTGTCACTTGCGTAAAAATCCCGTTACAGGATTATTCAAATACATACGTGATAGGCAAGAATGTAACAGTTAAACCGGATAACGTGCCACGAAGAAAATTATTGATCCCTAGGGAGCACGTACTGACTACACAGAGTAATCAAGTCGATGGAGGAGTAGGAACCAACTCGTCGCGCCAAAGCGAAAACATACGGAAGCTTAAAAGTGCCACAAGATCACGATATCTTTTGGCTAGTAAGCTAACATTTTTCAGAAAAATGTGAAGATGACAACATAATATCTCGTCAAAAAACAGAAAAATGATGAAATGAGAACTTATCACATCTCGTCATTTCAACAATTTTCTGCAAAATGTGAAATTTTTCTCATCCTGCCAAGTGTGCAAAGCAACAGTTTTCTGAAAAATGATGAAATGGCAACATATCATATCTCGTTATTTCAACAATTTTCTGCAAAATGTTGAGTTTCTCACATTTTTTCCAAGTGTGCAAAGCAACGATATTTTGAAAAATGATGAAATGACATCTTATCATATCTCGTCATTTCAACAGTTTCCTGCAAAATGTTGAATTTCTCACATCTTTCCAAGTGCGCAAAGCAACAAATTTCTGAAAAATGACGACATGACAACTTATCATATCTCGTCATTTCAACAATTTTCTGCAAAATGTTGAATTTCTCACATTTTTCCAAGTGTGCAAAGCAACAATTTTCTGTAAAATGATGAAACGGCAACTTGTCATATCTCGTCATTTCAACAATTTTCTGCAAAATGTTGAATTTCTCACATCTTTTCAAGTGTGCAAAGCAACAATTTTCGGAAAAATATTGAAATGACGATTCACTAAATCGTGTGATTTCTGCAACAATTTTATGCAAAATGATTGAATGACAACTTAGCAATATTTTTCCTTGCTATCAATTTCTACCGTGGTTCTGACAGGACATCGCACTCCTTTCTTCAAACGTGGAATATTTTAGTTGATGTTACTTAACCAACTTGCTTAATTGTCATGTTTTAAGTTTCGGATTCTACTAGAACATGACAGAATTGTTAGCAGATAAGTTGTCGACATGGTGTTTTACTGTTTGTTGAGCAGGGGGTGGAGTGAATGAGGTGGGGGCACTGGGTGGGTCTAAAACAAATTAACAGCACTTATCCCGAATACTGCAGTCTGCAGAGGCATGGTCACCCCAACATTTGGCAGATAAAGATCCCGTGACTCTGGAAAAATCTCAGTGCCGTAGCACAGGAAATTCCTAGCGAGGTAAATTTTTCTTGGGATTTGATGCATCATGGGAAATCTGTGATGTCAAGTGGCACATTAATTTTAACATTGCATTCAATTTATTTATAATTATGATGCCTCTGCAGACAATATTAATCAACATTGTTGTTGTACTCTATGTATGGTGAAGGGTAATGCTATATCTACAGGAAAAGATATTCAAACATTCCAACAGTATCAAATTTCAAGGACAAACAGGATGTTCAATTATCAAGAAAATAAAAAAGAATTTGAAGCAATGTGCCCACATTTCATAACTTTCTGTGTTGAAAAGCAGAGGTATTTTTAACAAAAGTAACCAATCCTTAAGGTGAGATATCTTGAGTTAGGAAAATGGTATAGTGATAGGGTTTGAAGGACATGGTGTGGAATATTTTTGTTTTTCTTACAAGACAGAGGCGAAAACCCAACAAGAGCGTGCCTTTAACAGCTGTAAATTTAGAACGACACGATAGTATGGTTGGTTAGTTGGGAGTTTAAACACTGCACTACCAATCCCTTGTTACGTACATGCTTTAAACATTTAATAAATTTCTGCATCCTTCATACAAAATACTTTACCTTTAATTGTAAAATAAACAATAGGATTCTAAATGCACTTTTTCTACAGTAATTTTCAGTCTTTTATGGAAGAAGAGCTATTTGTTTTAAAGAGAGTGGATAATGAAGTACGTTCGTTGAAACTGAATGAGTTTTTTTCGGATATAAGACCCCGTTCCATTGTTAAATATGATTCTCTATTTTCAGTGTTTTTTTCTCTCTCTCTCTCTCTCTCTCTTAGTATCTCAGTTTGACCTACCAAAATGAACGGTATCTATTGTTTATGTATGCTCTCCAGATAGCGTTTTTTAACAATTTTTAATTATTTGCCACTTCACCCTTACTTCCATTGCATTTTCACCAAAAGGAAATAAGATCTTAGTTCTCCTGTTGCAAGGAAGTGCTTTCAAGATAAAATGTTGTTTTCAAGTAACTTCACGATGTAAATTGAACACACAAATATGAACTGAAATAAAGAATGGTTAAGAAAAAATAGAGGGAGGGGGGCCAACCAATGCTTATTTGGTAAAGCTTTGAGCTGAATATATGTTTGGAAATCCGACTTATTTAGCGTAGTGACATGACACCCAGGTAAAATACTGGTATGCAGCGCATGCCCCTCCCCCTTTTGGTACTCCACTGGGAAATCTACCATCGCTTGGTGTGTAGCCGTAGCAAAGACCTTGGAAGAAAATTTTGGTGAAAGATACCTCCCAGGTGGGGAAATTGCATATCCTTTACCTTGTATATCAATACGTTCCATTCTCTTAGTTAAAATTTTGTGCTTTAGGATCAAATTTAGATTAAGAAACGAAAGGGTACATTTGATATTCAAATTGAAAATTACTTTTTATGCAAACTGAATCAAGCACATAATTAAGGGTAGTTATAGGCTATTTTATAAAAGCATTCTGTAGCACGGTATGAGAAATAATATTAAATATCTTTAGCCTGCGTATGTGCTTTAGGTGTACTCAACCTGTGTATCATGTAGAGGGAAGAGGATTCGTTCATTGGTCGGGAGAAGTAAGCCAGGTAAGAAGGATCTACTGTTAGATGAAGAGAAAAACTTTGGGTTCAACCCGTATATGTGATTTCACAGGTTCTAAGGACATCAAAATCATAACCTGGGCAGTGAAATTTTCAGCATTTCAGTAGTTTTTTCGCATGTACTCAAACTTCCATTAACGGTTTCGAAATGTCAAGTGCAACTGTCCCTTAACCCTATCCCCCTCCCTTCTCCCTCCGAAATTCCGTCCACTTTTCTTTTGCCTATCTTTTTTTCTTTCATTTCTTTTTCTTTTCAATCCTCTCAGTACAGTGGAGGGTCTCACACACGAAATCCACCAGGCTACAGCCTTTAAAAAGAGTACCATGAGTGTGTCTAGGGCGAGATACAGGATGTCTGATTGAGAAAGTTTTAATGGTAAGCCCCTTTAAGCGATTTTGAAGGCCCTGCGCTCCTAAAATTCATACAAAGATTTCCAGCACTAAATAAGAAAGTAACGTCTGTAAACAATGGCACAGGGGCCGGCTGGGGCCTCACTCTGAGTGCAAACCGTACCTGATGAGTGCAGAAAACAGTGCATTCAAGGTTTAAAGGATTTTTCGCACATGAACTCTTGATTGACGTACGTACCACTGCTTAGGGTCCCTGATGAGACGTCGGTGAGAATCAGTGGCATGTCAAGGGGACAGGACCATCTCCCATTAATAAATAATAATACAATAAAAAGAGCGAAAAGGGGAGAAAGAGGGAGGGAGAAAAAGGAAAAGGAGGAAACTGTTAATAACAGTTTCTATCACAAATTCGTCTCAAACTATCAAAAATTATTTTAAATGCTCCCTAAACTATCAAAATTTCCGAAAGCTCCACGCGCTGAAATATTAGATCCTATTTTTTCTTAGATAATGCTAGTTAGAGTTTTATTATAATGCCAATATTACAAGTGCAACCGCACGGTTGATATAAAGATGTTTCAGAATGATTTTCTTTTTAAATGTATTGGTCACCACTTACGAACAAACTTTGTCCACGAAACGGACCGATAAATGGTGGTTGAAAAGTTAATGTAGCAGATACTGCATGTATGTTTTGAATCCTATAGGTTCTCAGTTGGAGGCCTACTGGGTCCTGGGATTGAGCCCCAGTGGGGACCCAGGGGAAACCCCGGGAACCTCTCGCAATATTGGACAATTTCAAAACAGAAAATAAATTAAAGAACTCAATAGTCGAGAAGAAATACAAGTTTCTTTCAGTCTAGCTTGCAAGCTTAGCTTACAAAGTGATGGTGTTCAGGCTAGTTAAACGAATACAACCAATCGTCAATTTCAAAGTAATTAATGTCCTAAGAAATTGATTTGAACTAATGTAGGCTTTACCAAGGTTACAAACTCAAGAACTTTCAGATGCTCCGGAAGAATCCTAGCGGTTGAATTGATCGATGTTAGGTTAGGAGCAAGGTACTCAGTCATGCCAAGATGTTCCCCACAGAACAGACTGCCATATATAGGCGTTGGCAATGAACAGCAGGGCTGTATCCTGGGCAAAATCCCAAGGGGCAGTTCGTGCACTGTCTAAGCCGAGCACCAAGTTGTCTGTAGACTTTGGCCACCCGGACGGATACTTTCTATTTTTGCCTGTGTATACCGTCGGAAGCAGCCATTCTTGGGGTACTGGCGCAGGTAGCGCCAGGGGGACAGGGGGTTACAGTCCCTCCTTCCTGGAAGTCTAGCCCCCCCAGTCGGGGAGAAAAATGATTGTCGCAAAAAAAAAAAAAAAAAAAAAGGTCCTCGAAAATCGGTCTCCAAGAATTGAATTGCAAAAAAGCGCCCTTGAAAAGGTCATCGAAAATTCGGGCTCAGTCGGGGAAACCAGCCCTCCTCGTCGGGCAAATCCTGACGCCACCCTTGCACTGACGGGCAAGGTGCTGAGGGGAAGAATACATGTAAGGTCTTGTTCATGTGAAAAATTGTGCTATCTTTATCAAAACTTTACACTGATTCTACCTTTACAAATAGAAATTTTTGTGTATGTGATGTGGCTTTGACGTAAAATGCTGTATTTGGTAGCCTAAAGCTTTGTTAAGGGTTTAATTGTTTGTACGTTTAGGAATTCTCATTATTCAGTGAATTTTTCAGGTTTGGTAGTGTGTAGTCGAAAGTGATGTTGCCTTAGGGGAGGATTGCCACCTCTTCTCTTTGAGAAATGTTTCGTACTCTAAGTTTTCCGAGATCCAAAGTGGTTTTATCTTTAAACCAGCATTGGACTTATTACAAGATCTGAAATTTTAATAATTTACCACAGTTTCGGACTTTCTGCTGTTGCATGGCACACCTACATGGCGGTTGCGCGCTTCTCCCTTGTGCTCTCCATTCGGGAAGCCACAGGCCATGGGCGCCGGAAGTTATTTAAGATTGGTGGGGCAGATAAATTCAACGTGAGAGATAATAAATATTGCCGCGTAGCGGCAATGAGAGGGCCCAGCCCTCGTATATCGGCGCGGGGTCCAGTCATAATTCCAATATTTTTCAAAATCCCAATAACTCCGCCTCGAAAACGAAGAGCCCTAATAACAATCAAATGCTACAGTGACAAATAGAGACAGACTAACGAAGGCGTCTCTCTATTGGACGGTTGGGAATGAGTCCCTCTATGGGAAAAAACACGGTCCACCGTTTAGCTCTTCAGTTAACATTAATGACAACATGATTTAATACAGCCAAGTACAACCAAAACACCCAAATACTTTGGAACTCACATTCTTTTTGTGTGTGTTCTTTATTTGCTCTGTTAAAAGAAAGGAGTGCCCGACTGAGATACTTTAACAAAACAATTCGGTGATCAGCATGATTTTGTAACCATGAAAGGCAAAGTAAGATACAAAAAGAAATTACAAAAAATGCAGACTTATGCCAAAAAAGGATAAGAACATCAAGTCACTTTAGAGAAATAATAACTGCCTCACATTGTATGTTAGTCTTTCTATTAACTCTAGGAATTGTCATAATGTCTGACAGTAAATCAATAATGTAATCTTATTCAAACGGAGCATTCATTAGGGTGGCCATTATTTGGCGAATTCATGTTCATGCGATGCTACAGTGTATGCTGTTCTTCCGTACAGTCTCTTGGGTCCCGCATAGGACCTATTTTTTATGCGTGATTTGGAAGATAGTAGATGCTTACCTGTGTACCGCACGTATCTGGGAATGTGTGGGTGACGTAATGCCTGTAGTATGTATATTGTGTATGTCATTGGTGTATGCGGCTATGGTGTATGTATGCGTCATATTGTACAGGGAGGGTAGATGCTTATTTAATTCACTGATAACGTACTTATATAACAGTACAAGTTCTTAGAATTTTGCATGATATATGCTATAGGGTATGATGTAATACGTCATTAGTTGTGATCCTCTGGGGTTAAAAAGTTACAAAAGGAGCAGAATAATAGGATTTGGGATCGGGTTCAGATTTTTTTCTTCTAAATTTTGGACCTGCCGTACCGGTTCCGGCGCCCCTACAGGCGCGTAGCCACAGCATAGGCGTTGCAAGTAAATGTTCGGTCGAAATGTCTACTGGGTAGGAGAAGAGACATATTTTAGATCGTAAAATTGCTTTCAAACATTCTTTACTTTTAGATTTTTAAATTTAGATTGCAAGAAGAAAATCTAGATTTGATTTAAAAGGAAAGTGCAGCCATCCCCAATTTTAATGATTGTACTCGGGTATGCTATATGTGATGAATACTGTAGCTCTTGAAAATCATGTAGCAATATGTTTCTCCTTGAGTTGTAAAATTCAGGTACAGAATAACCCTTGGTTTACATTGAACATGCAATAGCTTTGTTCTCGTATATGAAGGATTGAGAAAGTGACATAAGTGGATATTTGTAAGATTTATCTGTTGTATTTATCTGTTCAGAAAGGTTTGCCGCAACTGAGTGCTTATGCCATTTAAGTTAAAAGTTACTTTACACGCTCATTGAGTTTGGTTAAAAATCAAAAGTTAATCATACGCTATGATATCTCAGACCAGCGTGCAGTATATGCCGGTGTATTCAAGCAGTGTATCTTGTGGGAGGAACAGGGTTCATTTGTCAGAAAGAGAAACGCACATAACAACTTGTCTACGGGGGAGGAGATCCGGGGCTCTGGAAATCATGATTTGGGCCATAAATTCTTCAGCATTTCAGTATTTCTTCTCAAGTAGGCCAACTCTCATTTGCGGTTTGGAAAACCAAGGGGACAGTTTCCCCTTGCCTTCCCCCGGAGGTTAAGACCCAGCGAAAGTACGAACAGGGAAAGTATAGTACCGACTTGGGACATTTGTCCTTCAGATATGATTGAGGTTTTTAAAATTGGTTCAGGTGTGTATGACAGAGGTGTTCCTGAAGGTTTTCTCAAGTTTAGTTCAATCACTCATAATCGTGGTCAAAGTCGGTAGTTACTCAAAGAATTTTGTAGGCTCAACATAAGAAAATTTAGTTTTGTCTGTAGGATTGTAGATATTTGGAATAGCCTTCCTGAGGGTGTCGTTTCTGCAATTACTGTTTTTCAGTTTGAGAAGGCTTTGGATAGGTATTGGGCTGGCCATGAGATGTTATATAACTACAAGGCGGACCTTTTGTAAGTTTAGTCTGACCGTCACCCACAACTCTGTGATCATTACTACAGTACCAGATCATGAAGATTAAGAAGATGCGGACATAGAGGTCAATAGACCTGCGTCCACTGAGGTTCCAAAGGTATCCTAAGGTAGTACTGCTTCATTTTATCGACCTACGGCAAGACTGACTGGAACTGAAATTGTTTCAACAAGGTACCATATTCTCTTTCCAACAAGTTGTTTTTCAAGAATTGTATTGACAAAAATGGCTTATGTGAAAAATTTACATCTTAAACGATATAAATTTTGTTAAAATGAAGCCTCCAAAAATTAGTGTCAAAAACTGTCCCTCTAAGGGTTTCACCCATTGCAACCTACCGGTTGTTTTGTTGTCGAAAGCCATATACTCTTGATCAACCAAATGTTTTGGTGACCAGGCATCTACAATATTTGGTGTTAATTTATTTTAACCCCCCTCTTGTCTCCCTCACTCCATCCGTTGCTCAACAAACTATGAAAACAACATGACGACAACTGATCATTTCCAATTGTCCTCCAATAATCCGAAACTTAAAACATGTCAATAAAGCAACTGTTGGGGGTAATGTATCATATCCCGTATTTGAAGAGAGAAAATGCAATGTCCCCTCAGAACCACAGTAGAAAACTGATAAAAAGACATGTAATCATTTTATCATTTTTCAGATAATTGTTGCCTTGCACACTTGGAAAAATGTGAGAAATTTAGCATTTTGCAGAAAATTGTTGAAATGACGAGCTATGATAAGTTGTCATTTCGTCATCTTTCAGAAAATTGTTGCTTTGCACAGTTGGAAAAAAGTGAGAAATTTAACATTTTGCAAAAAATTGTTGAAAAGACGAGATATTATAAGTTGTCATTTCGTCATTTTTCAGAAAATTGTTGCTTTGCACAGTTGGAAAGATGTGAGAAATTTAACATTTTGCAGAAAATTGTTGAAAAGACAAGATATTATAAGTTGTCATTTTGTCATTTTTCAGAAAATTGTTGCTTTGCACAGTTGGAAAGATGTGAGAAATTTAACATTTTGCAGAAAATTGTTAAAAAGACGAGATATGATAAGTTGTCATTTTGTAATTTTTCAGAAAAATGTAGCTTTCCACACTTGGAAAGATGTGAGAAATTTAACATTTTGCACAAAATTGTTGAAATGCCGAAATGTGACAAGTTCTCATTTCATAATTTTTGTGTTTTTTGACGAGATATTATGTTGTCATATTGACATTTTTCTGAAAAATGTTAACTTACTAGCCAAAAAGATATTGTGATCTTGTGGCACTTTTAAGCTTCCGTAAAAACAGACAAGTTTATACAGAGGGAGAAAAGATGAAGCGATCTTCTACAAACGCTCTTGCGAACAGGCGATAGAGTTTATGTAAACCCTTACCTTGTTTTTAAATGCTACGATAGCTCACGTTTCTCTGTTCAGAGTAAAATTACAAAGCTTCTCTAACCATTTCTTTGGGCTTCGGATGGCCCAGAGTAAAATTGTGAAAACCTTCTTTAAACATTTCTTTGGGCTTGAGTAATACTTTTTACCTTAGTGACAAAGTAATCCAGTTTGATTTTTGCAAAGTACATTAGCTTTGCAGTGTCTTCTTTTACCGTATTATGATGAATGATTTTATCTTTTTAAAGATATTAGCTCATAATATGTAAAGGAAATAACCATGAGTACTTTGTGACTTTATAGTTTTATAACTTGTTAGGAAATAACCCTGAGGCTTATATTTTTGATTTTATACAGCATGATGACCTGAAGGTTTATGTGTATAAGAAAGAGAAAATTTGCATAAATTTTGTCCGGTATACACTGTAAAAAATTACGGAGATTTACAGAGCAACAAAATAAAGAGATGAAAAGGGATTGCAGAAAAGTTCTGGAAACTTATTACCAGAATTTTTCTGTAATCTTATGTTTCTCTTCATTTTTTGTTCTGTAAATTTACAGCTATTTTGAGCCATTTTTTACTGTGTAGCTAGACAAAAATGTAGCCAGTGCCTTATAAACTGTACTAGTATCTACGCATGGCATTTGTCTACGCCACATGCAAGTAATCTAGGCCTACATAAATTAGAATGGCGTCACAAACGTACAACTCCATGGGAGGACAAGTTTGGGAAAAGCGCATTTTGCGAGGAGTGAACGTGAGAAATTTTCTGTGGTATAGAAAACGAACGAGAGCCCCCTGAGAATGTCCCAAACACCTTCATGGGAGATATAAAAGTAACATTCGTAATTCCTTTCCAACTCATTTTACACGTAATTTATATGTTCTTAACTATACACTGAAATTGGATATAATTTTGTCTTCCTTCCCGAATGCTGCCCTCAAATAAGTGACAAATTGGTTATTGAAACTTATCGTTTCAAGTGACGTCAAATTCTGGAGGAACATAAGTTTACGAAGTACACCACGTGCTCAGTATAGACGAATCCGGTCTGCACTTGTACTTAGTGACTGTGGGCAGCAATTAGTGGGGTCCATCAGCCTTAAATCGTCTTCATTTGCTGTCTAAATGTAATTTCAAACCCTCATATTCAGTGAAATTGAGGGAATCAAGAGGCACTTTATTGTACAACCATCCATCGTGTATAGGTTAGCCAGGAAAATGAAAGTTTAAAAGGTAATGGATTCGTCTATACGATCATACTTCGGCTGAAGGGGAAGTATAGACGCATACTTGTAACTGGATTCGGTTAGAGCCTACATTCACGTTTTGACTAAAATAAACGACAAACAAATAAAAATTTAACATTTTAACCGGCATTCTTTTCTTTCTAATATTTTCGCATTTTGAACCTTTTTTTTACATTTCTTAAAACTTCCTCTTGAAAATAGTGACTTCCGAATGCAGACGTATCCGAGCAGCCAGTGATGGCAGCCATTCAGTTAGTGGGGTGTATCAGCCTTTAAAGGGCCAATCCTCTCACCCCAAACTAAACTTCTAGTATAGGGTAACAGAAACTCTCAATTGACTCAGCTTTTTGATTGACTGTTAATTCAAACAATGCAGAATATTAAAGCTTATATTACATAGCATGAACTGTTCTGAGTGTGTTTTGAAATACACATTGAGCTTTTCTATACTCACCCTGAAGCAATAACCTGAGATTGTGTCTGGATGAGGGTGAATATCAGACAACTGTGGGAAGGGCTTAATTAAGAATGTTAGGAGAATTGGTACTGTTTGGGATGAGAAAACTGGGCCTTTAATCGTCCTTTGTTGTCTACATATATATTCCAGGCCCTTATATTCAGTTGAATTGACCGAATCAAAGGGTGTTTTAGTGTAAAACCATCCAGTGACGATACAGGGGATCAAACTTAAGAACTTGACAGATTAAAGTCGAGTGATGGACCCCAGTTGTGTCCCAGCCAACACACAATATGGGGTCCATATGGTAAAACTGTGGGATTCATGGGCAAATATGGGCATGGGATTCCCATGTAGGCCCCATATGGTACCCATGTTTTGGAGTACATTTTTTAATCGCCCTAATGTGACTAATTTTTCACATTTTAAATATATTTAACTCACCCAGTTAAGATTGAGGTTAAAATGATATTTTTTGTAGACAAAAGTGGGGTAAGTGTGTGTGGGATTGCCCATGTAGGCCCCATGTGGGTCCCAGCTTGTTAATTAAACCTATTCACAGATTCATACTGCGGTATTAACAAGTAGGTCTTTTTAAATCCTAAGCAAACATGAACAGTAAGGTAACACATGTTCATGTAGACTGAATTTCGGAACATCTAGCAATGTAAGTATCATTATCCTATTATCTATATGGCAACATCAGTTTTGCTGGAAAATAAATCATCTTGGCCTTGGACTCATTTTTCTTCAAACTTTGTTCTTGTAACCTTTTTTTTTACACGCCTTGATTTAGCAGTGCATTCCATATATTAGGAAGGCTCTGTCTTACCAGCTCCCTGCTCATACACTATAATTCATGATGTGTTGGACTTGCCAAGCTAATCTTCAAATCATTGATGCAAAGCAAGGTGGTCTACAACTCCTTTGAATAATAGGATCCTCCTGTAATTTACAAGCAGGAAGTCTATTGTGATTGGCTATTGGAGCCCTTTGTACAACAAAGGGCTTTTCAAAATACCATAGGCCTGGGTGGTTGAGAAGCACTTAGAGTGTACTCTGTGAGCAGAACCTAAGTGCTAAGGTTGGTCGTTAAGTGTTGTCCTTCATTGGACGTAATAGTTTCTTCGGGAAACAGTTTCAAGTTTGGTTTCGCCGAACGGCCCTTTCCCAGAGGGTCGGGAGGACTGCAGAAAAAGTAGAAAGTGCGTAGTTTATTTTGTGCACAAGCCTGTAGTACAAGGACACTGCAGTGACCAGTGAGGGTAACATTGAACTGATATAAGGTGGCCTTTTAAAGCTGAGCGTCTTTATCGCAATGCATTGATATTCATTTCTGAAGGATCGATACGCGCCCAACAGTTGATATAAGTGAGCCTATCCTTAAGTTAGCTGGCCTACATTTACATGAATCGTTCACTAGAAGAAGCATGTTTTAAATATTTTAAATCACACCGAGATCGAGGAAGTGGAGGTGTGTATACGCTTATGGAGAAGGGAAATTCTTTCAGGGATGTCTTTAATTCGAAAGCTAGGATCTTCCATAATTTTGAAAACAGTTTTTATAGACAACCTCATTCTTGTACTCTCATTTACAAGAAATATCTGGAATTATTACATTTTGAATTTCAAGGTTCCGACCATCCCTAATTTCAGAATTTAACGCACAATGATTATGCTCCAACTTATCGTTGACTGGCACATGGAATGACTCGGACAAACTGCATGGGATTTGTTATACTGAAGTTCACGTTATTTTCTAAGCTACTGGCACTATTGGAACACACCTTTGTAAAATACACTGGAGTTTTCAAGGCGGGAGATCCAGCCACTCTTGCAGTACGGACGAACTGTAAACCAAAAATTAACTCAATCCTATGGTATGCTATGTAAAAACATCGACAGATTGAAACATGCAGTTCACATGTAGACCTCATCACTAACCGTAAACAACATGCGGATCCCATATAATCCCTATGGAAGTACCGCGTATGCCCCATCTGCACCCCACATGAATATCACAAAAAACCAAACATGCCCCATATGGGACCCATATGAAACACACATTGGCCCAACATATTCCCCACATATGACCCGCAGAAGCATTGAATTTTCATATATTGGCCCCACATGGGTCCCATCTTCATCCCATATAGAATCCCATATAGGCCCCACGTTTCCCCCACGGACACATAGAGCTGGGGCCCATATGGGAATCCCATATTGGCCCCATATAGCGCACCATACTGGCCCCACGTAGGACCCACATAACATTGTTGGCTGGGGTCCGACTTAATCAGACCATCACTTTACTACTCGGATATAAATATGTGCCAGTTAAAACCGGTCTTAAAACAACAACCTATCAGGAAACTTCTTCATCCTACGCCCCCAAATTTCATGACATATTTTTCATTTTTAATATCACTTAGATTATTTTTAAATTCCACCTTGTTATTTTAAAGCAGTTTTGCTTTCATACAGATTTATATCTCTATATTAGACATGTTAAGAGTTTCCTTTATTATACTGTTAGAGTTATGCAAGGTGCTTCTTAAAACACAGATAATCGATAAACAGCGCAAAGGTTACTTGAATTCCTTTGCGATTTGCAGAGAAGATAAAAATAAAAGACAGAATTGTTTCAATATTGCTATAATTCTTTTTTTTTTTTTTGGGGGGGGGGGTTATTAACACGAGGATAAGAATCCCGTATCCAGATATTGATCGAAAGAAACAATCTTGCCCCCCTAAAAGAAAAGTAAACTTTCCCCCTTTTCATCTAATAAACGAGTTGGGTAATTCGTTGCCGCATGGAATTGTGGGACACAGTTGAGTTAGTTAGTTAAATAAAGTTTCACGGCCAAATTAAAAGGTTGGTCATTCTTCAGAAAAGAGCTGTTCGCCACATTACCTTCTCAAAGCCTCGTGATCACACCAGTAATTTGTTCAAAACCACAAACCTCCTAAAGTTACACGACGTTATAAATTTAAATACTGTCAAGTTCGTATACAAATTAACTCATAATTTGCTTCCTAAACTATTTTCCAATTTTTAAACTCACAATTTTCTTGTACATGGCCACAACACACGCCAGTCGGGTAATTTACATATTCCCACTACATCCTCATCTTTCAGCAAAAACTCTTTAAGGTATCGTGCGGTCAGACTCTGGAATACCATAATTCCTAATTATTTGAAAGGCAAACCAACCCTCACTTCATTCCGTAGTAATTATACTAGGTATATTAACAATGATTATTGATGCTTTATTCCCCTTTGTTCTTCCCTCGGGCAGGGTGGGGTTTCGGCATATGCTGTTGTGGGTAGGGATTGTCTGCTCATGGGATGGTTTATGTATTTTTTGTTTGTTATTGGTTAGTTAAGTTTTCTTTCCTTTTCCTTGTTTTCCTTTTAGGGAATGCACTCTCGACAAGCCTTCGGCTTTTAGTTGCACTTCCTTCCACTCTCATTTTATCTTCTGTCATTTTGTTGAACTATGTTATTGTATTTACTTGAGTGGTGAAACAAATATATGAAATGAAATGAAATGAAATGAAGTTTCCAACAATTGGTTCAAGTCGAGCCTGTCACGGCCTTTCTTCCAGTTGTGGCTCACTGGCTTGTTTTCCCTACTCCATTGCTCATACCGAGCACCAAGCACAATGGCAGTAGGTTCCATTTTTGAAGCCTTCGGTATGACCCAGTCATGGCTTGAACTCCCGACCTTCCGACTGCAACACGGATGCTTTTACCATTAGACCATGCAGTCGGTTTCCCACAGCGTGGGAAATACAAAACGAACTCGGCACGTATCGTACATCGTTCCCTTTTTTCGTCAGTACGAACATACAACATTAGCTAAGTGTCGAACTAAAATAAAGGCCTCAGTGCTACTTTACGGCAGATTAAATGCAAATTTCCACACCAAAAGGTCAATTTAGACACAATGCACTGCACAAAACCACACTTGAAATCCCTCCTTATGTTATAGATAGATTGAGAAAGAGTGATATCACCAAATTTTAATACAAAATGAAATTGTTGTAGGTGCGGAATAGGCTTGTTTATTCCGACAATTTGGACGATGTGTGCATGTGCATAGCCACCTAAACGAATTTCCGAACTTGTCAATGTGATGTGTTAGGTTCGTCATCAAACAATACACGTCAAGAACATTGGAATTTTTTTTCCCTCAAGATCGTGTACAAAATGTGAATGAACTGAAGTATATTTTTTGAGTATAAAATTACAGTCTCTAGACTGAGTTAATTTTGGTTTCGTTTGGAGAACCTTCAAACAAACACCGGATGTATTTAATATCTATTAAATGCTTAAACGACTGTAGTGAGTCTAAATCCATTTAATGTCACTTCGTAAGTTGCAAGACATGGCATTGTGATTATGTTTTACTCTCTGTATGGTATGCCATCACCTCTTGAATTTTGAGCGGATTTTCATAATTTCATGTAAGTTTGTTTTATCCATGTTTTCTCCTGTTCTGATATCAATCCAGTCACCGGAGAAAGGCCATAGGTCCCACTTATTTTAACCACAAGTTTGTAAGTTGAGTTGTAAAACCATATTTCAACAACTTCTTCTGTTTTTCGAGATTATTCAAGTTTATACGGGGGCAATTTTGCAACACTGCAACTTTGGCAGCTTCTTATAAAATTCTTATACTTTCTAGCTCAAAGTCTGGTGGTGTTCATGTATACAAATGCTCCCTACAATGAAAAGTGTTTACGCTCTCTGAACCATAAACAAGTCAGATCGATTCAGGAGGAAGTGCAGTATTTCTTGTCCAAGATGTTATAAACTTGGCACAATATTTAAGACTTGCGATTTCCAGAGAATAACCTAAAACTAATAATATACAATAAATCATCAAACAGAACCGATGGATCTGTTCTGGAATGATGCAGAATCCAGTGAGACAACTCTATGCATGTACGTACTTGACATGGCGGAAAAAAGGACACGTGGCCCCAAATTTTGAGGAAATACTAAGGAAAAATTTCAGGAACTTTTGGCGAAATTTTTCAAATGGACTTATTTCTGGTAAAACAAAAAATGTTGTCCCTATGTTTACTGCCTAAGATTTTCTAGAAAGTAAATTTCAGTGCTAACACAAATTAGTCAAAGCAGTGTCTCAATCAACTTATTATGTTAGTCCACAATATTGACTACCTTTGGACTAATTGAATTAGATTTGATAAATTTAAAGCATGCTTGACGATAAGCTATTAGTCCCATTACTGTAAATTTAGTCAGATATCATCAAATGCTAGTCATATATAAATCTTGATGTACGTGGTTAGTCAATTCAGATACTGGTCGAACTAATTTTTTTTTATATAGTGATGTAGCCTGTTCCTTTACATTATTCTGCATGTCGTTTGTGAAAAAGAAGTCAATTTAAAGACATCTCTCATTTCAACTGCATTTTCGACACGAAGAGTTCTGTAAACCTATTCATTCAGATAATCTTCATCGAAAGAACGTTTCAATTTATTTGTGATGTAAAGACGCTTGAAAGAGAATTTAAAAAAGGGAAAACTATGAGAAGATGTAATCGGGTCTCCTCTTCAAGATGAAAGGTACATTCAAGACATTTAAGTATTCCGAATTTGTACAGATTTTCATTAGAGTACAACGTTTTTTTTTGTAAAATAAACAACTTTATAGGTTAACATTCATAATTTACAAAAAAAACTAGTCAGGATAGTACCTCTACTGTTTAATTTCATTTATATTAATCGGTTGACTGGTCGGTGGTCACAAACTAGTCAGTGAATTAGTCCATGTGGTACCGACTAATCAACTGACTAGTTTGTGATCCCAGACTTATCCACCGATTCGGTATAGTTACATTCCAGTCAGTTAAATTAGTCAGTGCCGGAGTCACCTTCCTGACTAATTTTCGTTTTCAGTAAATTGAGTGAAGAACTTTGAAGATATTTTCTTATCTGTGAGAACACGTGACGCCCGGATATCTGCCCGCAGTTGTAAGGAATAACTCTTGCAGGATTGCATGCTCACGTTAATTATGAATATGTGTGATCAGTTTAAAGAAGTGCCTGCATGACACAACGCAAAAATACTTCTTCATTTATTACTACCAGTAGCTTTTTGTTCTATATTCAATTCTGGTTGTAATCCTGTCACTCTTTCGACATTTCAGAGTTTGCTGTAGGACATACGCTGCCACATAAAGCTAAACATGGGCTGCCAATATGTCAGAATGCTCATTGTTAATGGGCCATGCAGACATTCACTCATTTTGTTACCGGTAGGTCACCAAATGTAAATATGTCCGCTATATCAATGTCTTTGCATGATATGGACGAAGAACGATTTGTCTTCTCCCTAGCTCAATCAACAACGTGAATGAATTATAGCGAAACAGGTGCACACAATAATATTCATATGAAGACGTTCCATTGCGTTTGACAGGCAACTTAAGTAAACTGGAATAAGATTCGATCGGCGGTCAGACACCGAAATTGAAAGTAACGTCTCTTAAACATTTCTCATTCCCCTAAGCCATATTTTTCACGCTGCAATGCATTCAAATGTGCTCAAAGTAATATGGCACTTTGAATTTGTTTGAGACATTCATAGGCTACAATCTGTTAGTGTAAAATTTATTTGATTGTATCTTTTGCGTACTAAAAGCCAGACCCTAATGCGATGAAGAAAGACTGAGCTTGTCGAAAATGACCTCACATATATGGATGCCTTAATTTACTGCTTTTCCAATCTCGGCAAATCGATGATGGTCGTTTGGGACCTTTCTTAGCTTGTAATCCAGTGGCGTAGTTAGGACTTCATTGTAAGGGAGGGGGGGGGGGCAAACAAACGCTCGCTCAAGTTAGTTAGATTGAGTTGTCCGCGCAGTTTCCAGCCGATTGGTTCAGGTCGAGCCGGCCACGGCTCTTTTCCAGTTCAAAAGCTCAAGTCGGCAACATCGTACAAGCAATGGAAACTTTTATGAAGTTTAGTAAGTGCTACATGTCAACACGTATACATATTCGCGTTCTTGATAAACAGTAGGGTCTACAGATCTGCTGATGAAAACTACTCAAAAGAATATAAGATTTTTGGATTGTGAGAAACGGATTGTATCTTTGCGGCTTTTTGGGCGTACAAAAGGTGGTCTTGAATCAATTGGGGGGAGGATCGCCTGTCATAATCCCTTTTTTTCTTCTGCCTTTCTCTCCTCCCCTCCCTCCCCATCCCGTTTTTTCTTACCTTCCCGTTTTTTTTCTTTTTTTTTTTTTTTTGTGTGTGTCCGGAAAAACTGTCCCTGCCCCCCGCTGGTTACGCCACTGAGTTATGGCTATTGAAAATAACTTCGTAATCTCGGAAAATGTCCGTCTTTAATGTTGACACAAGCCAGACACAAGTCCAAACTGCGACGCATTTACTAATATCAGAACTGTGTTCAGCAACTTGATCGTCTTACTGATTTGGTATCCGTCAAGATTCACGCTCTATTCATATTTTACAAACCAAATTAAAACAAAAGCACTAGAACTAGATCAAGTATGTTGACAAAAATCCAAAGATAACTTTTGCTATAAATTTGTTTTGATTTCATTAAGCTTATCGCAATATATCGAGTTGTTTGTAGTTAAGTTACTCGTCCTGCTTAGGCAATCTAAATTTGTGATGGTAACACAACATTGTAGAAGCTGTTTGGGTATCAGTTTGATTTTAACCGCTTCCACCCCCAAGCAGTAATTACTTAGTATGAAACCGCAATTTCCTTTTCCTTTCCTTACGTGTCGTAGTTTCTCAGGACAATTTGGCAATCTGCAAACTTAGTTCACTTTGGGTAGCCCTAAAGTGAAACCGAATCAAAGTTGAGGGGGGGGGGGGGGGGTTGGGGGCATCATTAGTGCAACCATGAAATTCGGGGAGGGGACATGGCAGCAGAATGTCTAATACAAAGACGCCAGGTTCCTGTTTTGTGGCCCCTATTTAAGGCCTCAAGTAACAAAGGGACATCACTAAACAAGGATTATTTCAAACTACGTAGGTCTACGGACTGTGCCATAATTTTTTTTCCACACAGCTCAAAAAAATATCTATAGAGCGCTACTTGTGGAACTTCTTACTCCTTACTCCCTAGAGACCAGCAACTCCCTGTTTTTATTGATTTTCTATTTTTATTTTTTGAAGTCCAGCAGCTGCTGAGCACGGGTCTACCGCCTTGACCGAATACTTTGTTTCCTGCAAGGGTGCATTTTGGGAGGCTGTCTTTTTAAGTTCAGCTCTCGATTTAAATGGCAAGATTACAGCTTCGTGTACCAATATTGGAGGGCGCTATAGCCTATACCTCTTTGTCGAACTACCATGAACCCTTTTGACACGAGGGGGTGGGATTTTCCCAGGGCGACTTTATGTCGAGCAGGTTGGAAATATCAACCTTCGGCAAAATGACCAACCAATTTCTTTTAAATGTTTAAAAGAAAAAATATTCCAAGCTTTGTTCTTCTTCAAGGTGGTCCCCACCCTGTCCTGGCGTACACTTGTGTGCGCGGTTCTTCATACACCATGAAAAAAGATAATCCCAGAGTAATTTAAAGGACCAACCCTCTCACCCCAAACTACAATTTTGGTAGGGGCTTAGCGAAATTCTCAATTGGCTCAGTTTTTTGATTGAAAGCTAATTCAAACAATGCAAAGTGACAAAGCTTGTATGACACGGCATGAACTTTACTGAGTTTTAATTATACACATTGAGCTTTTTATACTCATCCTGAAGCAATAAACTGAGATTGCGTGTGGATGAGGATGATTTTCAGGTACTTGTGGGAGGGGCTTACTGAATTAGAAGGTTAGGAGAATTGGTACTGTTTGGGGTGAAAGAATTAGGCCATTAAGTAACCATATCTACATTAACAACCTCCATTGCAAGAGCTATGTGTCATTGTGGTGGTATGACTGGCGTTACACCTTTGCCACAACTAGTCCCCTTTAATCATGTACTTGGGACGGACCGTTTCATAATCCTTTCTTGTTGTTTGGCTGCCTCGTTTTACCTGTTTAGAAAGGAACTACAAAAAGGCGGTCAATACCCTCGCCTCAGCCAAGTATACCATTCAACCGGCCTGGCCAATGACTTTGAGGACTAACCACATTTTTGAAGGTCAGCTTGCACCTGCGCTTACGATCTCAACACTTCCCTTCCCGCTTCCTCGCTTTTAATCGAAATGGTTTGTTCATCAAGGGATTAAACATGTGAAACAAATAGGTGTACACGTCACGAGGTATATTGCTTTGTTTCGTTTTGTTTTCTAGTTTACGGAAGCACAAACTTTTTTCTCCAAACATCTGCCAATGGAGCTTGTGATTGGGTATTTTATATCTAAATACGACGGACTTAGAGCGTTTGTTTCATGCTTGCAGCAGCATCTTAATTACTTGCCTTTATTTCTCATTTATTTTACATAATAAATGTAAAATACAGACATACATGAATAGTTTGTTCTCACGTCGTAACGTCAGAGGAGCTTTGCAGTGCAGTATTTCATCCCTGTCTGAGGGCATTCCCTGTATGTACGTTCATGCTTGCCCTCAAACATGGCGGTTGCTAACCCCGAGTTGTGATGTCACTGAGAACTGTCTATAGCTGTTGTATGTAGAACAGAAAGCTTTTACTTGCTCCCACCATGAAGAATAATTCAAACCCGTAGTTTGGTTATCCTCGCAATATCAGTGTCTTAAACAGGTTTACTAAAGGAAGAGACTGGTAGCGACTATCGAACTTCACCGATAAAAACTAACTGGAAGCTAATTTCCCCTTGGTCTATTGTCTTTGTTTCACATTCTCATTATCATGATAAGCCATCTTTGATTCTCCTTTTCCCGAAATAACCCCATTTACTACTTACTGTGAAATATTTGCCAATACTAAATATAGAAACCTTGTTTACTCTATACTTAGATGTCCAAATTTGGTCCATCAGTTCAGCTTATACCGACCTAAGATCACCAGAACAAAACCTTCCTTTGCCATCTCGTGTCTGTATAAATGAAAAAATATAGCAATTGATAATGAGCGAAATGATTCCTTTCAAAACGTCACAAAAGTTGCATACACCATTCATATTTGTTAATGTAATTGTAAATCTGTTCTTTTTCTTCTCGATAAAACGGACAAGCCAACGAGTTTCTATATGCTTTGATCAGTTCATAACGAATTGCATACTTATCAGAGCAAAAGTATAGCTTTGTTTTTCACCTCAAGTTGCACGTGGCTATGGCCGAGTGGATTAAGGGGGTGACATTTCAAGCGATGAAGCTTAGCAACCGGAAGTTCGATTCCTGGCCGGGTCAAAGTAAGGTGAGTTTTTCACCCAAGAGCAATCTACGGTTTTCCCATCTAAACTGGCCTCTCAAAACAAAAATACCAAATTTTATCCAAATTGTTGAATTGGTTGCCACCCGAATTGATTCCGAGAATCACGCACAACTGTACACAACACACAACTGTAATTCATTTTCCCGCGCGGGATGCTGGGCTCTACCATTAGACCACGGTGTTTTGGCAACTCACTGACTAGAACAAACACGCGATTCCTTTAGCCATTAAATGAAAATTGTGTAAGGTTTAAGTAAATCTGTACTATACTCGGCAGATAAGGCTCATCAGGGGTGAGACCTTCGGCTCCTTTTAATTGACGAATGCATTGCGCATAACTCTAGTATCAAATTTCTAGTTTGTCTGAATTCATACTTAAATTTTTGTAAACTTTCGTAAATTTTCGAAAATTTTTGAAAATTCAGATTACACAGTCTAAAGAATGATGTCCTAGTCAAATTTGAATAGAATATTATCCATAGGGGCACGTACCGGAATCTTGCCCAAAATTTGACTGGATTCGACTCATTAATAAAAGGGATAGTTCCAATTTTATATCATTTCTAATCAATTTTGAAACAATTAATTTCAAATATTTGACAAGTCTCCGGTTCGTGCCCCAATTCACTAGATATTTTTTGTGGAATATTAGAAGAAACGGCGGACGAGGGCGGCGGTTGTGGTGGTGGTAGGGGTGGGTTTTTTTGTCCAATTTCATCCTCAAAAAGAGTTTTTGCCTTTCTGCCTTGTCAATGATCACGTGATATAAGTGTACTTTGCAGCTGCACTGAAGATGATCATCTCCCCAGATAAACATCATCTGTTTCTTAATTTATGTGTATACTTCCTGTCTTTGTAAGACTGCAAACTAAGAACCCATTGATGTATCAAAGAACGGATATTTGTTTTCTCTCATATCTCGCAGAGACTTGGCACGGTCTGACACTATAGGAAGATATAGAATCTTCGATTGTTACTAAAATATTGTGCAGAAACGTAATTCATTGTTTAATCGGCAACAGTAATGTGTATCTTTTTATCTGTTTGTGCCCGTGTGGTGCTTTTCGCAGATCATAGCCTTAACTATTGTCTATGTGTTGCCGTCATTTTGTTGTGTTCGGGTGACCTAACAGTCATATTTACGATATATCTGTAGCTTAGATAACTTCATGAAGGGAGAAAATGACTCTCAAGGTCAAGGGCATGATAATGTTTCTAGGTGGGAGAAACAAATGTGTAAAGATGTATTAAGTCAAACACAGTCTTACTAATTTCTACGGGAGAAAATTCTTAGGAGTTCTGGCCTCCTTAGCCAAGAGTCTGATTCGCGAACAATGTCACGAACATTCAGGTTAGTTGTGGACAGTTACTCTAAAAAGAAACGCATGGTATAATATCACTGAACCATAAATTTATGGTACCCGTCTTAATGACTTAAGTTCGCCCTAATAATATATTAGAGGTCAATGAACATGCGCAATATATATGTTATAGTTACGCGCTTCTGACAGTGCCTTTGGTAATTAATGTTTGTGGTACAATGGGCGCGTTGTCTTCAAATTCGAGAGATATTCAGTGCAGTTACAATGGAGGAAATGTTTTGACGGGAATCCTGTGGAATATGTTACCATGACAACAGTTAGTTGATGCAACAATGGTGCATGATTTTGCTCTCAAAAAGAACAGACTTTTCAATAAACTCCCAACTTTCTGACGTTTCCCACAAACCAAATTTTTCAACCCCCCTCCCCTGGAAAAAACAAAAATCTTGTGGAGCCGTAACTTTTAATAATTCATGGTGATCAAACGACTTAAAGTAGGTAAATAACCCCTTCGGTTTAAGAACTTCTATCCAAAAGAAAGCCATTTGGAAGTAATAAATCTGATAAAACAAATTTGTGAATGGTATAAGCTTTTATATTAATAATGTCTAGCGCACATATATAGTACAAACACCTGGAGAAATTATAGTGTCTGCGAGGACGAAATGTTGCGTATTGCTGCCACGTTAAGTTGTAAAACAAATAACTGCACCAGATGTTAAATTAAAGTCAATCAAAACACTATTAACAGTTGAATCAACTTTTCAAACTTTGTATTACATTTGCCCTTTTTCTTTTGAACTTTTTTTTACTCATACTCTCTCACGTAAGAACACACTGACAACACATACTATTATGGTTTCCTGCCTCTTTGATCGTAATGTAAACATTTCCGCAGATATCCGTGGTTCGGGTATATGACCAGTCCAGGAGCTACATGTTTAACGTTATGGTAGATTTGGGCGAGCATTGGTACTTTCAATATCGTGTCCCGGACTTACGTGACAAAACCAACGATGTAAGGAGACAGTGGTCATGACACGAAATTATTTCCAAACGGACCTTGGAATATCCAGATCACACCTATTGGCCGATCAGCTTCTTGGAAATAGGCCACACCCCTAATTTCCCATAACAGCTTTTCGATCGATTTCGTTTTCTTTTCAATTCTGATAAGGGAGTTAAAAGAACGGGTGGAATATTCCCCACTAACGTACTTTAACCTAAAATACAACCCTATCAATGATTTCGAAACAAATACAAAAATTCTGAAGCAGCGATTTGACAATTGGAGCCATGTTATAAAATATTAGCGTCCAGGCCATAAGCGTACCCCCTACTTCTATTGCGGGGATGACTTTTTCTTAAGTCCTAGTTCTCCCGAATCTCTGGCAAAAATCCGTTCAACTAAACCAAACGTTTACTCCCGAAGTTCTGCTACCAAAAGAAGCTACGTCCTAAAGGGGAAAGTGAACTGAACAATCTCTCAGCCTTTAAACCCTTTTACGTCATAGGGCTGTTATTCATTGCTCCACTTCTGTTGTACGGGTATTCTCTTTCAAAGCTTTTAAAAGTTCTCAGAGAAAACTCTCCGGTCTGCCACCATATTTCTAGGCAATAAATGCATATTCGATCATACTGTTTATAAATATAACTGAATGAACGGAATTAAAGTAAGATGGAACTGATTAAAATTGATATGACGCTATGGACCCTGGACCCTCTTTCCGTCCTGACTTTTAGTTAGAAACTTGGGCCGTAAGATCTCATTCAACTGACTTGCTGACCAACCAACCGACCGACCGACCGATTGACTGACTTACTATCTTTCTCTCAATTTTCGTGATAAACACAATTTTTTTTAGACGAAAAATGTTTTCTCCAAAGGGATAGAAAAAAGAAGAAATGAGGTTGGGGGCTTGTATAGCCACTCACAGCTTTTAAATCATACTCAGTACGCCTTGCGGATAGGGCCGATTTGGTGATTCCCCTAACCTTTTCTCCCCTTGTATTACATGCTTCTTTGGCGAAATTTGTATTCAACACAAATTCTTGACTGACGATTTGTCGCGAATTGAAAAAGTAAAACAATTCTAGCCTTTTTGAACATACAATGCAACAAGAATTCGTTTGCATTTGCGATAATCTATAGGACTGTTTGATATACAGTATGACCAATGCTAATACTGTAACATCTGTTTACATAGCAACCAACCCCAGGTAAGTACAGATGTATACAAGTTCCGGTTTGGTGCAACACTTAAAATTACAGCGGACCTAGCCGAACAGCAGTTGAAACATTGTGATGTAACAGTGTCGCTGTGATTTCAAATTGTGTCCATTCGAACCTCAATCGATTTTCCTTGTTTCGTTTTTTTAATGGGGGTCTTCGGTCAATCTTCCCTAGGTGCTCTGCACAATGTTGCCGCTCCGCCATAGAAGCTCCTGCACGCATCGACTGTCTATGTAATTTGATAGTTGTATCCAGAATTTCCCCTTGCCTCACTTTCAACGACTTAATCCATACTGTTCATGCTTACTTATTATCATTAACTGTTGTGGTACACTCCAGTCAGAATGACCATGCGCTATCCCGCGACCAACTCAGCGAGGAAAAATTTAAATGAACTCGGTGAATTAACCTAGCCAGCTCCCTGACCTAACCTACTTTATATAACAATGTGTTTACTTTCGAAACGTTTTTATTCTTAGTCTTTTTCAATCAAAGTCTTGTTACGGATGAAAGATTCAGGTTAAGGAACTCTGGAGCTAGTGTGCATAAAATAGGATAATGCATTCTTGGGGCGGGGGCTAATGCTACTGCTGGATCCCCTCAGGTAAGCGCCCTCGCATACTTTAGCAGCTGCAGCAACTACGATGTGCACTATCTAGTGTTGATGTATGCACGATTCACCTTTGTTAATTTGGTTAGTTAGGTGAGATTTGAAGGCATTTTCTGGCCGATTTTCGACTCTGTCTTGTGAGAAAAACAAAAATATTCCACACCATGTCCTTCAACCCTACCAAAATACCATCTTCTTAACTCAAGGATCTCACTTTAAAGATTGGTTTTTTTTTTTTGCTAAAAATACCTCTGCTTTTCAACAAAGCCACAAAAAACATCTAATGGGGGCACATTGCTTCAAATTTGTTTTGTTTTTCTTTATAATTGAACATCCTGTTTTTCTTTGAAATTTGATACTTTTGGAATGTTTGAATATCTTTTCCTGTAGATTTAGCATTACCCTTAACCATACATAGAGTGCAACCAACAATATTGCTTAATATTGCCTGCAGAGGCATCATAATTATAAATAAATTGAACGCAATGTAAAATTAATGTGCCACGACGACATCACACGTTTCCCATGATGCATCAAACTGGAAAAAGGCCGTGGCCGGCTGGACTTGAACTAATTGGTTGGAAACTGGGCACTAAAACTCCATCTAACCTAACCAACATCCGTATCATATTAAACTATATGCCATCCATGACCATACCATAAAAACATGAGAAAATAATGCCATATGCACAATTATGAACCTTGTCAGAAATTTTGCGCTTTCATCGTTCAAGGCTGCGATTTCCCCGGAAGAAAAGTACCCGGTCTTAGATAGGCAACATCAATTTCAGATCGCTGTTATTCAAAGTCATTCACCATGACTGTATACACTTTCACTGATAACGCTTTTGAGAGTGTCAGTGGAACCAGTCGTATTTGATCGTATTTGACCGTAGATTCTTGTGATATGTTGCTTTAAGTAACACAGAATTCCCGACGCGGAACAATACATTGCGAAGATTCGCCAGACGAGCACGTTGGGCATGCCAAAACTGCTCTAGATAAAGCTGAGATAGTTTGCCAAATTTATTCGCGGGAAGTATTTACATCCGTCATATTCGCTTCTGTTTCTGTGCCAGTTTGTAATATTTCTGTAGTTACAAACTTTCTTTCCCCCAAGATTTCACATCGCTTTTAAGAACTTCATAAAGAGACTCCACCGGGACACTGTATAGGTACTATTTTTATTTTCTTATGAAAATTTTCGTCATTTCCAATTTGATCCTGTGATGAAAGGTACTTCGTTTAATCATTTGGAGCTTTGTTTGTTAATCCATGGTATTGGAGTGCACTTTTATCTATGTCTGGATAAAAATCGTCGAATGGTGGATGTGTTACATAAAGTAAGATCCCGGGCTGTGAGTATGAATTTAATTGTAAGCGGAAATTATGGTAAAATAGTACTTTTCCAATAATTGCGTGTACAAGGTTAACAGACTTATATTTATCATACTTTAGACTCCCTACTCTGCAGGGATTAAAAACAAGAGATCAATGAAATTGTGAGAGTTAAATACTAAACGTGAGCCTTTATGTAATCAAAGATACATATCATGCCGTGGCGTTGCTTCTTGAGAAAGCAGCAGAGACACCCCAATAGATCAAAGGCAGTGTGGGGTGTAACTGGCACCTGAGTTTGTCACACGCTCTGTGCCCCCAAATAAGTTATGCCTTCATTGTGTTCACACTGCATGAAAAGCAATTAACAAATGCTTAAATGTCCTGTTAGCTTAGCCCAAATGTTACGTAACTTTTCGTGTATTTTAATATATCTGTTACTGTCAATCGCTTAATCAGATGTGAAATATGACTACATCAAGTGTGCTTGTAGTGAGCTTCATTTCCTCCCTGAAGCGATAAGAGGTAATAAGGCAGAGGAGGAAGATGTAAAAAGAAGTAAGAAGGATCGTTTCATCCTTGAAGCAGCGAGTTGTTATTAGAACTCCCTGGTTGAATTTATTTCTATTTTGCAACTTGAATAACGATTGATGACCGTTATTGATAAAGAAGGGTTGCCAAAGGAGTTTCCCGCATTAGCTCAACAATTTGTAACAAATTATTGCCACTTAATTAAAAAAATAACCTTTTATGAATTGGATATCGGGGTGTGCTTATTAGAAATATTTTTCAAATAGAAAGGTAGCTGTCCTCCGAGTCTCCTTTCTCCCAAGAGCAAATTCATGTTGCAAAGTTGTTTTTTTTTCTGTCGTTAATGTTTGCTTTAAATAAACTCGATGAAACGCATTAAATTGAACAAAACACGCACACACACACGCAAGCACAAACAAACAAATAAAAACGAACCAAAATACATGATTTCAAATAAGATAACATGAATTAAATACAATTTAATGTTGGACATTTGTCAGTTTTTCAGAAAGTAGTACCTGTAATTAATTAAATACTTTGAATTCTTTGCTGTTATTACTTAAATACTTTCTATGCTAATGCCTATTTTCATGTCTTGATACTGTTTTTCGCTTTGAACCAATAGACAGATTGCAAAGATAATTTGCGTGTTTTTGTTCCTTTAGTTATTTCAACGTATATGATAGTAATTTAGAAACAAAGTAAAATATTCTTTATTTTGTAAGTAATTGCTGTAATCCTACAGAACCAAGAAAAAAGAGATATGTAAATATTACAGAAAAAGTAAGGAAAACTCAAAGTTGCCAGTATTCTTCGGTAATCTCTTTGTATTTATATATATATATAACATATATATATAAGGTCGAAATGCTGCGGAGCACTGTTGAAATGTGTAGGTCGAAAAGAGGTAGTAAAAAGTGCTTAAAAGTTTGCGGAAAACTACCCTTCATCAGGTGGCAAAAACCAAACTGAACAACCAACAGTAACAATTGGACACGACAAACATCAAATCCGAAGCGATCGCTGTAAAAACAGAACCGAACGAAAGTGACTGTCAGAAAACATGAGTGCGAAGGATGAAACACAAATCAAAAAAAAGAAAAAAAGAAAAAGAGCGTCCTGGATGAAAAAGTGCACGTACAAATCGAACATGGTCGGAAAAAGGGGGAAAAAAGTAGACAAAAACTAGGTCCGGAAAAAATAATAATTAGGACTACACAGTAAAATATATATATATATATATATATTTATATATATATATATATATATATATATATATATATATATATATATATATATACAGACATTTTTACAACGTAGAGAGAACTATGTTTGGTATAATAATCCAACACTCATAAAATCTGATTCATCTGATGTTCAAGGTGTCAATAAGTAGGCCTATAAATACATTTATCCGTGTACGACCTCACCCGTCTCCGTTCCTATGTTAGGGGAGAAGTTGGTTAAGGAAACTCATGCATGTGTCCGCGTTCGACCTCACCCGTCTTCAGCCCTAGGTATGTTGTGGGAGGAGTCCAGTAAGGAAACTGAAAAGAATAGTCCAGGAACAAAAGTTATGTTTGAATATACGCGTGAGGCAAAGTCTACGCATTTCTTGAAACTTTTTTGCTCAGTACCTATGTTCGGTTCTCGAGACAATAATGAGAGTTGACACCCTTTCTGCAAAAAGTGAAGCAAGCAGGTGTGAGATGTCATGATTTTTCATTGGCCACCAAAGTTCTTTTTGTTTCATTCTATTGAAGTTGACCCTGCATGAATTGATTAGTTATGCTCTCATCCCCAATAAGTCATACAGAGTTTTCAAAAATTCTCAGTATGCATTTATGACATCAATATATCAGAATATTGTTGTACAAAATTTTATGGTAAATTTTAGAGAAAACCAAACTGAATCTTATTCATCTTAATCCCATCTTTATAGTTTGCTCCGTTGTTAAGATATATTAAATTGACAACAAACTTGGACAATTTGAATTCATTTTTCTTTTCATCTAAAGTACTATTTTTGAAATTAAGGCTTGGGGTACACTTTAATTTAACAGAAATTCTGACTTTCATAGTGAATAAGCATATCTTGTACACAAAATCATGTACTGCAAAGCTGCGAGCCTCATCAAATTCACTACGGTAGTACGCTAGGTCAAGTACTACCACAATTCTTTCCTGCAATTTCCATTTACCAAAGAGTTCCTTTTAAATGGCGGAATGCTTTTTTCAGTATTCAATCGGTGTCCATCTTCCATCACGTGGTACATTAAACGTTTCACAATTATGTGAACGATGTACGTATCCTTGCATTCTTTGGCATATTTAGATAGTATGACGTAACGACGTATACACTACCTGCTATGAGGTAGTTCTAATGCGCCAGTTAGCATATTCACACTGAGTGAAATCCTATTAGGCTAACCTATCCTTTTACTTCAAGGCTGAAAAACTTTTGTAAATTCCTTCACCTGCGTTTCCTTCTTATTGTGCTAGAATGAAACAGATTTCAAAAAGTTTGACGTTTTGTCAAACTAAATCGATTTGTGCAAATTATTTTTCTGGAAATGCTATTTGGAGATTCAAATTACTCGTGTCTGATGGGCAAATGTGAAAAGGAAAAGAAGGTATGAGAGCTCCTATGAGATCTTTCATTTCGTTCCCGGGCTAACGCCTTTAGTAATGTCGCATCTGAATGTCAGCTCATAAGGACTTTATTTTGTTTCGAATGCGGTGGAATAAATTCCACGAACATCTAGTAGTTCCACATGTAATATCCGCAGGCTGGTGATCTGAAAATTTTCAAGTGATTGTCAGATTATATTATTTTAGACTTGACATTGAAAGTCCCACAAGGTTGTAGAATTTTTTTTCTGGCAACAGAGAAATTTTACTTACGTAGATTGGACACAGAGGCAATTTTAAGGCCACTAATTATACATTGGTAGACTGGGTATTTCAAGAGTAAAAACACTAAAGGTTGAACCAAGTGGGTAATATGAAACTCTTCTTAGACAAAAATATAACTTTAATAATGGTTATTAGGCAGGTCCAAATGGGGAAGCTTGTAGTGTGTCCCTTGGAATTTTTATTTGAGAAAACAGCTGTAGTGCACAGTTTTAAAATACCGGTACATCACCTATGAAATAACAATAAGCCTTAATAAGGTGTGTTGATGTTTTTACTCAATGTCTGAGAGGGTGTGTAATTCGTGTTTTCCTGTTTCAAGACTGAAAAAGGAATTACTTTAGTTCTCAACCCAATCTCAACCACAACGAAAGTAATATAGTTAACTGTACCAGACTCACGGTAAACAGGCTTCCATCGAATATTTGGTTTGTCATCTAGACATCAATTCTCGTACACAGTTTAAAACAAATCAAAACTGAGCAAATACAGATTTGCATGTAATGAAATTTCTTGTAGGCAAATGATGCAAAAACTAAAAGAGCTTTCGTGATAATAGTAAACAAGCCGAGTCAGTCTAAACAACTCGGTCCGACGTAGTACGTCCATGTTTGGAACGATAACTGTCTTGCGATTCAACACCGTGCCATGTGTGACGTGACACTCTTTCTCGAAACATCGACACAAATAACCTTGGCCCAGATTAATAGTTGTGTAACTCTTTTGAACCCAACAAGGTCGCGATTGTCTGACTCTCGACTCGGAAATGCTAATGGTGAGTGTATGCTCAAATGTACATAGACCTGTATTAAACTTGCATACCAAATGCGCTTTGAATAAATGTTATTTTGTTTTTCACTTTGCCGAAAACGACTCACTTCAATCAGTTTTATGCGATATTACGTCATAAGACTGAAATGAAGCGCAATTAACGCACATAATACTTAACAGATCATGTGGGTATCACTAATTCTATTAGATATCGTCCTTTCCTACCTGAGTAGCAGCTCATTGTTTTCTCGGACAGCGAAACCAAGGATACGATTGATTAGGTCAAAAAGTGGTCGGTCTCTGGCTGTGTGCTCATACAGGCCTCATTTTGGTCGAAATTTACTTTGCATTGACTACGCATTTGTACGAGAACAAAACCAATGTGTAAGTGTGCACTCTTGAAAAATTTCGTCGAACAGACGAACGAATGGGTCAACTATACACCGAACTCAGACTTTTCACACTAATGTGGTCAAATTTTAACAATAAGAGGACAGATATGCCCATAGTTTAGATACATTACTTGAACCACCCTTGGTTGGTGCATTGTTGCCCCAATTATCCGTCAATTTAACTCAAGTGTTTTAAAAGTGTGTTTGGCACTGTCATATTCACGTGTATCATTCCAGTTATGAGTACGAATGTCGTCTGGACTGCCTTTTTGAGACACGCGGGCTTTGGCCAGACGCTTTGTTTATCATTCGGGTGAAAAGTAAGATAGTCAAGCCGATTTTGTATTTTTCCCAGAATCATTAATCCCTCAGCCCCCAAAACCAAAAAAAAAATTATGAAAAAAATGTTGCGATAGAACGAGTCAAAAGGGAATTTAAGATTGGACATTCTTCCCATATGAGTACGAGGCGGGTGCAGGGGGGGGGGGCACTCACCCTCCCAATTCTGGCAAAAATAGTTGATCCATTCCGGCAAACTATTTTGAATTTCGAATGGACCAACTTTTTTGCCAGAATTAGGAGGGCGAGTGCCCCTTGCACCCCGCCTCGTTCCTATGGGAAGAATGTCCAACCTTGAATTCCCTTTTGAGTCGTTCTATCGCAACATTTTTGCCATTATTTTTTTAACACGAGTTTAACATGATAAATGGTGCTTTTTATGGCAACAATTGCTCTTGCCCCCCCCCCCCCAAGTACACCCGTACCAGCTTTCCAGAATAAGATAGTAGGTGACGATACTAATAATCCATTTTCTCAGTCTGAAAGCTCACCCAACCATGTAATACATGTCCACACAAAATGTCTTCAAAAACTGATAGAGTCTTTGGTATGACTCGACCTGGGAATAGAACCCGGGCCTTCCGAGTGAGAGGCGGATGCTCTTACCGTTAAACCAAAAACGCGGTCGGCGACAGAAAGTTGAAATGGGAAGTAAAGCTAAGGAGTAACATTACATACTTTATTGTTGATTGAAAAGTGGTAAGCACGAGTTTTCTGCACATAAAAAGTGCTGAGCAGAGACGAACATTGACGAAACTAGTTAGATCAGTAGAATTTAAGAACAAGTATTCTCGAATCGTGACGAGAGAGAAATTGGTAGCTTACTCAGCAGAAAGTACACCAAACTGAAAGTTACTAGCATCCAACGTGATTAATATATATATATATATATATATATATATATATATATATATATATATATATATATATATATATATATATATATATATATATATATATATATATATATATATATATATATATATATATATATATATATATATATATATATATATATAACGCTAATTCCCACCTTAGGGGGGAATTGTTATATCTGCGCGTACATAGGGCGAAAAAATAACAATAAAATACATAAGGAAAAGACTTCGCCCTAACGTCTAAAAATATAAACAACGTTATTTCAATGGCCAGCCATCCGTTCGTGTTAACAGCTAGGTGTCCGTAAATTTGACAACTTTGAAGTAATTGCATTTACTTTGTAAATCGTGGAGGGCGTCCTTGTCCGTTTACGTATTCCTATAGAAAAAGTGTGTAGAAACGTTAAGGAGAAACTTATATTTCGCCCCAAAAATTTTTCCCCTTAAGGTCGACTTTTCAACAACAACTTTCCCCTAAGTGCCGAATTAGTGAAATATATATATATATATATATATATATATATATATATATATATATATATATATATATATATATATATATATATATGACAAAAAAAAAAGTCGAATTACTGTGTCAATTCGAAATTATGTTTCTTTTATTTGCGGGCAAAATTTTATGACTGTGGTGACTTCATAATGTTTTGTAATTTTGGTAACAAAAACTGCGCTTCTTTTCTTATGACAATTTCAAGTATGCTCTTCCAGGTAGAAAATCTTGAACAAACCTGCAGACTTCATTCTTGTGTAGTAGAACGTTTGAAGCACGGGCATGCAAATGAGCAGATACATTTAAACTCTCCTGTTAGTATCAGTCCTACATATGTCAAGGAACTTGGTATCACCTGTTCAGATGCAATTCATAGGTTACTACAGCAACCTTACCTTTAAAGTCTGTGGTCTCAAAACCTGATATTCGTTTACTCTCAAACTGAGCGGTTTACGCCCCTGAAAGCCAATTTATCAAGTTTTGTCTTATGCAAGTTGAAACCGGAAGTTCGTCACTATTCAGTTGCTTGCAGGGAAATATTTTGCTTTTAGAATACTACCGTCAGGAAGAAAATAATAATTACAAACAAAGTGGTTTTTAAAAGCATACATAGTTTACAGCTTCGATGATATTAAACATGCTCGATAATTCTAGAAGATCCCCAACCGTCTTCGTTTCACTAGAGACGTAGTTATGACAGCCTAGACACTAAACATTGCCTGTTGCAAATTAAAATCGATCCTTTTACGATTTCATTAACTTCTTATCGAGATTGCTTTAATCTGCCGCAAACAATTTTTTCCATGTTTAAGAGTGATACCGCGGTAAAATGAAAACAAGAAAGTTTTCAAACGTTAAAATATTGTTTGAGAAAATAGTAGATTTTCTTATACTTAGATGTTGTCAAGTATTTTTCTGAATTGAAGTGGGATTACAATGTCGTAACTAGTCCCATGTGTATAGGTGTAAACGTGCCATACGTCGTTAGAATCACACTTAAAATACGTTGGTAAAATTTATCCGGGATCGCGGTAATTAATGTTTCATACACTACCAGATAACAGTGACCATGGAATTGTGGTTGCGCCCCCCACAACAAAAATTCTATGGGGATCACTGCTTATCATGATATAAATGTTTAAAATCATCATAGGCGGATCATGTTATTCAGGAAATGTATGATGGAGTTCTTGGTTAAGACAACTCCTGACAATTTCAATCATGCAGAATATTATAGAAAATTGATGAATGCACTCCTCCAGAAATTTACCAGGATGTTTTCAGAGTGCACAAGTACAAAATTTTGCATTAATCATCGCAGGTAACTTTCAAAATCTGTGAGTACGAGTAAGAGAACAAATCCATTCTTAAGGTTACAACCACAAGTAATTTTGCCAATTTTGAGTAAGAGCTTTTACTCACATGTATGGTATCATTGCTACAAGCACAGTGTTAATGATAACATTGTTTCAATGGTAGGATGAACCCATGCCCATGAGGTATTCCTCTGGACTCTTCGTAAGTAGGCCTACTCATGAAAATTAATGATTCTCTAACTCCAAGTATGAAGTATAACGTAGAAACTAAAGGACATAAATTTTTCAATTCGTCATACATTGGCTAATACTATGTATTAATCTGTCATTCAGGTAGACGCTTATCACTAGACGAACTCCACACTGTTTGGTAAAGACTCTTAACGAGTTGCATGAAATTTCACGGCTCAGTTTCTAACCAACTGTTTAAAGGGCCAAACCTCTCACTCCAAACTTCAATTTTGGTTCGGTGGTACCGAAATTCTCAATTAGCTCAGCTCCTTGATTGACAGCGAATTCAAACAATGCAGAATACCAAAGCTTATATTACACAGCATGAAAGGTACTGAGAGTGTTTTGATTATATAAATTGATTTTTTCTTTACTCACTTTGAAGCAATAAACTGAGATTGTATCTGGATGAGCATGAATTTCAGACAATTGTGGGTGGGGCTTAAGTAAGAAGATTAGGAAAATTGGTACTGTTTGTGGCGAGAGAACTGGACCTTCAAGTCGGGCAAGTCGGTCTTTTTCCAGTTTCACTGGCTTGTTTTTTCTATCCAGTTGGTTATGCTGAGCACCATTGGCGATACATTCCATGTTTACACTCTTTGGTGCTGTGACCCGGCCAGTAGTCGAACTCATGACCTTCAGGATGCAAGTCAGATGCTCTAACCACTTGAGCATGTTTTCAACGGGGATCACACAAACTGCCGATAACGGTGCATGCATATATGTGTATAGATACGTATCCGACGTTCTTCTGTAAAGTGAATTAAACACACCAGACTGATACTATCGAGTATGATTTACGCTCTTAGTCACTGAAGCACGGAATCACTGACCGAGCGGTTAATTGGCCCCACGTGCTCAAGGGAATACCTTAATAGTACACTCAGACGTCACCGCGTTTTATTTCAACTCATCGTTAACAATCCAAGTTTAACGAACCCTTAGCAACACTTTACTCGTCCAACATATTATACAGAGGCAGGCATGATATGATGACTAACGTTGGTATCCCAGTTAGTTTTATTATATAAACAATAATATTAATCTAAGAAAGTTTTCTCACAGCTTTCATTATACGTTCACTAGAGACTAAACTATTCCAACCACGACCAAAAGACCCAGTTAGGTTCTTGACCGTTCGATGGGGTTAGTGGTCATCTTTTTCTGAGAGGTTGACCTAGAAATTGTAATCCCTGGATATGTGTATTGCTGTCATGCAGGTGCATCTTGGGGAAAAAGGGTTGATTAACCGTTGATTCTTTGCAGCAGACCAATAAACTTTGGGTTAAATACTACATACTCATAACGAATAAAGAGAAGCAATCCAATACTGATGGCAGATTAAGTGTGAATCCCAAAGATTTTGAGGAAAGGACTAGTTTCCTGTTTATATTCTTGCAGTGGATATACCACCTACTAAAGGTTTACAACGCATAACGCCATTAATTTGATTTCCTTAAAAGGTAAAGAATTTTCCGTCTGGCATGTATCGGTCCTGTAGTTAAACGATGTTTCGTTCCATCGTGCAACGATTATAGAGCGTGAATTATTTCCCTTCTAAGGATTGCATTCTTTACCTTATTATAATTTGGATCTCAATAAATTATAAAGCTGGAAAAAATTTTAAAAGAAGGTACAAAAATACTTCCTGTCCAATGATTATTCTTTACACAGTAAAATGGCTGTTAAGAAGACCTCCCTCAGAAATTATGGAAAAGAGGGAATAGGGTCTTTTGAACTGTTGTCATACTACAAACTGAAAAGGTACAAAAGTTAAGTTGAGAGTAAATTGCAGAAATGGACTCTTCTAACAACAAAACTGGAATAAAAATATTGATCTTTGAAAAACAGGAGCAGACAATCCACATTTTGAGAAAATATAGTGCCTGGAATGTAGAATGAAAACGGAATAACAGTCTTCAGGGTCTTGCTGCACGGTTTTAAGTGAGTGCTAGTTGGCAAAGTTCTCTTTGTGCTAATTCATCGTAGCCTATTTTTCTAACAGTTTGCTACAGCAGTCGCCCTTCTTTTGAACTTTTCTGAGAATGTACTGTAATTTCCATGAAAATAATGACAATGAAGATCAAGGTAAAAATTTTGAAATTAAATTTGGCTTGGTCGGAGATCTCTTTTCCATTTCGATTATTCTGAATATTTATCTAGACGCCAGGAGAGTTGTCACTTATCGCTAGCTTCAAACTGTTTATCGTCAAATTTTGCTTAAAGGGGAAATTTAAGCAAAAAAAAAAAATAATAATAATAATAATAATAATAAACTTCATATGTCAAAGAAGAACCAAATCTTCGCAGTGTGTTGAAAGTTACATTCACATTGGACATAAATCACGTGATAGAAGACGCAGTCCCTAGAATTTTGTTCCACAGTGCGAGTGGAGCGCAACAGAGGTTATATCACTTTCTCATATTGACAAAAGGTGCTTTGTTTCTCTTTGTTTTTCAGACTGTTGTGATGACCTTGAAATTAATAGGAAAAGGACTTCCCTGTTGGGGATGTAAAGTTTTTAAAGTTCTCATGCCATTTATGTAATCACATTGTGATAATACGAGATTGTCGAGGAAAAAAATTGGTTGTAAAAGTGTAAAGAAAAACGAAAGACTTTCCACTAATGTAAGGATATGATGTCTTATGTGCTTGATTCAAGTTCACTTATGGTTGAAAATGCGACAGTTTTACCTGCTCATATCTTTAAAACCACACTTCGGATTTCAATGAAAGTTTTACCGAAATTCTAAGATTAAGTACCCCTTCAATATACTAAATGTTGATTTGAAATTAAACCCTTCTTTTAAATTTGATACCGTGACAAAAACAGAAGTCTACCTAAATCTAAGCATATATTTTATTTGATCTCAGTGATATATTTTGTAGAATCTGTCACCTTGAACTGTGGATCTCTGTCAGGAAATACAGTGCGAACATCATTCATAATGTTCTTTGAGTTGAGTGAAGTAAAGTATCGTAGTGCTTTACCATTAAACAGGATAGGTTTGATATCCTCAGTTGGCCTATTTTGGGTGTAATAAGACAAAACCGAAATGTTTGATCATTTTCTGCCTGTCACGAAGTTAGAGCATCAGCCTTGTAGTCGGAAGGTTGGGAGTTCGAGTCCTGGCCGGGTCGGGTCAAACCGAAGACTTGAAAAACAGAACCTACTGGTATTGCACCTAATGCTCGGTATAGGCAATGTAGTCGGGAAAACATGCCAGTGAGCCAATTGGTTGAAAACAGGGCCGTAAAACTCCAACCAACCCAACCTAAACCTGATATTTTCAGTGGGCATACATGTCAGCTTAATAAAGGCTAAACTTAGGGTTTTAGTCCTGCAACAGCGCAAACATCCCCTCCAGCACTTAGCGGAAATTGATTTAAAACTTGAAAAATTTCAGGTGTGGGATAAGATGTATGGTTTATCTATCCGGTGGAGTGGGGGTTAAAGTGTACCCAATTTAAAAATTTTCAAAAATATATATTAAAGAGCACGAAAAGTGAATTCAAATAGTACAACTCCCATCTTCATAGAATATTCCTAAACTGAGATATTAAATGCTGAAATTTATTCACTCAACTTAAAACGGTACCTTTTACACAGGTGTAATATCACTCTTACTCTTAAAGGGTGATATAATTAATTAAACCCTCTCTGTACAAAATGCATATGCAAGCAAACAGGAAGTCATAACAACGTTTTCATTTTTAAAGGGAACAAACATGTAATATTGGTAGTACAACAAAAGTCACAAATTTTTGCACAATAGACTAATTTGTTTGAAGTGAATAAATTTCAGCATTTAATATCTCAGCTTAGGAATATTCTATGAAGATGGGAGTTAAACTATTTGAATTCACTTTTCGTGCTCTTTAATATATATTTTTGAAAATTTTTAAATTGAGTACACTTTAACCCCCACTCCACCGGATAGATAAACCATACATGGGGTATGACAATGTGAGTTGGATGAATGAGATGCAATGTGCAACCTCTGCAATACCGTTTTAAATTTCTAGACTTGAGGTACGCTTTAACACTACATTTGTTTTAAAGAACTGTATCGCCTACTTTATGTTCCGTTCATGTCGGATTCCCGTAAAAATGAACCTGCTCATTGTCGACGCCCAGTTCTTACCATGATATCATTCATGTTATTCAGTCTCAAGACTCCTAGTCCTTGCCATTCCTCCTTTTTTAACCCTATAGACTTATTTCCCCTTATAATTCAGTTATGACACAATGTCACTAGATAGGGATAGGCATATGAAACCGTGGAAGACAAAATGTATTTGGTGGTTTAAACCAAATGATAAGTACAAGTGAAGTAAACATTACTAAGTCTAATTCCTTAAAGGATAAAGTCGGACAAATATCATCCACTCCTTAAAGTTTTGGTTTGATTTTCGCAAGAAGTTACACTTTGGTAGGAACATCCATTATTTTTAATGTTAGTCTAAAATCAATGGAATGTGTATGTGTTGAACAGTTCATCTAGGGATCTATTGAGAATTGTTGTATAATTGACAACTTCCAAACTAATTAATATCTAACAGCCAAAGTGACAGCTGTTAGTTTACACAACATCAATCTTTTCCATTTCCTGGATGGTAAGGATATGCGCTCATCATACTAGAGAGGTCAAGCCATGCAGGCTGGCGAGAAACGAATAAACGCTTTTAGTACACTCCGGTTTGAAAATTGGCAGGGCTTATAGGAAACAATTAGATTCCTGTAGTGGAGAAAAGTCAAAAGACGACTCTCATTGGCCTGCTTGTGGATCATTTTTTCACTTTGTCTGTACCGGAAGTGGTTTTGGATATTGCTACCAATCGTTGGTAATTTAAGTGAATTTGTCAGGTTTATTGCTGGTTTTGAAATAATTAAAAAATCTAATACAGAAATGACTAAAAATGTAGTGTTTAATACGAGAAACATGTTCAATTATTGCAAAGACAGTGCTGACAAGATAAAATTGGGTATGCATGTTGATTCGATAAAGCTGTGGCAAGTAAAACATAGTGTTGAGAACACCACCTGGTCTATTGACAATAACCAAGATATTTTTCACAGCATTAAAGACAAATGGGTGGATGTTTCAGACAATTTATATATAGCAATACGGGACCAATGAAAATATTTTCAAAATCAAAAACTGAAATTTGTGAATGAAGAGGAATAGTTTTAATGGTCATAGACTTGTGTTTGACATTTTTCAGAGAATCATTGGCAAGATTCCACAATAACAACATGGAGATGTTAAAGACGAACTTGGCACTAGTGGAATAATGAACGACATGCCAGGATTTCATACTGACTTATGCATCTGAAAAATTCAATATAATATTTGAGGACACTTATGCAGTAGCAACATGGTATTTTAGATGCAAATTTGATATTTTTTGAAACTTGGAAGTTGATGATTTCGAAATAAATCACAAGATGGTGTAAATTTATATCAAATTTAGCCTCCCTTGTACTGTTGTAACGGAATCTCTTCTAGTTTACTTACATTAGTACAAACAGAAGTAACCACCAGTGTTGTGGTCTGCCTCCTCAACTATGTGAGACCATATAATGTTTGACCTAATGCAGGCCTCACCAACCTCTTAAAGTTCGAAGACGCGGCAACATATCACTCTCCTGGGAGCTTTTTATATTTGCTCTTGTTTAGAGCATCAAGAATATTTATGCCAAGTCTGATCACAATTGAGGCAACAATACTTTTCACAAGTTGATGTTTTTCTCACTTTGAAAAATAAAAAAGGGCGAAAATATTTTATGATTTATTTATACAACGTCTTGTTGTTTTATCAATTTTCTATAAGGTGCAGTGCTGAATATTATTGTGTTTGTTGTTAAAATAACGGGGTGAGATGTGACTATCCTGTTGTTGTAAAAATGACGGGGTTAGATGTTCCTTTCTGGTGTTGTTAAAATACCGGGGTAAGATGTGACTATCCAGGTTTTGTTAAAATAACGGGGTAAGATGTTCCTTTCTGGTGTTGTTAAAATACCGGGGTAAGATGTGACTATCCTGGTGTTCTTAAAATAACGGGGTAAGATGTGACTATCCTGGTGTTGTTGGTTCCTTGCCATAGGCAGGCAAGGAATCTATGCGATGGTGATGTCGTGTGTGTGTGTGTGTGTGTGTGTGTGAGTGTGTGTGTATGTAAGTGTGTGTGTTTTTGACACTTGCTTGTAAACACGATATCTTCAGATAGGAGTGACCAACACTCTTCATATTTGGTATATAGATGTGTCATGTTAAGAGAAAGAAGCCTATTGTTTTTGGTAGAGGTCAAAGGTCATTTGAGGTCACTTGCAGTAAAATTGCGAAAACTAAGAAAATGGCTTCTAAACACGATATCTTCAGATAGGAGTGACTGACACTTCTCATACTTGGTATATAGGTTTTTCATGTTGAGAGGAAGAACCCTATTGTTTTTGGTAGAGGTCAAAGGTCATTTGAGGTCACCAGCGGTAAAATTGCGAAGATTCTGTGCCTAAAATGTGAAAACACCGAAAACGGCTTGTAAACATGATATCTTCAGAAAGGAGTGACTAATAATTGTATACATGATATGTTCAGAAAGGAGTGACTAATAATCTTCATGTTTGGTATGTAGATTTGACATGTTGAGAGAAAGCAGACTATTGCTTTTGGTAGAGGTCAAAGTTCATTTGAGGTCAACAGCGGTAAAATTGCGAAAAACGCCGAAAATGGCTTGTAAACATGATATCTTCAGAAAGGAGTGACTAATAATCTTCATGTTAGGTATGTAGATTTGACATGTTGAGAGAAAGAAGCCTATTGTTTTTGGTAGAGGTCAAAGCTCATTTGAGGTCACCAGCGGTAAAATTGCGAAAACACCGAAAATGGTTTGTAAACATGATACCTTCAGATAGGAGTGACCAACACTCTTCATATTTGGTATATCGAATTTTTATCTTGAGAGAAAGAAGCCTATTGTGTTTGGTAGAGGTCAAAGTTCATTTGAGGTTACCAGAGGTAAAATTGCGAAGATTCTGTGCCTAAAATGTAAAGAAAAATCTATCAAACACTGTCAATTTGAAAGCAGGTAAAGTATTTGATGGCAAGGAATCACTAAGCCTTTTGGTTTTCTTGTTAAAATAACGGGGTAAGATGTGACTATGCAGGTGTTGTTAAAATAAAAGGGTAAGATGTTCCTATCTGGTGTTGTTAAAATACCGGGGTAAGATGTGACTATCCTGGTGATTTTAAAATAACGGGGTGAGATGTGACTATCCTGGTGTTGTTAAAGTAACGGGGTAAGATGTGATTATCCTGGTGTTGTTTAAATAACGGGGTAAGATGTGACTCTCCTGGTGTTGCTAAAATAACGGGGTAAGATGTGACTATCCTGGCAAACAATCAATGGATGGGCTCAATCTTAGACGTTTCACTTCTACTTACTCCCACTATCTACATGGTCATTGACTTACGCCATTGGCGTAGACAGAGGGGGCAGGGGTTTGATTCCCGGGTCGAGTTCTGAAAATTGACTTTGTTTCGGCAAAAATTAATAATGTACAATATTGCATTAGATTGCAATTGATGGTACCTAAATAACAAAGCAGTTCTGGAAAGTGGGGGAGACAACCATCCGTCTAGATTCCTCCCGTAGACCGGCGATTATACGCTTCAAATGGCCGCCCCAAAACCAAAACAAAAAATAGTTTCGTTAGTTACTTCGACATATAAAATGAACAAATATCATTTTTGTCAAAATGCCACACGTATAGACTATTTTACAATCTTCAAATGGAAGCCCATTGACAAATGAATATGAAGGGCATGGCTCTCCATCACAAAAAAATTTTAGCTTAGAAAGCTATGTAGATCAAAAGTTGAGATTACCGTGTCATACTCAAATTTGTATTCTGCCCCTTGAAATAGGACGTTTTGACTTATGTCACGCCGGTTTTTGAAAAATAGAAAACCGCAGACAACAATAGGCACTCACTGGACCATGAAATCTGCATTAATGTGGCTTTTTTGTTGTTTGTTAAGCAAGCAGGGCTTGAAGGACAGGATAAGAATGTCCAAGTTTCAAGGGAGCGGATTCTCTAATGCATCTTAAAATATCTCGCCTTCCTGAAGATATTCACTGACGGGAGGCCATCTGGCTCCCCTTCGATACTGTAGAAAGCTACGGAGGCCGTTCCCTTTTCTGTTTCTTATCTGGTCCAGATAAGGGTTTTCTTCTCATGCCTTGACAATTTGTATTAATAGTGAATGATTGCTCACATTGATGAGGGGAACCTTTGAAACAATTTTTCAGGGTTTTAAATAATGCTTTATTTCAAAGTTGTACAAAACCGAGTAAAAAACGCTCGCATAAATAAACAAACAGAGGCTCTTTCAGGACTTAAAACACTCATGCCACAATGAAGATTCCGAATGAGCTTTAACAAAGTCTGTCTTCATGCGGAGATCCATAGTGGTTTTCCTGGCTGGCACCCTTTAAGGGAGACTAACAATGATGCACTCAAATGCTTACAAAGCATACTTTTTTGGCAGATGCCATATCTAGACTACCTTGCTCAGTTACTTTCACAGCGAGAGTTGGCAAGCTTCAAACATATGAAGCTTACATGGTGTGGCACGTTGCAATCACGGAGTCATCACCGTCTTATGGAATCCTAGATCTGCCTCTACTCTTACACAGATTTTACATTTTCCGTCTTTTGTAATAGCTGTACATGGAAATGTGACATTATCACTTTATCATGTTGGGAATTTGTGATGAGTTCACCTCAACGAACCCGCCACAGATTACTTATCCATGTGATCTTCATTCTCTTAAAAATACCAGTAGTCTATCTGAATGTCTTATACAGAACATTGGGAAATCTGTCAAGTGTTTTTGAAATGAAAGGAATGTTATCAACCCTTCCATCTAAATAGATTAATGAATTGTTGACCTCTTCTTCGATTTGTTTCTATCCTACCATCGTATTTAGATTAACACATTTGGGCTCGCTTGCTGTCAACATATTTGAAGGAGAATGAAAGAATCTCTTTGGAACTTGTCCTAGTTACCATATATATATATATATATATATATATATATATATATATATATATATATATATATATATATATATATATATATATATATATATATATATATATATATAAGTATACACTTGAATAGTATCACAAGCATGCTAAGAGTGCTCAATACCAAAAAGGCAGAGCAAAATTCACAAAATAATGTATTTACGCAAGCATAATTTTCTCACTACTCTGAGTTTCACGCCTCTCCGGCGATCATCGGGTGAGATAACTGTCCCAAGCCAAGCAAAATTTCAAAATTTCAAATTTTGAAAAGCAAATCCGAAAGCTGCCTGAACAAAAGAGATTAAGAAGATTACGTTTGTTGTACCGCGACCGCTGAGTAGTTACTCAAAATTGATAGATCCCTATTTAACCCTGTTATATGTGACTTAAGCTTAAGGATAGTGCTCAATTCGTATTGTTTTCGTTTCTCCGCCGAAGGAAAATTGCCTGCAAGTAAAACATTATTTTATATCATATATATATATATATATATATATATATATATATATATATATATATATATATATATATATATATATATATATATATATATATATATATACATATTACGAGTAGAGGTTATGACCCATCAACTGTAAGCGAACAAATTAATCGAGCCAAACAAATTTCAAGAAACGATTTGCTTACATACAAACCAAAACAGAAAAATAAACGCACACCCTTAGTTGTCACCTATGCCCCGACTTTCGCGAGCCTACCCAGAAAGTTACACAAATGTTCTGCACACTTACGAAATTCCCATGAACTTAAATCAATTTTCAAGGAGCCTCCCATGGTGGCATTTAGACGTCCCCGATCACTCCGTGACCTCCTCGTGAGAGCAAGAGAACCCACACCCACACCCATAAGGCACAACACAAACAATTCCGAACCCCCGGATTCTTCCCATGTAGATCAAGAAAATGCATGCTACACAAATACATTCATCCCTCGAATAAATTCAAAAGCACACAAACAAACCAAGAATTCCCCATAACATCACACATTAACTGTAAAAGCACCTGGGTAATCTACCTTATAACATGCACTCATTAGGGCAAACAATTTGTAGGCAAAACTGAAACAACCCTCTACACTCGATTCAGTAACACTAGGTCAGAAATTAACAACTTCTCTGAAAACACTCAGGCGAAACGTCTCCCTTACACCTTACATTTCAACTCGGTTAACCACTCAATAGAAAACGTCAGTATCACTGGTATAGAATCTGTCACGAAAAAATCGCGTACCGTCATACTCCACAGGGAATCATTTTGGATAAACAAACTCCACACACTTCATCCTCACGGAATCAATGTTGATAGATAACCATAACACTCCATGCGAATCCGACACAGCGCACTTCACATACATACACACACACACACACACACACACACACACACAATTCACTCACAAACCACTTCGACGCAAACTACAACGCAACATCTACATGTAAGTTCTTTATAATTTTTCTTTTCCAAAATTTTCGATACAATTCTAATTTCTTAATACTTATATTAAAATAGGCCTAGCACTAAAACATTCATTTCTTTCATGATTTCAGAACCTGATGAAGGCCAAATGGCCGAAAGCTTGTAAATAAAGGTAACAGACTGAAAGCGACGTCCTATCTCCCAACTTTCAACTTTATTTCTTACGCATATATAGTATGGAGGAGAACCGATTACGTTTTGGACTTATGGGAACATCTCTTTTATATATAAATATATATATATATATATATGTACCAATTTTTAAAAGAAGGATTATTTGATGTTTGAAAAAAATGATAAAGACCAGCGATGTACTTGGTTTTGTTTGTTTGAGGACCTCTCAATATGCATGACTTTTCCAGACGTCGTCCCGACCCCTTCGCTAGTCTTTTGTTGCCCATTTCAAGAATAACACTTGGAAAGTTATAGGCTTATTAGACTTCATGATCGTTTTTAGCTCACACATGTATACATGTGTGAGGTTATCAAATGGGGCAGATGGCGTCAACTTTTTAACAAAAGCCTTCATCTTCCTCCTTTTTGGAGATTTGGGGCTGAAATTTTGGTGTATGATTGCTAAACAGGCAACCATTTACACCTATCTACTTGCATTCAAATATAGGAAATTAAAGTTGTGTTTTAAAGCTGTTTTTAGTGCTGAGTTCATTTTGCCTTCTGAGTGGTTGGTTGTTTATATATTGCACTAATAGCAGTGTGTTCTTATCTTGCACATGATCAGCTGTGGTCAGAAAGTGTGGAGTGAATCAAGCTTTTAACAAGGGAGTTGCCAGAGTCTCTAGCAACTCCCTGGTTACAACAGACCCTGTTGTCACTTATTCAAAGGGTTAAAGACTAAAGTCAACTACGAGTTTTTACCATCTGTTTTGGACCAGTGGCGTAGCCACGGGGGGCCTGGGGGGGCCTAGGCCCCCCCCCAGATTTTCTTCAGGCCCCCCCCCCCCAGATTTTTTGCGTCCTGATAAAATAATTGAAAAAAATTAAATGTTTGAACGGAAATAAACTTTGAAGTATTTCCTTCAAAACAGTAAATAAATAAAATGTGTAAAAATTAAAAAAAAACATGGCTGAAATCATGTATGAAATCAAGTAATAACTTCAAAATGCCTACTTTCACTAAATTAGATACCGTTTGTGATCTGCACTGTCGTTTATTGCATTTCACTTCGAAGGCGAAACGAAAGTGTCGACGACAAACTTTAATGTGACTTTGTTAGGTTAAGACCCTTTCTGCCTTTCGGATGGCTGATTGATTTACTGAAAATAAGGCAATCGTACACTGGGGGCCACTCTTACACGACCATTCCTATACTTTATCATACACAAAATATGCCGTAAGCAGGTAAGGGTAAGGTACTGCCTTCGGATAATTCTTCACTTCCATCCTTAACAAGTAGGCCTATGTCGTGCCTCACTCCTGCCCATGACAAATGCCACTGTAGGACGACTTTTTTCGACAAGTCCTCTTTTTTCTAGTTGGCACTGGCGTCCGGGGGATTTGTAAACTGTCCACAAGGTCCGGATTTCATGTGTTTCCCACATGATCCATACTTCTGCTTTGCGGTTCAATTATTTTGAGAGATTTATTCGTAGAATTTAAATTTTGACTTCGTAATGTACCGATGAACAAATACTGCACCATTTTGCACATTGTTTCTTTGGTAGTATGTATGTCTCTTGTAAAATCTCTACAAAAACTAAAAATATTTTGATATTTTTCATGCTCCCCAAAAAGTTTTGCCAAACAAAGCACCATTTTGCATCTAGGAAATGTAACGCAAAGAAAGTTTCTCAGAGGGGGACATAACTACTTCTGGTTTTCCTGTTAAAGGGTAAGGTACTGCCTTAGGTAAGCGGAAATCCATTCAAATATTGCCGCATTTGCGGCTGGGTACATCAAGTTTAAAACACTTGGGAAGTACCGTTTCCGGCCATCTGGAGGGGTTTTAAAGCCCAAAATTTTCTTGTGCGCTCCGCGCCAACTGATGGTGGCGCTCCGCTTAGATTCAAATATTGCCGCATTTGCGATCTACGTCCTTCTGAAGTTTACAATTTTTCCCAAGGCAAAGGGATATACCTTTCTCTTTAGTGTCATCCCCCAGGCCACAGATCAGAAGTGCCCAGTTTTGGGGTCCCAAAAAAGTGTATGTATTACCATTTTTCATAGATTGATTTTTTATTCTCATTATTTGAGAAGTCGCAGACATGAGATTCGTATTTCAAGGCTGGGTACATCCAGCTTAAAACACATGGGAAGTGCCGTTTCCGGCCATCTGGAGGGGTTTTAAAGCCCAAAATTTTCTTGTACGCTCCGCGCCAACCGATGGTGGCGCTCCGCTTAGATAGTCTTGCCGTGCCTGACCCTCGGAGGTACCAGGCCCCCCCACTTGTTACCTAGGCCCCCCCCCAAAAATCCCATCCTGGCTACGCCACTGTTTTGGACAGCTTAATGTTTACTGAAATCAGCTGGTCACAATTACCTACTTATCGCAGCATTTCACTATATTTTGATTTGTCAGCAAAATGTCCAGACTTCACTTGGCAGTGACGTCTGGGCTTCTGGGAGTGATCCTGCCTATGGGAAAATCCGTTGGAATCATGTCAATATCTTTTATGATCTCAAAGATATACTTGGCCACCTCTTCAAAGTTTGAATGTTTCCAAAGCAACTTGTTGCAAAAAGAAGATGTTGAGTGTTATAAAGTGTTTATATTTCTTTTGTTAACCCTTTATTAATTATCTCTAAGTTACTCATCAGTTAGTTTATGGTTTAGTAATTCAAACTTTAGATTTTCAAGGACATGATTCAAACTTCCAAAATAAAACCTTCCGGACACACTAATGTCACAACTGTCCTTAAAATGAATATTGTAAAAACAAGGAATAACATTAGCCATATATGGTGAGTGCATCTCATGACATCAAAGGATTTGCATATTGAGCTCATGATTATTGCTGTTTACGTGCAAACAGAAATTGCCCAGTGAGATGGTCAAATTTTGACGGGTTTTGATGGAAATTGTGGCTAATTTCTTGCTTTTTACATGCAGTATGCTTTTTACATGCAGTATTCAATTTTGTCATTTTCATGTCACACAACCTTTAATTACTGTACTGAGAGACACTGTAATTGTGAAGCCGAGTCATAAATCTTCTTGTTTTGGTCCATTTCTCCTTTTCTCCAAAGGAAAAAATAAATATATATAATTCTACTTATGGTGACGTAAGCAATTTTCAGCGTAACTTCTGTTAATAATGTATGCCATAATGACTTCCCCGACCCCAATACTGTGTTTCAAAGCATGAAATCTGTAGTAAGCGATAGAGCTATAGGAGTTCAAGAAGTGCTTAAACGGTTGTTCGTAAACATATAATCTGGGATAAAATGGCAGCCGCAGGTTTCTGTGATGTTAACTCAGGCAAATGTTAATCCGGCAATAAATAGTTAATCAGCCATAATTTTTGCAGTGACGTCAGCAGAGCGTGTTTATTGGCAAAATTACGGGGCGCTATAGGCGAGTCATGCAGATTGTAACTTGTGGTTTACTATATTCATTGGATGTGCAAACTCTCGCAAAACGTCCCTCTTACAATTGCGCCCTTCGTATTGTCCCAGCTGTCGTTATACAGACCACTAAGTTGGTGTGGGTGTCCCAACGAATGAAGTGTTTCCAAAGTTGAATAAAATATGACGATATTATCTGCCAATTAAGCTCCGCACTGTCCTTCAAATTTGCCTCGAAGGTAGTTGTTACAGCGAATTAAAGATACAGGTAAGGAAATGAACAAAAAACTTAAGTTTAAAAGTGCGCGAATTTGCTGACAAGGTTAACGGAGTTTGAAGACCCTGGTGGAAATATTAGAAAAGTAAAGGTTTACAATTTTTTGAAGTGGCCACTAAGTGACGTTTATTTCTAAATATAACTTTATATATATAATATATATATGTATATATATATTAGTGAGTTGTCCGAAATATTCGTTTCAAATACAGACTATTGTGCTCTGAATACCGTCGTTTTTATCATTTTTGGTTCTCTTGTATATATATATATATATATATATCTATATATATATATATATATACATATATATACATATATATATATACATATATATACATACATATACATATATATATACAAATATATATATATGAAAATGTAGGGAGGTATCTGTATGGGGGTTAGGTGTGTGTGTATGTGTGTGTACCACATTACTGCAAAAATTGCAGAGTTCTCCGAAAAATGTAAAAGGAAACAAAGACCGCATGTTGAGGAGTACAAACATGACTCCACAAATTATTATGCAATCTCTTTTTAACGATATAAACTCAATTTATTTTCCAGAATACATCTAAACATAAAATTCTAGCATATTTCAAAAGCTTTAAAATTAGTTTGTAGTAGGAAAAGTAGCATGAACAAAAACGACAGTTCAAAGAGATATCTCTAAAGTCGGTCAGTTTTCAGTCGTGTCAGGAATTTAAGCAGCTATTGATGAACAAAATGAAACGAGTCTCTTTATCGTTTGAGCATATTATTGACATCTTCTCATCAGAGGCAGAGAGAGAGAAATTCGTTCAACTGAATGATTTCCATAAGATCCTCATATTTCAACAGCATGTCCTTCACTCGTTCACTTACTTCCATTTACCTGTACAATTATTGCATATTGCGCGCTCCATGATGATTCAAAGCAAACATAAAGCCTGGCAACAAATTCAGGACTCCCTGAAAATTGAATCATCAAGAACTCCAGGTGACGGCAAATACCATTGGCAACGTACACCTGGTGAGAAATTTCGTTAGCACTTCCCATTACGAAATCGTATATCCCCCATCTGTGTCTCCAAAGACTACCATGCGGTGACGAGGATTGAACTTGCCATGTAAGTATTCGCATAACCCAGTCAAAGTAGGTTACGACGAGTTTGGCGAATATTGCATGTAACCCAATAAAACGATATAAATAGAGTACAAGAGCGAATAGAATATTAAACTGATCTATGTTGTGTATCAAATACTCCTGCTAACTATTCGGATCGCCTTCGCGCTTATTTTAGACCATCGTGTCTATAAGCCTTTTGATGAAGAGGAAGATTAAATTGCACGGATTATATTCATCGATTGGTGTTTGTCGGCTGGGGTATCTCAACGTCGCATTTAATATCCAATGGGAATCTCTTCATTATTAAAACTTCTAGATGGTTAAACCGTCGGTGAAATATTCGCGAATGTAAATGGACGAATATGATTGTGACGTTTGAACAATGATATGAGGAAGAAATCATGATACACGGTCAAACATCCCGCTGCTAATTCCAATTAGGAAAAAAGCCCATTGCCATGGTAACGAAATTACCATCTAAACAATATAATTTTCAAGTCTGGACAGGATTGGGAGAATTAACAGATACAGAAACCATATTTTCTTGCAATAGTACGAAAGAAGAAAATGATTGGCTGTATGTTGTCAGAGGAACAGACAAAGGGGATAAAAAAATCTCAAGTGTTGATTGGCACAGCCTGTGATTTATGGAATGTTTCCTATTGTTTCAAACACCTGGAGTTATAAATAATCAGCATTAAGACTATCACAGAGTGAATAAGAAACCCCCATGCATAACACTTGAATTACTCGTCATACCCATGGACGGCGAAATGTCAATTTATTTTGTAGATGAGAATTAATTTCACGTAACGACCAAGTGTCAACTACTTTCGTATCACTCAGTGAAATATGATGTGGATAACAGATTTATTCACTGAAAGGGATATTAATCAAAAGTTATGTGTATTTAGCGTCTAAACAATATATTTATCATTGAGGTAACCATGGTTAACAGCTGTAAGCGAAAAGAATGGTGATACTTGATTTAATGTTTCACGTCTAATAAATGACTACAGTGTGTTGTCGTAACATACATTGAATCATATTAGCCGTAAATGATTTAAACGGATGAATATTAGCGATTTAATGGCTCTCTTTGTTTCTATTTTCGAATTGTCATAAATGTTTCGAAAGCTGTTTGTAAAAGAGTTGTTTTACGTGCAGCTGTGCAGATTTTCATCAGTTCATGGGGTATGCCGTTCCGCTTTTTAAGCCTTTTGTTGCCCAATTTGACCTACAAGGCTACAAATGCATTGTTATTTCCTGTCTTGTTATGGTGACACGTACAATTAGTAAAGAATTGAATGAACCTCAAGGCTGAAAGTTTTTGTATCACGCAATTGGTCAATTGGTTATTCCAATGAAAGTAAAAAAGTAAAAATTTGAACTGTCCTAGTTCCAATGTCAGTCGAAGAGCAGGCAGTCACTAAATTCGAATTCTCGCAGTTCGATCTAGATGGGGAAGTTAAAGAATAAAAAAAAAAATAAATAACATAACTTTCGTAAGTGAAAAAAGAATCTAATCCCAGTTTGGTTAACTTTCCATTCAATTTGGACATGTATTTTTCGAGATATCAGCAAATGAAGTTACTAGATTTGTGTTCTTAAGTGGTGTTGAGGGCAGCAGAGATTATTTCACTTCCTCACATTGACAAGGGATGCTTTGTTTCCCTTTGTGTTTTCAGACTGTTGTGTTGATCTTGACGTAAATATGCATTAATTAATATCCACGGGGATTGCAAAGTTTGAAAAGATCTTATGCCACTTAGGCAATCACATTTTGATATTGTGTGACTGTTGAGGACAAAATCGGCTGTTAAAGAAAACGATCCATTTATGTCATATCTGCTTGCTTCAAGTTCACTGTTTGTTGAAAATGTTATGACAACTTTACTTGCTCATATCTTGAGAACCATACATCGGATTTCAATGCAGGTTTTACCAAAATGCTTAGAATAAGTACCCCTCCAACATATCAAAACTTTGTGTGAACTCAACCTGTTCATTTAAAGGTAAAATGCAGTTACCCAATCATATTTGGTTTACCCCTTCATCTTTATTCCTGGATAAATCTTTTAGACGTGACAATATTTTTGTCAATGTGTTTCCCTTTTTGTCCTTGAAGGCAAAACCTTTATTCCCATCTACCAACGCGTAACTGCATTTTTATGTTTTCATTTTTTGCCATAGTTATATTTTAAATATCTTCAGAGATGCTTGTGAAAGTACTCAGCTGACACTTTGCAAGATTCGTTCACTTTTACAAAAGCAGCCATGGATATATTGCCCCTTCTATTGAATACATTTTGAAATGTGAACTTCTGTCCTTAATTTTTCCTTACAGTCAAATGACCGATGGAATTGAAAATATGTAAGATAGTCTGTGAGATTTTTATAGCCTTAACAGTATGTTTGTATAAGTAACTTAACACTAAGTTTGTATTCTCTTTAGAAAACTTTGATCCTACAATGGCGGACTTTGTCCAAAGATGAGGTCCATTGTTTCTTGGGGCTGATTTGGAACAACCACAAGTAACTGTTAGGAATAATTGTCTTGACGTGTGGTTATTTCATATACATGTAAGGCGGAATGTACAAAGACCTAGGAAGTTATGATAACTACTGAGCCTATTTTAGGATAAAATGCGACACCAATTTCGTCTGGGGACGAGGTAAGAAGTTTTGACAAATTTATCTCTCAGTAGTCTTGCTTTTACCACGAGCTGGCTGTCTGGCTGTGTGACAGGTTCACCAAAGTGAGGCGAGTATGTAGTGCTCAATGGGTAGGGGTAGGGGATGTCCTATTTATTAAAAAAAGAATACTGTGTCAAAAACCAAAATTAATGAGTGATTATCAAATACGGGGGGAACAAATGCTATTGTCATGCCCCTATCATGGCCTCTTGCCCCCTGGATCGCCGCCCATAATGCACCGGCCAACTGAGTGCGCTTCACAAGGAAGTCCATTCGTTTAGTTGAGTGGTATACGGTAGGGTAATCAAGAGCTTTTTACCCCTTTTCCAGCATATACTGCTTCATCCAGCTACCTGCCAAACAGGGGACATCATCCTTTCAACCCATTGTTATTTGACGCTTACCTCTTTTCGGTAGCAATCAGCAGGGAAGTGTTGTTTAAAGGCCAGTTCTCTCACCCCAAACACAACCAATTCTCCTAACCTTTTTACTGAAGCCCCTTCCACAATTGTATGAAATTCATCCTCATCCAGATAAAATCTCAATTTAATTCTTCAAGGTGAGTATAGAAAAACTCAATTTATACAATCAAAACACTCTCAGTACCGTTCATGCTGTGTAATATAAGCTTTGGTACTCTACATTGTTTGAATTAGCTGTCAATCAAAGAGCTGAGCCAATTGAGAATTTCGGTACCTCCGTACCAAAACTGTAGTTTGGGTGATAGGTTTGGCCCTTTAGATAACAGTTCCACGCCGGGCCATATAGTAAGGAGGCGACACTGGCCGGTAAAAATACCCATTATGCAGCAGGTACAGGGCGTGGCTAGACAATGCGTTCCAAAACAGTTGGCTAATAATTGTCACCCAAATTGAGAAGGTATGTGAAAATACTGACATTGGGTGAGCTTTGGTGAACAACATGTTGACTCATTGGTCTGTAAGAGGTAGATGTCTTGTAACCAAATTCTTTCTAAAGCGAAAAGCCAATGGGACACGCATCCCTCAATATTGAGCACTCCAGCAACGCATATTTAAAGAAATTTTTTTTATGTGATGATTTCGCTGCTCTTATTAAGGGTTTCAGAATATTTCACATAATTATACAGTACGGTAATATGTGTAATATCCTATTGTTAATGTTCCTTCTTCATTTTTTATTTTTCTCTATTTCAGGGAGTGGATCTACTTGTTAAGCTTACACCACTTCCTTTCTCTTTTGTTCATTACCTAGGCTATTGTAAAAATATTTTCTGCTTTATCTTGTATTTCATATGAAAAAAGGGAAAAAACAAATAAGCAAAACGAATGGGCAAATTTTACCCAATTTCAGTATTTTCAAACACATCTCCAGTGTGGGTGAACTACTTTTAGTGTGGGTAAACTACTGAAAACTACTTTTACTCAACTACTTTTTGAGTGTATCATCATTGACTGATTGACTAGTTCGGACCCCGTTTGTAACCTCCCTGGTGCACGTAGTAAAAAAAACTGGAATATTTTCTCCCACCCATAACAAACTTTTTAGCAGTTTATCCCGTAGTTGAAGGAACAGTCCCAGAATGTGGGTCAAATAGACAATAATAACCCAATAAGGGTGCTTTCGAACGAAATTTCTGGTTGTTATTGGTTTACTAGCAAGTGACTATTAGTCATTTTTTTAAACGGTTTCACTGATTCTTAGTAATACTCCTCAACTTTTATTGTTCATTTTTGGTCATGTGAAAGTGTGTTGCTTCAGATTAAAGGCACTCATTCGTCACCCTAAACTACAGTTTCAGTATGCATATATCAAAACTCTCAATTGGTACAGCTCTTTGATTGGCATCACATTCAAACAATGCATTATAGCTAAATTGCACAGCATGGGCACTGAGAGTGTCTTGATTACACATTATGGACTTGTACGGATACTGGGACAAGCCATGAGGCAATAAACTAGGATTGTGTCTGGATAAAGATGAGTTTTAGATAAATGTGGGAGGGGCTAGAAGTAAGTAGGTTGGGAGAATTGGAACTGTTTGAGATGATGAAAATATGCCTTTAAATTGACGGAAGTAAATAAAGGCTCTCATTTTAAGCTATTTCATTTCATTCATTTTAATTTTTTAATGACTATAAAGGAAATTTCCTGACTTTTTGAAAGATGTCTTCTTTATGTGTGCACGTTAAACAACTTTGTGTCTGCATGAGAACATTTTAGGGGTTATTGCGCACAGTTTAACAAGGTGTTTCTTGATTGGCTGTTGCCATTGTATTGTATCGATTGTATTCTTTGTTCGGGTTAGGGATTAGGTTAGGGATAACAGTTTTCGTTAGCAAGTTAGGAAATTTCTTGTTAAACAGTGCGCATCGCCCCCACTTTAGCAATCGAAAATTTGTAGCAACATTTTAACAATTGCTAAAAATTTTTCCCGAATCCCCCCAAATTTTCATTATTGATAAATTCGTTGTCCATTCTTCGTGTCGTAACCATCTCCTACAATCTTAGAAAAGTGTTTAGAATAAAATGTTTTTCGAATTACTTTTTGCCCCCCCCCCCCCAACCCCATGCAAAAACACGCGTGTCTAATTCTTAAATATTTGGCTTTGCAAGACGTTTCATTGCTAAAAAATTAGTGTTTAATTGCTTAAAATGTTTAGAACTTAAACGTGTAAACAAAGGGGAAGCAAAACAGGTGTTCAATTGCTAACCTTAGTGTAATCGATTTGTTGATATTTGTGTGTATTTTTATATCAATCTTGGACTCGTGAAACCGTGTCTCATCTAAAAATCAGCTAACAATCTGACAGGAAATGATTTCAAAACAAAATACAAGGAGAGAGGGACTTTTTACACCTGTTTTGTGGAAAATTCCTTGAATTATTAAGAACAGTCACGATTTAAATTATAATCCACCATAGTCGTAGTTGCATTCGTTAGTTTCCTAATCGTAACATTCGTGTAGTAATGAAGTAGAAAAAAAGCAAGGCAAAAATTCCTACAATAAAGGTCGCCAGACTTATTTTGGGGAATTCTTGGCCGAATTTAACTCCCTGATCTCGCTGCTGTTCTGAAACAGAGAGTACTGTTCCTGTACGAGTCGAACACTAAAGAACACGTTCCCAAACTGTCCTTGCACCCAGATCTCACTCCCCTTGTCAGTGGTTCAGCGGAAAATGAACAGTAATCAGGTAAACGAGATGGCGGAGACATTATCTTCTCATGGAAGGAATGTAAGGAAATATTGGCAGCACAATGGCTAAACTAAGGGAAAATATGTACCCAAGAAGAATAAATCCCTCGGACAACAATTTTGGGGGCTTATGTTTTGAAAATTAAACGAAGGAAGTGGTGAAAGTGTGGCATATATGGTAGACGGCACGCTGGGCAGCTGGGTCAACAGCCATAAAGTGACGTGGGCCCACTTGCTAACTATCCTGCACGTGTTCGACGCTGCAGAAGGGGTTACTATGTTTTCGGCATGTCCCGGAACAGTCAAGAACAGGGTGTTGAATAGACTTACATTCCTCGGTGGGTAACAGGATTGTACCCCATCAAGTTACCAAAGGGCTATACCCAGTACTTAGTAAATATACGTGCAAGTACATGATATATTTCCAAAAGCCAAACCACAACACCTATTGCTCTAATTCAAACAAGTTGCGATTCGTTTCTCACTCTGAGAAAGAAAGTCTGCTTTCCTAAATAGCGTTTTAGGCTCCGAAACTTGATCAATGTAGGCACAATCTCGTCAATATTTGTTCCATAATCTCTCCATATTGAGTGTGCAATAATAACATATACGGGATACGTTGTTGATCAAGCGTAGCATGGTGTATCTTCCTGTATTGGGTAAACACTTGAACAGGAAGACTTAAACGGGGACACTTTGTCTGTCTGTAATACTACAAGAAATGTTGGACAGAATGAGAGGGCAGAAGAAATGTGAGTTGTTGACGCCAGGCAGTTGTTACTTGCCGATGACTATACACCAATACAAGTTAGGCTTTGCCTTATCTGCAATCAAAATCATAATATTTAGCACGAATGACATATGTATAGCTTATTGAACAGTGGCACGAATTTAACCCCGTATCCTGTTTGTGATGGTCACGTCACTGTAACTCAAAGGTGTAGCAATCGTACTTTTCGATTTAAAGTATTAAATTAAAAAAGAAGAAGAAGCAGGGTAAGCAAGTGGCAACCGTTCGATCAAAGCTTTTTTTGTGTATCGTGTGTGTATTGACTTCATGACAGCGAGCGTTAACTTACAGGCAATGCTGAACGGCAAACTATTGAAACAGGCGAATGATGAGATTTTAACTCCTTGTCACATATCCCATCACGGAATTTGCTCAAAGTATTTCATCAATAGAAGTTTATTATGAGGCAGATTATAATAAAAGCAGTCCTTTGTGTGGATCCGAGATCTGAAAATCATTTTTCGGCGTTTTATATGAGAGTTTTAAATTCCAGTGATAACGCAGCTATACAGATCGAAACATCAAAACGACATCTATTTTCTATAGTGTTCTTCGCGTGCGAACTCAACAGTTTTTCATGAGCGAAGGTATACAAAATCGGTACCACAAATATGTCCTCCTAAAATTTATCAGAAAACTATGTTAGCTTTCAGGTCTCTTCGACTTTTTCTCGTGGTGATATGGACCTTATCTGAAACCTGAGCAAATTCTAGTTCCAAGGTCAAATTGGCCACCTCATATTTCATACCGGTAACTAAGGAATGTAATTTGTTTTGAGATCAATATTAGCACATCTTGCTCGTTAAAAATTCAATAGTCACAAAGTCAGAAAAATAATGGAAAAATTCTTGGTTTTCTGACAAAATACAATTTTGGTTCCCTAGTACTGTGTTTAATTCGTTGGTCTTCAAACATTTGTATTTCATCACTACAGCGACTTAAAGAGGCTCATTGAGTTGATATCGATAACTTAATCTGAGTCTTAAAGGGCCACTACCACATAACAATACTTAGAGTTAGCATAACAAGTAAAGTTTCAAGTCCAAAAGTCCCAGAAAACCTTAAAATTTTAAATTGTGTAGTGTCATGACTTGTAACGGTTTTGTACATAATTTGAAAAAGTGTCTGGTCACGAATTTTTGAAAACCGACTTGAACCGTTAATTACTCACTCATAAAACAGTTATTTGTATGTAGGGTATGTGGATTGTCTCAGATTGACCATTTGTCATTGATATGTGCTGAGAAAATGTAACCTCAAACGAATCAACTCGGTGTAATTACGTATATTATGTCATGTACGGCAAGTAGTTCCCCTCAAATACAAACTGGTGCAAGGATAAGTATCATTTCAAGTCATTTTTTTTTTATTATTGTTACATACAAATATTTTTTGTAAGAATTCGGTTGGGGAGCCACATCTCGATAGTTCACTCTGGCTACGCCAATGAACCATGGACCAATTTAGAAATAGTCCCTATTTTATCACAATTGTCGCTCTTTCAGCCTTAAAATTGTGCCTTTTTCGCGTGATTTTTATTAACATTGGCAAATTTATCCTATTAGGGCCCCTTTACAGCTCATGCGCCCTAAAAGACAGCTGAATAAACTAATACCCGAGGATTGGTACCATCTCAACTGTTGGGCAAAAATTACCCATGGTTACAAAATTACCCATGTAGGCGACTTTTCACAAAACCTATACTAGCCTAGGGTAATGCTGTACCCTCTTTGTACCCGAGAAATCGGGTACAAAGAGGGTACAGCATTACCCTAGGCTAGTATAGGTTTTGTGAAAAGTCGCCTACATGGGTAATTTTGTAACCATGGGTAATATTTTATGGACCCAACGCCGGCCGGGTGAAAGTTTACACGACTGTTCTGGAGCACGGAAATTGATGAAACTCAACAATTCAGTTAAAAGATTTCAGGTGTAAAAACATAGTAACCTAGTTAAATATATGGGCTAATACATAGAGAGAAAAACAATTTCGAGTTTTACTTTATTTTCAAGGTCTATTGAAGCGAAACTCGTAATTTATTGGTTTACAGCTGGAAACTTGGACTGACCCCAAAACCAAGTGCATAAACATGGGCATAAAGAACAATTCTACAATTGTGTTAATTTCAAGGTTACAACTTTGAGGTTTTGATCAAAGAAAAAACAAACATGTGTCGCAATGATCGCGTTGAGACAAATCTTACACGAAAATGGGAAACAATTTTTAATCTTTACGTTACGATGTTAAAACCGCACCTTGATATCAGTCCAGGTACGTCAAGGTCATAATGGAGATTGCGATGCGATATTTTGTGATTAGATGACACAAAATTAGCTAATACCGATTAATTTTGAAGGATTGCGTGTTTGCTAAGATCCTTGTGACTTGGGCAACCTCAGCAGTAAAGTTCCTGTTTTGCACACCTTACATTAATCCAGGCAAGTCTGCTTATCATAATAACTGCAGGATATGATTCAATAAATTTATAGAGTTCATTGTGAAATTATTTACTTAGTATTACATGTACTTTCTCGATCAAAACGATAAATACAGAAACAATTTCGTTTACTCGTTCATTGTTTGGAGCGTGATGGTATCATAAACGACTGTTGTACAAGACCATGTTCGTCTATAAGGCACCTTGTATTGAAAGCTGATATATTTTACATGCATGCCAAGGAAGAATCGAAGCAGACTTGAATTGTGTTTCGAATTGTTAACTTAAGTCTCACATACTGCTTGTTTTGGCAGGAACTTGTAGAAGATGATTTGATTCGAACCGTTCTACTGAGAAAATACGAACCGATTTAAAGAAAACAAGTCAAGGTTAACGGACGATAAGTTGGAGAAATATGGTCGGGTAAGTCGAACACTTTGAATTCGTATGTTCAGGTTTCTTTGAAAAATAGTTTCTAAAAATGTTGCGGAACTCGTTGGGTCACAGAGAGGAAGCAATATTGTCGTCGTCCTCTTGTTAATACATAGCCATTGATATCAGCTTCATCTATTATACAAACATGTTCATTACCTACCAAGCGTAAGCGATAAGCGATAAGTTAGTATTATATAATTTGCAGTGTCATACTATCTTGATATATGAAGAGAATAATAGTAGCCCACGGAACACAAAGTCGAAAAATTAACTTAATTTGAAATAAAAAAAGAAAAGTTGCTAGTATGAAGGCAACCTAAAAGCGTTAATAAGTTTTAAATGACATACTTTAAATAAATTAAAATCTGTACACAGGGGAAGGTTAAACAAGTAAGCTTTGAAGGCTTTTAGGTCCCCTTGACCCCTTACCTTGACTGCTTCCTAATAAATAGAATTCGTGGCCCACATAAGCCTATACCGTAATCTTTTGGTCGAAACAGCCCTTAGATCCCTAGAAATAACATTTCCGAGGCAAGTTCGAATTGATTCATTCTGTCATTTATACGATAAACACTCACCCCAAGACAAAATTATTGTGGAGTCAGAATATGGGGAATGCAAGCGCCACTGATACCAGGCCGAGTGGGAGGGAATTTTGTACGTGACGAGTGAAAAAGTTTGGTGTCAGTGAGCCGACAAATCTTTGATATAAAGTTTGATTGATAAACTGGATGAAGGACAATCTTAAAACGCTAATGATCAACTATACGCGCTGACTCAAACTACGCTCATGGCAATTCGTTGACTAAACCATCGTCATAAGTTACAAATTAATTGTCAGATATCACTATGAATTGGTCAATTTTGACATTGTTGAGGTCAATAGTTCAATAGTTGACCATAGATTCGGTCGGCCCTTACTTGACCAAATCAATGGTCAAATTGACCAAAAGCCTATTTATAGAGTGTGATACATGTTTATGTATATACCTACTTTAGGTTTTAGAACATTTCATTAAAGCATGAACTAATTTAGTTGATGAAATTATTTTTATACCAATTATAACGGCGGGAAAGTGGATAGGCCTAATTTATTTGAAGAAATTGTATATATGTTGGTTTCAGCAGCACAAATTATAGCTACTAGTTTAACTGACTTGATACCAGTTTGAGAGTTTGAGACGTTTGAGAATCCCAGAAACTGTTAGACTTGACCAAGTCTCTCGTGAGTGTTCCACTGGTAATCTGATAACTATCTCGTATAAAATTCCGTACTACACAGTGCAGCGTACGTCTGTAACGTCTCGTCTAGAAGATATGCAATGAATAGACCGATAGAGGGCGCATTAAAGGAAGGCAAATATGGTATGCTTTATTGTACTGTATACTGTAATGTGTACTATACTGAATGTGTATTAAGGATTCGTATAGCAGTAATGTCTGCTCCCCAGAGGAACACTCACGGGAGACTTGGCCAAGTTTAAAACATTTCCAGTTTATCAGGGCACCCACCGTAACTTGGTAAGAGCAGGTTTAATATCTTTGCTTTAATGGGGTAATACCCATCAGGAATTAAACTATCCACTCAAGAGGATTATATTTGTAACGGCGTAGTCATATCAATCCTAATTATTAATATAAAGACTTTTTCAAAATTATTTAAACACTGGTAGCCTCGATGTACTCATACTAAGTGAGTCGTTGGGGATTCGTCGTTGGGGACATGTAGGCCTAGTTACATTGGGACATACATATACATATATGAGTCCCGGCTGCCTTATTTCAAGTCTGCGTATGTGGTACAAGTTTCTCCTCCATAGTTGTCAAAGACCCCTATTACATTTCTGTTTGACCTGCTAAATGAACTATTTTCCCTATTTATGGTGTTTGTACTTTCATGAGACTACCTACATGACATTAGGCCTATACGTTGAACTGTCTGCTAATGTTACCATCATACCGTCATAAGCGAATCATCTATACGGCAACAAGGGACGTGCTGTTTAAATGTCCGACAACTTTCATTATTTGATTTTACTTTTGTCTGCGTAGTGGCTCTCTATTGATCTTTGTCTACCTCCACGACCACAGGGGAATTGTCGTAAAGCATTTATCTGGTTGGCTTATAGGTTTCTTGGTACTACGTTAGAATGTTCCATTAAACTATAAGCAAAGCTGGTACTTCATTGGTAATAAAAGTGCTTCCACCAACGTCACATTCCCCGCGCCTTTTGTCAGACAAAAACTCGTGAAGCTTAAAGGCCCAATCCTCTCACGCCAAACTGGAGCAATTCTCCTAACCTTCTGAACTAAGCCCCTCCCACAATTGTCTGAAATTCATTTCCATCAAGACACAATCTCAGTTTATTGTTTTGGGTGAATATAGAAAAGCTCAGTTGGTATAATCAAAACACTCCCAATACAGTTCATGCTGTGTAATGTAAGCTTTGGTACTCTGCGTTGTTTGAATCAGCTGTCAATCAAAGAGCTGGGCAAATTGAGAATTTCTGTTACCCCCTTCAAGAACTGCAGTTTGGGGTGAGAGGATTGGCCCTTTAAGGTAGCTAGTGTAGCTAGTTGAGAGGCAGCATGACCACCCACGTGTAACTGTTGCACGAGAATACTGTTGACTTTTGCACGGCAATGGGAGTGACTTAACAATTGTGACGTCACTCAAATGCAGTACCACACTAGTTTCTGCCCGTCAGAGGGGGAGGGGCTTGTGACGTCAATGACAGCTCCCACAAACTGACCCATTTGTGCCAAACATACATTTTTATGCTTTTTAGCCTGTAAAGATTCAGTGCTCTTTAGACTGGCAAAGGAGAAAACGGGTGAATAGTGTAGTGAGTTTTACAGCGTTTACGTGTGCTATTTATGTGCCCGCGCTTTAGTGGTGGAACCATTATCAGCAAGCGAAGAGAAAGGGTCCCAAACTTTAAGTGGAATTGCGTTAACCATGGATCTCAGTATTTTACAAGTGGTAAATCATGTGCGACAAAAATTGGCGCACCATATAATTTTTGGGAGAATAACTCTGAATCACCCACCCTTGGGCTCTCCCACCCCAACTCACTTGTTCAAGTATAATGACATTATTTTGGCATCTTTAGAGCTTATTTAAAGACGGAGTGAGGCTTGGAGAAATTTTTCGTAATGTGTAGACGGGCTTCGGAGCAGACCAACTGCCATACAAGGAACTGAAGGGGAGCAAAATGGATTTCACGTGGATTTTTCAGGAGAAAACTTGTAAAGATATATTAAGTCAATGGCAATTCTTGGGGTTAACATCGATCAGGCGCAAGAACGGCTCTTAGCTTCTGGCCTGGTTAAAAGGGGGGATTTCAAGGATAGGTGATGTAAAAAAATGTAGTCCTGACTCTTAAAAAGGACTCCTACCTGTTACAGAAGAGGCAAAGCTAGGAAAAGCGGTGTAACATGCCTCCCTATCCAGTCCAGTGAGAAAACACGGATGAGTCAATGAATAAGTAGAGCACGGGAAAGTTTTCAGAAAGAATCGATAACGGTGTGTTATAGAAGCCGGTCCGGTGACTGACGCCTAAACTTCTGCCCTAGCACATTTAAACCAAATGTTGTCATGGCAACCACATGATTTAAAAACATGACACTCACTCTTATCATATTCAAACATTTAAGATTACGATTTCTTTAAACATTTCAATTTTGTCAGTTTGTCAAGCGTTTTACTACTGTCTTCTTTATTGACCATCATAATTCATTACAATAATTCGCAGCAATCTCGTATTATCAAATGTGGAGCCATCTGATACAAAATATGTTATTCGATTCAAACGTTTGGTTTGATTGGAGAAACAGAATACAAAGTAATTTAACAAAAACTAAAAAACCAAATCATATTCCAGAGATATGTAGGATGCAGACGGCCTTTTGCTACAAAAGCAGATGCCTCTTGCTCGCACTTACTATACACACGACCAGAAGAAAATAAAGCGTATATAGACGGTTTGCCATCAGAGTAAAATGTCGGGAATTCCAGATACGAGGAGTGAGTAAGCGACCATAGCTTAAATGTTTCCGTTTGATTTGTTTTGTTGTATATCGATTCAGACGTAGCCTGCGTAGACAGACTTGTGGCTCACTATAAAGAGTTATGTTGTGCAAAAACGGAGCAACGTAACCTCTGCTCAGCAAGATCTTTTATATTGGGATTGACAGAAAATGATTCACGGTGGCAGCTTGGAAGGATAGAGAAAAGACAAAATTAGAATTACGTTTTATAATGAGGCGGAACGTTAATTACTATAGTATACCACATGTATTAAGTGTCGCATAGAAAAACACAACTTCTTCTAATAAGTAAGGAAACCTTAGTATATGAATGCAAAGGATTCGGATATACAAATAGAATATGTCTCATAGGTCCATACGATTTTCCAAGATCAGGTGGTGTTTTACGTCCCAGTTTCTGACCAATTGGTTGTCGGGCCGGCCAGTTGTGGCCGGCCAGTTGTGGCATACTGGTTTGTTTTTCCTATTTGATTGTTTATGCTGAGCACCAAGCAAAACGACAGTAGGTACCATTTTTAACGTCTTCGGTATGACCTGGCCATAAGTTGAACTCCAAACCTCCCCGCTGCAAGACGATGTTTGAAAACTTGTCTCTTTAGGAAATTTTTTCTTGATTTTTCTTCTTTGTGAAGCGCCATTGAGTGTGTTTCATCACAGTAATGTGCGCTATACGGCAAGTTTTGCAACCTTGACCTTAACCTTCTAACCATTTGACCATGCAGTTGGTTCGTAGGGCCATTCATATCTAGAGGTAATCTTTTACAAAAACCTTACAGGCAATATTCAGTCACTCAAGTTTGCATGAGTGCAGCATACTGACCTATTCCAATGGCTCTTGAGCATCATGTGACAATGTTTCCTCACTTTGTGAACTCTATAAGGACTAACTGCTGAATTAACCTATAAACATTTAATAAATATCATGAAGATAATTGAAAATGTGTGAAAATATGTGAGATTTAGCTGGTTTTGAAATAATTTTGAGGTACAGTGTTTGCTTTCAACCTATGGGCGATTTAAAAGGGGGGGGGGGACTGAGAGTTTTAAACATGGTACGCGGACTCATGATGACTATACCACTAGGGGAGGGAAGCGGGAGCAAATCGTCCTGACATTTCAGCTTTTTCCCATTGACTCTTAACACTTTAATAGCTTTAGGCCTTCTAAAGCCATGCCTCCCTTTCCCTTCAGTTTACTTTGCTTGTTTACCAACCTGATGTTACATGAAATGAGCGGCAGACAAAAAAAAAAAAAACGTTTTTCTTTGTTTAACGTTACAATGGATGAAACATTTAGGACTGAGGTATGTAGTGGCATTTTTTGTTGAACTGTTGAATGGGCATGGAGTTAATGCCTCGAGTGTGCGCGCGTGTGTGTGTGTGGGGGGGGGGGGGTGTAGAAATCCGTGAGAGGTATAAAGCAGTGCATTGGAAAGTAAGTAGGTTTTGCAGAAACTACTGAAGTTGTTGGTGAACTACCAGGATTGATAAAGGCTATTATTTACTTCTTAACTATACTCTGTATGATACGTTGCAATCCCAACACCAGTGTGATGTAGGAAACTCTTAGGATAAAATGGATTTGACGGAACGATGTTTTACATGGAAGAGATAAAAAATGACTTGCTCATGATCGTAATAACATATGGAAAACTCCTCCGCAAACAAACTAACGACAGGAATATGGTGTTGATTGGACCCCATTAAAACCTTTAGGAAATCAGGTATGAACAGAACAGACTCGTAAACTTATTGTGTCGGCATTAAGATTTCCTGCGATTTATTTTAAACCTGTTTACATGGGGCAATAATTCTTATAGTGACAGCGCCATCATTAGTGCTGATGCGGACTGTGTTTTAACTGAAAACACTGTATGTTTATCCAAATATTACATTTACAAAAATTCCGGCCTATACCGATCCGTCTCTTGCCCAATTGCTCATGTCCGATAGCATGACCGTACGGGACTTTTTCTCTCAGGGAGCGGTGACTCTTTGCCCAACTCCAGATCTCCAACCAGGACATAATATCTGCCCGACTGAAGCACCGAAGTCTGTTCAATTTGCCAAGTTTTTGGCCAATATTTCTGGCCGCTCTCCGTCGCGTGCAGCCATTCCCAATACAACATGACATGTTTCTATGTTTTCGTATTTTCACGTTGAGGGTTGTTTATTCGTCCTCAATGTTCGTATGGACTGTTCAAACGTTCTGTGAAAAGTTTGGTCAGAATAATTTAATGTGTTTCCCTTTTGTCGAATATAATTAATGTATCACGTAATGTCAGCCCCCTTTTTGGAGTGTCAGGATCCGCACATGTAACCGTTTTTCTAAACACATTTTTTCACCCACTTTGTAAACGAGTTTAAAGTGTCTAGTTCCTAAACATTTCGCCTTTAAACAAGTTTGATTGCTTAACAGAGAGTGTTTAATAACTAAATATGTTTAGAATTAAAACATGTTTGCAAAGAAGGGAAAAAGTGTTTCATTGATGGACACGTTTTGTAAAACACATACCTATACACAGATTGGCAAATTCTGGGTTCATTCCCACCAGATTTGGAGAACTTAGAGCCACATAAATCGAATCGTTATTCGATCCAACATCGGTGTAGTGTGACCAACGCTTAATGGTTTATGAAAGTCAACGGATTTTTCCAAAGCTGTTACGTTTTCTTCCAATACATACATGCAAATAACTGTTTAGTGAGTGAGTAGGTAACGACTCAATTAGGTTTTCAAACATTCGTGACCAGACACTTTTTTTTTCAAATTATGCATAAAACAGTTACAAGTTAAAGCACCACAAAATTTGAAATTTTATCTTTTCACTATTTAAAATGGACTTTGACTTATTATGCTTATTATAAGTATTAAGTTATCAATAACAACTCAATACGCCTCCATGTTGAAAATGAATATTGTCGGTTGTTATGGGATACGGTGCGTAATAAGCATGTCCTGTCATGATATTGCATTTCCCTTGGCCTGCGAACCTAGCCACATGTTTTCTTCTGAATCATTGATGCCCACAAAAGAAGTTTTTGAAAACACGAAGGAAAATTAGCTACCATCAATTACTTTGCTTTCGAGAACAGAAAACGAGAAATCAACTAGGTTTCATGTTCCTTAATTAAAATTTGGCAGGTTCCCATTTTGCAAAATCTGGGCTAAAATTTACAGTTTTAAAATTACATTCTATCCATTCCTTCACAAATTAGGCTAAACTTGCGAGTGGAAGTCGACGTGCCCTAGCATTAAATTGAGGTCTCCATTATTTTTGAGATTAATATATAAACCAAATATGATGAGCAAATATCCAAAAAGTTCTCGACTTTTTCTTCCCCCTTAACGTCCAGAATTCACCATTAATTAAATGTCGGCGGTTATCTAGACACCTGCGCAACTGGCAACCGATAGTCTTGACACTTTTCAAATATATATCATAAAATGTGCTATCAGTACCACTCATCCTGCGTGCTACTGTGTATCCGATGAACGGAACTAACACGTGTTTGTAATGTCTCTCCCGTGCCGTCCGTAAGGTAGCTGGTACTTTTGAAGTTCGTGAAACTGACACTCCTACATCTCCCTGGTACTAATCAATTCGATTCCAGACACATTTATTACCGGTTTCAAATTTTATAAGACAAATGAAACATTTAGAGAGAAATTTAATAAAATCGAGCGGCCGTCTACTATGACATTGTAACATATTTCTACTTCGGTATTCCGGTGTACAAACCATTTTTCAATTCCGAATTGCGATCAACTGTGACTATAGTCCGTTACATTGGTACATTTCCAGAAGAAAGAATAATTGAGGTTTTACGGATGACTAGGTCAATGATTGGAAACATTTCCCTGCAAAATGTCTCCTCAATTCGAAAAAAAGTTTTCTACAGAATGTAACTGGGAGTACGAGAAGTATTTTACGTAAGAAGCGCTTAAAAGGGGCAATCAGAGTCAGTGGCGTAGCCACGGGGAGGGCAGGGTTAAAACCCGACCCCTGATCTAACCTTGCAATGCAAAACAACACCTGAAATAGCTGTTTTTCCTCTCTATCCTTTGAATTTTCCCTCATGTCGTGCCCAAACCCCCGCATGACACAACCCTGGCTACGCGCCTGATGAGAGTTTGTTGTCACAATTTTTCACAACTTTTTTCTGCACATGTGTATATACACTCTTAAAAAAAGTGGGCAAATTTTGCCCAACTTTTTGACCAACACTGGGCATCTATTCAACAACCTAAACAGTTGGGCAAAACTTTAACCAACCAAATTTGGTAAAGTTTGAACCCAACTGTTGGGCAGGAGATTACCTAACTGTTTGGTAAATTAGCATTTAAAAACATACCCACTTGTTGGTTGGGCACTTCTTTTATTAAGCTGTTGGGCAAATGCATTAACCAAATGTTGGTTACCGTATATGTTAATCATCTTTTCCTTAAACGTTGGTGCTTTCTTTACATGTTACTAGTTGTAGGTTATGGCAGGGAGCTCCCTGCAGCTCCCTGGTTATGGCAACCCATCGGTCCCAGTTAAAAAAAACCCTGGCTTAATAAATAACCTATTTGGTTTGCCACTGAGTTCCGTATAAGTACGTCCAAAACTATCATTTTTAATAGGCACTGTAAAATGACGTGTGTAAATGATGTGATGAAGTCTTGTAGTTTCATCAATGCATAAATATGAACACAAGGGCAGCATGAGAATTAGCTGGTCCGTAGCTCTCATACACTGTTTTCATGGTTATAAGACAGGTTTCTTGTTATGCCGAAATGGTTCAAATAATAACATATAAATGCTCATTCGGACGTGAAAGAGAATATCCCAGATTCTGACCTCTCATTGGATAGCAGTTTTGCGCCAAATACGAATCATGGAATCTCATACAAATGTGTTCTAGTTCGCAGTACTATTTAAAGAATTTTATGGAAATAGAGATCGATTTCATGGTCTAAAGTAATGTACGAGTTTAGCTATTTGGCCAATATAAAAGATGCCAAAGAGAATTTTCAGATTATGGTACCATGTCTGATTATGAGAAGAATTGTGAAACAAATCGGGTCAAGTGTACTGTCGTTTGGTGAAAACACTGCAACCAACAATATACCCAACAAATTGGCAAAAAATTACCCAACAAGTGGGTAAAGGGAAAATATGCTCAACTGTAGAATAAAATCTTATCGTCATTTTGACCAGTCAGTTGGGTGCACGGAAGGGGAAATTTAACCATTATGTGAGCAAAGATTGACCAACACTTAGGCAATTACTTTTACTCAACAAAAACTTTGCCCAGCGTTTAAACGGTGCACCAATTAGCCCCAAAGTTGGGCAAAGTTTTACCAACACATTTCATAAACTTCTTTAACCAACGGATATTTTACCCAACGTTTTAAAAGTGTACATTTGACTAATAACAACTTTATCCGATCACTGTCTAACGTCGTGTTTGGTTACAGTGTAGTGTTAGGTTGTCTTATCTTGCATCTGTGTGGATTTTTTGAAAACTTAATCTTCCACGTACTTCTGCAATGATCACTCTATTTAATTTAGGAACGATTCCTGTAGGCCCTCCATCAAGCGGGAACCTCGCTCTCAGTTTGGAGGAAACTTCACTCTTCTTTGAGGTAATTTCACTCTTCTTGCAGTAAATTAACACTGATGGAATGAATTCACACCTTTTACAGTGACTAAGTTCCTTCTTGATTTTAGAGTGTTTGGAATTGAAATACAGACATAAGTTTATCATTTTTTCACAAGTTTTGTAAATATCGATCTTGATTTCTTGTAGCATTTAATGTTTGAAAGACCCTGGTCCAAGGTTTCTTTAAAAAAGGAAACACTTTTTTGGCATTCAACTCATCCTCGACGAAAAGTGTCTATGTATTGAAGAATCGCCCACTTGTTTTGCTCAAGTTACTTCTTGCCGGGAGGTAGTTCTTCCTCCGATTTCCGGCTTCCGAATCCGGCTCTTACTAATAATGAACATTACCAAATCCGAACAAAAATGCATCGAGATCGATACGATCATTATGTGTGATACTTCTACGAGTACACTTCGAGTACGTAGGCACCGGTATGTAGGTGTCTGTCAAGCAGATTTTACTTTCAACGTACCCTATTCTGTTCTCTACCAAAACAAAATCGACTACGGCGCCAGACATAGTCAAAAGCCACTACGCAGGCAATTCTAATGTTGCTTTTATATTATCGAAGAGTTCCATGACCGTTAAATTTCATAAAACAAAAAAGATGCAAACCTTGAAGAAATTTCATTTCAGTCACCTCGGCTTACCACAAAGTGGATTTATGAGCACTAGTGGTCAGAAGCTCAGTCACGCGGGAGATCAAGATCTAAAATTGAAATAAGTATGATGCTTACAGCAACAAAATATTGAAATACTTAAAAATGTTAAACATCCTTATATTGGTTTAGAAAAGCATGTAAAAATAAATATTTCGATTTGTAAAGTGCTTTGAAATTAATTCCGCATAGTTGAGCGTCCTACGGAACTAATACACCGCGAATTTGAAAATTCGTCAAGGTCATTCAATGCAATTGGTACTACACTCTAAATGAACTAATTGTCTTCATTTCTTCTTTATCATTTGCTTACCCCGGAGAAAAGATTGGACAGTTTCGCTTTTTTTTAAGATATTAACGTTCGAATTTCTCATTATCACAAGAATGAGAAGTAAGGAAATGTAATTGGGCGGTTTATGAAGCCTCACACTGGAGCCGTATAGAGGTGTAACGATTGAAGTATCGTATAAAGGCATGTATAAAAGTAGTGCTACCCTTTTCGAGTTTTCGAGGTGATTAACCCCCACCTTCCGTTCTTCTTAACGTTAGCTGCAATACGTATTACTTGTTTACATGAATTTTCAGGGATAATGCTCGGTTTTTGTACTACGTGAGAAGAAAATATCTCTCCTTTATTTGCTACATTTGTGTCAAAAATCGCTCACAAGAGTGACAGCAAATGTTTTCAAAGAAAACAATTTTCAAAGTAAACAAACCGGGTAACTGTCCATCTTCGTCAGAAAAGCAAATCAAAGATACGGATATTCAACTTTGCGACTTAAAAATCAAACAAAAATTTAGGTCAACTTTGTCTGTTTATCTGTATATTCCTTGCAGCTGCTGAAATCGTGGGTTGGCGTTTAATCAGCTAAGCAAAAGAAACAGTTTACTTAAGACGCGTCGCCAAGAAGCCTTTGAGTTTCAATGAGTCACAGAAGTAACCCTGAGTAGTTACAGCTGATTCATGAAAAGGAGAATGCAACGAATATTAATAGAACCAGGCCTATTCATCTTTTGAAAGTTAGAGTCTCGTTTTATTTCTACAAAAAATGTAAGTACTGAAATATCCTAACTTTGTGCTCTGTATGTGAGTGTGTATGCGTGTATGTGTGTGCGTGCGTGAGTGCATATACATGTTTGCCTAATGTAAGACGTAAGCAGGAATGCAACAAACATTTGTAGGAACAATTTTTATCTTTTGAAAGTTGGAGTTGTCTTGCTTTATCTCTACAAAAATGTAAGTATTTTAAATTTAAACATATTTAAAATTTAGCCTTATTTCTATATAGCAAAAGTTCGTTTTGGTGTTCTGTCGGTGACTGTGTGTGTGCGCATATATGCATGTATAAGTTTGCCTATGTAAGACGTGCTCTGGAATGCTTTTTGTACGGTTTCTATAAATGCAGGTTTTGATGATAGCTGTTCTGTGTATCCTACAATTGATTTCAATGGTTATGCTGTCAAGTAATTTCTGGTGATACCAGCCAACTTCTGATTCATAAGCTTAACAGGTCCGTAATCTAGAGGTTTTGTACTTCATAGGTTGTTCTTTCCAGAGGAAAGAACCATCTTATCAAGGACCTATGCCATGGGTTACAAAATTCATCCAAGGGTCGGTTTTGTTCGATCTTATTCCTTCGGTATACAGATTAAAAAAAGAAAACATGCAGTGCTTGTCCCTACGTCAGCCTCTCCCTTTAAGGGCCGTTCACACGAAATTCCGAATCTGTTGTGTTTTGCCTGACTGGAATCGCAAAGCAAAGTGGCTTTTGTGTGTTCCTATAGGACCGTTCAAGCAGAAATCTTGTTGTGAAAAGCCTTTTACGGGAAACACGGTGTCTCCAGCATTGATCGATTTCTAACTGATTCACTGCGGAAACGCGCGGGGTTTTTTTGGAGAACAATTGCATTTAACCATACAATTTGGTGCCTTGCACTGTTACGTACACAGGTGCGTGGTCCTTCAAGTTCAGCAGGACAGCAAACGAAGGCGGAAAAGAATTAGGGGGAAGCTTCGATACCAGACATTGCAGAAGAATGCCTTACATTTTCAAGATCTGATTATTAACAGAATGATCTAAAGGAATACAGATATGAAGAAGATATCGAAACGATTTGAAACTTCTGGTGAACATAACCTAAAATTAGCAGTAAACGGAGTTTTCTATACAGCAAAATATTTTTCGCATTTGCACATTGACGTAAAATAAAGCCCAAAACAAAAAATTATTCTAAAACTTCGTGGAATGTTTTCCAGACGCAAAATAAAACCAATCCAGACTTTTCAGGCCTAAAGGAAGGACATGTTTAATTCATACCACGTCAGTGTACCACGGGTTTCCCCGTCCTATAGAAGGGATCGTCACGTTTTCTCGCTGTCGTTGAACCCTCTGCGGTGCGGAAGACGCCACGTTTCGGTGTGAATGCCCCTTCACGCGCAATTTATACGTAGCAATATTTCAAAGTAAATACTTGTTTCTAAGTTTTAACGTTAGTAGTCTACGACGATAAACGATAGTTTAATCTTGTGTACTTTTTAAGAAGCCAGGATAAAATTAGTCACGAATGTCTGGAATATTTATTTGTGCCAATGTACTTATAAATATCAAATGAACTAAACTTGAACTTGTTTCTTTCCTGCTCACGCTTCCTCTTTTCTTAAAGGATAATTACAATTGCACTTAAACAAAGAGAATCAAGGACAATTAAGATGCTACACGGAACATTTCGGATTGATGTATTACAGACATGAGAGCTGACAATTTCGTGCCATGAGGAAGGGAAATGATTTTGTTGCCAACGTAAAATTTAATTGCAAGGCGAACATTTTAAACAAAATGAAAGTGCTGCAAAAAGTTGGTAGCAGTCAATTTAGCGCTGTCTTAATCTGATGTCAAGAAGTTTTCTCGGTTTAGTTCAAAGACGGATGAAATCAGAAAAATATAAGACTTATTCTAACATATGAATTTGAAAGAAAGTTGGTTTGGCTTTGAATTCAGCTCCCGACAAGTTCGTTTGCACGTCTGCTCATGCGTTCTGGTTCGATCCATTAAAAGTATAAAGTGTTCACGTAGTAAATATTCCGGTTCTTAAATTGCCTTCTTTGGGACAATTTCTTAAAATATGTCCGAAAATTATCGAAGTCGTTGGAAACTTTTTGAGAACAAAAAATAAAATTTCCCCCAAAAATTTGTTTTTGTAAAAAAATATTGTTATTTTATAGTATTACTGGCAGCTTGGATTTCGGTACTCGACCTGTTTTTGTAACAGTTGTGCGTGAATCCAATATCAAGGTACCTATGAAGCCACTATTTTGGAAAACTGAAATGACTTTCAAGTGTGGTGTTCAGGGGGAAAACTGGTTGCATACTTGCAGTCTCTGTTAGTTCTGAATCCCCCAAGCAAAACTGTGAAATAACGTATTCTACCCGGAATCTATAGCTGCCAGTTTTTTCACTGTAAAATTACATTTCGTTTTTACGGTTGAAAACAATGTCTTAGAGAACGAGAAAAAGTATACATCATAACTAACTCTGAAATGAAATAAGTCAGTACATTTCAACCACCAAGCCAGTGGACCAGTGTAACATAATCCTCCGCCCTCGTCTGCGTGGTGTAAGACGGTAAAGGCCTCAGTCGCGTAGCAAAAATTCGAAGTTGGAAACTCATTCTCATTACCCGATCTGGGTAATGGGTACCCAAAGCTTTAAACTAACCTGAAAGTCACTGGCTGGCAAAGCAATGTTGCCTGTGAGATAGTGTGTTGTTTTTTTATATAAGGGAGATGGAAAGGGTATTTCCACCCCTAGTGTGCAATATTCTGAACAAACGAGTAGACGTTTTGTTCATTGTAGATCATTGGTGAACCATGCATTTTTCCGGTTATACCAGGATCGGATGGGTTCGATTCCCAGGTCGAGTCATACCAAAGACTCTAAAATGGAACCTACTGCCGTTATGCGCGATGCTCCGCATAAGCAATGGAGTAGGGAAAACAAGCCAGTGAGTCACAACTGTAACTGACTGACTGACTGACTGACTGACTGACTGACTGACTGACTGACTGACTGACTGACTGACTGACTGACTAAACGATATCTTGAATTCCCCTAATTGAAGGTAGTGCTTCATACCTTGGATTCTGACTTGTTAGGAGTGAGGCACAAGATTTGTGTCGCAGTATTTCGGATTTCCCGGTTCTTTGCCTCTGTCTACAATACGAAAAAATCTTTGAACGAGTTTCAGTCCTTCACACTTTGAAGTGAATTTATTCAGCATACTACTTTAACTCACATATCGCGTAAACAACTATAAAAGATTAATTTCAACCATTCCTTCGGGGGCAATGTTCTCTGAAGAAAACACTCGAGCATAATTTTTAAAGTTATCCATTGTTTTTATTACAAAATGAAGTAGCAATGAAACTTTAAAAGTTTTTATTTCCTTAAGAGTGTTTTCATCCTTGGGTTTGTTAACCTCGCGTTTGTTGAATCGGTTTATGACCCAATATTCATTCTTTTTATAAGCGATGGAATTCAATTTTGCGGTTGTTGTTATAACTAGATTTATGCCATCAAGACGTTCCTCATATTTTGATAATCTCCGTGTCTTCCCTCAATATTGTCCTAGGTGTTCTTCCTCTTTCTAGAAGACAATTAAAAACGTCCTGATTATAATGTTTTTCGCAGCTCAAAGTCGGCTCAAGGACAAGAAATACGTTTCGAGTATGTAAGAAAAAATATGGTAGGATTAGTTGAACATTGTTTTGAGGTTCATAGAGACTTACAGTAACTAGTTTCAACAATAACATGTTGTTTGGCAATGGCCTAAAGGCAGTCAATTCTCACCCCGAACTACAATTTTTCTGGAGTAGTTACAGGAATTCTTAATTGGTATAGCTCTATATTGATTGACAGCAAATTCAAAAAGTGAGTAAGGCAGCTGGCAAATTAAACATTCGTACTGTACCGACTCTAAAAAAGGAACCTACTGCCGTTGTGCGTGATGCTCCGCATAAGCAATGGATTAGGGAAAACAAGCCAGTGAGCCACATCTGGAAAAAGTTCTTGGCCGGCTTGACTTGAAACGATAGGTTGGAAACTGGGCCGTAAATCTCCAACTACCTAACTGACCGACCGATCGACCGACCGACCGACCGACCGACAGCTTATATATTTCACTTTACACTCGGTAAACGGACGCAAAAAGAAAAGAAAAGAAAATAGAAGAAAAACGAACAAAAAGGAAAAGAAAACAGAGGAAAGAAAGGAAAGAAAAGCAATGCTGAATGAAAAAAGAGAAGGTGTAAAAAATATTGGAACGTGGTCATACAATGTACTGAAGGGGGTGGGATGGGGGGTAAAGATACGGGGCAAAAAATCAAGGAGCAAATGTGTAAAATGCATTAATTAAATGGCAAGGTTCAAGCTCTTTAAGGGGCGAAAGGTTTGGGAGGGGGACTCCCCCTCTATTTGGCTACAGGCTTGAATAAATAACAGTAATTGTTAATAGTTACATATAGTAAGTATCTCAAGATACATTAAGTAGGCCTACATTAGATTTTCCTGGGGTCTCTTACATACAATGTAGTACCTGCAAGATACTTTCCGGTTTGACTGGGGACTGGTTTTAACAAATTCACTTCCACAATTCTTTGCTAAAGAAACGTTATTTTACACCTTAGCGTCCCCTTTTCGAGTTCGATTTTTAGTTAGGAAAGCGTAGAATGCTTGTTATTAATGTGGTGGTGAATGTAGGGCGGGGTTTGATATCGCTGTTTGAGACTCCTATTCTTGAGAAGGGTATGAGGATTGACCCCTTGTTGTGCTTTGCAACCTTTCTGAGACTGTCATATGTAATTTGGTGTCGCAGTGGATTATTGTTAGAACAATCAGGGAGCTATTATTTGGAAGGAGATGTAACGGAAACTTTAATTTATGCCAATACTCGAAGGCCCACTTAAAGGAATGAGGATAAGCTGTAAAATTGCCGCAAAGGTATTTCCCTCCTTTACTCGAGGCGCCGCTTCAATATCATTCCTGGGACACCATGTTATTCAAGGCACTGACTTCGACAAGTATGCAGAACAATGCTTTGATAGGTAGGTTAATACCGCCAACAGTTTTAAAACAGATACAATCTCACTCGAAACGACTGTTCAACTGAAAACAAATGAATTCAATTGGCCCTTCCCTCTAGATGGCATGATATGCACATAAGTTGTATGGGGAAAAGTCTAATTTTTGACAACAATATAAGACGTTTCCTGAGGTTTCCTGAAATAGCCAGATGTAAATTCTTGTTCAGATTTCGACATATGACCGACTTGATATTTTTCATACGCGTATCCGAGATCCGAAAGACCGAATTTTACCTTTATTTACCTGACGACTGGCAATGCTGTGGCAGTGCAAAAAACCTGGCGGTCCTACTCTAACCGTAGCAGACGACAAATGCCTTTTTGTGTCTTCTTAAAGGCAGTCATTCGTCACCCTAAACTACAGTTTCAGTATGCATATATCAAAACTCTCAATTGGTACAGCTCTTTGATTGGCATCACATTCAAACAATGCATCAGAGCTAAATTACACAGCATGGGCACTGAGAGTGTCTTGATTACACATTATGGACTTGTATGGCCACTGGGACAAACCATGAAGCAATAAACTAGGATTGTGTCTGGATAAAGATGAGTTTTAGATAAATGTGGGAGGGGCTAGAAGTAAGTAGGTTGGGAGAATTGGAACTGTTTGGGATGATGAAAATATGCCTTTAAAAGAAGGGTTTACGGTCACAACATGATCTGGCATGTTAGAGGGGTACTTATTCTGGGCATTTCGGTGAAATTTGCACTGAAATCCGATGTGTGGTTCCACAGATATGAGCACGTAAAGTTTTCACATTTTCAACAAAATGTGAACTTGAAGCAAGCACAGGTAACATCACATCCCCACATTAATGGGCATTCTTTTGTTTGTTTTTAAACTTTATACTGAATTTTCTCCTCAACAATCCCATATTATTAAAACGTGATTGCATAAGTGGCATGAGAATTTTACAAACTTTCACATCTTTCACAACTTTCACTTTTACATCCCCCACAGTGAGGTCATACTCCAATTAACTTCAAGGTTAACACAACAGTCTGATAAAACAAAGGGAAACAAAGCATTCCTTGTCAATGTGAGGAAGTGATATAGCTCTGCTGCCCTCAAACTCACTTTTGAACACAAACCTACTGACTTCGTTTACTGATATCTCAAGAAATACGTGTACGATTTGAATGGAACTTTCACCACACTGTGTAGATTTTGTTCCTCTTACACATATGAAAATTAAATTTTTGCTTAGAATTCCCTTTTAATTATCTCGTACAAGCATAATAGAAATGCCAAGAACGATACAAAAGACGGATTACTGAGTAGCCCGCGGGGCGGACGAATTTTTTCGTCCAGCTCATGACTGCAGCCTAAAGGGGACTGCAGCCACAGAGGCGCTACGCAGGCTAATTACTGAGTGGTCTTGACAGCGTAAACCTCATTTCAAAGCGTTCTACCTCCTTTTAAATAACAGCTCCCTGTAACAATAGAAACGGAACCCACTGCATACTTGGTGCTCAGCATAAGCAATGGAGTAGCCACAACTGGGAAAAAGCTGTGGCCCGACCCAAATTCTTTAGAAGCTGAGCCGTAAAACATCATGTTACTAACGATCTAATGTACAGAAAGAACGTTTGATATTAAAGCCCACATGTCCTTAACAAACCTGTATAGAGAAGTATACGTCCCCATACTTTGACTGGGTTGTTTCAGCCCTCACCCCCTTCCCGACTTCTTCGCCTATGGTATATAGCTCTGGGTAAACTGTAATGATGTATCAACCACCCTCACGATGAAATGAGAAATTGAGAACTGCGGATATCATATGTTGTGACAAGTTGATTCTCACTGGAATGCGTTGGTAAACAATCTCTTCTGTATTTCTATACATAGACAATGGCATAGCAGATGAGCGAGTTGAAGTCCGCATGCTTACAATTTAATCTATTTCCCCACGTTCGAATAATTTTGTTACCCTCTGTGATATCAGCATGGTGGTAGGCCGGCAGTGATAACGGATAAATTAATTATTTGGTAAAGCTGTATATTACACCGGTAAGCTATTCCACACTATGGTGAGAATTAAGACAACTGTCTATCCGTGTCACTCGAATCAACTAATCACGAAATATAGGGTAAGACCTCGACTGGAATGGCTAGCACTCAGGCTGGTACTACCAAAGTACTCCGGTGTAGCTTGAATGCGACACGGTTTTAAAGGGCAAGAGCCGTCGCAGACACTGCTAAATCTCACAATTTTCTTCTTATTCCTCTTCAAAGTATCTTTCATGTTATTTAAGGACCTCAATATTACATATGCAAGGTAAACCAAGGAGAAAGGGACTCCCAAGTAAATTTCACATTTGAGGAGTGAAAATATTGTCACTTGACTCTCAAGATCAAATGATAAAACAGGACAGTCTATCTACCTCAAGCTGGGGTGACTTCTCTTGCCCGTTAAAAATATAAACTTCATAGATGCAGGTCCGTAGCTTGACAAAGTGCTAACGGTGAAGGGGGGATTAAAATTCTATGGCGACAAATGCTTTCAGGAGGTGTTGTTTGGCTAAAAATGCCAACATGCCTTACGACAATAAACCTTGTGCATAAGATGTCCCAGAGCGGAAGTACGCCCTCCTATGGAGGCAAAAACAAACCAACACAGACAAATGCAGGCAGCTGATGTGTTACCAGTCGTCAACGCACATAGTCTGCTACACGTGCAGGGCGAATTCTTATGCTTGCGGCCACGTGTTCTATTGTTTTGCCCCCAAGGATGACGTCAGTATGTCGTCAATGCACAAGGTCTATTGTAAATTTCAGAAAGATGGCGGAATTTTTTTCCTGCCTTTAGGCCCAATGAGGGCGAGGTCGGGAAGCCGAAGTATAGGGGACTGAAACAAAGTTATGATCTACGTACAGTGCTGTCCCCAAGAGAAGGGTGATTAGAGGGTACGTGTCTGATGGCAAACCTCCTGACCCCGTGTACCCCGTGTCCCCTTCCTTTTCAGTGAGACTTGAGATTAAAAAAAGAATATGTCTTTGTATTTGAAGTGTAACTGCCGGATTTCGTATCATTTGGGTCTCCTTAAGTTAAGAAATGGCAGCAATTTTTATTGCCTCCAAAGGAAAAAAAATACCCAAAACAATTTAGTTCGTGGGAAATGTCATATAAAAATTTTCTGTTCGTTCCGTGCCAACCGCGGGAGGCACTGAGTGAGCCGGATCTTACATGTTCCCTTCAGAGAATTACATTGAACTGCCCATCAACTGGCTTTCCTTACAGTTCAGCCCTTTTTCAAGATGTCTGCCCTGACGTCCCTGATATTAGTTCACCAGGGACTCTCAGGCGGTTACTGGACCTGTAGGAGGAAGGATTGAGTTGGGGATTTTAAAAGCAGACCTCATAGGTCGAGGTTGAGAACAAAACGTTGGTTTTCCAAATTTTGAGACTGCGATAAACTGCAGTCTTACAAGAACATTTTTAGTACATTCCCGGCCTATCATAGGTTTAAGTTAGTACATTGGAAATGGACCTAATACAGTGATGTCACGCTATGTCATTTCAGACGAGACGCTAATAAATGCGTTCGATGTAGCGGTTCGAACCAGCTCAACTGGATCAGTTAGCGATCGATCTTTCGGAAAAGTGATTTTAACTTCATCAACACCTCACAACTCTAGCTGGACAAAACGACTAGCCGTCCGAGGTGGTCTTGTTAAGTCGCGTGACGTACCGTATTTAACGTCAAATTTTATCCAGTCAAGAAATTAACTGAGCCGTCTCGAACCGCAAAAATGGAACGCACCTGATGAAGCGCGCTGTACGCATGACTTAGAGTTCGCTCTTGTGCGTAAAGACTATGCACTAATCCGATCCGTGCACAGATTAGCTGTCATGCTGCATTTGTTGTTGAAAGTGGCGATTATACACGGCTTTCTATTAGAGGGAGATCTTTTCTGTCCTTAGATAACACTTGTGTAAGAAAAACTGCTTTCAGAATTAAAAAAAAAACTTTCCTAATGTTTCCCTCACGAATATAACGAAAATACAAAATTATGTGAAAGACAACGGGTTGTACGGTTGGAATAATTACTCGAAAACAGTGATTAAAAACGACACCAAAAATACACAAAGGTGGTTCTCCAAGGGTATAAACAGTCTCAAACCATTTCGACACAACAGCGTAGGATCTCATAAATTTCCTATTTGTCTTCGAAGTATTTACACGACATTTCAGGTCTTTAAAGTGTACCTCAAGTCCAAAAATTTAAAACTAGATATTTAAGACCATGAAAAGTGATGTCACTGTTGTACTACTAAAATTACAATCTTTGTTCTTTCTTTGTTTTTCTAAAAGTTACCACAGCTTTTACCAATGTGTGGTAGGACTCTCAGTCTTATGGGGTGATGTAATTAATTGAGCCATGTCTGTAGAACATGATATGCAAGCAAACAGGAAGTGTTCAAGGTCGTAAAACATTTTTAATTTTAAAGGAAAACAAAGCAGGTAATGTGAGTTGTACAACAAAAAAGTCACAAATTATTTCGCAATGGACCAATTTGTTTCAAGTGACTAAACTTCAACATTTTATATCTCAGCTCAGGAAAGTCCTATGAAGATGGGATTTGGACTGCTAGAATTCATTTTCATTCTGTTTAATACATAGTTTTGATTTTTTTGACTTGAGGTACACTTTAATATTGCATACAGAATGCTTTCACTGACGTCACAAGTTCTACCCCTTTTGACGGATGGAATCTGGTGTATACGCATTTTGTGTACCTGACTGAAAAGCAGCTGACAGCCCACGTGATTGTTTCACTAAAACACTGTTGACGTGGACGTGACTCACCAATTGTGACGTCAAGTGAAAGCACTCTGTTGAAGCAGGGAGTTGTGAGGGGTAAAAGCAAACCAATGAGTTACTCCTCCATAAATCTGAAATTAGGTTATTTGGAAACACTTTGCATTTGGCTCTAAAAGGACATTCATGAAATAAGGTTATGTTATTAAATACACACTCATCCAAATTGATTTGACTGCAACCTTCTTTAAAAATGAATTTCTCAGGTACATTATTGAATAGGTAAGATAACTGTTGTACTTTTATGTTTGGTTGTAGGAATTAATAAAATGTACTTTTAGCCGGAAAGTTAGAGAATTATCACTGAGACTGGAAAGCGCGAAAAATTTGGTAGTGTGGCAAGGTTGTCTAAGAAGTGCGCCCTCATTATATCAAGGTTTTAGATCAAGTCCCCTTTTAAGTGCAGCACAAATTACGGTTTTTTATATTTCCGCCTGTTCAAATGGTCTATTTTTATCTGTCTATTACTGATCTATACAACAGTTGATTACAGGCGTCGTACCATCATATATTTGACACTTTATGCATCCAAACTCGATATCAAATTTATTGAGCGATAAAAGCAAACGTGTGTCTTGGCTTAATTTAATATTATGTGCAATGTATGACCAGGAAGTTTTACACTCTGTATTCCACACCACTTAATAACCTACCCATAAGGTACATCTCCCTTTGTTTTAGGTTTTCCGTTATCAAATTTTCTTCCATAAACTTTGGTTAAAAAGAAGTCAATTCAATTCAATTGTCACGAAGGGCATGTTATGCCGTACTCTCTGTGACCACACCTTTGCTCAGAAAAGTCATTCAAATTAAATTTTTGAAGATTGCGTAATCAACCAGTAGAAATTTCTCCTGTTACCTTGTTCAATTGATTGATAGTCCATGTCCTTGTACAAACAAGCTCGCAAATTGTGGGGGCGGCAGACAACTTAGAAGCATCGTGTACCGTGACAAAACTGTTTTGTTAAGTGCTTTCTCGCATTTAGACAAACGTGAGCATGGCAATAGCATCTTTCAGGAAAATTTGCAAGAACAATTTCGGTGGACTTGCCATGTGATAATACAACGCTGGACATTTAGCAGTGCGGCAACTTTTGCAGGTGTGAATTAATACGTGTCTTTAACGTAAGACAGTGAACTTTCTTCAAACCGTAAGTTACCATGTTTGAAAACAATTAGCAATCGACAAAGTTTCTACTTTTAGCGCTAAGTATGAGGACTTTGAGTTATAGGCTATTTACTAACCACTTGAAATATCCTGTATTTCATGGTCTTTAGTGTGAATAGTTGCCAAAGGATAAAATCATTTAAGTAACCTTTTATGGAAATATTAGCGCAATAGCAATACAATCACCTTCATCAGACGGTTGTACAACACTAATGCGTATTGCAGAATAAACGTCTGTTTTCTGGAAGGTCTATGCAAGTTGATGCATTCTTATGATCTGGAAGAGGAATCTTACTTCTAGAAAGAATTTGGAGAGACGAGGGGATGGGGGGCTTTGTGTTAACAGGAATCAAATATACTATTTTGATGTAAAAGGGACTCATTGAGTTGATATCGATAACATAAAGAGAATGTTAAAGGGTCACTTCCATATGACAATGCTTATAGTAAGCACAATAAGTGAAGTTGTACATCCAAAAGAAAATAGAAAAAATTAAAATTTTGAATTTTGTGGTGTCCTGACTTGTAATGGTTGTGTGTTTAATTGGTGTTCACTCTTGAAAAATGATCATTGCCAGGCACTCGTTAAAGGGTGAATTTTGACTCCTCTTGCCCAGAATTTCATTCTTCTTGGAGTAAAGTTCACTATTTGAGGAGCGAATTAACACTCTGATGGAGTGAATTCACATTTTCCATTCCACAAGAGAGTTAATAAGTTCGCTTGTTTGGTTTAAGAGTGAATCTACTTACTTAAGCCCCTCCGCCACAACTGGCCAAAACTCATCCCCATCAAGATACAATCCCAGTTTATAGCTTCAGGGTGAGTATAAAAGACCCAATGTATGAGAACGCTTTCTAATACCCATTACATGCTGTGTAATACATGAGCTACGGTGCTCTCTCTTTTTTGTTTGCATGCTATCAATCAAAGAGCTATGATACTTAAGAATTTCTGTAGACTACTATGAAATATTGTTGTTTGGGGTGAGAAGTGTCTGCCTTAAAGACAACGTTCTGTAATCATACTGATGGATTCCGAAAAACTTGATCCCTCTGATATACAGCATTGGTATAATGACTGCAAAAGTCAGCTGCGTAAACGAAAAGGTTACTGTGTTCGTAAAATACAAACCGATCACCGCAATTTACAAGAACCGACAATATTGAACCAGGGAGTTACTGACCTAACAGCGATCATGAATTACAAGACTAAACAATTTATATATATATATATATATATATATATATATATATATATATATATATATATATATATATATATATATATATATATATATATATATATATATATATATATATATATATATATATATATATATATATATATATATATATATATATATATATATATATATATATATATATATATATATATATATATATATATATATATATATATATATATATATATATATATATATATATGTGTGTGTGTGTGTATGTCAGGACAATACGCGCACACTGCACAGATTGGCCAATGGTTCGTGGTACGCGGATCTTTACTTCACGAGGCTTGAAAATGCTTGGGTAGCATCGATCCTGTAAATAAATATCAGAGTCCACCTGATAAAAAAATTATTGCTAACCTCTTCAATGTTGATTCATTGATTACCTTGTATAGCTATTCGTAGTACTACGATTGTGTTACTTGTGTCCGATAGCCTCAGCTTTTATTTTAGTGGTGCCATGGCACAGGGGCGCCAATGCTGGGGTGGGGAAATTGCCGCCCAAATAAAAATATTTGATGCCAACTAATCGCTTTCCTCAGAATAAACAAAATATAACATTGTGGTACACAGATGACTTTAGGGCTTCCAGAACACGCAATTTGAGTGCATGCGACGCCTGTCAGTGTGAGTGTGTATGCATGCTTGTTTGTGTGTGCGTACGGATGCGCTCGCGTCTGCGAGGGTGGATTGCTTATTAACGATTCCGGTCTTGGACACGATCCAAATTTCGACTGGCTGTTGGAAAATCTTGGCCCCCATCTACAAACTAGAACTACGCCCCATCAGGGACAAAGGCATAATAATCAAATGGGAGAGGGGGGGGGGGTTATTGAGGAAATGGGTTTATGCACTTCTCTGAGAGATCAAGAAAGACAAATTTATGCGCTTATCCTATCCTTCCGGATGGGAAGCAAGTAGAAAACCGTTTCTATGTGTAGGAATTAGTTTGGTCCTCTCTGTTTTCAACACAGTGAATTGTACTGCTCGTGTGTTGACTTTTATATTTGAAAGACATGCGGGTAAGCTAAGACAATTGTTGCCGGCATTGGGGTGATAAAGTTAATATAGGTAAAAATAAAATATATCTTAGGTTGTACTTTGCCTGGGTTAAATATGCGTAATCTTATAAGCAGTTTACCACTGTAGCTGTTTAACAGCTTATATTTGGCCTCTAGTATTCTTGGATGAGACTGGAGATTTAGTCGCGCGTACCGTGATCGCTACCATGAGGAGGGGGTACCAATCGGCTAAACTCCTGTAATACTCCGACTGAACAATGATGCCGTGCAGTCTGCTACTCTGGCAAATAAAACGTCCCAGATTTGGTAAATACACGGGGTTGTAGCTTTCAGAACATCCGAGAACGTGAAAGCCTTCACCAGTGTCAACAATTACATGCCGTGGTTTTCTAGGCAGGCCCGGTACTGCTAGGGGTTGATCAATTTGGGGACTTATTCCTAAAAAGTTTTGCCGAACTCGCGGAGGTGTTTAAGTTAGCTGTCTTGTGTCCCTCTCCACCCAACGAAAATCATCTCTTTTTAAGAAGTCTAAACTAAAATTAGTGCGAGATTTTCCGCAAGTTGACAATGTCAGTCTTCGAGGTTTTACCGTGGTAGATTTTCTGAATTATAGTTCTTTTCCAACCCTCAAATGTAAATTTAGGGTGTCACTTGCCCCTCTCTCCCCCGTGCGTAACCACTTGTCTTTTAACATTTACGGGTTCCGTGGTAATTTTTGCCACTTCCATCTTGAAATAGCTCGGCTCCCTTTACTGACACTCAAATCAGATCATGCACATAAATACTAAACTGGAAGCTACTCAATACGTACATTGAACAAGCGGCAATTTGAACTGGTTAGACCTTCTTGACAAAATAGTGTAGATTTAGGCCTGTGGATATCCATTACCCGCCAAAATACAACCGCTGCCTATAATCGACGCGGCTCCAAGCGCATATTAAATAAATAGTTACAAAGTCTATACCTCACTCAGCGGGAAACATCTTACAAAAACGTCGTTTCTTGTACATTTTGCAATATAAATATATTGGGGAACTCAGCCAAAAAGTGCAACTTGCGGTAAATAATATTACTAGCTGATTACGATGTGGTATATGTGACGTCGTTTGTGAAGCGCCCTCGTTAATAGAGTCATCATTATAATACCGATCACTTCTAATTATCCAATTAAATCCTCAAGCAAACATTTTAGGAATGGGACATTACTTGTCTGCTGCTGCAACCACAAGTGTGGAATTTGCGGAGAAGTAATCAATCTGTCACACGGATGAAGAAAAGAATTGAGTCGCTGTTGCGTCATTCACAGCATGGTGGATCCACAGACAGCCACCGCGCAGGCTATCGGACGCAATTCATTTTTCATATATGTATGTTAACAGTACATTTACACGAATGTAAGTGTTAAGTAGTGTCAGATAAAAAGGTGAAGTTCAAATACGGTTCAATTTGATTTCAAACACGATGCAAATAGGTTAAAGTCCCCCCCCCCCCCCTTTAGTGGCCTCTTCCGACAACCCAGGAATTCCGAAGGCATATTCTGCAACTCCCAACGCCAAAGATTCATGCACAACAGACATAACGTAACATGTTCTTAATATGGAGATTTAAATCAAAACACAATTTTCATAGGCTTCACAAGCTCATTGTGAAACACAACATGATATCGTTACAAGATGTGTCATACCGTAGTTATATGGTGAGCAAGTGCTAGAATGTCAACATTTGGGGAAGGGGTTGGGGGACAAGGGCAAATGATAATGTTGGGGAAAACTTTTAGGGTGCTGCGCGAAACCGAGCTCAAAGCGCCCGTTCCCGGGGTTCGTGGGGCGAATATCCGGAAGCTCCCCAGCTAAAAATTTACCATGCTTTTACCATGGTTTACCATGTTAAAAGTGTAGTAAATTTTTAGCTGGGTCTGAGGTTTTAGCCTATCTCTAGATAAAAATTAAGTCTCTGGGGATACGTATTATTTATTTTTTCGGTTAACCCAACTCCTAACTGACCTTACTGAAAAGGCAATACTTGGCAGGGATGCCCCTTCCTTGCCCTCCTACCGTAACTCCACCATTTGCGGCAGCTGGACGAACTGCTCCAATGCAGGTTAAATATCGCCCTCTGTTGGCTCGTTAAACATGTATATCTTTCGTAAAAGATTTTATCAATATCTACCGAGTTTATTCGCTACATTGATTAAACTTTTAAAAGAGTCCTTTCTTCGTTCGGGCCTTCCTCCGTGCCCTCGTTTCTTCGTTCATTTATTTTTGTGTAGCATTGTCACAGCGCTTACCGCGCCGTGCACAAATAGCAACTACAGGCAAAATTGCTGTTGTTTATCATATAAATATCACGGTTCTCAAGAAATTTAAGCCTCCCTTACTAATTTTATATCCCAGGCACCTACTAAATTCTATTCAATTGAACGGTCAAGTACCTTAGCCTCCGTGTATAGATGCGGGTATTCCTTTGACAAAACGCAAAAGGGTATAATGATTACTTATTCGGTACCACGTTGAAGGAAATTTTGTGTTTGCTCTTTGCTCCGCTCCGTATTCAAACAAACAACGAATACTGTATTCGAAACAACGCAGCAGTGGTACGGTAGCTCTTTTTCATCATCTAAAAACAAAAGAATGAATTTTGTTGTGGTGTAGATTCACTGTAAGAATAGTTAAATTAACTCAAATTAGAGTGAAATTCTCTCTATAACGAGTGCTTGTAGGTATCATTCTTTGTCTTGTAGACAATCCATCAAAAGTGAAACTTGGCTTCTCTTGGAGTGAATTTCACTCTTCTTGGAGTGAATTTCCGCTCTTTTGCAGTCAACTTTAAAACTTCTAACGAGTGAAATTTCACCCTTTCTATTTTTATAGGGAAGAAATGTATTTCTCATTGAAAGAAATTCAGTAACTTGTTGCTCTAAGGAATAAATTGTACACAAAAACTTGTGAACCGAATTTAAACCGAATGTACCTTAAGTCACTCTTGAAATATGTAAATGACGACTTAGTGGTATAACCCCCCTCTCCCCTCCCCTTAAAATGACCCTTTTGCTGTTTTTTGAATAGATGAGTCTGAATTATGAGAAGAGCGGTACCTAAGTTTTTCGTCTTAACAATGTGGTGATTTTTTTTATTGAAATCTGATTTGCGGTCTTTTAGGACATCAGGTGAAGTTATCACATTTTCAACACAATGTGAACTAAACACAATCATAAAACATCGTATCTTCAAATTAATGAGCATGCAGTCTTTTGGTTTTATTTAAACGACGACCATTTTTCTTCTAAACAATTCAATGCTATCAGAACGTGATTGCATGGAAAGCTTGAGAAGTTTACGAGGTCGAGGTCCCATTGGTTTCAAGGTCAACAAAGCAGACTGAATAGAAAAGAGACAATGCACTGCTGTTCAATGTGGAGAAGTGACATACCCCCCCCCCCCCCACTTCTTGCCCCAAGGTCACTCTGGGTTCCACATGTAAAGTTTATTTGCTGGTATTACTTTTATATTACAGAATTTTGGTATTTTATGCTACGTCAGTGCTCTTTAAATGCAATACTTTCATGGTATAAATCTCCGCTCATTTTCCGTGCAAAGGGTTCTTTACGATGTCTCACACCAAAAGAAATAAAAAATACAATCGATGTTTACACACTGTACCCACTGTACCCACAATCAAATTTCACCCACAGTTGTAAGAGATAACCGACAAACACCCTTTAACTCAACTAAAAATTCTCCAGGAATAGCCATGTTTAATCAGTGTTTAAGACGGACCAATTAGGATGTCACGCAATTAAGATGCCTTAGTGAAAAAAAAAAAAAAAACTGAATAGCCGTTGACACAGGTCCGGTTCCCCTCACCCCTGAGTGCTCCCTAGTGGAGTACAAGGGTGTGGGTGGGGTTGTGTGCAGCGTGCCTTCGACCAACAGTGTACAGTTTAGGACAAAATGGCAATTTCAAGGAAAATTTGTACTTGGAATGTTTGCAAATTAGGTTCAATTTCAAGGCAAACAATGTCTGTCTCTTTGTGGAATACCATCCCATCCCGTATACCATGCACTGTCGTATGCCACCTGTTGGATACCGATATCCCCGCTGCTTGGTTCTATATATCACCAAGAACCCCTTTGACTTTAAGTAAAGATAACACATCATCAAAATGATAAATATAAATATGGTTAAATATAGCGAAACAACACTGGATACAGAGCTCAACCAATGGGAGCGAGTATTAATCAATAAGTAAACATTATTGCATTTCGAGATACAAGCTTGTTCCTTATAGGTTTACGTTTGTATTTTACACTCTCCAGGCTAAAAATGCGAAGCACAACAATAAAATGAAAATGGGACTCGCGTGTACTAGACCAATATGATTTCCACAGAAAAGAAAGTATAATACGCGGAACTAGAGCGCGCAAAATATACACGCGTGACTTGAATAGTCGCCCATTCTAGACTGGGCGAATAGATACATTCACTGTAGCGTCAGGTGTTTACTCATATTATCCTCTTTCTCATTAATAAATCAATAAAAAAAAAAGACAAACCTGTCCCTTTCAATTTTGGGTTTTGCACACCAGCGCCTCAATTTGTAGGTTCTTTGTATGATTTTATCAGATAAAGATATTGAATTGTCGATGTGTTTGTTAGAAACATGTGACTAAATCGTCTAATCAATATGTAATATTTTTCGCCACGGGAAAGAGGTTGCTCACTTAATGTATAGCTTGTGACTTTTTTATACTTAGCTATACACGCTGTAACAGATGACCCCGTGCTTAAATAGGACAACTTGTAAACACGACAAAAGATATTGATTTTCAAGTAAAGAATCCATTGTTAGATTTTATGGCCAATAATCTTTTACCGATGATTGGTCTTACTTACTGCAACCTGTGAAAATATCTGATTTGTTCCAACTTGGCAAACCAGACTAGTTCTTCCCTGAATTAGGCTACCTATTTAGAACAATAACGTGCAGGCCATCTACATGGTCTTTGTATAGCTTCCTCTAGCCTTTTAATTGGAGTGCAATCTATAGGCCTTAGCGATTTACTTCAACCTACATATCCTCGGGACAAACTCCAATAAAAAATTCCTTTATTGTCGTGCTTATTGATTGATTAATATGACAGTAAGTGGCGTTAAGTCTGACATATCATCCTGCAAGTCAAGGATTGCTTTTAAACATTATACACTTAATGGGTTTGTTCGTTGATTAACTCGTTCCCTGTAATCCATCGCTCAATTTCTAAGGAACCTAGCTGTTCGACCACTATTCCATTAAATCCAAATAACGCCATTATGAATTGTTTTTAAAACACAAGGGATTCTTTCAGATTTGAAATTGGGAGGATATTTTGAAAGGAAGATACTGAAAAAATCTATATGAAGTCATTTTAAAAGGTGAGCAATTATTAACAGGGATAGTTTAGGAAATCGTTGAGTTCGGATTGCATGTAAACACACTTCCTGTTAACAAAACAGTTGCCAGGCAAACTGAGATGTATCACCATTGATTTATTCAAGCTCACTGAATCCAAATTTTCTTCGGAATGAACTTAAAATATCTTTTCGATTGAGTATTAAATAGATGTCTTAGATTGTAACTAATTGACAGAAAATGTGAAGCCAACTTGTTGAGCAGTGAACTGACGTAGCACAGTTCACAATGGTGGCGGGTTTGGGGTGTGGGAAATGGTCTCGAACACCTGAAAGCTAATATTTGGATGAGTGTAGGGAGACAGTACCTTCGTCCTTTCAACATTTGATCAACTTTTTATTTTGTCTATGCAGGGTATGTTTGTATAGAAATCCCATGTGAAAAACACTGGTATCTTAACGTATGAATGAGAAATCCTTATTTAAGGGGTCACCGCCTCTTTTAAAAATTTTACTGAACTGTGATCGTGAGATATGTTATTTACGAAGGGTCAGTAAAAGGGAGGTGGAAGGTACGGGAAGGGAGGGGGGTTATGGGAGGTCGAAAATTTATGGGGAAAAGTGCGCAAATGAATTCTTATTGGTACTCTATGGCGTCACCACTTAAACTGATTCCACCCAGCTTTGGCCAAGTCGAAAATTTTAAAGCAGGGGAGGGGAAAACTATCCCGAATCCCCAGGAGGTAGGGGGGTAGGCTCCTGCAGTTCCGTTCAATTTTCTGTTTCTTTTTTTCAAGCTATGAATTTATTTTCATACGACTATGCTTGGTCCATGCAAGGATTCATCCGGGTGTTTCATCTCCACACACCCTGCACTCACCCACGCCCTAACACATTCCCTCACTCCCGTCAATCTGAGTTTCCGTTTACAAACCTATGTTTATGAAAGGAATTTTTGTGTGAGCCAAATAACTTTTTCACAGAAGCATTTGTGGAGGTGAACCTTGTCTTTTCTTATCTAAATTCGACAGGAACTGCTGTTACGTTCCCAACGTATATTGCGAAAAAATTATCATACAGTACTCGGGTGAAACTTCAAAGGTCATTATGGACAGTTCTTTAACAAACAGTAGTACTGGTAGCCAGTGACACGTACAGAGGGACATATTGAGTTGATAACTTAAGAAGGGAATTGAAGGGGACTAACACATGACAATGTTTTTGTTAGCCTTATTATTAAATTTTCACATCCGATAGCTTTGCAAACAGTTAAAGTTATGTTTTTTTTTTTTCTGGTGAAAATTGACTGCAAAGAAAGTGTCAAACTGCATTTCATGCCACCCTAGTAGTGTTTGTACTGTCTCCTATCGCTAGTCATATTTTAAGGAGCAATGAATAGGGTCTGTGCCGAGTTTTGATATGTTGGAGAACTACTTATTCTAAGATTTTTGTTAAAACTTGTTCATTCAATGTCCGTTGGCCGTTGTGTAATTCTCGGGATTTGTAGCAAACGAAATTATTACATTTTTAACTAAAAGTGAACTAAAAGCAAACATTTGTGGTCAGTTTCTTCCCTCTAAAGGTATCGTTTTTAATACAAACATGTAATGGTGTTATACTGAGTTCTCCTTTGTTTTTTCTTTAAGCTGCAAATAGATTTTTCTCCGTTCTTTAATGTCATTATTAGTACGAATCAGGGGGTCGATCCTGGGGGAGGAGGCAATCACCCCACCAGTGAAGTAATTGAGGACAAACATATCATTTTGCCCCCTAATAATTCAGGCAGATTAAAAATACAACAAACAGAAGATACAAAATATAACATTGTGGTACATGGATGACTTTAGGCTTCGGGAAAGCGTCAGTTTTAGCCTATTTTAAAGTAATAATACTGCATTTATAATGCGCCATTTATCTATCTATGTTTTGTGTACATGCGTGTCAATGTGAGTGAACGCATGTTTAGGTGGGTATAGGTATGCGCTTACATTCGTAGGGGTGATTTTTTACAGACGGGTACGGCGGTCACACACTTGAGGTTCTGGTGGTTGGAAAATTTTTGCCCCCTCCAATTCATAAACCAGATCTACTCCCTGGTATGAATGAATGAAAACTATGTGAGTTTCACAGTTTTTATACCCTCCCCTAGTCGGGGACGTAGCAAAGGGTCATCATAGGGAGCGACTACTACCCCTGTTCAGTGTCAAAAATAGAATTTTTTAACTTGTTCTTAAAAAAACGAAAAAACTTAAAATGTGATACATGATAATATGATATGAAAAAATCGACATAAGATTGCATCTAAAGGTCTTCAATAATGTTCCAAAAAATTCTCGAAGGGAAAGAAGGTACGCTCTCCTCTTAGACCTCTCCCCCATATCAGTCACAAATTTGCTCCTTGGAAATTCCTGGCCACGTCGATGTGTGGCCACGTCAATAGAAGCTCACACCTCTGTCAAATTATAGCAAAACAATAGACTGAAAAAAACTTGTAGAAAAGAAAACAAAAGCACACAATGCTCATCATATACGGAGGTAAGTGATATCCTACTTGTTTGAAGCTCACCAATGACCTGATCACGAGGGCTACCAACATAGGCGTACGGGCTATTTTTTGTGAGGAGGCAAGAACAATTTTTGTCCGAATAATGACACCAGTTTGCCCGAATGGTCCAACTCTTTTGCCCGAATTGAGAGCGAGGGATCCCTTCACCCCAGATTCGTACGTCTATGACTACGAGGAGGCATGTGTCCCCAAGACAAGCCGTCCACCACAGAATTTTGGAATATGCATTTTCATATTATCGTCTTACAGTGAGGGAGGGAATTCACTAGTTGATCCCCTCAAAAACGGTTCTTTTCTCCATTTCCCCCTTGCCCTCAAAACTCTGACTTCGCTACTGAAACTTACTGCATTTTGAAATTGTCGTAAATCTCGAATTTCGTTCGAAACATATCAAAACTCAGTTTTTGTCTGCACTTAGGACGATCATTTTCTTGAATTGAAAACATTTTATTTTTTCTGTAACCATTTCATACTTTATATCTTTCAGAACAGTATATATTCCGACGGTTGCCCGGAAATTAGTGGAAAACGCGAGACGGTCGGGATCATAAGTGGGTGTGGCCATTAGCAAGGATCCACAGACACGTGACAATGGACGTCATAAGTACGATTGTGCCCTCTTCAGTGACACCCTCTCAGGACGACACCTCCTGGAGTGGATGGTCCATTATTTTAGAAATTATTCACGTTATTATAGCCTTTTTAGGTATTTTTGGTAATGGAATCGTCATTTATGCACTCATCCGAGTGAAATATTTAAAATCATTCACAAATGTTCTCGTAACTAACCAATCAGCGATCGACTTGGTGAGCAGTGTCATGTTCTTTGCTTTGTACGTGTTGCCGAGGCCGCAACTACCATTGGGGAGCGACACTCTCTCTCTATTTGTGTGCAAGTTTTGGCTCTCGGAGTACCCGCTGTGGGCCTTTTCAGTCTCTTCAACAGTAAACCTCGTCTGCCTGACCCTCGATAGATACTTTGCAGTTATTCATCCGGTAATATATCGAAACAAGTTCACCATCGGTCGAGGAAAACTCCTCTGTATTCTCCCGTGGGTAATTGGACTTCTCCACGAGGTCCCTTGGATGTATGTGCACCAAGTAACTGAGGACCATGTCTGTCAACCTGATTGGCCGCACGACGGGGCACAGAATATATTTGGAGTGGTTGTATTTATCAACCACTACGTCATACCTCTAGTTATAATGGTGTACGTTTACACTCGAATCATACTCCGCTTACGGAGGGAACTCAAGCCTCCTTCGGAGCCGACCTCGCCGACTTCGCCGACCGAAACCAAAGCGAAACCTAAGAGAAAGAAGAGTCACTTCGCGTCGGTCGCTTCTCGTAGTGTTCTTAAGACAATGATCATCGTATCTCTATCGTATCTGATTTGCTGGGGTCCTAATGAAATAATTTATCTGTATTTTAACTGCGGGAACTACGTGGATTTCAACAGTTTTCTTGTTACGGTCACTGTCATATGCGTCTTATGCAATATGTGGCTGAACCCCATCATTTACGCCTTTAATTATAAAGAACTTCGACGTGGAGTGATCGATTCCTTCAGTTGTATAACCTATCGCATTCCGGCTCTGAGAAAACTCGGCACCGCAGACCGAAAGAGTTCGGCTGCCATGAGAGACACTATAAGTGGAAACGGCAGCGTAAAATTCACCTCAGACGGAACGAATAAGGTGTAAGGCGAGGTGAAGCTTACAAGAAGAATTGTAGGAGTTATAGAGCGACGCCGAATTAACTCAGGATTGAGGGGTAATTCGAATAGATTCAGCAACAGTCGAGAATTTTATCGAGGGCTATTTTAAACTTACTTCCGAGGCATTACACTCCCACGCCTATCAATGTGGTAATGCACTATTCTAGCAGATGATATTCTTCCACATTGAAATATAGCTCCAGTTGAAGAGTGAGTAATGCTTGCAAAAGACTCGTGTCAAAACAAAACTGGAGATGTTATCAAGCATTCTCGAAAGGACCGTTTCAAGCAACACAAAAAAGGACATATAAACTTCGCAAACGGTATCTGGGTCTTCTCAGCGAATGCAGTGAGACTGCAAAACAAGGAAAGCTCTAAAAGCTCTAAAAACTCTATCAAGAAAATTCGGACCAAGTAAAGTTACAGCAATCTGTTTTTCTGAGCTGAATTAGAAATTTATCTTTGGGTACTATGCCTTGATGTACAGTTACGTAAAGCATAATGTTCTGCGCATGTGCAATGGCGTAGCCTAGCTGTCAATTTACAAGTGAACCATACGGGTTTGTAATGAATCGAAGCATTTTTCTTCTAGAAATTAATTTTTTTGTACATAAATAATTGTCTACTGAGACTCTGATTTCTTGTAAACACTTGTTAATAAACTGTACAGATATTTCGTGAGTTGGGTAAGAATGCAAAACCTTCTTTATTTTCAAGTCTGTGCAAAGAATGTTTAACGAGCCTTATATTATTGAGAGGCCATATTCCAGTGAAGGTAAAAATAACTATTAATACCCAAAGTTAAGATCAATATTTTCATAAAGGTGGATTTAATTTCGAATTTAATCTCCAAACTTAGAATGGGAAGGTGAAGCTTGAAGCAATCGATCTTTTCAATGAAAAAGCATTTCTTTCCGCATCTAGATATGTTACCATATAAAAAGAAATAACAATTTGGAAAACAGCCAATTTAAGTTTTTTTTGTTTGAAATTCATTTTTTGTAGCACGCTACACGCTACGAATGCTCGTTGGATCCGTCCCTGTATATAGTTATTTTAAACGGATGAATTTTCTTTCAGGCAATATTATTCTTTCGAGTTTTTGGAAAGTTACCGACGGAAAATGAGTAAGTTTAATCTCTCGGAACCTTTTGGAAAAAAATACTTGCAATCTGCCAGGTTTAAAAAAGGTTAAAACTGTGTCCTTTTTGAAAACATTCATTAGAACCTTTGTTAAAAGCAGCTATAGTCTTTAACCCCAAAAGTAAAGTATCTCCTTTGCCATCTTACTTGATGCGATTCTAGGACCATGCATGTTTCATTATCTCCTCCTCGTTTGCTTTCGTCAAGATCTCATGGGTTGCTTAAAAGGAAGATGTAGTCATCCCAACTTTGATTAGTCCGCCCTGTTTCATGATTGGTTTATGAGAGTCATGTGACAATATCTACCAAAAATTAGGACAATTAAAGGAGTAAGTCATTGGCTTACCATAAGTGAGCAATTTTTAGTCCTATAATATCCTGAAAGATTCTTTGAAGCGAAGTAAATAACAAATCTGAATGATCTTGATATTGTTTTTTTAAGTAAGCTTGGGCGACTGTTTCTGCCTTAATGGCGGTAACCATTGTTAACTAAGGTGAGTTCGATTATTTAGCGGCTCGAGCCGGCTAAACTGGCTCAACCAGTTTCTCGATTGGATGTATCTGACGTAAAATACGTCATACGGCTCAACAAGACCTCCTCGAAGGGCTGGTCGTTTTGGCCGGCTCATGTTGTGACGTTTTGATGACGTTTGGATCACCTTTTCGAAAGATCGATCGCTGATTGGGCCAGTTGAGCCGAAGGCACCTTAAGTATAGCAATGACGTCAATACGTAAAGAGTCAAACTTAACATTGGAAGTCGTAACGTATGTACGGTAATTCAAAAGATATGAATTGCAATTTTCATTGTTGAAGGTAAATCTGTTTTTTGGGGCAAAAATGTACTTGAATTTTCCAATTATAGAGGTTTGAAATGCTTGTTTAACTTACCTTGCAAGTACATCTCTCTCAGTGAGTGCAGGGGGGGGGGGGGTATATCTTACTGGAGGGAGGGGTGTATTATGTCAAAAAAATTTCCCTGTTTTTCAAAGGATAAAGACATGAACTTTGCCCTTTGAGAGATATCTATTACCTTAACAAAAGCCGTCTTGCTTAGAGGCAAGGTGAAGCAGCCGCGTAGCAAGGATTGTGTCATTGGGATGGTATCATGGGGGGTTGACATGAGGGAAAAGTCTAAGGATAAAGAGAAAAAACAGGTATTTTTAGGTGTTTTTGCACTGCAAGGTTGGGTCATGAGGGGGGGGGGGGTTCTGATCCCCACCCTTCTCCCGTGGCCACGCCACTGCATTGAAGTAACTCTCAAAACAAAAATGGGGCAGGAAAAAACCAGTGTTTTCAATGTCCGAGCGAACAAGATCCATCAAAAGGGCTGAAAGTAGTTGCATTGGGGGCAATTTTCAAAAAATGCCCAACTTGTAAATGTCTATTTTACAGGTAAAGCTTCCATTCTAAAACGTATTTTGAAAGTACTTTGAATAGGAAAGTGGAGCTTTTTTACAAAGAAAACGTTTTCAGATGTGGAAAGAGTGGGGCTGGCTGCTGTAGAGACGTCACTGGCTCATACGAGAAAACATTTTTTATTTCACAATTCCCCCAAGGCTTCCTCTTTCTTTCTCATTTATCACAATTCCTCACGTTTCTGCAGCAATGTTCATTGTTTTCATTAAAGATTTGGATTGTTTAATGATCATGCCTGTAGTCAGGCGGAGGGAGGTGTGGTGAGGGACACGTTCCTCAAAATAATTTTCCAATAACAAGTCAAAAACTAAGGATAAAAATTAAATATGACATCAACAACGATGACCACTCCTAATTAGTTCTGCCAAAGTACGAAAACACCTCCCACTCTGGTGTGCCCGCCCTAAATTGACAGTTCTGGCTACGGACTGGTAATGGTATAACAAGAGCAGAGGCTATTGGCAAAGTTTTAATCGAAAAGTTGAACATTTTCCGTTGCTACTTCAGTCTTGCAATTGTTACCTCTTACCAAATACTTTCAACATTGTCACTGATACAGTAGCAGAGGCTGTCGTCCATATATCACAACACATAATGGTTAGATGTGAAGTAGATGACACGCTTGTAAAATGTGCTGTTGTAAAAGGGGTTTAGAGTAAATTGAAAGATTTGTTAATTAATATTCATTTTTCCTGACACAACAAAGCTACAACTAAACGTAACACGAGCCTTAGTTTACACTAAACAAGCCCGCGTTTCCTACGTGCCTTCGAAGAACGCAAATGATTTCAGCGCGATGTTTGATTATGACAAAAGTTATACGAAGACCTGACAGATATGACACATATGTATACGTGATTTGTACCCGTTGATGTTAGCAACAGATTTAATGGTGAAGTTATATCGCTTGCGTACATACTATAAGGTATTTGGCCTCCTGACTTGACAGGTATACCGAGCAAAGGTAATCGGAAGGGCAACTGGTCATGATTCAACAGGCCTAGAAAAAGCAGATGGGACAATTTCACGACGACAAAATTGGCAAGTACGTAAGGACCAAAATCTGGTGGGGGCGGGAAGGGGACCTCAGAAAATAAACTCCGCACAAAGTGTGGCCCTCTTCGTAGGAGGAGTTTGAATTGTCCCTACGGTTTTACCCAGCTTTAAGGCGCCAAATGGACAAAACTTCTATGTCGAGTGCGGTGTGATTAAAAATTGCAAAGCCCTTTAGGAATGGCTCAAGGAAAAAAAAAGCGGGCTGCCCAAAAGTGAAGGTGGGGAGGTACCGTAGTTGGGCTGGGACCTCCTCCTTCGTACCTTCCCCTGTTGATAACTCTTGCAACGCGTGACATTGTAAAACAGGTCTTGCAAATTAAAACTTGTTTGAATTCCCGTGGAATTTGTGTATACATTCTATCTCATTGTAAGAGATCTTAATACGCATCTCCGTAGCTTAGATCACATTAACGAGGCTGTTTCACCAGCCAATTTATATATTAAGGAATATCCTCATATATCTATAACTTATTGGTGGCTATATTTTGATTGGCAGAGATATGGTCTTGAGTAATGTCAACACAGAACAGTTTTTAGCTACATATTGTAGCTTTTTAGCTACACATTGTAGCTTTCTCCTGCAGCTTAGCGTGTTTATAGAGAGCTATCCCGTGATGTCACAATCTTTAAGTCATGCCTACTGCCGGGCAAAAGTCAACAGTTTTGTAATGCAACAGTCACACGTGGGTCGTCCGCTGTTTCTCAGGTAGATACATGTACTAGCCTACTACTCTGGTGTTTGCCCGTCAAAAGGGGCGGGGCTTGTGACGTCATTAAAAACACATTACAAGTGTTTTTACAGATGACACAAGCTGCCGGTCAAAAACTGTGTGTAGCTAGGTGAGGAGCAGCTGAAGACCGAGAGAGCGACGGTTGATGATTGTTTGGCAGTGGGCGTGGTAAACCATAGCATGACGTCAAGTGAACATAATATTGGTATATTCAGCAGTGGAGTGACTGAAAGGAGAGATACATGATAAAGTTGAAAATTTGCTGAACTTTAATTTTTTTTTTTTCAAAATTTCGATAACATAATGGGAATAGATGTGATTAATGCAAAAATGTGAACCGTGTGTGGAAGAGTTTAGGCTAATGACGTATAGCTGAACATCATTTATTGATAATAGGAGGAACGTTCTGGTTCAAATACGACAATTGTTTTCATTAAAATTGATTTCAATTATTTGTGAGATTAGAACAAAGCTGTTGAACAACAAAACTGATTTTGTAGTAACCAATTTTAAAAAAAACAAACATTAAAGAAATTTTAATATAATTTTCACTATTTTTCTCAATTTTGTTCATATTGTAATTTTATCAATTCCGTAAGATTATTTATCTGTCTCTGTACATGGTGGGTTTTACTCAAGATATAAATATATAGTGGCTAGAAAGAAATTAATTGAAAGTTATTTCTTTTCTCGTCATTTGGCGTTCCTTGTAAACACAGATTAGTCAAAGTGATGTTTCAATTGACTAACCACGTTATTCACTCATATTTAACTAATTTGTGATGATCGCTGACAAATTTTGTTGTAATGGACTACAGAATATCATTCAAAACGTAGTCAAGGGTGCCTAAAATTTCTTAGAAACTAATTCAACACGGTCAAAATATCAGTTTATATTGTTGAATAACGTGGTTTGTCAGGCCAGGCACTGTTGTGAGTAATTTGTGTTTGCAATGTTTCTCTAAGGATAACTACACAAAAAAATAAAAAGGCTCATTTATCATCAAACGGGAAAACGTTAATTCCTACGGCGATACTCCTAAACGGGTATTTAAACACTTACGTGGTAGAACCCATTTGTTTCATGTACTTGTTGGCTTTCCACACATAAAAATGTTTTTTTCATAATTTGTGTATGAAATTATATCCACAATGGGTTTCAGATACCATATTTGGAAGCTTGTGAATGCTCACCATAGGGTGCAGCTGTGCCGAATTTGCATTCATCCTCTGCATGGGGTAAATAAACAGATTTTTTAGAGTGAAGAATTGGGCTTAGATAAAAGAAGAACTTAGTAAAAGGAGAAGATAGAAGAATGAAGAAGTCAACACCGACACTGAAAACTCAGGATGATGCAATTACGGAGCTGTACCAATACACAAGACCACGTTACTTGCCCGTCTTGCACGAATTGATGTTATACAGTAAATTCACCTTTCTTGTTGCAAATCCCCCAAAATTTAATTACCATTTTAAATTCATTCGTCCCAAAAAGTACCGACGGCACCGGTCGAACTCAAGTTCTGCCTAATCTAAGTTACTACATCGAAAGAATATTGACAGCCTGAAGTATCAACGCCGGTTTAAGTCTTTATGATCATCTGTACATCTGTGTCAAACTTAGTGTCCAATTGACAATAATGAGGCTTTTACAATGCCATAGCAGCCTTGTTACATCATTTTGCATTTTGTGTTATGCCGTTATCGTGGTATCAAAAGCCTTTTTTCTAAATTTTTATCTACTTTTGAAACTCCACTGATGTAAAACAAGAATAATGGCAGTTTCAATCCATACCAAGAAATATTTCAACATATTTCAAAACTTTAATACCAGCTCTACATTTTAGTTGATTTCTACAATAGCTGAAATTTTTTCGTTTCTTCTTAAAAATGTTCAGGAGACAAATATGTCTAAAAACAACCTAGATTCCTTTTCCAATATGAAATCCTTGTTTCCTTCAATATTTTATCCACCTCTCTCCAAAGATGAATTGCAATGCCAGTGTAACATCAACATTATCTCAACATGTTTTAAATTGATCTTGAAGCATTTCACTAGAGTAGAAAATCCAGGAGATTTTAGACGAATCCGGACAGATTGTGATGGTCTGATTTTAGTCAGCCATTACTGGGGTCCATTACCTTTAAATTCCTTTCTTACTGCTTCCATGGATGGTTGTAAACTAAAGTGTATCTTGATTTTCTCAACTTCACTCATATGAGGATTTGAAATTCACTAAGACAATAGATGAAGACGATTAAAGGCTGATGGACCCCACTAATGGCTGCCTACAGTCACTAGACACAAGCGCTAATCGGATTCGTCTATAGAGATGGAGACTGCATAAATCGCTTTGTAAATAGGTAACTGCACCCTTTTGACTTTTTCGCTCAGTGAATTTTGCGATTAAGGGTTCTCTTTTTGAAGCCAATCTCCGCTTCTGAATTCATGTTGGTTGGTGTACGCTACCAGTAACATTCACAGACAACTTCAGGTAAATAGGAAAGAAATCAACATGATTTTGAAAGCTTGTATCATTTTAATGGCTTACGTGGGTAAAAAATATGGGGTTAATAAGGTGTCGATGCTAAGGGCGTTCCGAGGAAACAAGTAAAGTTTTCCCTATTTTGCGTTTTCAACGCTTCCTGGATACAAATACAATGTTTTCATTACACTTATATATTCAGCTTTGGATTTCAATAATCATACCGATTGCCACGCCCATCTTACTTTTAAAAGGGTGTCATGTTAGGTCATAAACATCATACGATACATGTTTGGTTAGTTGATTAGTTACTTTAATGTTTGAAAAGCATTTAACGCCCACCTGGTGCTCTTAACTTCACCTCTTGGACATATCTTATGAGTCCTTTATGAGACACCGCTAAATATTCTCTTTCACTTCAGATATTTAAATCAACATGAGTCATGTTTTCATACCCGGTCAGACGCACAGGCAATTAATTTGGGGTCTCTGATTTTCCCTTTTAGCAAGAGCATTCTAATTAGAAGCAATTTTTTCATAACCCCGAAATACATGTGCTGTATGGGTTTGAAAATTCTCAGTTGGTTGCTGCTGTTTGATTGACACCAGATCTGAAAATTTAAAAGATGCATAGTAGCTCTTTCAACAAAACAGAGAAAGAGTGCTTGGATTACCTTTTATGTTCAGCAGTACATACATGGCTTGAAGTGTACCTCAAGTTAAAAATTAAAAACAAATTATATTAAAGGGCATGAAGAATGAATTCTAACAGTCAAACTTATTGTTTGTTCACTTAATACAAAGTTGGTCCCTTGCCCAATAATTTGTGACTTTCTTGTTGTACAACTCACATTACCTGTTTTGTTTCTTTTAATATTAGAATGCTTTTATGACATTGAACACTTCCTGTTTGCTTGCATAGCATGTTGCACAGGGAGGGCTTTATTAAGTACACCCCCATAAGAGTGCTATCACACCTTGGTACGAGTAACTTGCAGATAAACAAAGAAATACAAAGACTAATTCGAGTAGTGCAACAATGAACCCACAAACTGTTCCGCAATGTATCATTTCCAGTTGAGTAAATAAATTTCAACATTTTACATATCAGGTCAAAAATGTGCTATGAAGATGAAAGTTGGACTGTGAGAATTCATTTTGCATTGTCTTTAAATTTTTGAATTTTTCACTTGAGGTTCACTCTAAAGCAATAAAATAGATTTTGAATGTATACGCCTGCTTCCGACAGTTTGAGATGCAAATTACACAGATGAGTAAATTTGAACTGTCTCTGATTTTAAGAAATTACTTTAAAGGCATAGAAAATACCTGTTTCCTGAAATTGTCATCAGATTGAAATCTAAGACTTTTGACTGAATACTACGGTAACATCGAAAAGACGGTGCCTTTACCCACTAGATTCATAGTCAGAGTGACTGCCGCCAGTTAAGCCTAATATAACTTGTTTTTGTTACCTATTCTTCACTGGCGAATCGGTGCAGGGAGCTCCCTGACCGATGTAAGTGACAAGACTGAAGGAAAAAAACTCGACCGAATACAATCGCCTAATTTACTTGAATACACGCGACAGCTGCCACTTTTAAATTTAGTAGGAAATAGTATTTGTAGCAACTTTCTCAAACAAAATTGAAAGGAATAATTGTAATTGTTATTGACTAAAATGTATGACGTATTTAATTAAATATTTACCCAAATCGTTGAAGCGCCTCTCTTTCGAAGTATTATTGCCCCGGGGTTGCATGCATGTTGGTCCTGTGCACGTTAGAATAAGAATTCGTGTATTCAAGTTGTTCAACCATACTAAAGGATAATTTTCAATATCAGATAAAAGATGTTGTGTACATGCGCATAAAACCAGTTGGAATTAACTTTAGCGTTTAGGTGAATATCTTAGAATTTGAGCATTTAAGGGCAGGAAACACTCACTCAAAACTACAACTTTTGTAGTGGTTTACAAAAATTCCCAATTGCCACACCTCTTTGATTGACGGCAAGTTAAAAAAAAGTCAGAGTGATGTTGTTAATGGACACGACAGCATGTCCATTATTCTGGTTGGTCGCATTTTCTGATGATCACGTGACCACATTTCTTTCGTTCAGTTAATTGGACGACTCCCATCAAGAAACAAACCGATCTTTTGGGAAAAGATTAGTACAGCAAAGGAGACGTGTATGTGACAAGATTGTCTGGAAAATGTTGCTAGTTACGAAATGCGGGACATTTTTCCTCAAATGCTCTACATTTAAATATTAAGTAGGCTAATTACAATATTAAGTAGGCTAATTACAATATTAAGTAGGTTAATTATAACATTAAGTAGGCTAATACGCCTGGTACTTTACATATGACGCAGTCGTGAACGAGGGATGCTGTCTTACTTTGGTCTGTATATTCAAAATCAATTTATTTTGAACTTAAATTTATTTTACATTTGATTTATGAAGTGATTAATATAAAGACAACTGTATAAATTTGAAAACATTCGTACTATTTTCTTCTGGCAATTTCCTGGAATTTCGCCGGAGCGGCATGCTACGATGTCTCCATTTGAACAGCATACAAGTAAGGAACGTACGAAATGTGTACAGTAGTAGCAAATATAGTGCAAATGCCGGGTTTGGGGCAGCGTACAAAAGGCAAAGTGAAATCAAACCTCAACTCCGAATTTTCGATGCAAATCTCGTATTTTACCATACGTATAAACCGTTAGGTTTTCGATTGGCAAAGGCCAGCTAAAGTAAAACATAAACGTTGTTAACATTAACTGCACGCACGTACATTCGCAGGTTCACTTCATTCCGGGCAATTATTCTAATTAAGAGCCAAATTTAGTTGCTACATACTTGCTGCACTTTTGTCGGACAGGTTTGTCAATCCTGGGTGGCAGGTAGGAAATTGCAACACTAATAAAAATATTGGGAGAGCAAACATATTGCTTTGTCCCTCCAATAATTCAGACAGATTTAAAATAACAAAAATCAACAAGCAGATTAACCAAAATGTAATAACATTTTGGGATATGGGGTCGGGGGGGGGGGGGCTTCCAGAAAACGTCACTTTGAGTGTACAGTATGTGCATGTCAATGTGAGTGTGTATGTATGTCTGGTTGTGCGTGTATGTAGGCCTAGGTGTGCACTCGCTTTCATAGAGTGGATTGCTTATAGATTCCGGTCCTGGACACGATACACGGTTCAACAGACTGTTGGAAAACGTTTGTCCCCCTATCCAACTACATACCAGATCTACGTCCCTGTTGTACATCGGATTAACCAGTCAGTTCAGTTTCCTCCGCATGGACAACCAGAGACTAGCACAATGTCATGTCCATTGTGGTTACGGTACGTAACCACATATTCTAGTTCATATATTGGGAGTGAGTCTGTTTGGGTCGAGTGGATTAAGCTTTAAGTACAATTTCTGTGAATATTGTTGTGGGTATTCAGTTATCTGTTGGAATGATCATTTTAAACACATCCATCTGTTATTAATTTAGTGAAAGCCTGAAAGTCATAACCTTTCTACATTGATACTGCACGGCCATGTGGTTAGAGCAACCGACTTGCAGCCGGGAGATCTGGAGTTCAAGCACTGGCCCGGCCATTAGACTTAAGAACCTTCTGCCGTTGTTGTTATTGGCTGCTCTGCATTAGCAATGGAGTAGAGAAAACAAGCCAGTGAGCCACGACTAGGAAAATGGTTGTAGCCGAGCAAAAGAAAAAATAAATAAATCAATCAATCAACTGGAAAAAGGCTATGACAGGACTTACACCGATTGATTAGAAACTGAGCCGTAAAACCTCATCTACCTAACTTACGCAATAGTAATAGCACTTTTCAATTTTCGGAGAGTACGAGACCCCTTTCTGTCGTAGAGGGGCGTGTAGACAAGTAAGCAGTAGGCTGAAGACCATAAATTTATTCATGTTGTTTATGGCTGTAATATATACAGTGCCGTTTTATCTAAAAAATAATTTTTCAAGTATCCTTTAAATTAAACACAGTGTCTGGCATGTGTTGTTTGTGTATCCCCCTGTGTTGTTCTTTTGTACATCCTAACTTTATTTCAGGATGTGCACGTGCGCTGTCAAACTTGTGTAAGGGCTTAAACTCAAATCCGGTTACTATATATACGTGGTCTTGAATTTTCTGGGGTCCGTCTCATCACTTTTCCCAGGTGTCTTTACTATGAACGGTTGCATTCAGTTTAAAACCTGAACTTAAATCTGCTTTCAATGTTGCCTACATATAGCGGGCCGTACAGCATAGGCTTGCTCAGTCAGGTCTCGTTGGTTGTTGAAGCTGACGGAGGAGCTGACAGTCCGCTCTGGGGTGTACTTACTATGTGGTTTGGGTTGTTTGTAGTCACCTTTACCATTGGTAGTCGAAGTGATGACTAAAAATAAGGCTGATTGACCAATTTATTTCTAACCATTACTTGACTGCCATAGTTAGGCCAAAGGGACTCTTTTTTACATTAAGGGACACCAAGTATTTGGTGACAATAATGCGCTTTACAGCATCGGGTTATAATAACAGCAGACCCGACCAAGTTCATGGGCATCATGGTGTCAAGCACGACTTGGTTGAATCAGCAGAAACATCTGGGCCCTCTCCAACAAAAATATGCGATCGGAGACCTTTGAGAATAGCTAACGTTAATGTCTAAAACGTTACAAATATCCCCTTGTTTTAATGACAAGTATCTTTGATTCTTTGCATGTGTTTCAGAGTATTACATATTTAATAGAAAAACGTTTTATTCCATGTTTTAACCATATGCAGTATCAAACAATGTTCCATGACTAGAAAGATGGGAGAGTGTAGGAGGGGAGGGGGAGCTTTGCCTTAAATTGTGGTGACTAGATTTGATATTGTGTCTCTTAGGTTTTTCTAAAGTCCGCCTGATTCTCTGGCGAAAAAGCCGTTCGGCGAAATCAAACAATACTCCCGAAAAAAGTTCTTCTTCCAAAGGAAACTAAGTCCACTAAATAAAGGACAACACATAACTGACCAATCTCACGACCCGCAGACCATTTACATCATTGGCCTGTGATATATGGCTCCTTTCTAGACTAGATGAAAACAAGAGATATGGTGTCCCTTGACTTGAAAAAGTAACGACATATAGGAGTGTTTGGGATCATTTAGATTTTGTAGGCCCGAATATATTGTTTGCCCAAATTTTTGGGCAAACACGAAAGAATGTTGCCTAGATTTATATAAATTCTTTCCGAAGTGAGAGATTCACTCAGAAAAAGTGTTTAGCCGTTTTAACACTTATTTATCCTCGACTTTGTAAACACGTTTAAGTTCTTAACATGTTAAGCAATCAAAGACTAAAATTTTAGCAATAAAACGTGTTTCAAAACATAATGTTTAGGAAAAAGACATGCATGTTCAGCATCTTAACATGTTTACAAGAGGGGAGGCAAAAGTGTTTAGGAAAACGTTTAATTCCTAAATATTGTTCATTGTTTGAATGGGAAAACCCCCGTGGTTATATGATACATTTGTTGCCTCACAATCTTAAATTTGAAGACAATTTGACATCATCCTACAGTATTATATTTAGTTGGCGAACAATCGACAGAACTGTCATAGGTTCACTTAAGACCCTGTCAAACAGGTTCTTCCTATCTGTAACATTCATACTCCCACGGTTTTGAAATTATTTTGGTAGTCAAGTTATTTATCCAGGCTCGGAACATTTCATCTGGGGTTGTTTTTATTGTATGGTGGTATGTTTATGATTTTTGGTTTGTTTTTATGTTGCTCGGAGAAGCCGGACCAGTCTACCCTCATTGCTTTGGTGACCATCGCAAAAAATTGTTTTGGGAAGTCATGTTGTCATTCCAACCTGTGAAATTAATAATTTTGGTCTTTTTTCAACAAGATAACTGTTTATTTTGAAGATTAAGATAAACATTTGTGTTTAATCATAGTGGAATGCGACTTGTAGGGTAATTTGTAGGTATCGCTTTAATCATTGTAAATTAAAAATCGCAAAATAATGGAAACAATTCGAAAACCTCATATTGCCATATCGCTGATGGCCTAAAACGGCGTTGCGAGCTTGCCGTAACTCCTGTAAAGGGCGAACTCCGGGCACCCTGGCAGTTACGAAGATACTTTGCCGCTTGCAGTGGTCAGTAGGCACCCTACCCATCCTTGTCCCCGTGGGCACCCTGAACAGGCACGGAGCCAAGATTGTGTAATGGAGGGGTTGGTGTTATGGGGAGTTGGGGCACGAGGGAATGAGGGGCATGAGGGAAAAGTCTAAGGATAGAGAGAAAAACCGCTATTTTAGGTGTTTTTTGCATGGCAAGTTTTAGTCATGAGGGGGGGGGGGGGAGTGGGGTGGAGTTTTAAACCCCAAACCTCCTCCCGAGGCTACCCCTTTGACCCTGAATCAAAATCTTCTGAGGGTTGCGACTAGAACCGCATAATTCTTGCCCCCATATCAAAATACATTGAGTATTTTCAGTTTCATAGCGGACTGAAGAAATGTTAAAAACTGCATGCTGTGGTACCTAAAAATAGGTCATAAAACAAGCCTGCCACAGGTTGCTGAATTTATCCACCGTTCCATTCTTTACCATTGCCAAAGAAAACGTTTTAAAACCAATTTCAACATTTACGGCAAACTTCGTATACTCTAGCAATGAAAATCATACTGGTAACGACGCCCTTAAAATGAAAATTAGAAAATGAACCATTTTGTGTTAATGATTACCGAAAGAGTGACGAAGTCTATTCTCTGCTTCCCACTATCTAAGCACAAATTCTACTTTTTGTGTATCAATAACATGGTCAAGGGCTAGGTGTTTAGAGTATCAAACTTGCAGTCGGGAGGACGGGAGTTCAAGTCCTGGCCGGGTCATACCGAAGACTTCAAAAACGAAGTCTACTAAACTATGCATGGAGCTCAGCATAAGCAATGGAGTAGGGAAAACAAGCCATAGTGAGTTACTACTGGAAAAAAGGACGTTGCCGGCTCGACTTGAACCAATCGGTAGGAAACAAGCCCGGAAAACCCCTTCTAAGCTAATCTGCATCAATAGCAATTATAGACATTACGTCATACTAAGGCCAGTTGCCCACATTAGCAACCAAAGGCTTTTGGGTTTTTGCGATCCCTTGCAAGGGCTTGCAAAGAGCTTTTTTTTTTGGGGGGGGGGCACAATATTTCGGGCACTGCACGAAACCGAACCCAAAGCTCCCGTTCTGGGGGTAGGGGTTCAGTGGAAGAAGCCACCGGAAGCTCGGAAATCTTAGCATATTTCTGGGTGGGAAAAAATAAGTCTTTGGAGAGGTATATTATTTATTTTCTTAGGATTTTCCGAACTCCTAACTGACCTAGGTTGAAGAAAGTGGGCAAGGCCAAAATTCCCCCAGGCCCCAACGCAGGTGCGCCACTGCGTATACTGAATGGGGAGGAAATGACTGTGGCGAAAGTATTTTTCTTCCGTACTATAGCGAGATGATAACAATTTAGAATGTATTCGTTTCAAAATCATGACTACGGTAACTTAATTAAGCAATATTTAATCTGATCTTCCATAATCGGAATTGGAATCGCAATGGCAACTTGAAACTGTAAAGGTATTCAGTTTCTCACCCTGACGCGTCCTTTCTTGCCAAAGGGCCTGAATTTATCGATGAAACGTTTTGATTTTCTCTTATGTAAGTTCTTGGTAACCTTCTATCAAAATTTACAAGCATATCTTCAGAAAATCAACTGGTATAATTATTTTTTTATCAAACAGACAGACACACGTTCATAGGGTATACAGGACCTCCCTATAAAGTATATATGCGCGATGCATATTCATACCCAGAAAGAATATTAAGCAATCAAATGACAGACAGACAGACAGACAAGAAACCAACCAAGCAAACAAACAAACAAACATGTTCGTGAGGCTGGTTCCTTTATCCCCCCCCCCCCCCGATTGCCTCCCATGATATCGATCACTCCGATTGAAATATGCAATCTATGAATTGGGATCGATCTTAATCGTTTTCATCTTTTTAGTCCAATTTTGAGAGTTGTCACTAATTTTAACACTTTGAGATAAATTTTCAATGTAACAGTTTAAGAGAGAATACATTCTGGCGATGTGTTACTAGCAGCACATTCCCCGGCATAGGCCTTTAAACGTGTTTTCTACAGCATGCAAAGTCTAACTTTCACGCTCTTTTCATATGATACACCAACTAATGAGTGTAATACAAGTTTAAATATAGTAACAACATTCATTACAAGGCGCCTGGAGGCTTATTAAGTTGCTTTCGTAAGAACTCTGTCGGTTAGAGATAGTGGGGAGTTGATTCAATCTTGCACCGTGGACAAAACTGCCTGTTATGACAAACATTGTGGTGATTTGTACGTGCAGACTTACAGAGGGAGGGAAACTTTATACGAAACTTCAAAAGTTTACTGTTTTGATAGTAGGCGTAATTGTCTTAATTCTGTCCCAATTTAACTTCATATCGAAAGAGTGATTAATAGCTTTAATTTCAACTGCATTGCGTTCCGGAATCCTTATTGCTGTAATATATACGCCAATACTTTTATATGAATGCACTTTGAGGTGATTGAACTGTCTGCCCTTTCCGTGGCTTTCTGTGGGTGAAAGAACTTTTCTTTTTCTTATAACATTTCGTATTTCTATCCGGACACAAAATTACGTATACCCAGACACAAGTCGTATCTTAGTAGTGGATGTGGGGGATGAGGTGGCGGGTGGGTGTGTAGGGAATGTGTTAGACTGTGGGTGCGGGGTGGGTACATATAGGGGTGGAGGGATGGTTACATAAAGGGGTGGAATCTACCCTTAAAATTGTAACTATGAGCGAATTCATTCACCAAGTGTTATTGCATTTGGGGGGTCAGGGGGTAGGCCTAAAGCTTATTTCGGAGTGTCATGAGGACAAGGACATGATGAATAAGGTGAAATACATTTTATCTACAACGTTATAAATCACCTGACACTTCATGAAACGAAAAAATGAAATGACTTAGTGTCCTATTCACCCCCTCCCCCCTCCCCAATTCTAGGAGTTGGATGATTTCAATCAAAATTTGCATCCAACCCGTTGCTCAGTTGTGTCCTTCATATGAACCCATCTGCCCTGTATTCGCTTCCGTCTGCTTGGAGGATGACATTTAAAAGGAAATAGAAATGATTGCAGATATTACCCATAAGTAGTGAAACTTTGATGTGGATACTCTGCAGAGTCTGGCAATGGATGTTTGAACAAATCTTTTTATAGCCCTAGGGATCAAGGAGACTGAATGGATGTATGACAGACAGACCAACGGAGGATGGATAGACGGACGGACGTTCAAAAGAAGGGATAGGGTACCGATGGATGAACAGGTGACTAAGGTGGACAATTACATGCTTAAAATAGACATAAATATCACAGGAATAAAATAGAGGGACAGCCGAACAGATTGGCACCTCCCTGGCATGGCTAAGCTGTCAGAGACGAAAAAACAACATGACATACCGCTATGCCGTATTTTTTGTCACGTTCCAAAATTTTAACGTCGTTCTTGATTGAGAGATCTCAAGCTTGCGACTTGTATTGTCTAGGTTTAAGAGTGATGATGAGGGTTTATTGATTGCCAATTTGATCGACCGACTTGTTTTAGCAGTATTCAAATTGGAGCTTTTTCGAAGTAACAAAAGTAGAAATACTTAAACTATGCAGAAGTGGTTTTGGAACCTTACCCGCAAAGGCAAATGGGAATATGGGGGAGGGGAGAGAAAGGTTAGGTCAAATGAAGTTTTTCGGTCCCGTTTCCAACCAATTGTTTCAAGTCCATGGCCTTATCTCCTATCCCTCCCCTCCCTCATCCGGAGGGTGGGGGAGGGAGGAGATAAGCAAGAGGACGTCAACGTTAAGTTTAAGTTTGTAAATGGTTTGGCATTGTTAATTTAATGCGTCTATCCTCTCACCCCAAACTACAATTCTTGCAGGGGTTTCCAGAAATTCTCAATTGGTTCAACTCTTCGATTGACAGCTAATTCAAACAGTGCAGAAAACCAAAGCTTATATTACATAGCATGAACGCTACTGAGAGTGATTTCATTGTACATTGAACTTTTCTATAATAACCCTGAAGCAATAAACTGAGATTGTGTCTGGATGAGGATGAATTTCAGACAATTGTGAGAGGGGCTTAAAGGCCCAGTTCTCTCACCCCAAACAGTACCAATTCTCTTAACCTTCTAACTTAAGCCCCTCCCACAATTGTCTGAAATTCATCTTCATGATCCAAATACAATCTCAGTTTATTGCTTCAAGGTGAGTGTAGAAAAATTCAATTTATATTTCAAAACACATACCGTTCATGTTGTGAAATATAAGATTTGGCACTCTGCATGGTTTGAATTAGCTGTCAATAAAAAAGCGGAGCTGAGCCAATTGAGAATTTCGGTACCCCCGTACCAAAATTGAAGTTGGGGGTGAGAGGTCTGGCCCTTTAAGTAAGAAGGTTAGGAGAATTGGTACTGTTTGGGGTGAGAGAATTGGGTTTTTAAGTCACGAGTAAAAGAAAAGCTCGTGTGACTATATTCAATAAAACTTGATCATATCATCAGTGTAGAATTATTTCAAAGTTTTATATGTGGGCACGTGACACGTTTATACAGATCACAAGTGGCAGCCGAACATACATTTACTGCAGAATGTCATTGGAACTAGCTTAGAACATCTATATTTAAGGTCATTAACACGTTCTTATTTAACAGTTTGTCTGGAACATGCGACATGTGACTTTCGTTACTATTTTGGTCTGAATTGATGTCTTATTACTATCCCAATTACCACTGACGCTACTTTTATTTCAGGAAAATATTGGGGGAAGGGAAATTTAACTGTTAAATGAGATAAATATAAAGTTATTTTATTTTTTATAGTAGACATAGTTTTATAAATATTATATCGCTTAATTTTGATATGTAAACTCTAATTAAAATCTTGTATTGTCAACTGTATTGCGTTCCAGAATCCTTATTGCTGTATTACATGAACATTGATACCAATGCACTTTGGGGTAATTAAACTCATAAAATGTCTGCACTTTTCGAATATTGTCCTTCCCTTTTACTCTGGTTTTATCTTATTTCGATTCCTGTTTTCTCTCTCCAGGGTTGTCAGTATTGACCACTTTGGGATGTGACAGTATCCTTGCACATGGAGAAATATGTCTTTAGACAACTCAGATTTTGGAGTATTGTTTTCACAGACTTGATCATGAATGGGTACCATTTAAGGCAGGCGCGACAGGAAGGAAAAAGTATTGGGGCTTAATGCCAGTAACACTCAGGCCCGTTACCAAGGGGGGGGGGGGCAAGGAGGGTAACACTATCTACCATTTAACTTTATAAAACCCCAGATGGCCGGAAACGGCACTGCCCTAGTGTTTTAAGCTGAAAGTGTCGCATTGGACCAATCAAGACTAACTTCAGCGCCCACTCCCCAAAATTCTCCCGCCTTACCTCTTTTTTGAAGCTTTCCTGTAAATATGGTTTTTCGTTGAGTTCCTGAGCACAACGCCCCCTACCCAGTTTCGTCACCAGGGATTAAAGAGGGGGAATTTGTAAAAGTTCTTACAAGTTTTTGATGAGTGATTAATGTGCAATAGTACACTCTAAACGTGTTTAGGAATTAAGCACATTTTTTGTCCCCACTTTAGAGACCTTTCACAATGCTAGGCAAATCTGTTCCTGAACATTTATTCATGTAATTCCTAGAAGCATTGCTAGGATTGTGCCATAGGGAGTGCTCTGGAACACGACATCAGGAGAATCTATGGGGTGGTAGAAAAGGTGGTTATTTTAGGTCTCCAGATGCAAAATGGTGTATTGTTTGTGACTCAAATGTAATAAAGTTTAGAGTGATCAAGTCTTTTTTGCAAATGGGTTTTTTTCAAGGTTGGGTCATAGGAGGGGGGTTCGACCACCAAAACCCTCATCGTGGCTATCCAACTGGTAATTCCTAACTGGTTTATGGTGCAAACGTGTCTACAAAGTTTGGGCAAAAATTGTTATAAACGTGGATAATTCCTAAACATTGTTTTTATAGTATGACGCAGTTAAACTCTTGCACTGATGTTCCCCTTTGGTTAAGATCATGTGAGGTGTATCTGTTCTTTTCATCCAGTCTAGAATGGAGCCATACATGTCAGACGAAGGTAGCTATTGAAATAACAGAAGTTAAACTGATCTCCACTTTAATGGGGTGGGGAGATGTTAATGGCAACGTATGTCATCTCCTCATTATGGAAATACCCCTGGGGTAGAATTTGGTACTACTTAGATGTTCTTATTTTCTTCGCCATTGGAAGACGAAAAGATGATTGATTAGGAAAAAAATGATTGAAAATACTCTTCATTTGTTTCTTCAGTTAAAGACATTTTCCGGGGACAAGATTCATTGGTTCCAAAAAATGCTGAAGAAATTCCTTTCTTGAGACAGGCCAGTGAAAACGGCAACTCAATAGCATTTAGCGTTGGGAACGAACTAATGCAATTTTTCCTTAGATTAATTGCATTATGGAATATGTGATGGCATCGTGGCACGTTAATTTACATTGTATTCAATTTATTTATAATTTTAAGGCTGCTGCGGGGAATATTAATCCTTTACCGTTGTGCTCCAGTCGGGGCATATTTGCGCGCTTCGGGAGTGGGCGGGAGAGCGGACGCAGAACGCCCCGCATCAGCTTCCGTAGGCTATTGACCCCCGTGACCTTAAACTATCGTCTCTCTCGTTGTTGTGGCCGAATTTTCGGGTAGCTACTCGCAGTTTCGAGCTCCGCGTGAAACAGTAAAGATGGGTCCAAAAGGACCCAAACAACGGTAAAGGGTTAAGTGTAATTGTTTGCTTTACCTGTATACTCTACATATGGTGTAGAGTAATGCCAGATTTATAGGAAAAAATATTCAAACTTTCCAACAGTATCAAATTTCAAGGACTAGGAGGACATTCATTTAAAAAACAAAATGAATAGGGTGACACGATGTGCGCACATGATACCTTCTTGTGGCGTTGTTTAAAAGTAGTGGTATTTTTAACAAAACAAAAAGCCCACAATCTTTGAAGTCAGATTTCTTGAATAAGAAAAGGGTATCGTCCCCTTGCTGAGAGGGCATGGGGTGTGGAATTTCTTATGAGACCCAAGGAAAATACAACCGATTGGAATCTGCCTTAAAGGGCCAAACATCTCACCCCAAACTACAATTTTGGTACGAGGGTGCCGAAATTCTCAATTGGCTTAGCTCTCTGATTGACAGCTAGTTCAAACAATGCAGAGTACCCAAGCTTATATTACACAGCATGAACGGTACTGTGAGGGTTTTGATTATATAAATTGAGTTTTTCTTCACTCACCTTGAAGCAATAAACTGATTTTGTATCTGAATGAGGATGAATTTCAGAAAATTGTGCCTTTAAGCCACTAACATCAGTCCGTCAAAAATAACCGCAAACGTTTTGGTGTAGGTACTAGTCTCATATACAAACTGTGGCGTACATGAGTCGTCGAGTGAAGCTTACGATCTCTTCTGGAAAGAGATCGAACAGAGTATGAGAATGAAGTGCCTGTTGAACTTACTTCAAGTCATGGGAGGGGAGCGGGACATGCGTACCGCATACGTAAAATGAGAAGATATCCATTGAAGGGCGTAAGAGGGGACGTTTCCGACCATTGGGACTAAAGCAATTACACGGTTCTTTCACCCCATCCAAAAGCATTTAACTTCGACAATCTTCGGTCCAAAGGAGTATATTATGTAAGCATTCACTACGAGATTAGCCTACTAAGTTACCGTATTATTGGGCTCCTATTTTCTGGGAAAGAAAAAATTGGCAACCCCGTCCAGAAATACTGATAAGTTTCCATGTTATGAGACAGGTTAGACAATGGCCTTTCGCTTTGATTTGTGGAGTGAATGTTCAACACTGCAGGATGAGGAGGGTAAATTACTTATACCCTCTTTCAGCCTTCTTTAGGAGGGTACTACGCCCTATTACTAATTTTTTATTTGACTGGAATTGACCACTTCAAAGTTATCCTCATCGGACAGACCTTTTCCATTATTTCTCTTTTTGAGGTAAGTATATTTTCTTTCCATTTTCTAATTTGGACTTTTCCTTCATTTTCATGTTCCTTCTTCCCTCCTCCTTCATTTTTCGCTTTCTCCTTCCTCGTTTTTAATTGTAACTTTAGATTTGACAATTGGGCATTCTGTCTTGACCGTACTGGCTACGCAATTGGTCAATCAGAAAAGACAAGGAGTGTTGAAGATGAATGGATTTGGTGGCGGTAGATATCTTTTCCTTTACGGGCTATGTAATGATGTGTCATTGCAATATACAGATTGGTACCTTAAACTTTCTCGGGATTAAAATATATAGAGGTGCTGCCCTTTGTCATTGAGCCTGTCCCAATTATATAAACTGTGATCCTTTTTCTTATGGTACGGAGTTTCGGTCTTAATTTGATATGAAATGAATAAAGGTCCCGCAAAGGACGACTATCATTTCATCTGGACTATACAACAGTGTAGCGTACTTCTCACTGGCGTAGCCAGGATATTTGTTTCTCGGAGGCAAAATGCCCGGGGTGTTTGTCGGCCTGTGGAGGGGTTTAAGGGGGGGGGGGTCATTCGAGAGGTCACTTGACAAAGTTTGAGGTGTTTGAGCACCATCAGATACAGTGAATCTGCCGGGAGCAACATCCATCATTCATTTAGCACAATATAGGCCTACAGCCACAGCGGCGTAGCCACGGAGGAGGGGCGCTTGGTTTGAGAGTTAGAACCCCCATGGCCCAACCATGCAATCAGTGGCGTAATCAGACCTGACTGTCCGGGGGGGGGGGGGCAATAGCATAGAGGTTTCCGATTTTGTACTAGTTGAGCTGTGTTGGTTTGTGGGTGTCTAAGGGCCTTGGAGGTAGTGCTAAAGGGGGGGGGGGATTTTGGACCATGCAACTCACCCTATCCCATTGATCAAAAGGTACATTTTTATGCTAATGTTTTTGCTTTTTCTACGAGCAAGAACAATTTTTTTTAAATAAATCTGATTTTTATTTCTTAAGTGTGAACATTACTGTATAAGAAACTTACCGAAAACTTGGATCCTTTTACACATTTGTAAATATGGAGCTTGAAGTGCAGAAAATAGATTAGATTCAAGGTTTCCTAATAAGGAAATTTGCATATTTGGGGGACTAGCGAAGAGTCTGCGTTTCCTATTAGTATATATCTGAGATACAATGTTGACTGAAGATCGTGTTATCTAATTAGGAGTGCGGATTAAGTCTTCTCGGCGACAAATAAAATACTCTCTAAACTTTGTTGCCTTTTTTATACAAAATGAAAGCCTATATTGAAGGAAATTTTAGGGAAAGGGCACTGTAGCGGCTAGGACAAATTATCCACCGACTGCTTTATGAGCGATCACTTACAGTTTTAAGGCTTTCAATTTAAGGCACGCGAAGCGCGCGGAAAATTTTGCCTTTTTCGAATTTGTCACTTTTTCGAGCAAGGGCTCAGTCACCCCTGCCCCTTGTAGCTAAGCCACTGCTCTGCAACTTTGAACATTGATAACAATTTTTACACTTCATTAACTAAAGAATCCAACTACAAAGACTACACAACTGACAGGGTTGAAAGGTATCTGATGACAGGTGTGCATGAGAGCATTTGAGTACGGTAGGCCAATGGTTCCCCTGCCTAGAATATGAAGTCTTGCTAGAAAGACTATTTTAAGTTGGCGCGGAGAGTACAGAAAATTTTAAAAAACCGCGACCACTCAGACAGCCGGGAATGGCATGTCTCAGGCTTGTAAGTAGTAGCAAAGTTTTCCAATTTTTCTTGCAAATGTGAACACCACTGCATCAGAGATGAATTGCGAGATTTCTGCCCTTTTGAAACGATAATTTGTTGATATGGAGCTTATCTTGCAGAAAGCTTTGGGTTCTGGGTTTCATGTGAGGAAGTTTAGAGAGTTGGGGGATTACTGAAGAATCTGTACTTCCTTCAAATATTGGTGACAAATCGGAGAATGATTGCTTTTCTTTAGTCCTCCCGACTGTCTGGCGAAGAGCAAGAGAGGAAAGTCTTTCCTCCGATAAAGTGGACCTTAGGTATTATTTTGTTAACTTTAGGCGACTAAATGAATGTTCATATATTGACCAAAACAGGGTTCCATGAATGCAGATTAATCTTGCTTTGATGTTATAGTTGGAGCACTTTCTTTGTTTTCTAATTCTTCTTTTCTTTTTTTCCTTTCCCCTTTCTTTCCTTTCCCCTTCTTTTCCGTTTTTTCTTACCTTCCCATTTTTTGTGTCCGGGGGGCAGTTTTCCCCCTGCTCCCCTGGTTACGCCACTGAATGCAATGCAAAAACACCTAAATATTGGGATGTCTTTCAATCCTTAGACTTGTCCCTCATGTCGTGCCCCAAACACCCCATGACACTAACCCCCTCCCCCATGACACAATCCTTGCTACGCGCCTGTACAGCCATTGGAAACACTTTCAGTTTTGTTACATTACAAATGATTTTTCAGAATGGGACGGAGATAATCCTCGTGACCCCTCTCCAACTACGCCAATATTACTTTTTAATGTTTAGTTGAGTGAGAACGAGGAAACCTCTAGCTCATGCTTCCTCAAATAGCGGTGCGTTCGCCACTTGTAGCGCGCCACGTAGTTTGAAGTGCGGCACAAAATTACTGGAAGAATATCATTTGAAAAAATTAACTTTTTCATAACTCTTTTGACAAGAATTGTTCTGTCTCGAAACTAGGTACTGGCAATAAATCTCATACTTCCTACAGATTGACGTCACATACTGACAAGAATATTACAACGTCCTATTTGTTCTCACAAGAAAGAAAAATCACCGTCACTGTTTACGTTCATTAGAAACAGTGCTTTGTCGATTCACCGTTTTCGGTGAATCGACGAAAATTATTAAGTTTTTGAAAAATTTTGGCTGGGAAAATTGAACAAATTTTGCACCATTTTGCATGTAAGCCCCTTCTGAAAGGCAAAAATTTTCAAAAATACCCCTTATACGCCTTCCCCAGGACGGCGATCAGTGGCCCATTATATGAGTAACATTTAGAAATGTTGTGCTCCAGCTGGCTGATTAAAAGGACGATTTACGGCTTGTATTCAGCAATGCAAGACACTACTTGGTTAACCATCGCAAACGACGAAGACAACAAAAATCTAGAAAATTGTAAAAAAAAAAAAAAAATACACGCTAAGGGAGTGGTGCAGGCTTTAACCGCATTCTTTCTGCAATCAGGCAATGCTCATTATGAGCCAGTGGCAAGACATAGTCAGGAAAGCCGGGGATGATAAAAGCTGTCGTTAATGTTCCGCTGTACCTACATGCACCCGTACTAGTGGAATGGTCAGTCCGCTCAGTCAGGTGCTTTGTTAGCAATGCTTTAAAGGGCCATACCTCTGACCCCAAACTAAAATTTTGGTACGAGGGTGCCGAACTTCTCAATTGGCTTAGCTCTCTGATTGACAGCTAGCTCAAACAATGCAGAGTACCACAGCTTATATTACACAGCATGAACGGTACTGAGAGTGTTTAGATTTAATAAATTGAGTTTTTCTATCCTCACCTTGAAGCAATAAACTAAGATTGTATCTGGATGAGGATGAATTTCAGACAATTGTTGGAGGGGCTTCAGTAAGAAGGTTAGGAAAATTAGTACTGTTTGGGGTAGAGAACTGGGCCTTTACGTCGGAGAAGGTGACGTATCTGTCGTCTCCCTAAACTGTCAAAAATATAGTAAACTTCGTGAACTACATGAAATAGGTGCCCTTCTTCACCCAGATGCTAAACACTCTTATCTTAAACCCTTGAAACAAGTTTCGTTTAAAACAAGTTTGATTGCTGAACACTAAGTGTTTATCGCTAAACCGTTTGTTTAGAATTTAAACATGCCTACTAAGAAGGGACAAAAAAGCCGTTTGATTGCTGAATTTGTTTTGAGAGTGTGCAGATGGGCCGTATATATCCCCCAAGCTCCCCTGCTCCATAGAATATCCTTTTCCTGCACTATTTTTTAAGGAGAATCCAGCACCGGTTTTTCAATTGGCAAAAGCAGCTAACTCCCTAAGAACATATCTCTTAAACCTATGCAGAAACATAAACAGACGGATAAAAACATGGATATTCGTGCTTGGAATTAGTTATTAAGAAGAGGCTTTGCGGCCCAGTTTCTTACCACTTGGTTAAAGGGCCAAACCTCGACCCCAAACTACAATTTTGGTATCGGCGTACCGATATTCTCAATTAGCTCAGCTCTTTGATTGACAGCTAATTCAACTAATGCAGAGAACCAAAGCTTATGATTGACAGCTAGTTCAACTAATGCAGAGAACCAAAGCTTATATTACAAGTCATGAACGGTACTGAGAGTGTTTTAATTATATAAATTGAGTTCTTCTATACTCACCTTGAAGCAATAAACTGAGATTGTATCTGGATGAGGATGAATTTCAGAAAATTGTGGAAGGGGCTTAAGTAAGAAGGTAAGGAGAATTGGTACTGTTTGGGGTGAGAGAACTGGGCCTTCCAGGTCCAGTCCTACCCCTATGTTAGGCACAAAGCACAATGACAGTGGTTCATTTTTATGTGCTTTGAAATACACATTAACAGGACAAAGTCACTAACCAAAACCAGACCTGGGCGAAAACAAAGAAAATCAATCTACAGTGATAATACATAAGATTTAATGTATAATACATTAGAAAACACTTTTGACAAGGAACAGGGCCGAGCGACGGCTGTGTCACTCAGCAACATGAATCTCCGTTTCAACACTGGTAAACTGATAGACCAAGGCGTATGCGTTACAAGGATGTGTTCTTGTCATGAAGTATATAAATTACAGCCAGATATACCAAGGATGTGTTACTATAGACGAAACAACTTCCTGAATAAAACCACCCTTTCCAATTGAATGAATGTTCTTGTGTTTATTCCATAAAGAATAAATGACACGGTCTAAAAACGACATGATGTGTTCAAAAACATGAAAGTGACTACCTCAATTTTATTCCTACGTCATAACAACAGGAGAAACTTCACATCCTAATAAACAAACTGCCACCATTCATTGGTTTATAACACGCGCATTTAAACACTTTAAAGAGTAATGAAGTTTTAACATAAACATTACACAACATGAAATATTAATTTCAGTGGTCTTATTAACATCTTCACGGGACCTTCCCAAGCTCATGTATAAAATGATAACGCTTATAAATTGAATGAAAAATGGTAGATTACCCTTTAATTTGTGATATCAATGATGTGCTTCAGACTTTGTATAATTGTTTTATTACTCCGAACGCTCATGCATCTTGTGACGAAATGTGCCACCGTGCATTCCTACAGCTATTGGGGGGGGGGGGGGGGGGGTGCGCACTGTTTAACAGAAAAATCCTTACTGGCTAACTATAGCCCTTATCCTAACCTAATCCCAAACCCGAACAAAGAATACAATCGATACAATACAATGGCAACAATCAATCAAGCAACACCTTGTTAAAGAGTGCACATCAACCCAACAGAACGCGTTGAAGGTCATATTATTATTCAGATCAAAACAAAACGAAGCATGCAACGTGAGTTATACAGCAAATGTCACTAATTATTACGCAAATGAACGTAAGTGAATAAATTTCAACATTTAATATCTTAACAATGAAACTAGCTATAACAATGGATGTTGTTTTACTCCGATTCAGATTCTAATCTTTAAAATATACACATTTTAACTTTAGACACGCTTTAATTACACATTTTAAATGGCAAATTTCCTCCTTCATCAGACGTTTATACTACCCCTTCCAGCGTGTAACACTATTTCATAATTCAAACGAACATTTTGTTGTTATCAGTGTGGCATGCATGATTAATCTAATGGATAGGCAATTCTTACATACATTGAAAAATGTCTGAAATATTACGAAATGTTTTGTACAACTACAGAAGAAAAAATAAAGAAATACAGGAAGAATACATTAAAAGTGCTTTCAATGAGTTTATAACAGTTTCTATGTATTCTTTTGTTTTCTTTATTTTTCATTCTTTAAATTTACGGACATATTTTAAAGTGTACATCTGAAGACCGGTTGAGGTCTTTATCTTAAAATAAAGACAAGCTAATTACAGGCGATATCGTTGGGAAGCAGTTTTGCTCCTTTCGTATGACATTTGTATGACAGTAGTTAATGGGCAAGAGCGGTCACCTCAATTGAAGTAGTGTAGTAGACTGTCCTGTTTTAAGATTGGCTGTTGAGAGTCATGTGACAACAATTATTCTCTTTAAATGTTAAATTTACTAGGAGTAACTGCTTGTTAAACATTGAATATGCAATATTGGAGTTATAAAATATAATGAAAGATATTTTGAAGAGAAATAAGATGAAAGTTGTAATATTTAGCTGTTATTTGAATATAAGGTTTGGGGACTGATATTGACCTTTAACTTAAATATTAATCTATTTGCAACTAACGCAAGCGGTCTGTCTTATAGAGTCCTAGCATGAGAATTCAGTATACAGTAAAAATGATGGTATTCAAAATACATGGAACGTGCACAAAGTATGGACTTTAATCGCTCAAGAAACTAGAGGAGGCCAAAGCCACTTAACGTGAGAAAAGATATGTGGATCCAATTTGCGAACTCAAAATAAACCGATATTTTTATTTTAAAAATATGAAGAGGTTTTGAAACATAATTATGTTCAGTTCAGGGTATTTCGTTTATGAACGGATTTACATAGATGAATAACTATATAAAACTAGATGCAATGGTAAAATGAAGGCTTTTAAACAGGATGCTAGGAAAAACAGTACTTTGTTTATCGTAGCTATGGACGTTTAAAGTAAGAAAAAAGAAAGATAAAAAGTATAAGAATGCAAAACACTTCCCACCTATTAAAGCCAGGAGGAACTAGGCAAATAAGGAGGGATCCAAGTTTGCATGATGCTTAGGTAGAGTAACTGTCTATCAAATGAGGTCTGATTTTGTCTCTGAAATTGCATATGATCATAAAAAATTTAATATCATTTGATGGAAGATCACCCCAAATGTTGTAACAGTAATTATTCAACAGTAGTAGCCCATGTTTAGAATTGTGTCTGAAAACTGAAAAGAGTGCATTTTTCTTGTCGGGTTTGGGAAATATAAACACCTTCTGTAAGCAATAACTGTTTACTACGGACTCCGTATACAGACAGAGCATAAAACACGGTAAATTATCGCCACCGTACGTGTGAGAAAAGGAGAAGTAAGATGGCTGTCTGCTTTGGTTTTGTGCGAAAGTTTGAACATGCTCAGGTAAATCAACAGATTTTGCAAGAAAGTTGAGGTACTTTCGAAATAACACAAAATAAGGTCAAAATTACTGCACATATTGCAGGAATATGATTTAATTGTTTCTCATTCAAATTAAACTTTTGTTTAAAACATTGCATCGCCGTCCGTTGTCAAATCATACAAATTATAGCTCACGGCGGCCATCTTGGTAGACTTTTTCCCCAGACGGTGGTGACAATCGACGGATTGGACGCGTACGCCTTACATGCTCTGTCTATGTATATAGGAAGTCCTGCTATTAACATATTGGAATACACAGGTACAAATCATTAGAGTGAATGTCTCTGACCTTGAGAATCCCAAGATTACTATATATATGTAGCTTATCTGTAGGGTAGCACGGCTGTGAAAAAGTAATGGTTTTATGAATTTTGTTCTGGAAGAGTGAAGGGGTCTCAGAAGCCACTAACCACAAAGATTTTATTCCATTAGATATTTTGGAGTAACGAGAGAATTACAGAGAGGAATACCAACTGAGAGGGGAAGAGAGCCTCTAAAGGATATAGAGAATGTCGCTGTATTTATCGAGGCTATTTCACAGGTCACAAATGTGATTTTGAATGGCTTTTCTTCAATACTCCTGTGTATTTAGCACAGACAGAACTGTGAATTTTTGTAAAACTGAATGTGGCATGATCGGGACATAAAGAGACACCAAAAGTTTCATTGCAATGTAAGATCGAAAATGGAGTTTTCCCTAGGTGTTATGAGTACCGTGGTAGAAGTACAGTTTCTTACTTCTAACGATCTGGTCTATGTGCCATTGCTCACGGAGAACTGCCCGCCTTTAATTTGGAAACATGATCTTTATTTCTAATAGCCTGTTCAAACTTATTGTTTTGCTTTAGGTAGGAGGTTAGCAGGTTATAAGGGTTCGCGATCTTCCAATGTGTTAACAATCCAACTACAACGCTTTGCGCACAGTGCACAAACCTCGGCATAGCGTGTGACTTATGATCGATTTCCACATCCCTATGAGATAAAGAGACTGGGCATGCGCAGTCACGACAAAACGTACACTACAGTTTCCAGGATTAGTTGATATACATGGATTAGTTAAAGGGTGCGAAGCACGAGTCACTTTAATTTGAATTAGAGTGGGGTGTAATCATTGAGAGTAAATTAGATGGAGATCAATCTAAAAATCTAATTTATGCTCATCCAATTAGTTGGACCCGAGAGCTGAAGCTGCTTATAGATGAATCCGATTAGCTCTTGTTTTTAGTGACTGTAGGCAGCCATTAGTGGGGTCCACCAGACCTTAACAGTCTAATTGTCTATGTGAATCTCAAATCCTCATATTCAGTGAAGTTGAGAAAATCAAGATATACCTCAGTGTACAACCATCTATGGAACAGATAAGGAAGGAAAATTAAAGATTAAAGGTGGTGGACCCCAGTAATGGCCGACTAACATCAGACCATCACAATCTGTCCGGATTCGTGTATGTAGGAATATGAAAATAGAGGGCTTTGAATTCCATCTTCTAATACCCAAGTAACTTCATGCGTACCTACGCACAGTGTTCCCGACAAAAGGATTAATTGGAACAATGCAATTAAAAAAAATATCTGGCTAGTTGTCGATAATCAAGTAGAAAACACTATACATGTTCTCACAACAACCTGTCTGTTACCATGCAAGGAACCAATGATGTTGACAATAAATCAGTGTTAATGATTTTATGCTAATTAGCAAAGAAGAATAAGACTACACTTCACAGTTGGACTTTGATTAATTTCCGCATTCATTTTCCTCGCAATCTTATATGCTTTATAAAATTATATTATATAAACAATATTCATTCAATGACATCACATCGGCTTGCCTCATGTACACAATTTGTAGCCTGCAAGTGTGTCAACTTCAATTGCTAATATCTTGAAAACAGGACATCGGAATGGATGAAACTATGTTCAGAAAGTCTTGAATAAAATGTGGTGCTGGACTTTTCTTTTAAAAGTTATTGTAGTTGTAGTTACGTCTCGAAAATATTTAAACCTTGAATTACTGAAAATCTGCGATATACTACGTTACATACCCCAGTCCGCTTGAAATATATGAGTTACCTTCTCCGTAAATTATCATCCAAACTTCCGTGAGAACGGTAGAGTTAGTTTCAAAGCCTATTTCAATTATGATAAAGCTTTGTAATGAGATACATATCATAATTCTAGGATCCCCAAAGTCTATAGCAGACTCTATGTGGACTTATACCGATATTACTCATCAAACAGAGTAATTGATGTACAACTCGTCCTGACTGTCTTAACAGCTCAAGAGTTTGTCGACTCACTCGCTTAATATACTATTTTGAAATCATTTCTGACTCCGAAAATTGATCTTTCCTGAATGCTTTCATGACGTATTCATTTATCAATGTCGGCGATAGATTATCCTTCATGTGTATTTCAAGCAAAAGTACGCTTTCCACTACATTACCCTCGCATTAAACAAAGAAAAAGACTTTAAATAAATACGGAATTCGACTGAGTTCATTATAATTTGTTGTTAATTACATTAGCTTGTTCGCATGTTTCTAAAAATTCATGATGGGAAGTTTCTTACCCCTGTGACCCCTCACTACGTACATACATATTGTCAGTGTAGACGAATCCTATTATAGCGCTTGTTTTTGGTGACTATGTAGGTCGCCATTAGTGGGGTCCATCAGCGTAAATCCGTCTTTATTTATTGTTTAAATGAAGTGAAATTGGAGAATTGAAGATCCAAATTAGTGTACAACCATCCATAGTAGAGGTAAGCAAGGAAATCGAAAGATTTAAAGGTGATGGACCCCAGTTATTGCCGACTGAAATCAGACCATCACTTGCTGTCCGGATTCGTGTATAAAACAAACTATGGTCATTGATGATAATGACTACAGAAAATTTTATACCTGTATTATCTACAAGGAAAGTAATTCTTTAGGTAAAAAAATGTCGTCACTTGGTCTCCTTTGTTTAGCCCAGATAGTTTTCATCCTTTCATGTGATTGATGTGATTGTGTACCATTTGCACAAAATTTATTACCGTTTTGCAAAAATGAAAAGCATAATCCGTAGTTTTATAGTTCATTACCATTTGGTTATAAGGTTAGCGACTATAATTGTTACAGTTGATTGAATGGTCTATAAATTGAAGACTTCCGACGTACAGCAAAAGGTGTTGTAAATTTACAAAATAAAAAGAGATATGATATATAAATATTACAAGAAAAAAGTGCAAGCCAATTAGTTCAAAAGTTGCTGGCACTTTTATGGAATCTCTTTCTATTTTTTGGTTTGTAATTTCACTGTCACTTTTTACAGATGGAGAATACATTTAGTAGATGCGCATTGCTTAACGAGGTTTTCTTGATTTACTGTTGTCACTGTGTAGTATCGGATGTACTCTTTGTTATGATTAGGGTTTAGGTTGGGAACGAGGTTAGAAATTAGGGCTATCGCTAGCCCGTAAAAAAAAAATTTTGGTTAAATAGTGCGCATCGTCCCTCAATTTTGCTTAAATTTACTTGCTGTCCGGTAAGAAACAGTTGTATGTGAAAGAGTCATTGCATATAAGCTGGGTTGGGTAACTTTCACTTATTTCGAAAAGATAGTAAAACATTTTTGAATATCGTAGGTCCTTTCGCATAATCGGTTTAAGTCATTTAAACAGACTAAAGGAGACCGAAGATGTTCTCTAAAAATTTCAAAATGAAGGGGTTCTTCAAAACTTGTCTTCGGAAGGTCAACGCTTACCCTGAAATGACAAACTCCTGGAAACGAGGCAACGAGGAAACTGTCTCCAATTCGTCTGCATTTCACTGGTTAAAAATAGATTTGAAAATTGTATTAATTAAAGAAATATCATCATCATATTACAATACGTTTGTATTGGGGTATGAAAATTCTCAGTTTTTTAAGTGGTCTTTGATTGCTATTAAAAAAGTTGAAATTCAAAAGATGCAAAGTAGCAAACATTTTCCAAAATTAAGAACGTTTGGATTAAACAGGGGGCGCTGTAACACCAGCTGACTGATCACACCTTACAGTTCTGGATATAACCTTTTTCTAAGGAGGTTTATTCCTCCTTAAAAGAAGGGAGGTTTTTAATGAAGGGCGCCGCCTTCACCCAATGCTTTCGGAACCTTACTTACAACACATGTTACGTCGATTAATTTAACCCCTCGGGAAAATTGTATATTCATCAGGCAAACAAAATATTTCCATACTTTGTTATCTTATCTACAAAAAAGCCGGTTCCAGATTACACATTCGCCACGCCTTTTTGGAATTACCATGCGATAAACCTCGTAAGCCCTGCCCTAAGCTTATTAGTAGAAAATAAACAGTAGTTTCCTCTAGCAGTACGTATGCTGAAAAAACGTAGTGTAACAGGTGCCTATATTGAGAAAACATCACGTGAACTCGACTGCGCTGAGCTGCGCGCGGCCGGGAGATGTGTACGATTAGTAGCCTATGCCAGGTATGCAGGGTGTAAAAATTGAATCTTCAAAAAAAAAAAAAAGTCCGTTGTTCGAAGACTTCAGCCACTATATCAATATTAATTAATGTCGGGTAAATTGAAGCGTGGAAAAAGCAACCGATTCACTGCCTCTTGCGTGTTCAAGGATACAGATTTTCACAAGTCATCATGTTATTGCGAAAACAACATCAGCGATCTAACATGCCCCAGTAACGTTAACGAGCCAACTACTAGTAGTACTAACGTTAGTACTAGCACTAACTTTTGTTCTTCTGCCAGTGCCAATAATAACACCTGTAGTAAGTATAATCCCAAACAATTATTTCGTAGAATTCCGGTAGCATTGAGGGACACTGCAAATTCTCTTAATCTCTCTGTCAATGTGCGTTGTGAAACACAAGGCAAAAGTATGTGAACACTTTGTTCACAAACTGAGAGATGTAACGTTAAATGAAAGGTCTCATCTTTACACAGTTGCAGAGAGTCTAAATGTCAGGAGCAGTACCATAATAGAGACTGACCTGTGCACAAAACAACTTGAGGGATCGGATATTATACATGACCACTCCTACTCAAGTTCATGTGAAGGCACTAGTAGTACAACTAGCAGTGAAAGTGACTCGTATGCTATAACTACCTAGCCATGTGACGATATTTATGCTGATTATCTCACTCCCTTAATTACAAGTACACCAAATGTTTCCCCACAGCGATACCCAGTTCTGAAGAATTACACTCCTTGTCCTGACACTAATGCTTTAGAGTCGCAGACTAGCGATGACAATGAATTAGAGGGTTGCAGAACAGAGTTAGACTTGTCAATTGTATGGCTGAAGAGAGATCTTAGCCAGGTGAAACAGCGGAAGATATTATTGAACGATTGAAAACCCTACCTCAAAAGGACCTCCATAAAGTAGCTCAATATCTTGGAGAAAGTCATTCTTCTGCAGTTAGGAAGGATAGTTTTAATTTGTGTAAAAATTACAGCAATCTTGATAATCTGACAAGTTCTAATGTAGAGCAGTGGCTTTCTGAGAGAAACCCTGTAATTGTAAATTTTATTTAAGAGGTTTCAGGTCAATCTCAAAAGCAGCTTGCTAAAAGAAAGACTGTGTATAGTGTTGCTTAAGCTGTTGAAAAAATTTATAGTACTCACTCAATAAGGAATGTATTTCCACTCAGAGGTTGATCCCTCAGGCGCTTTACAGAAAGACAAAAGGTTAAAACCAACAGCATGGAAAGATCAACATTTTTAAAATTCAGAAATTTTAGATTATGACAGTGACCACAACAAAAGGCTGAGTGACATCCACTACAAAGAAGTTTATAAATCCCTACAATATTACCTGGATAAAGTGTATGCAAAACCAATGTAACAGGAAGTGGATCTTGTAGTGATAATATGGACAAGCTTGTTGCAGATGCAAAGTTTTCAAGGCAGTGGAAAATAGTTTGCAACAAACAAAACCCCAAAACAAAGCGCCTCTGTGAAAGATGCAGAGCACCTTTAAATTTAAAACAACAATGTGAAAAGTTGGACCAAGACCCAAACCCTTTATCAAACAATGGTTTAGTGTCTGAAGGAGTGGTCAAAGAGATTGAGGTGCATACTACAGGTGACAACTTAACGGTAGCTGTCCCTCTGACAAGCAACCAAATCAGCCACAAGTTCGTGTATTTGCAAGGGATCCAGTTTTTGTTATCCCAAACTCATTTGTAGATGTTTTTCTACATATTGGGAAAGATTTCTGTATCGCAAAATACAGTGATAAAAATGATGGACATGGCAGAGAGTGGCTCCTCATAATTTGTGATGGACTCCCTTTTACCCTTGGTCAGCGAGTGGTGGATGAGACTTTTCACTTTGACAGGTGTGGCATATCAGTCTTTGGGAAGGATAGTTTCACAGAACATTGTACTGCATCGCATGATATCTTGGAAGATAGTATTGTTTACAGCACAGCGTTTTACTGGGTCCATCCTCAGAATAGGTTATGATCATTATGAGATGAACATGGTAAGATCCTTCTTTGAATTGAACTAGGAAGTTATGATGGCAGATTTGGCACTTTGTATGGGGTTCCGCTCAGAAAATGCACAGCGATATGCAAAGAAGAGGAGGGACCATCACAAAAGTTGGGAGCTCCTCAGCATATTGTATGAGGGAACAGTACAAGAGCTTCTTGTGCCTTTTGTTCGTTTCTGTTAAGAGTCAAACCAGGAGCATTTATGTACACCAGAAGCATATCTCAATTGGACAAGGGATATAAAAAATCCAAAGTACCAATATGTAAAGAACAGATCCTAACTTATGTTCAGAGGATCTTAAATTCTGGAAATCGTGTGCGTTTCAATGATGATAGTTTTATCAAGGCAGTGAAATTCAAACATGCCCCCATCTTCCATGCACGTAATCACCCGCAATACCAACAAATTGAACTGATTGAAAGCCAGAATGACTTGATAATGCCACCTGAATTGAAGGACTTTGTATACAAACACCAGTCAATTTCATTTCTGCAAGTGGACAACCAGGTCCTGGAGAGGATATGGATTTCCAACTTGAGAACCACAACAAGAGGAGTAAAGAGTGGACGCCTAAAGGGGTTCCATGTGAGACTGACTGGCTAAGAACTTTCCGCAACCTGGAGAAACTAGACAAAGTAAGTGATATATTTTAAGTTTGTCAGCTCAAGTATTGAGCCAAGTACTGGGGTGCTCCCAGTGCAAAATCCTAATGTAAATACAGCACACAGCATTGAGTTGTTGATTTTCCAAACTTGTGTGCTACAAATCACACACTCCTCAGCATTTTAATGAGTGTGGTAAGTAGGCGTGCTGTTTAATTAAACCTTGATGTATTTACCTTACAGATGCTTCTCATTCTTAATCTAAATTGTGCAAAAATGACACTAATCACAGTGATTTGTGGTGATCAGTGATCCTACTCGCACACTGTTAAAAAATTTCTCTGTAAATTTACATAATTTTTATGGCAAATTTTTTTCCAACCAAATAATGTTTTTTTACAGCCAGGCTGTAATCATGAAAAAACATTAAGGGTTTGTTTTTTCTTTACAGTTTTTGCATGTAAATTAGTTTACAAAAGTCTACTGTAAAATCGAATTACAAAATTGTTCTGTTTTGTTTACCTTAATTTTATGTGAATTTACAGCCTACTGTTTTCATTCCCGACGTTTTAATATTTATTATAACATCGCTTTTTTACCTTTCATATGTTATTACGTAACATGCACTTCATCATTACGTAGATCAGGTATTTGCTTATCAACGTAATGTGTCGTTACGAAGTTGTTTTCAATCAAAACACATTGAAGATGTTTTGTTGTCATATTGTTGTCAAGTAGACTGCTATCTCTGGGAACTTTGTAATTGGAAAGTCACATTTTTTGTACAATATAATAATTGTTTTTAAAATAAATATGACAAAGAATGCAAATACATTGATTGCAAACATTTCCAGACAAGGTAAACAATAAGTTTATCACTTCCTGATTAAAAAACGCCAAAGAAGATATTATTCAAATCAACAGCAATCCTTTTGTTAGGAAAATGCCTACAAAATAAGCTCCACCCATTTATGCAAAATGAGATTTACGTCATAAAGTGGTAAATTTACAGACTCTTTCAAGTAAATTTGTGAAACTTTTTTAATTTGCTCCGATCAAGTGCATGAGCGCCTGTGGCGATGAGTTGACATCAGTATACCAATTGTCAGTGCTCTGAAATTAGGGCCTTACAATTTCTTTTCACTTAAAAATGTGTGACAAAACACCAGTTGTATGATATTTATAACTAAGAACGTAATAACTAGGTATGCTTTTATAATAAATGTAAGTTAATTTTCAAATAGGGCCATAAATTTGCCAATTTTTTTTTTTTTTAACTGAAACTTCGCAGAACGATGCATGTTATGTATTGAAAATTTTCTGGCTGCTTCTTATTTGTTTGTTTGGGCTTATTTTTGTTTCTTTTTCAGCTTAAAAACAAAATGAATGTTTGTTAAATGACAGTATTTTTATGTGAAATCAGAAAAATACAAAATACTGTTAAAATTTCTGTGAATTTACAGAAAAAGTTTTACAAAGCAGTAAAATTTGGTTTGGAAATTTTTAACAGTGCAATCTCACATGCCTCAAAATGCAGGGCACGGGAACGTGCTGTGGAGAATAGAGGTTATAATGTACAGTACAGTGCTGTATATGAAACAGTATGCATTGTCCATCAGATCTGCCAGACAGCCCTGGACAAGATTGGGCAAATGCACTGTGTTCACTACCACAAAGGGTTTCAGAACACTCTCCAACTGTAGCTACAGCGCAAGACAGGGTAAGGTAGACATATTCCCCTAAACCCCTCTGGTGGAACTACTTCCACCAGAACCTCCTGCCCTAGCTCTCACCCTACAGCAATGCCACAACATTTGGGGAATTAGCAATTTACATGAAATATTGTAAAGTATCCAGACCTCTATCTTTCAACATCATTGACAGGATATAATACAGTATGCTTTTGTAGAGCAACATCAACGTGTCATAGAGAAGGTATTTTTCTTCAGTAAAGGCATGTTTTGCATATATTGGCACATGTCTATAGCACCAGACTTTGCATTCAGTTTAGAATGAACAGGTCATTTGGTTAACAAAGGATGGAGACCGAACTGATTTTACCCCTTTTTTAAGGATGGTTATCAATGTCCAAACCAATAAACCAAACAATATTCTACATACGCTGTTCTGCATGCTGTGGTTAAATTACTGCAATATACTATTTGGGTGTTGCTGGAGAGCAAATAGGCAGGTATGCCACTGCTGCATAGTGTTTAAAAAATAGTGTTTAAACCTTTTTAGCAGCAAATTGTTTTCTGGTTATTTACAGATACGTTCTGAAACTCTAAAAAGAATGGAATGTGAAGATCCTGAACTTGTTGCAGTTACAAAATCTAGCCATGTTCCACAGGACGCACATTACATGAAATTGCCCTTAACAAAACTGCTCATCACTAAACCGTCTAAAACCCGACTTTTGGGCATCCAAGTCGGGTTTTTACTTGATGTTTACACCTACAGTTATAGCCACTCCAACCCTAAAATCAATAAAAAATATGATGAAACCCTTTAAGCATTGAAGTGGCTATAAACTGAGGATGTTAACATCAAGTAAAAACCTGACTTATCACCCAAAAGTCAGGTTTTAA